>OY728162.1:242681145-243931145 GCA_963277665.1 Viscum album
ATTAGTTAAATATATTAATGAAATTTAAATTAAATATAATTATTATTATTTTAAATTCATAAAATATGTTTTTTAGGGTTAAGATAATAATAAATCCCATTTTAAGCATAAAAATATGTATATTTTTTAAATGCATTTTTACTTCCTTTTAATGGAACATATATTTTAAATATAATGTTTAACACTTTTTGAATTTTTATTTCACAAATTAAACATCAATATTTATATAATAATAAAAAACTTTACATTGGGTGATTTTATTTCCGTTTTTGTGAGAACTTTCATATTTTTATGAATAGTGAATATCAATAGATTTTAATAGATAACTATTTTTTTGTCTAAATAATTTATTGTGTTAAATTAAATTCTTAATTTTTCATAAAAAATAATTAGATTAATTTTATATTATTTAATATAATTTAGATAATTATAATCATTTTTATAACGATTTTATATTTCAAAACATATCAAACTTTTGATCATTTTCACTTTAAAATCCCTCTTTGTCGTCCCATCTGTGGGATTAATTTTAAATTAATTTCTCCCATTATAGTGATTGGAATGTGAAAAAATGGATTAGATATTAATAATAAGAATAATAATTAATTAATAATTAGTTCAAATTAGTTTTCACCAAAAATATAAGTGAAGGTAATTAAAACTGTTTACATCGATTAATGCAAAAATGGGTTTACTTAGTGGTTAAACTTAATTCTCAAGAGGACAAATGAACTATAAGCTTGTCAAAAACAAATTTCCTAGATATAATTAAACCATATAACCTATTTTATCAAATTTACATCATTATTTTAGGCACATTATGTAACAGAGATATCTTAATAGTGTTTACCTTTTTATGTTTACAAGAATCCCACTCTCCCTCCACTATAAAAGGTACTCAACTTCCACCATTTCTTCACACCTATCAAGACATTTTTATGGTACAAACACTTCAAAAATAATATCGCAACATCCCTCACCTATTCCTAGAGTCCTGACCTTGGGAATAAATCCAACCATGGAATCCCATTGGTGTAAACAAAAAGGACTTTCCTGAAAAAGATGTAACATTCTTCAACATGATTTTGAGTTTTGTTTATTTATCCACAAATTAAATTATTCTTACTAAATTATTATATAATAAAAAAATATACAAAATATTCTAATTGGTTTTTATTTTAATTTTTCAAATTAAAATAACACACCCTTCCATAAAATGGGTAACGAAATTGTCGTTCGAGTACGATGAATTACCGCGTCACGAAATGATGTCACTAGTTTTTCTTTTACCACCTAAAATGGTTTTTAATTATGATAGAAATAAATTTTTATATGATATATATGATAATTATTTTCTTTTCATACTATTTTATTATTTCTACAACACAAATCTTCATGCTTTCCCTTTTGTGGAAATAAGATAACATCATTTGAAGATGTGTGGGCTACCACCACCTCAAAGGGTTGTGATACTCTCAGAAATTTCATGGAATGTATTAAAGATGGTTTTAATTAAAAATATATAACATATATAAAATATATATTTTATATTATTAATATAATTACATTTCTAGAAGTATAATATATCATTTTCTTTATTATGCTATCACACACTAGAGAAAGTGGTTACATCGTTTGTGGGTGTGTGGACTATCGCCTCCTTGACGCAATGTGATTCTTTTTACATCACAAGAATTATATATATAATTATATATGATTAAATAATATGGTATTTATGATATAATTTTAATTATGGAAATATAAATACTACTTTCTTTCTTTGTATAATTATTATTGAAAAAAATGGGAATGTTACTCATGCGTATGTACAACCTACCTTCTCCATGATTGTAGCATTGGTTCATTTTACATAAACATAAATTATTAATTGTTTTATGATTATAATTGATGTATAAATATTATAATTTATTATTATTATTATTCTCAATATGTTTTAATAATGACCCCTTTTGACAATAGTTCACCTATGAAAGTCAATTTTGTCACATAAACCAAATATGGTGTAAACATTCAAACTAAATATTATTGATTAATTAATTGAATATAACTTGTTTATAAGTTAATTAACATTAATATTTAAATTTAAAATGTTATAATGATATTATATAATTAATCTATTTTTATTATTCATAAAGATAGAATAAAATCATGAGAAATCGGACTTAAGGTAAGAGGTTTCATCTCAATTTATATTCCATCGATACTTATTTGTTATTATGCACCTAGTAAATTTTATATGGTGTATCTATAGACACATGAATTTTTATATCACATGTTTTATTTATTTCATGATATTAAATGTTTCAATTAATTTTATTCTTTCGTTGTTCTCATAATTCAAAAGTTAGTCAAGTAATAAGGTACATTATCTCAATCTACATTCATTGAGGCATATCTTGATGTTATGCCCCATTATTATTTTATGATGTGTATATAAAACCCATTTTCCATTTTTATGTTGAATTTATATATTCTCATGATATTTTATGTTTTTTAATGTTATTTTTTAATGATTTTTATAATTTAAGTGTTTCTCTTATGGTAAGGGATTTTTTTACTCAATTTTCATTCATTGGGTTAAACTTATATGTAATTGGTTATATTATGAAAAAATATGTTATAAATGACCTTATGATTATATTTTTCTACATTTTCACTTTTATTTCATGTATTTTTATTTTTCACACATAATTATTTCATTGATTTATTTTCACTCCAATGATACGTTCTTTGTAAGGATTTTCTTGTCTTACTTTTATTATTGTGAGATATAATCCATATTCACCACTTATTTTTGTTGGGGGTGTATATACTACACAATAATTTATTTTATTACTGTTATATGTTAATTTAAGTGGTTTTACATTTCCTTTTTATTATCTATTTTTCATGGGTTGGATGGTTTCAATGTTATTAAAGTTGTATTGGTTTTTATCATAATCTTCCTTCTTTGGGACGTCTGTTGTGTTTTTAACCTATATTATTATATGAGATGTATTTATTTCTCTATTAAAATGTTTTATCATGAATATAATTATTTTCATGAAATTATAAGTTTCTTTTTTTGTTATTCCATTCTTGGTTTAATGATTAATATGTTTAATAGTGGTATGTGGCGCTTTGAAATGTTTAAAGATTATTATCCTCAAGAATGTTTTAATGATATTTAATGGACATATACATTAATCAACATAAGAAACCATATTTTTAGTTACCTAATATTATGTATATTATTTTTTGATACCATCCACATCCATTATTTGGATGGATTATTATTGTTTCAAATATATTGTTGCGAAACTCATTTAATTTCCATGAGTTGATTATTTTATAAATTTTTTTTTGTGAAACCCAGTTCTTTTCCATGGGATAATTATGTAATAATGAGTTTTTTTATACCCATTTATTATCCGTTGTTTAATCATGTTTTAAAAGTAATTTTTTAAAAACATTTCTTTTCCATGGGTTAAGGATTGTTTTGAAACCCATTTATTTTCTTTGGGTTAATTACGTTTCAAAGAGATTATAGTGGAACCTGTATCCTTTTAATTGGATAATAATGCTTGGAAAATAATTAAGGTTTCTTCAATGAGTGTTCATTAATTATTTGTGTATTTGGTTCTTGGATATTTTAAACGATGGGTATGCCTAGATAACGTCGGGTGAGCCCATTATAATATAAGGACCTGGGCAAAAACATTACATAATTTTGAATTATGTTAATAATTCACATTAAGGATATTTTATGATTTATATATTTAGATAATTAGGTCATAACATAAACAAAACAACTTGAATATTACATGTAGACACTTCTATGCAGTATCCCTTTTGCTTATAAAATAAAAAATATTTTAAATGACGAGTCATGTATAGTTCCATGTTTTAGACAAAATTACTTTTCCATGATCCCATAATTTACCTTATTCCACTTTATGTCTTGTGAAAAACTTTTCAGAAACTTGGTATGATCATAAAAACTTAGAAAGGGATACACGAAGAAGGAAAACTGTTTGTTTTTTTTAAAACAACAAGTAAACCATGAATATATTATCATAAGTAATAATTTTCACCTTTAATAATTAGTAAATACTCTTCACTAAATGAAAGATCATTGGTTACCCATTTTTAACCAAAATATTACCCTAAAACCCATATAAAGCACACATAACATATCTTGGTAACTTGGGACATAAACGTACATAAATGGAATAACCATACGGTTGACTTCAACACATATCGCTAAATGGAATAGCAATATAACTAACTTCCATACCCAATGCACTGGAGTTTATAACATAACCACCTATCTTGATTTATCAAGACAGAACCCATCATTTGGTTTATCATGTAACCACTCGTGAAAAGTCAAAGTACAATTATAAAATCCTAACACATAAAATATTTCAAATATAAATATTTCACTAATAAAATTTCTTTTTAAATCAAAATAAATCATTTAAAGATACTGTAATAATAAATTGATTTCAAAAACCATTTTCAATACCAAAACTCTGAAAAAATAGAATATGGGGTTTCTTTTTCATTTTAAAAACATTAAGGCTTATAGAGGAAGCCAACTAACGATTACGGTGACAGAGAGGTCATTATCACCTAAAACATTAAAAACATTCCTTTTATTGTTTAGTAAAATGCTACGTAGAAAAAATATTTCCTTTCAATGAAATGAAATTTCAAAGGGGTTTCTACACCGTTTACAAGAAAATTGAGTATAAATCAATGTATGCCTCAATGAAAGGTAATTGAGATGAAGTCCCTTACCTCGTGTCCGACTTGATCCGTTCGTTCTTTAATTTTTTGAATAATAAACTTAAGTTAATTTCTACTTTCTTAAGAATATTTTTCATGTTTATTATTCCTTTGATATCACTTATTAAATTTCTATAAAAATTGGATAATTATTTGAGTTCATATTGGACATTTTGACGATGTTCGGAACTTGAGTTAAAAAATGAACTTGTTATAATTATAAATTATCCATGTGGTCAAAATTCCATTATCTTAAAAATTATATTGATGAATTTGATATCATATATATCATATATATCAAGTATATATATATGTATTTATTTATAACATTACGTAAAATTTTAAGATAATAAATAAAATGCACCGTCCACGGAGATGGTAAGCCGTACGTATGCATTAACACTACTTTCATTTATATTTCGTATTTTAATGGAATGAAAACATAATTATACATAGGTATATTATAATTACAGAATAATATATAATTTCAGTAACTCCATCATTTATACATCCCACGTATGGGATGATCGAGTCATATTGCTTTGAGGGGGCGGTAGTCCGCACTTCCTCAAATAAAATTATCATGTTTACCCATTATGGAAACCATAAAGGAATGATATAAATGAAAAATACAGAATCATAGAAACTATATAAATATAATATATATTATATATAAATATAGCTCCATTATAATGGCCACCATAAGAGGCGGTATGAGATAATCGAACAATCATCGTTTCGTGAGGCAGTGGTTCGCTGTGCACAGAAATAGTTTGTTTTTCACCAATTAGATGGAGGTGTGTGAAATTTTAGTTCGAATACATCTCATAAAAACAACCTAGTATATTGAGGATACTATTTTTTTATAAAATAAAGGAATAAAAATAGTTTACGGGGTTGGAGAAGTAAAATAAAGGAAAATAACTTAAAAGAATATGTTGCCTTTAAATCGGGTAACTCCCTTTGGTTTGAACCAAAAGGATTTCTTGAAGTGCCTTTTACCTAAGGTAAGACTTCTTGGTGGAAGAGAGGGATGCAGGGAGCTTAATTGGGAAAAGTTTGGACGAGCCAATGGGATTGAGAGGTGTGAGTAATGAGTTAGTGGTGAGGGATTTTTATATGGGGGAGGAGGGGATCTTTATCAATGTTTGAAAATATTATTTTATTATATAATTATTCTTGGTTTCTAAAGTTCCAAAACTAATTAAAGTTGAATATAAGAAGAATAATGTTAGATATAAAATCATCCAATATGAATTGGACTGGTTTTGGATATTGTTTTAATATTTATAATCTTATTTATTTAAATCATTCATTAATGAGATAACACTGCATCATTTTTGTGTCAAAAACAATTTTATTTATTTGATGTCTAAAAATTATAAAAAAATACCATGATTTAATATTTTTTTATTTTTATAATTAATTTTTATAGTCTATGATATAACTTATATAACCCCATATAAAAATTTATTTACTAAAAGATATATGTTTATGTCATTTTTGTCATTACTTTAAATTAATTAATATAAAGTATCATTATCACTTTTAAGTGGTTCCATGGCATCCCAAAATCTACCCAAGGATGCCCATGGTCATAAATGTAATAACCAATTAGATTAGGACACATGTTAGGGTAAATTAATATTAATATAATATTATTTATATATGGAATTACCCTATTTACCTTTAACCGCGATAAATAAAAGTCAAAAGTTACTATTCAACAAAAAATTGTTTTCATCTTATTGAACCACATTTTACTTACTAATAACAACCATTTATGCCGTATTTTTGAAATTTATTTCATTGAAGTGGTAAAAGTTTATTTGAATGAAAAATTCAATTTTTTAACAACTACTCATTGTTTTCACTATTCATAAAAAATTGATGTTTTTTAGAATAATACCATAAATTCAGCCTAAGATATATTTGATAATACAAATTAAAAAATTATGTCTATTTTACCAAATTCAAAACCTATAATCTAGATTAACTAATTTTAAAACTAATTCCGGTTGTCAAAACAAAAAGTGTGTTTTTAAGAAATAATAACTATCAAAAGATTGACACTTGTTTTTGTGCAATTTCAATGTGAAATTAGTTCAAATGAACAACATTTTGTTAAATGGTAAAAATATAATCTAATTAGATTTTAAAAGTAATTATGAAGATAATCTTACCATATAAATAAATTATATTAAACGGCAGTTTTGAATTAAAAAATAATATTTTTTACTATTAATTTAAACAAGAATTTTATCATAAAAATACCAAAACTTTTCCCAAAGTAAATTTTGATGTTCTTAATCTAAAGAAAAAATTATTTTTTCGAATAGATCATAGAAAATTGGTCAAAAATAGATTTAAATAAGGTTCTCCATCAAAAGGCGGTAAAACGACCTTTTAAAGAATATTATACTATTTGTGCTTAAAATTAGATTCATTCACATCTTAAGACTCTAAAATTTATTAGATAAATTTTATAACATTTTCAAAAAGTATAATTATATTGTAGTTAGTTCTATTCATTCACATAAAATGGCTAGGCGTTAACTACCATTTAGAATAATATTAAATTATTATTTTCTTGTATGACCCAACAATGTGCACAATGTATGATTTCAAAGAAACTTGTTGTTGCGTATAGTATACACCATCGAACATAGAACCCCATTTAAAGTGAAATTAATATTTAATTCAAAAAAATTAATAAATATGAAAATTTATTATTCTTTATTTATCTGGGATTTTACATCCTTCCGACCTTTTGGAAATTGCATCCTCGCAATTTTATTCACTTATCAAATAAGTGGTGGTATTGATCTCTCATAGCATTTTCAGATTCCCACGTTGCCTCCTCAACCATATGGTTTTTCCACAAAACCATTACCTCATTAATTACCTTACTCCATAACACTTTTTCTCTTTTGTCAAGAATCTGGACTGGTTGTTACTCATAAGAGAGATTCCCTTCCAACTGAACTACCTCTCGGCTCAAAACATGAGATGGATCCGATATATACTTCCTCAATATTAAAACATGAAAAATATTCTGTACCTAGGATAAAATTTAAGGTAAAGCCACTATGTACGCAACTGCTCAAACTTTCTACAGGATTTCATATGGCCCAATAAACCTCAGACTCAACTTTCCCTTCTTACCAAACAAATTACACTTTTTCATGGAGAAAATTTGAGAAAGACATGATCACCTACCTCAAAAGAAAGATCCATCCTTCTATTATCCACATAACTTTTCTGCCTACTCTAGATTGTTCTCATGTTCTTATGAATCAACTGAACCTTTTTTCCATCTCTTTTACCAATTATGGTCACATCAACATCCATTCACCTACTTCATCTAAAAAATATGGAGTTCGACATCGCTTCCCACATAATTCCTCAAACAGATCCATCTATATACTGGAATTAAAACTGTTATTATAAGAAAATTCAACCAAATAAAGATGTTGGTCCCAAATTCCCTGGAAATCCATCGCAAAAGGACGTAACATATCCTCCAAGGTCTGAATTGTTTGTTCTGACTGCCCATTTGATTGAAGATGAAAATCTGTTCTAAAATTTAATTCAATACCCAATAACTTTTGAAGGCCTTTCCAAAAGTTTGAAGTAAACATGGGATAACGATCTGATAAAATGGAGAGGGGAACTCCATACAACCTTACTATCTCTTTAACATATAATAGATAAAGTTAATCTAGAGATAAAGTATCTCTATTAGGAAGGAAATGAACAGATTTAATCAATTGATCAACAATAACCTCAATTGCATTATTAACTCGAGATGTCTTTGGTAATCCCACAACAAAGTCCATGGATATATTTTCACATTTCCACTCTGTCACTGGTAAAGACTGAAGTATCTCTATTAGTAACTACCACTGTGATTTAACCTATTAAAAAGTCCAACACTTCATAGTAAAGTTAGAAATATCTCTCTTCATTCTATCCCACCAGTAATACTCCCAAAGATCTCTGTACATCTTAGTACTTCCAGGATAAATTGAAAACGGAGAACCTTGAGCATCACCTAACAACTACTTTTTCAACTATGAATCACAAGGCACACATAACCTCTTTCTAAACCTCAAAAACAATCTTTATCAATATTAAATTCAGAAAACTTACCCTTCTGAACCAACTCTACCGTTTTCTAAAACTCACTGTCTTCCTTATGTGCTTGCTTAATTCTGTCTGATAGAGACGATTTTACTAACATATAAATCAAAATAGAATAATTTCCTCCACCAAAAAATTTTATGAAAAAGCTCATTAAGTCTTTAATCAAAGGATCGTGTTCCAAACATAACAAGGTTAATTAAGCATTACTTTTTTGGCTCAAAGCATCAGCCACTTTATTTTCTTTTCTTGGATGGTAATGAATCATGCAATCATAATCTCTGATTAATTTCAAATATCTCCTCTATCTCATGTTTAATTCTTTATGAGTGAATATATACCTCAAATTATTTTTATCAGTACATATTTCAAATTTTCTTCCATACAGATGATGCCTCCAAAATTATAAATAAAAACAACTACAGCTAATTCCAAATCATGTGTAGGGTAATTTAACTCCCGAGGTTTGAAATGACGTGAAGCATAAGAATTTACCTGATCATTTTACATAAGGATGAATCCATGGCCTTTCAACGAAGCATCACTATAGATAACAAACTCATCATTTATGGAAGGCAGTGCCAAAACTAGAGCATTCCCCAATCTTCTTTTTAATTCTTAAAAACAATCATCACATTTTTTGTTCCAAATAAACTTAACACCTTTTCGAGTTAACTTAGTCATTGGTCTAGATAAACATGAAATGTTTTCAACAAACCTTTGGTAATAACCTATTAAACCACGAAAACTATGGATCTCGGTTATATTTTTCGGTCTTGGCCATTTTTCAACAACTTTTTTTTTACCAGGATCAATAGTTATGAATTTTTGTGAAACAATGTGACCAAGGAAATATATTTTTTATAACCCAAACTCACACTTTCTAAATTTCCCAAAAAGTTTCCTTTCTTTTAATGTTTTCAAGAAAACCCTTAAATGAACTTTATGTTCCTCTTTACTTTTATAATAAACCAAAATATTATCAATGAACACAACCACAAACTTATCAAAGAACTCACAAACAAATTCTATTAATAAGAGCCATGAATACAACAAGTTAATTGGTTAACCCATAAGACATATCTACAAATTAATAATGGCCATATATAGTACAAAATGAGGTCATCAAAATGTCTACTTCCTTTAATTTCAACTAATGGTACCCCGACCTCAAGTCAATCTTCGAAAAATACTGAGCTCCCAGGAGCTGATCAAACAAATCATCAATATGAGGTAAATGATACTTATTAGTAACAGTGATGTTAATAAATTCTCTATAATCAATGAAATGTCTCATTGGACCATCTTTCTTTTTAAAGTACAAGATAGGACCCCCATGGTGATGTGCTAGGTCGAATGAAACGTTTATCTAATAACTCCTACAATTTCTTCTTTAAATTTAAAAGTTCAATTTCCTCCAATCAATAAGGGGGTTTTGAAATTGGAACAACATCAGGAACTAAGTCAATAGAAAATTCAACTTCCCGATCATGTATAATACCAGGAAACTCATCAAAAAAAACATCAAGGTACTCATTTACCACTAGAACATCATTAATCTGAACAGTACCTTTATTTTCCACAATATGTGAAAGGTAACATTCATTTTCATCTTTTAATAGTTTCTCAGCTTCTTGATATGTTATCAAAAGTAAGTGTTCATTCTTTTACAGAAACGTATTTTTTTTAATGGAAACCTGTTTAGCTCTGCAGTCAATCTTAGAATGATAAAAGGAAATCCAATACATGCCCAAAATAACATCAAACTCCACTAGTAGCAAAACTATAAGGTTTTCAGGTAGATTCTTTCCGCACATAAGGATATGAAGATTCTTATGTTTTATTTTTGTCTCAACATTTCCTCCAAGTGTTTTTAACATAAGTTATGAATTTATATCTTGAGATGGAATTCCCAGTTTACTAAAAAATTTCTTTGAAATGAAATAATGTGTAGACCCCGAATCAAACAACACGTTGGCATAATCTGAACAAAAAAATAGTGTACCTGATACTACTTTATTCAATGGCCTAACATCTTCTAAACTAGTTGCAATGTATTTCACCACCCCTTTTTTCTTGTATCATGGCTTCTTTCCCTCAACTGAGTTCTTCGTTGGACACTCATTTTCATAATGATCCATT
This sequence comes from Viscum album, assembly GCA_963277665.1. Taxonomy (NCBI): domain Eukaryota; kingdom Viridiplantae; phylum Streptophyta; class Magnoliopsida; order Santalales; family Viscaceae; genus Viscum; species Viscum album. Next base: position 242,692,222 of record OY728162.1, read on the forward strand.
TCATTTTTCTTAAAACATCTTACCGTTGTATTTTCATTTCATTCTTGATCATCTTACTTACAGTTACGAGCAATATGTCCAAACGTACCACACTAGAAGCACTTTACAGACTTTGATAAACAATATCGAGGATGGTTTTTACCACACTTCTCACAAGATGGATATTTAATTTTCTTACCTATAGGATTATTTTATGAATTCATTTCTTTTTCCTACCAAATAAACCACTTCTCTTGTTTAATCTCGTGGAACACCTGATCTTCAGAAAACTGCATTTCTAGCTTCCTGGCACATCTGACAAGTTACTCATAGATTTTGAAATCACTAGAGGCTAATGCTTTCGATTTCGTGGATTCAATCCTGAGTAAAATTGATTTATCATACTATAAAGATCTTGGATAAAATTTAGAGCATACCTTGCTAGTCAAGTGAATTTTTCTTCATAAGAAGAAATTGAGTCATCCTCCTCCCCAAATTCCATGAATTGTTTTTCTATCCTCAGAGGAACCATCCTAGGAAAATATATCTCAAGAAACATACCTTTGAATTCATCCCAATCAATAACATATATCTCCTCACTATCCATTATATTTTCCACCATAGACCACCACTGATCGGATTCACCTTCAAAATGGTAAACAACAAGACCAACCTTTTGATGTTCTAAGAAACCACATGACATTTAAAATATTCTCCAGTGCTTTAGTCGACCCTTCAGCTTGCAAAGGGTCAGATGATTTTCTTAATGATGGGGGACATTACCTCATGGAATGTTACACTACTGACATGTTCCTCTATGGTTTCTCTGGATGATCCCGAGCATGGATACCACTGCCATTTATATCCTAAGTCAACTATTCCACCACAGTAACAAACAGTTCAGTTCAGATTCCGACCATCTCAGGTTGCTGATTTGGAAGGTTTTATTCCTCCCGATGTCGTCCCATCATAGCTGCCTTATTTCCTTTTAGGAAAACCAATTTGAACACAAAAATATATTAGGTGAAGCAACATTGTAATCTATAAATTCAATATCATTTCAATTTTACCATAAATTAATTTATGAACATTAATTCAACAATATTCTAACTCATAGAGTTGTCTAAACCGACCTCTGATACAAACTATAAGGACCCGTCCTTAAGCATTACATAATCATGGATTAAGTTAATAATTCTCATTGGGGATCTTTTTTGGTTTAGATATCTAGAGAATTACATCATAACATTGATAAAAAAACTTGAATATTACTTGTAGACACTTCAAGTAAGTACCCATTTTTTAATCAAATAAAAACTATTTGAAAAAAGGGTATGTCTAGTTCTATGTTTTAGACAACATGAATTATCCTTGATCCCATCCTTGAACATATTACACTTTATTTCCTATGAAAAACATTTCAAAAATATGGGATGAGAATAAAAAGCTCAGTAAAGGATACACAAAGAAGGAAAATTGTTAGTTTTTCAAAACAACAAGTAAATCATGAATAAATTATCATAAGTAAAAATTTTCACCTTCATGATGTAGTAAATACTATTCACTGAATAAAATATCATTGCTTACCCATTTGTAACCAAAATATTACCATAGAATCCATAAAAATAACACATAACATATATTAGTAACTTGGGACATAAACGTACTTAAATAGAATAACCATACGACCGACTTCCACACATATACCTAAATTGAATATCCATACAACCGACTTCCATAACCAATGCATTTAAGGTTATAACATAACCACCCATCCTAGTTTATCATGGAACCACCCATCATTTGGTTTATCATGTAACCCCATCAAATGTCTAAGTACCATTATAAAATCATAACACAAAAAATATTGAAAATATTAATATTTCACTAATAATATTTCATTTTCAATAAAAATAAACCATTTCAAGATATTGAAATAACAAATCAATTTCAGAAACCATTTTCAACACCAAAACACCTAAAAAACAGAATAAGGGGTTTTTTTTCATTTTAAGAACATTAAGGCTTATAGAGGAATCTGACTAACGATTATGGTGGTGGAGAGGTCATTGTCGCTGCAAATGTTAAAAACATGCATTTTTTCATTTAGTAAAACGATAATTAAAGAGAGATTCATTTTGAATGAAATGAAAAGTCAAAGGGGTTAATACACCATATAAAATAAGGTCATGTATAAATCAAAATATTCCTCAATGAAAGGAAATTGAAAGGAAGTCCCTTTCCTTTTGTCGGACATGACCCGTTCATTAATTAATTTTTTGAATATTAAAAATCATTTAATTTCTACATTATTTAGAACTTTTTTAATTTTTATTATTTCTTTTATATCACATATTACATTTCTATAACAACTGGTTAATTATTTGAGTTTATATCAGACATTTTGTCGATGTTCAGAACTGGAGTTAAAAAATGAACTAGTTATAATTATAAATTATTCCTGTGGTCAGAAGTCCATTATATCCCGAATTATATGAATTATTTAGATATAATATATATCATATATATCTATTATTTATATATGTATTTATAACAATACATAAAATTTGGAGATATGAAATTAAATGCATAATCCATGGAGACGGTAAGGCGTACATACCCATGAACACTACTTTCATTTCTATTTAGTATTTTAATAGAATGAAAACATAATTATACATAGTTATATTAAAATTAAGAAATAATATATAATTTATTTAAATCCATCTTTTATACATCCCACGTATGGCATGAACGGGTCATATCACTTTGAGGGGGTGGTAGTCTGCACTTCCCCAAATGAAATTATTGTGTTTACCCATTATAGAAACCATAAAGGTACGCTATAAATGAAAAATATAGATTCATAGAAACAATATATATATATATATATATAATATATTACATATAAATATAGTGCCCTCATAATGGCCTCCATAATATGCAGTAGGAGATAATCAAACAATCATCATTTCTTGAGGAAATAGTTATCTATACATAGAAAAAGTATGTTCTTCACCCATTAGATGGAGGTGTGTGTAAGTTTAGTTTGAATAATTCTCATAAAACAACTAAGTATATTAAGGATACTAGTTTTGTTATAAAATAATGGAATAAAAAGAGTTCATATGGTTGGAGAAGTAAAATAAAAGATAATAACTTAAAAGAAGACGTTACCTTTAAATCGAGTAACTCTCTTTGGTTTGACCAAAAAGGATTTATTAAAGTTCCTTATACCTAAGGTAAGGATTATAGGAGTAATATAGGAATTTATGGAGCTTAAATGGGATGATGTTGGATAATAATAGGTGCTTGAGATGTGTGAGTAATGAGATAGAGGTGAGGGATTTTTATAAGGAGGAGGAGGGGCTCTTTAAGAAATTTGGAAAATATTATTTTATTATATAATTATTTTCAGTTTATAAAGATCCAAAAATAATTAAAGTAGAAGATATGATGACTCATGTTTGAAATAAAATCATCCAATAATAATTGGACAAGTTTTGTAAATTGGTTAATCTTTATAATCTTATTTATTTAAATCATTCATTAATGAGGTAAACATAACATCATAATTGTGTCATAAATAATTTTATTTATTTGATGTCTAAAAATTATAAAAAAATAACAAGATGTAGGAAATGTTCTTATCTTTATAATTAATATTTATAGTTGAGGAGATAACTTATATAACCCATGTAAAAATTTATTCACTAAAAGATATATGTTTATGTCATTTTTGCCTTTACTTTAAATTAATTAATATAATGTGTCATTATTAGTTTTAAGTGGCTCCATGAGGTCCCAAAATCAAAAAAAGGATGTAAATGGTCTTAAATGTATCAACCAATTGGATTAGGACACATGTTAGGGTAAATTAATATTATTATAATATTATTTTTACCTTGAATTACCCTATTTATCTCTAACCGCGGTAAATAAATGTCAAACATTACTATTCACTGAAAATTATTTTCATCATGTTGAACCACATTTTACTTAATAATAATAACCATGTATTTCGGAATTTAGAAATGTAATTCAAAGAAGTAGTAAAATTTCATTTAAATGAAAAGGTATGTTTTTAACTATTACTCAGTGTTTCCTCTATTCATCAAAAATTGAAGTTTTTTCAGAAAAATACAAAAAATTCAGCCTATGCTATATTTGGTATTTCAAATAAAAAAATGATGTCTATTTTACCAAATTAAAAAAATATATGTTGATTTAATTAATTTTAAAATTAATTCCCATTGTCAAAACAAAAAGCGTGTTTTTAAGAAATAATAATTATCAAAAGATTGACACTTTCTTATGTCCAATTTCCAAGATAAATTACTTCCAATGACAAAATTATATTAAATGGGAAAAATTTAATCTAATTAAATATTAAAATAAATTAAAAATATAATTTAACCATATAAATAAATTAGATTAAAAGGCAATTTTGAATTAAAATACTGTATTTTTTACTATTCATTAAAAAATAAATTTTTTCAGAAAATATCAAAAATTTACCCAAAGTAAATTTTTATGTCAATAATATAAATAAGAATTTTATTTTGTGAAATAGAACATATAAAAGTGACCAAAAATATATTTAAATAGGTTTCACCATATAAAGGTGGTAAATAGACCTTTTAAATAATATTAGACTATTTGTGCTTATAATTATATTCATTCACATTTTAAGCCTCTAAATTTTATTGAATAAATGTAAAAACATTTAGCAAACATGTATAATAATATTTTAGTTAGTTATATTCCTTCCGACCAATACAACAGATAGGATTTAACTACCATTTAGAAAAATACTATATTATTATTTTTCTGTATGACCCAACGTTGTGTTAAACAAAAGATTTCAAAAAACCCATTGTTGAATATCGGGTATGCCATCGAACATAGACTCCCCTTTAAAATAAATTAATATTTAATTCACAAATATTAATTAATATGAAAATTTATTATTGTTTATTTACATGGGATGTTACATATATCTTATATGATGGGTGCTCCCAGATAGGGCTCTAATGCATAGGGTAATGATTATTTTCTTCAAAGAATTACATTAGATGTCGGAAGTATGGTTATTCTAATTTTTAAGGGTTATTGAAGGGTTCAATGAGATGGTGTTCCAATATAAAAATATGATTTATCTTTTCTTGAGATGTGTTTATAATGTTTCTAATGATCAAGATTAATATCACAAGGGCCATGATTATTGATTACGATAAGTATTTGTGTTTCCATGTTTTTAAATTTGATATTACAGGTATTGATGGGTATGAGTTATTTTATGATTCTCTCATACACTTTAATTATGTACTCATTCCATAATGCACTATTATTCTCATCGATTAAATTTAATAATTAATGATTATGTTTACCCTTATAGAGCAGCCGAGCTCACACTTCTTATATTTCTATTTCCCCAGGTTTTAAAAAATGATGTTGAATGTTTTATGTCAATAAATTATTCCACAGGGATAATGTTTATAACCTTTTTCAAAATAAGAAAAGTTGGGTTAAATGGTAGAAATGCACTTTTTTTTTGACTTATGACTCCAAATTGATATGAGTTTTTATGTAAGAGTTTTTCCTAATTATATAAATCTCCAAACATAAATGTTCCTTGAGGTTTTATATAATAAAACTTTTCCTTTTGATGTAGTAAGATTTAGAAGAAAAATTTTGGTCACAATTGTCATCATCAAATACAAAAATGTAATTTTATAGATTTTAGAACATGATTTAGTATTGCGGGTTTTGTGATGTTATAGAAGGTAATAGAGGTCGGTTTAGATAACATTAGAGACTATGATGTTTTATGTGAGGTTATATTAAATGTTATGGGTATCATCATAAGTCTATAAGCTTAAGGATGATCATATGTTCAAATTATTAGACACCATATTGAGGTTTTAATCGATGAGATCTTAAATTGAATTTTGGGAGATGATTTCTTTGGGATGAAGTATTTTTAATCCCTATGATCATAATCATGGTTTTTATGGAGTAATTAGTTTTCATGTTTAAATAAAAAAAGGGACAACCCATGTGCTATGTGAAAACCCATCAAATCTGTAAAGGTGGTGGGGATTGAACCCATGATCGAATGATGATAAGGGTTTCACACACTTCAACTATCCTACACAATGTCCTAGTTAGAATTAGATTTGTTTTACTAGAAAGTTTTATTTTAGAAACCCAAGGGACTTTATTTGAAAAATAATGGTTGATTTCACTTCGTATAATATTGATAAAATCCTTATAATAATTGTGTTTCAAAAATAGTTAGGAAATTATTGAACAATCTTGAGGATTTTTATTGATAGAATAAGTTTGTTTCAAATTTGGGTATTAATTTTTATGATTACTGTATAATATGACTATTTATTTTTTTTGGAATTATCTTACAATGTTCAAACAATTTTGGTTTTTGTTAATTTATAAATATATGTGTAATTGTTTGACTATATCTTTTAGGGTTATGTGGCCTTTAAAAGTTTATTTTAGTTCTTCAAGAGTCAAGAATTTATCTTGAATACTCATCATAGGGAGAAAACATTGAGATTATTTTGGGAATTGACTAAATTATGAGATTATACTCATCAAGTAAGTGTATTTTTTCTATTATCCTAGATGGTATGAGAATTCTTTAACTCTAGGAAAAAGGATATTAAAAAAAATTATATTATCATATACCTTCAATTATGACAAACCAATGGTATTTTCTATCATTACATATTTATTTTTTCGAGGACCTCAACTTTCTATCAATCATTTTTTGTGATCAATGACCTCAATAAACATCTATAATTATTTACGTGTTTCTTATATTCCAGCCTATGTTCTCCCCAGGTGGAATCCAAGTAATGTGTAACTTCTTGTGAGAATTATGTTTTCCACTTTCCATTTTTATGATTATTATTTATCAACTCTTCATACTACATGGGTTTTAATAATGGAATTATAAAAATGTAAACTCATTTTAAAGCAAGATGAATTTTGAGGCTGAAATTCATTTTAAAGGTGGTAAGATGTAAAATAAAAAAAAATTATAAAAAAATTATTTCAAATAATTTTTAATTATTTAATAGATTTCCTTACATGAAATATAAATTTTACCTTATATCAAACTCAACACCAAGTTTATATTATATTTTTTGCAACATCAACTTCATTTGGTGAACTATGTTGCACACAAGACCACGTCTTACCAGAAAACAATATACTATTAACATTACTTATTTAACACAATAGTTATCACCTAACCATTTGAATTGAGAGAATGAATATGATTAATGAAATTACGAAAATTATATTTAATTTTTCTTTATAAAATTAATTTATTAAATAAATATTAATTATAAATGAAAATAAATTCCAAGTGAATATAAAAGATGTGTTTTTATGAAAAATTATATTTTTCAACAGAATGAAGTTTTATCATAAAAATTAAATTAATCATAATTTGTGAAATATATTAATGAATTTTTTAGGTTATAAATATAATAATTTTTTAAAATTCATCCAACATATTTTATAGGGTTACGACGATAATAAATCAAATTTTTAAGCATAAGAAGCTATATATATTTAAAATGTATTTTTACAGAATTTTAACAGAGAACCTATTTTAAATATAATTTTTGACACATTTAAAATTTTTAGTTGAAATAATAGGCTTCATTTTTGAAAGAATAATATCAAAATTTTCTTTATATTATATTTTGTTGTTTTTCAGAGAACTTTTCTATTTTGATGAACAGTGAATGAAATTGAATTGTATTTGAAAACGAATTTTAATCTAAATAATTTATATTGTTAAATTACAATTTTAGTTTTTTTAAAGAATAATTAGATATATTTTATATCATTTAATAGAATTTAGGTAATTGAAATCATTGTAATATGGATTTTAGATATAAAAACATAGCAACGTTTTGAACATTTTCACTTTTAAAAACCCATTTTGTCATCCTGTCTGTGTGATTAATTTTAAATTAATTTCTACCAATTCTATAATTTTAAATTTTAATAATGGATTGAATTTTTATAATAATAATAATTCATAATTTATAATAATTTAAAATTACTTTTTACTAAAAATATTATAGAAATTAATTAAAATTAATTGTAGCAATTAAGATATAAATAAGTTTCTTTAGTGGTTAAACATTAATCTTTAGGGGCCAAATGAACTATAAACACATCTAAGAACCATGTTTTGGACATTAAAAAACCACATAACCTATTTTATAGAATTTTTATCATTATTGGAGCCACATAAATTATGGGATACCTCTCAATACTATTTTCCATTTTTTATTTACAAGAATGATACTCCCCATCCACTATAAAAAAGTACTAACCCCCTCATTTATTAACACCTATAAATACGTTTGGATCATAAAAAACCTACCCAAATAATCTCTCTACATAAATTCCCTAAAACTAGAGTCCTAAATTTGGGAATAAATCCATCCAAGAAATCCCTTTGATGCAAAACAAAAGGAGTTACCCAAAAAATACATAACATTCTTCAATGTGAATTTATGTTTGCTTTCATTTTCCACCCATTAAATTATTCATATTCCAAGATTATATAACAAAATAATTATCCTAAATATACTTATTTTTTTTTATTTTAAGGTTTCAACCTAAAACTACACAAACATCCATCAAATAGATAACGAAATTACTGTTCGTGTACGATAAAATGATGTCTCACGAAACGATGTCATTCGTTTTTCCGTTACCACCTATTATGGTTGGTAATTATAATGGAAAAAATGTTTTTATATGATACATGTGATATTTACATTTTATTGATACTTCTAGAATTATTGTACAAAACATACCTTTATGCTTTCCATTTGTTTGGAAACACTATAACATCGTTTGTGGATATGTGGACTACCGCTACTTCAAAGAGATACGATATGGTCACACATTAGATGGAATATATTAAGGTTGGGATTAATTTAAAATACAGGAAATAAATAAAAAATATATGATTTTCAAGAAACAATTAGGTAATTGTAAAAATAATATATCATTTTTTTATTACCCTATCACCAACTTTAAAAAGGGATAACGTTGTTCATGGATATGTGGACTACCGTGTCCTCGACACGGTGTGACTTTTTTTACATCACAATAATTATATATATACATATATATGATTAAATATTATTTTATTTCTTATATTATTATCATTACATAAAGATAAATGCTACTTTACTTCTTTTCATAAAGATCATTGAAAAAACAGGAATGTTACTCTTACGTGAGTATGACCTACCATCTCCATGACTGTAATGTTGGTTCATTTTTTGTAACCATAATTCATGAATGGTTTTAAAATTATAATTTATATATTAATATCATAATTATGAAATTATTATTATTCTGGATATTTTTCAATAATGACCACCTTTTTATCATATTTTACCTAGCAATGTCATTTTTTTATGCAAACCAAATATAGTCAAAACATACGACTTAAGAATTATTGATTATGTAATTATATATAACTATTTACAAGTTAAATAAAAGGAATAATAAACTTGTAAAATTTTATAAAGTAAGTATATAATTAAAATAACTTTATTATAAAGGAAGATAGAGGACATACGTGACAAATCACACTCAAGGTAAGGGGTTTCATCTCAATTTAAATTCCATGAAGTCATATTTATTATTATACACCTAGTAAATTTTATATAGTGAATATAATTCCATATTAATTTTCATATAATTAGTATCATTTATTTAATTATATTCAATGTTCCAATCTATGTTATTCTTTCTCGGATCTCATAATTCAAAAGTTACCCAAGTAACAATGGACTTCGTCTCAATCTGCTTTTATTGTGTCATATCTTGATGTTATGCACATTTAATTTTTTATAAGTTGAATGTAAAGCTCTTTTGAAATTTTATATCACGAATTTATATATATTCTCATGATATTTAAATAATTTTTTAATTTTATTATTTATTTATTTTTATAATTCCAGTGTTTCTCATGTGGTACGGTATTTCTTAGCTTAAAATCCATTCACTGTGTTAAAGTTCTATGTCATTGGTTATGTTATGCCAAGAATAAATGTGGAATGACCAATGATTATATTGAAATAAATTTCCATGTTATTTTTTGGATTTAAATTTATCACACATAATTATTTCATTTATTTATTCTCACTCCAATGATACGATCTTTGTAAGTTTTTTTGTCTCACTTTTACTCTTGTGAGATATATTATACATTCACCATTACTTTTTTAGTGGTTTATATAATTCCCATGAATTTATTTGATGAATTTTATCCTGAAATTTATGGAGTTTTAAACATTCTTTTAATGATATATCTTTCATGGGTTTTATGGTTTCAAAGTTACCAAAGTGGTATTGGATTTTTATTATAATCTTGTTTCTTTGTGAAGTTTGTTGTGTTATACAACTATCTTATTTTATGAGGAGTATGTACTTCTAATTTAAATTGTTATATAATTATTCTACTTGTTCCCAGGATATTTTAATTTTAATTTTTTATTATTCCAGTCAAATTTTTATTACTTCAAAATTCTCAAAGTGGAATGTGAAGCTTTGGAATGTTTAAAGATTATTTTTTCTCAAGAATGTTCTAATGATAGTTTAAGGTAATTTATATTAATAAATGATAAAAAACTTATTTTTAATTATCCTCCAAGGGAGATATCTTGTATTTATACCATTTTAATAAATTATTTGTTTTCATTATTATTGTTTCAAATAGATTGTTGTCAAACCCATTTCTTTTCCACGTTTTGATTATATTTAAAAGAGGTTCTTGTGAAACCCATTTATATTCCATGGGACGATTATGTACTAAAGTGTTTGTTATGAAACCCATTTATTATCCATGGTTAAATTATGTTTCAAAGATATTGTTATTTGACACATTTCTTTTATATGGGTCAATCAGGTTTCATAGAGATTGTTTGGGAACCCATTTCTTTTCCATGAGTTAATCATATTTTAATGATGTTATAGTGAATCCTATTTCCTTTTAATGGGTTAATTATGTTATTAAAATAATAAAGGTTATTTAAATGAGTTTTTATTAATTCTATATTTAATTAGTTCTTGGAAATTTTAAATATTGGGTATGCCCAAATATCGTCAGGTGATCCTGTTATAGTTTATACGATGGGTGTGACCAGATTATGCTTTGATGTACTGGGTGATGATTATTTTCTCTAGAGAATTATATTGGAAGTTGGATGCATCATTATTCCAATTTTTAAGTGTTCTATAAGGGTTCAAAAATATGATTTCTATGACACGAATATGTTTTATAATTTCTTTTTATGGGATTAAAATGTTTCTAATGATCGAGATTGATATCAAATGGTTCATGATTATTGATTTATATGACTCTTTCATTTTCTAGGTTTTTATATTTTATAGTTTGGTTATTGATGGGTATGGGTTATTTTAATATTCTCTCCTGAAATTTGACTATTTCATCACACCCTTATGCACTCCTATTCTCATTGATGACATTTAATTGTTAATTATTATGTTTACCCATACAATGAATCCAAGATCACCTTTATTATGTTTAATTTTCCCTAGGTTTTAAAGAATTATGTTGAAATATTTATTTTTGAAAATGATTTCAAAAGTTTTATGTTGATGACCTATTGTGGAAGAATACAATTTGGGTTAAATTTGAGATATATACTTTTGATGACTTATGAGTCCAAGATTATATGAGTTTATGTAAGAATTGTTTTCTAATTCTCTAAAACTATAAACCTAAAAGGACCTGAAAGTTTTACATGATCCAATATTTCAATTTTATTTATTATGATTTAGATGAAATATTCGGGTCACATTTACAAACGTCAAATCTCTAAATGTAAAGTTATGAATTTCAACAGATAATTTGGGAGTGCTAGTCTTAGGCTATTATATCACCTCTTTGAATAAAATCCCTAAAAAGATTATATCCTGGAGTATACACCTTTTATCCTCTATCATAACCTTTACATAGTAGATATTCTTATTATTGTAATATAATAAAAATATTTTTGAAAATAATTAACTTTCATGACACAATTCCATGAAAAAAAGAAATCACTCCTTATTGATACCACACTTTTAGTTGTATAAAAACCCTCAACATACTCAGTATTTGTAGTTATGGATACTACAATCTTCTTTGAGATTTAATTTCTCAATTTATTAGAAAAAATATAATACTATATCAAATATATTTATAGTAAGGATAGTTTGTGTCCTCGTGATAACTAAAGATCATTCTTTTCCAAGAACTAGGATTGCATCCCTTATAATTTCTCAATTACTATTATATTATTTTCTATACTTCTTGATGTAGTTATCATAGATTAATTTTATATTTTCCTATCATAATTAATGTATTCACTATATCATATCTAGTATATAGCATGGAATATGTGATAGATCCATAATTTTTTCATATGGTGTTTTACTAATAATCTTAATCCCCTCCTCTATGTTATATATGTCCTCTTGGAGATATTTATTCCATGTTTCATAGGAAAAAATAACTTTTATATTTTTCTATTTTTGTAATTTTAATACCTTATCAGTATATATACTATGTCTTATTCTGATAGTTTCGTAGATCAATATCAGTCGATCTTGTTCCATAGAACATGGGTTACAAAATTAAGTCATCCATTAGAGAAATAATTTGTTAACATAATCCTTTTTGACTGTAAGACTAATATCTATTTTCCATAATTTATCAACATATTTCACTTGGATAACCATGAATATCTCATTAAAAACATGTTTATATATAGAAAATAACTATCATACTATTTTATGTCTACTTTGATCCATAAATGGATCCTTATAAAATTTGTATTGTGATAATGGGAATCTACTATTGGAATTAGAATTAAAATGGCCTTCAAAATATTTATTGGTTAAAATAATTTCATATTTTAAATATTTTTACTTATCATAATCCATTATCAGCAATTATTTTCTTATTTGTATTACCATTAGCATCCATGTCCAAATCTTTCTTGAATAACCATTTAGAATCGAAGGGGTTTATATCCTCTAGAGATAATGCCCAAATAAAAAAACTTGTTTTAGTAATTTGGATCCATTTTTTATTTAATATTAACTTCTTATTCTATCTTATATGAAATTTATTTTAGCTCCATTGGATAAGTATAAATTATTATCAATGAATAATATATTACTCCACATGGTGATTATTATACCATCTCTATTTGGTTTATTTATACATCTGTTTATCGAGAACATTTTTCTTCCAATTACTCTTGTAGAACTAGTTCCTATACAAACTATTTATGCATTTCAATCATTAAACAAATTCAATTAATTTTCATTCCCACTATTTAAAATAGATACGTGCATCATCTTATAGGAATATAATTTTTCACTTAACTAATACTTATCTATATGAGGTTTATAAATTATGCTTTGTAATATTAAGTATAATTTCATGGAATTCATTTTATGCTTTCTTGATGCTTGTTTTTTCCTGAAATAAACATTAACAAACACTTAATTTTATAACATATAAATTTGTGACTTAATATATTTAATTCAAATTATAACTTATATGATATACATTTTTCTATTATAGTTGGCATATGGTAAAGTTTTAACAAAAATTTTATCTAACAATGTCTGAATATATGATAATAGAGGATCTAAAATTCTTTTAATAATCAACGTTTGCTACTAAAAACTGGACCTATACCAACGGTTTTGGGAAAAGTTTTGGTATATATACCATAAAATGATCTTAATCCAATAGTTTGGACAAACCATTTTTATATGTACCAAATTATGACCCTATACCAACAATTTTGGAAAAACCATTGGTATTGGTGATGTATATACCACTTATTAAATAACCTATACCAAAGGTGTTTCAAAAAATCTTTGGTATTGGTATAAAAATTAAAAATACCCGCCTGAATGGCCTGAAGGCCTTTTTTATTGATTTTTTATAACCCCCCTTTCTAGGGATAAGGGGGAACCCTTACAAGGCTCGTAGGATCAGAGATTACAAGGCCCGTAGGATTAGGTGATTACATGACCCGAAGGTCTTAGAAAATTCACCCAGACTATCTTCAAAGAACTTACTCTCCCTAGAATCAACATCATGATAGTAGCTCTCCACCTTCACATGGCCGTTTGGCTAGGCTTCCTCTACATGAACATGCTGGTGCTAATGGCATATACATACCATCTCATTCTGACAATCCATTTGGCTTTACTTTGCTGAGTGCACCTGCTCTGAATCCTCTTCTAGGGATGCTTCTTTTTCATAGAGTCTATCTGGGGAAACTGCATGTGGCCCAAAGGCCTTCATGTTGCCTGAAGGCCTTAAAGGTGGCCCAAAATCCCTACTGACTTGAAGGCCTAGGTTCCCCGAAATCCTTAAGGACTCAAAGCCCAAACCGATGGCCCAAGATGAATAATTCTATCTACTACAGTACCGAACATTACTTACTACAATAACTGCTAAAGTACCTGCTACAGTACCCGCATAATGTACAGTGTACTGCAGTACCTGCATAATGTATAGTTCTTCTATAGTACCGCACAATGTAGAGTTATACTACAGTACTGCTATAGTGCTTGCTACAGTACTGCAACAGTCCCATAAATATTCCTATACCAATAGTTTGGAAAACCCTAAGTATAGGATTCCATATTTTTTGAAAACATATTTTATCAAATACCATTCAATACATCAAAAATTAATTTTCTTTGAAACATATATATACATATTTATCATATTGTGTTTCCAAAAAACATTTTATCTTAGTGGTTAATTCATGGGAATATAAATCTGAGGTGTGGGGTTCTAATTTTATAAGGGGTTAATTTTTTAAACACTTACACCAATGGTTTTCAAAACCATTAGTATATGTTTTTCATATTACCTATACCAACGTGTTTCAAACTGTAGGTATACCGATGAAATACAAGGAAATGAACAACAAACCATTGTTATAGCCTATACCAATGGTTTTTAGTCATATTCAAATGGTTCCAAACCATTGGTATATGATTTTTTCTACTAGTTATTAATCTTCATTTTACTAACATCATGAATATAATGTGTATAATGAAATGTGAGTTTAATAATAACTCTACTATACATTTTATTTATTAATGAATGCTTGGTTAAGAATATATTTAACTCATCCTCGCAACATATTTTATCTTCTTCCAAAACATATTCTTAACTTCCCATTATATTCCAAGGAATTTTAAAGAATTATCATGAATTATATTAATTCACATCCAACTTCTACTCAAAATTGTTCTCATTCCCCTTTAATAAATATTTTTTGAATCATTGTGGATTTTTCATGGTTTCATGTACTATATAAGTAATCATGTAAAACACTAAAATTATTTTTCTAAATGGATTCTAAACACTACTCTTGGTATTTACATGGAATTTAATTCTGTTTTTAATTATCCAATCAATATCTCTACACAAATGGTCATTATTTGAGTCTTATATTTTATAATCATTGTTAATTGTCATCATGGTAAATATTCGATTCATGTAAAACTAAACTACTATTCAAGTAAGGTATTCCATAACACTATATATTTCAAAATTGAAACAAAATTACGTTTTTCCTAAACCTGACATTGAAAAAATGTTTTTGGAAACATGCATCACAAATTTTTTTTCAAATACAATAATCTTTCCACATGGCATGTTAGGATGAGATCTTCTTTAGTTGGTGTGTGATTAAAGCTCCATCAGTAACATAATTATCAACTATACATAATTAATTTTTGATGTTCCTTTGTTATTATATTTGTATAAAAATATATACATCACATAATGTATCTAATACCTTATATTTTTAAAAAGAATATTACATTAAATGATAAATATACCAGAAATAGAAGATACTATTTAATTAGTCCTCAATTCAATGCAGTTTTTTCAATAACATAGGTATTTATAGGATAAATAATTTCACATACTATTAATATTATTTAGCAAAATTTTATAAGGCTATATTAATTATTAAAATAGTTAGGAATTTTTAGTAAAAAAGAAAAAAAGCATTTTTTCTAACCAAATTAAATTTTCATGCATTATATACTGTATAGACTTGGCTCTATTGATATAGTCCTTGGTGTGATGAAAATATCAGTACTTTATAATGTTATCCATTAACTTGTTATTGTGGACTCCATCCCTAAAAATTTATACCTTGATTATTATTAGAAAAATTTACTATTTTTGTATACATACCCTGGGGTTGTTGTTGGGACATCATTGTGTCCATATTTTTTTCATTGATTTCAATTTTTCCTCTATGAAACTATTGTTCTAGACCATGTGTAAACCTAATTGTTGTGTTACCACACTCTTCCATTGGAATATGTTTCTCACCATTTCATCAAGAAAATTGTATCTTTCATCTGTTGACTTATTTATTTGTGATCCTATAGATGTAGCATCTAGCATTGACTTGTTTCACTGAATTATACATTTTTAGAAAGTTTTTATTAGTATCCAAGACTCTATGCTATGATGAAGAAATTTTATAACTAATTCTTTAAAAATTTCCCAATTAGAAAATAAGGATTCACCATCAAAAAGATCAATGTTTAAAATAATTAACTAGAGATTCGTGGATTTTGAAGTTGGAAATAACTAGGTTAATAAATTCATTTCCAGATCATTCCATGTAGTGATGGAATTGGATAGAAAGCATTGAACCCATTCATGATAATTCCCCATTAATAAAATCAAAATAATAAAAATCCTTACATCATCTCTTGAAACATTAGGGAATTTGGCGGTGTCATCAAGCTTGTGAAAACTACCAAGGTGCATGTTTGGGTCTTTGTGAGGGAATCAAAAAATTATACCATATTGGATATAATTTGTATGATGTTTTACTATATCTCGAAGTGTGTATTGGTGACTAAATGTATTATTAATCTTGGATGACTGCCAATGTTCGAAGGTCTTCTATAATCATATAGTGCTCGTAATCCAAGATCTCTTCCCGCTAACACAACAACTTGGTTATTCCTTATGTCTCCTATGGTCATAGATCTATTATTCCTCAAATACTTCTCTATCATAGTCTCAAACTCAATATTTCCTTTTCCTTTATCCCGGTTTTTGGTATTGTTCATTATTAGGTTGGAATTTTAAATTTTAGCATGAAATACCATGCATAACAATAGATATTAAATAAAGAAATAAAATTAAAATTAAAAACCTAAAAACTAAATTGAAACATTACCTGACAATGGTGCCAGTTTTAATAAGTCATTGAGGGTGTCATCAATTACTTATGGGGATAACAAAAATTATTTATTTATATAGACTCATAAAAAGGTAATTAGTTAATTTAAAGAAATATAACAGTGAGTTGAGACTAAACCCAAAAAATGGTGAAATGAATTTTTTAGGTATTAAACTCAATTGAATTATTTAATTTTCATAGATATGGTGAAAAAGTAGAATTTAATGATTTTAAGAGGCATAAAATGAGGGAAGAAAAAATTATATTTAGGGTTTTGAAAATTATATTTGAATGCGTGACTAAGTATTGTAGCTTTTAGGGTTCATATGAAATTAGAATTAGAAATGAAATTGATTAATTCAAGGAGTTGTTAGAGTAGAGATGAGGAGGATCCAGTGGTCTAGGTATCCCTCTAAATAGGATAATCCCCCCTTTCCCTTGGTCTAATAATTTAGGGAGTTTTTGAATCGAGTTTGTCTCAATACAATTTTTAATCATAATTAACCTTGATTACCCTATGATCATGGTGTAATTCAAGGAAACAATTTGAGTAAATTGGAAAATTGATTTTAATATTCCATTCAGTGATCATGAGAGAGAAAGAGTAAAAGAATATAATTTTATTTATTTTTTTTGAAAACCAAACATGAATGAAATAAATAAATACAATCCCATGATCTAACCTCCTTGCACTACATTAACCCAACAAAAGGTGTAATTTATTCCCATAATCTAATAACTAGAGAGTAAGAGGGAAGGATTAATGAGAAATAAAGAATAAAAAAAATCAAAGATGAAAATTTGTGAGGACCCTTCACAATGAAGATTCTTTCCTGATGCTTTTGTCTATTGGATCGATGATTTTCAATAGTAGATTGGTCTTAGATTTATAGATCTTAAAGGTTTTCAGGTTTCATTTAATTCATCATTAATGTGTCAAAAAATGGTTCTTGATTTTTTAATGGAGGTTCTGGGCCATTTTGCGGCATAGTTATATTTCCTTATTGACTTCCACAACAAATACATTCGAAATGATGTCTTTCTAGATAGTTTTATGGTGTAAAAGTTATGTTTACACTGCTAAATTCATGAGCTACATCTTTGGCCTTTGGAAACCATCTTCCTAAAAATTTTACATCCTAAATATGAATTTTACGATGTAAATGCCTTCAAATATGCTCTTTCTAATGAACTCAATATATAAAACATTATCCCTACACAATTTTAATTGTAAATGATATACAAAACATAAATTTATTATTTATAGAATTTTATAACAACATCACTTATGTACAATAGCTTCAAACCGACATTAATCTTCTAGTGTCATGCTACGACATTTAGTTCTATGGCGTGAAGTGTCTTCAACCCCTAATATTAGTATATTTTGATGGAAATCATTTTCGTGTCACTCATTTTTCTTGTTTCCGAAAAATTATTTAAAATTCCATAGATGAGTAATTTCATTAAATATCCATGAAAGAATAAATTGTTTAACTAATAAAATTATTATTTTTTAATTCTAAAAATCATTCATGAAATGTATGTATCTGTAAACGTTATCATTTATAATTTTGAATGTGAAGTTGATAGATGGTGGTCTTTGGTTAAGAATATCAGCGGAATAGATGAGCTTGGCTTCATATAATGTGACACATTTAAGATTATCTTCATTGAGAAATGTTTCACTAATGTTTTTTCACTTGGGATAGACAAACAATTATTGGAATTAAGGCAACATACGAATATTCTATATTGGTTCATCAAGAAAAGTTTAGAATATTTTCCAGGTATGCACATGATTTTATCCATGATCCTAATAGTAGGATTAATTTCTTTTACTGAATATTTTTTCTAAATAATAGAAGATATTTGGATTCCTAGGAATTTAAAAGTTATGAAAAACTTGTTTTATGTGATGGGAAGGTAGAAATTGAGTTTTATTTTTACAAAGTGTTATAGAAGAAAAAGAATAAAAAGTGATCGATGTAGTAGTAAAATAGGAATAATAGATTGAAGAAATTTTATGGTACGAAAAGCTGGATTATAATTTGTGATAGTTGTGGTAAAAACACACTAGGTAATGCCTTTGGAAATTCAGGATGTTCTATAAATGTGGTATTTTTGGGAATATGGATCATGATTTCAATGAAAAAGATCTTAGCAGTGGTAATACTAATTTTGATAAGAAGACAATGATGTGTTTCAAATGTGATGAAATGTTTCACTATGTGGATTTATGTTCAAAGAAGAAAAATAGTGACTGGAAGAATCTAAACTATAAGAGGAAGGGTGTAGTGAAATCCTGTCAGTTGATGTTGGTCCATAAATTGATGTGGTGAAATTATGTTATGAATTTATTCTAATAATTCCAATAGCCTATTTTACTCTATATATTCACATTCTTTCATTTTGAAAAAATTTGAAAATAAATTCGGAATATCACCTCATAAATATATGGTAAAACTTTTGGTGAAAAATCTAGGATGAAATATTAAAGTAACAAAGATTTATAGGAATATTACTATTATTATTACTGTAATGGTACTTCCTATAAATCTTATTTGACCTGCCCATTGTTTATTTTGATGTTATTTTAGGTATGTATTGGTTTTAATTTTATTATGATAAGATAGATTTTATGGCCAATAAAATTTTATACAATGATTTTATACCTTTTATAACCTACCAAGAAGATAATAAATTGATTAGATATGGCATTGAAAGTTACGTAGAAAATGTTTTTGAGAAGAAAAAACTATTTAGATTAGTTATTTATTATTAGTAAATGAACTTGTTGATGATTTTCATTGTGATTTAATTTTTTTATTCTTGATAAAGATGTTATGTTTACTATTGAATTAACACCTGATGTTATTTCTATTTCAAAAACCCCTTATCAAATGGATAAAGTATAACTTTTAGAATTAAAAATTGAATTACAGGACTTTTTGGATAATTTTTCCTTAATCTGATAGCTTCACTATGGGTTTCCCTTATTTTTATAAATAAATATTGTTCCATGAGGATTTTTATTGATTATGGAGATTTGAATAACATCACTAATATGAAAAAGTACCATTTTACCCATATAGATGTTTTTTGATCAAATTTTTGGATCTAGGTTTTTTTCAAAGATTTATCTCAGGTTAGTGTATCATTAATTGAAGGAGAATGAGTATGATATTCTGAAGATGAAATCTCTAACGAGATATTCACATTTTGGGTGTATAGTTATGCCATTTGGGATATCTAATGCACAACTATATTTAAGGATCTTATGAAGAAGGTTTTTATTACTATTTAGACATGTTTGGGGTTGTTTTTATTGATGAGATATTGGTACGTTATAAAAGTACCAAGGATCATGAAAGAAGCCTAAGTATTGTTTTGTAAACTATAAAAGAGAAATTCTATATGGAAAAATTAGTAAGTGTGAATTTTAGTTAAAATAGATTTCTTTCATTTGTAATAGTTTTTATAAATATAGTATAACTATTGACACTATTAAAAAAGTTGTTAAAGAGTTTCCAATACTTACAAATTATATAGGGATTCATATTTTTCTTGGTGAAGTTAGTTAGTCTAAGAGGTTGTTTGAATAATTTTCTCAGTTGTCTAGCCCATTGACTAAGTTAACTTAGAAAGGAGTAAAATTTATCTTGATTAAAGAGTGTGATGATTATTTTTGGGGAATTGAATGAAGATTTGTGAATGTTATAGTTTTTTACTTGCCCTCTATAAATGCTGAATTTTTAATCAATAGTGATTCTTCTTTTAAGTGACATTGTTGTGTAATAATGTAGAATGTCCAATTAGTTACTTATTCCTCATAGAACCCAAAACCACCTGAGTTAAATTATCCTAGACATTATTTTAATTTATATGACATGGTTCTTCTTTAAAAATTTTGAGGCATTGTTTATATTGAGTAAAGTGTTAAATATATGCCGATCATAAAAATTTGAAGTATATATTCACTAAGAATGATTTTAACAAGAGGTATGGAAGGTGGATATAACTAATAATAGATTATGATTGTATGATTAATTACCATCTTGTAGAAGAATGAATTTGTAGTTAATTATTTAAGTAGAAAATATAATGTATAATTAACCATGTTACCTTTGGAACATGACCATTTTGTTAGTGATTTTAGGAATTTTGGCCCTAAAATTGTGCATATAAGAACTTTTTTTTTTTTCAAGTGTTAGTACAATAATCTCTATCAGAATTAATTTAGAAAGATTAGAAGGAAAAATGTGAGCAGTAATAAAAGGTTTAATTTATAAATAGAGGAAACATGACTAAATTTAAAATTGGCAAATAATGTATTTTGATATTTGTAATGAGATTATATGTTCTTTGTGATTTCCAAGAGAAGAGAGAAGTTTTGAGTGAAGGTTCTAGTTCCTTGTTTTCTATTCATCCTAGAAGTACTATAATAAATAAGGACATTTAAGAGGATTACTGGTGGGATGGAATGAAAAGAGATAATACTTTAACAAGAAATATTTTAATTGCTAATAGTTTAAATTAGAATTAAAATTATCGAAGGAGATTATTCATACCTTTCCAACACGAGAGTGGAAATATGTAAATATATCCCTAGATTTCATACTGGTATTACAAAAATACATCTCAGGTATATAATTGGATTTTGTTTATTGTTGAATGATTAACTAAATCTATTAATTTATATCCCTTTAGTGATAAAGTTTTAGCTTTCTCAACCATATCTGAAGAAGATAGATAGGTTGCATAGAGTTCATATTTCCACTATATCTTACCATAATCCTGGGTTTTCTTATAATTTTTGGAAAGGTCAACAAAATTCATTAAGTACTAAATTAAATTCTAGTATAACTTTTCTTCATCAATATTATGGATATTCTTAGTAAACAATTCAGATATTGGAACACATGATTCAGGTTTTTGCAAATTACTAGTGATGTATTGATCAACATCTTTAATTTTTTTATGTTTTATTATAATTATAGTTTACAATGTAGTATATAGATGTAACGTTTTGAGGGATTATATGGAAAATAGTTTCAGATTCGTGATTTTTGGGTTAATGTAAGATAAAGGAAGTTTATGGTACAATAGTTGTAGAGGAAATGGTAAAATAGGATAATATTTTTAAGAAACATATGAGGATGACATAGAGAATTAAGAATATACTTGTATGTAATCAGAGGAAATAAAATTCATTTAAGGTATGTGATCATTTTTTTCTTAAAGTATCTCTATAGAAGAGTGTTATGAATTTTGGTAAAAATGAAAAGTTATGAAATGATTAAATGTATTACATAAATTCCTAGAGAATGTATTATCAGTTATTTACCGAGTGACTTTGCATATGATTTTACCCTAGGTACAAAATGTTTTTCAATTTTCTATGTTATAAAAATATGTTCCAGATTCATCTCATGTTTTGAGCCCTGAGGTTGCTCAGGTGGAATATAACCTTTTTAAAGACAAATAAACAATTCATAGTCTTAACCATATAGAGTATGTTTTCTAGAACATGATAATTTACTAGTAATTTTTTTTGGACAAACCATGTTGTTGAATAAGAAACATGGGAATCTAAAAATTTTACAAGGGAAATATATTGTTACTTATTTAATAAGTTAATAAAATTGAGAAGACAAAATTTATGGGGGGGGGAAATGTAATTACCTATATATTGTTAGAATAAATCATTTTCATGTCTTATTAATATTCATTATCTTTATTTTGTAGTTTTATATTCATTATAAATAAATTAGGCAATTTTTCAGTAAAAATAAAAATATTTTATTTATAATGAAATCGGATTTTCATGAATTTTATAGTTTTACTTAAAATATTTATTTCCAAATTATAGAATTTTAATTTAAATAAATGAACTTTAGTTTTTAATTCATCATGGGAAAAATGACTTAGAATATTTTTTTAATATTTTTTGTAAAAAATAATATTTCAATAAATAGTGAAAAACACATATTTTAATTGAAAACTGTATTTTCATTAAAAGTATTTATAAATGAAAATTATATTTTTTTTAAATTTCATTAGTTACTTTTAAGTAAAAAAAATCCAATTACTGGTTTTTAGTATTTTATACCTAAATTTAGTATAAAATCATTTTATAATAAAAAAGAGAATTTTCTAAAAAACTATTTTCATTGAATTTTACTGGTTTAACTTATTGAATAAATTTTTCTTGTCCATGTGCTTTCAATTATTTACAATATTTCAATTTTGTTCGATATTTATTTTACTTTTTCCTCCAAAATATTTAAGTGAATATATAGCCAAAAGGTCAAATTATTGATTTTAATAACTATAATATTTTTAACATATTGATAAATAATGGATATGATCAGTTATATATCTAATTCTAAAACCTAAATTACTTTTTTACATTATTTTGTTTTGTTTTTAATTTTTAGTGATGAAATAATCTCCTCAAAATCTTATTAGTGTTGACACAATAACTATACAATTAATATAAAACCAAATAAATAATTTTTGAAAAATCTTAATATAATATTATTTGATTGTGTTTTTGTATTACAAGAGTTTTTTAGTTACAAATGACATATTATATCTATTTTAATAATTTTATTTATATTCTATTGATGATTTGTAGTTTTAAAAGTCAAATTAAATGAATACTTTCAAAATTGACTTTAATGTTATTTTATAAAAGAAATATTTTATTAAATGATTTAAAAGTACTATAAATATTATCATAAAAAGATTTATTTTTATAAGGTTTCAAATATCTAAAATGGTCAATTTATGTTCTATGTTTCCTTTTATAGAAACTATATTAAACACTAAAGACTAAAAAATTGATATCACTATAATTTTTAAAAGGGTTAACAAAGGGTCAAAACAAAATGATAAGTTTAAAAATGTGATATAGAATTGTCTAAATTTTATTGGATGAGAGTATTTCCACTCATCTGCATATTATCTTTTAACATTATCAATTTTTATCTGTTTGGAAAAAAAATTAATTTATATTAATTTAATAGTTTAAGAAATTTCAATAGTACCCCTCCCCTCTCTTATAAATGAGAACCTCTTATTCTTATTTCTCAATAATTAAAAATAATTTTGGTTTAGAAAAAACCTATGAAAATAAATTATTTAAATACATCCCCATGTCCTATATTCTTTATTTTTATCATAAAACCATCATAGGAATTATTTTGTTTTTAACCTTAAATGGGTTCTTAAAGAAAAGGTAATGTTCTTAATCAATCCTTTTATCTTTTTTTACAACTTCTTTAAATATTATTAAATCTTGTAGAAATAATAAAAAAATTATATTAAATATATTTATATGTTATTATATTAATGTAATAGTCATTATCCACCTCCAACTTATGACAAATGGGAAAGGAATCCATCCTTCATGTTTGTGGTGGAATATAGCCTCATGACCTAATGTAATTCATTTTCCATCACTACCTCTTAAGGATAGTTATTGTGATAGATTTAATATATATATATATATATATATGTGATATTTCAGAAATATTTATTTTTCAATTACTACAATGTATCATTTAATTTTTCATGTTTCTATTCATGGAAAAATGATGACTTCGTTCATGTGTATGTGTGGACTGCCACCTCTATGAAGCAATGTGATTTACTTTTCATCACCACACCATATGGATGATATATATAAGTACATTTGATGAAATAATATACTATTTATTATATAATTACCATTATAAAAAGATACTATAATACTTACCTTATTTCCATAATGATCTTTGAAAATGGAAACTTTACTTAAGCGTATGTATAACCTACCATCTCCATGATTGTAACAAAGTTAAATTTTCATAAATAAATTTTATGGTTTCTTTTAGAAGTATAATTGATGTAAAATATAATAATTATTAAATTATTATTATTCTATAGATAGTGGATTAATGACCACTTTTATCATCATCAACATACCAAAGTCATTTTGGAATTCTGAACTGAATATCCTCAAAACATTCAATGTGAATTTAATTGATTAAATATAGAATGATGAGAGATAAAATAAAAGGAATAATAAAAATTAATAAGTTTCTTAAAAAAGTATATAATTAACCTAATTTTATTTTACATGAAGATAAATAACATGTGTGATGAGTTGCACTATAGTAAAGAGACTTTATTTTAAAAATATTATTTTAAATATTTATTTAAAACTATTTTTCTTCCATTACTATATATTTTATGGATATATTTATATATGCATAAAATAATTATAAAGGAAAATTAATTTCACTTTTTACTTTCTTTCAAAAGTCATAAAAATTATTCATTTTATGAATTTTTCTTACATTCTTTATAAAAATATAAAAAGGAAATTCTATTTTAACATATATGTAGACAAATATTTTTCATAATGATATAAAAATTAATTTTTTTGGGATTACATTACAATATTCTTTGTTTTATTTAGTAAAAAACTTATTTACCTATGTTTAGTTTTCTTAAATTGGTTTTAAAATGAAATGGATTTTTTAGTATCTTGAAATATTTTCTTATAAGAGAAAAGAATACTTTTAAGAGTGTAATGATAAAAATGCAATAATACATGTTTCATGATTATGTTATGGTTCTGGGTCATTTCTATGGATGATTAGTTCCATTATAAACCAAGCATGGGTGGTTCCATTATAAACTAGGGATGGGTGGTTCTGTGATATCCCTCTAAAATATTGGGTATATAAGTCAACCATGTGGTTGTTACATTTTTAATAGTTATATAGAAATGATGTTCAAATTTAACTACACGTTTTATCTATGATTTTTATGGGTTTTTACAAATATATTATTATTTGTGAAGGTAAGATGACGATATTTTGTTTAAAGTAATGTATATCCTTATTTGTAATTGTGGAAAGAATAATTTGTTAGAAACAATTTATGATATGATAATGGCTACACATAAACCTTTATGAGTTATATTTTTCCTTGATATATTTTGTTAAAAATATTTATAAAATTATTCGGTCAGAGAAGTTGTTTAATTGGGTAAAAAAATTTATATTTTTAACCACAAAGTTTAGTTTGAAAATGAAATTTATATATGTATCTATGGAATAACAATTTTATTTCTTTCATTATTTTAATGTCCCTTACTAATATTTTTATACTCATCCCATTTTTTAAAAAAAATATTGGATTTTAAGGATTAATAGGGAAAAGGATGAGGTCAAGATCAAAATTGGGAAGATATTTCATGAAAGTAAAAGTTATTATATCTAAAAGGTTTTTTTACTATAAAAATGTAAACTCTGTGGAAGTGTACAATTTTTAATGTATTATTTATTTGTGTAAAGGTGATGACCTAAATATATAAATCTATAAACCAAAAAAGATTTTTGGGACTGAAAGAAAATGAATTATTTTCTAAGGATACTAGAATATGTAATGTTTGAGGCCATGTCCTTATAGTTTCTCTTATAGTGACCATCATTTACATACAAAATTAATGTAGATTCCTATTCAATAGTCTCTATATTTATATTCTGAAAACATCAACTAAAAGATATTGAATCAATTTCACCATATAGTTTGTTTTATAGTTCTCAAAGAAAACTGCAGTAATTATGGGTCAAAGATGAGAGAATGAGATGTATGGAAATATATTTATTCATCATGAATCCCAAATATTCCAATTGATCAATGTAATATATTATTTTGGGTATATAATTACCATCCAAGATTCCATATTTTAACTTTCACATGTCAAGTGTAATGATAATATCATTTGTTTCTTTCCATAATTTCCACTTATAAAATTCTTGGAGATGAGTCAACATAATGTAATCATTGATTTCATCACGTTTATTCTGCAAATTATTTGATATTATTGATGTAATAAGGATATAAACACTAAATAAAACATCTATGTGCCGCATGTAAGCTTCATTTTCACCCTAATGTTTCTCATGTGGTGGCTCATCAAGTCGTTGGGACTCTAAAATGTCAAATTGCTTTCAATATTATAGTAATATGTGCATGTGTAACACAAAACATCTTGTAAATTATATCATGGGGTAATTTTAATACATTTTCAAATAATACAAGGGATCATATCCTCAATGATAAAATATTTTAGTTTTCTTGGGATACAATATATATAAATGATCCTCACATCACATCCAAAAATATGAGATACGACTAAAAAGTTATAGTGAAAACATTATTATTTATTTAAGTAAATACATGATAAAATTCATAGATCTCTTCCTGGTATCCAAGGGAAAGGAAAAGAAAATAATGTGTGACATTAGAGTATCAGAAAGGGAGATCAATGAATATAACCAATCATAGGATAAAAAAGAATGAATAATATGGAAGAGATAAGAAATAATCAAATATGACATATATCTTATATCATAAAAACTGAAAAAATAATGGATGAAAAAATAACATAAATTATCACATGGATAATAATAAGTAGATTCAAAATGAAAAAATATTATTATTGGACATAATACTATGACCATCAATACTTTGGGCCAATAAATAATACATAAATAGGCAAGGCATCTGCCAAATACAAAAAATAGTGTCTCATGAGGCATAGAAGATGCTTCTAGGTGCTATAAAGGGCCCACCTATCAAATACTATGTCAAATGAATTCATCATATGAAATTATTGATAAAGAAATTAATAAATAATCAATATACACATTCAAATTTTAAAACTATCATATAGAATATTAATATTATCCATAATTAGTAAATATAATAGTATGATCAAAAGCCATCATGATAAATAAGTTGGATAAAATAATTATATTATTTCCCCATTAAAGAGTAGGATCCATCAACGGATGATGACATAGATGAAAATACTTTTAAATGACCACCAGAATATATCTTCGAAAAAAAAACTTGTTTCATTTTGAAATCGCTTATTTAAAATAAAAATATTTACAAAATGGTAGGGGAAAAATTATTTAAAATTAACCATAGAAAATTTTATTGGAATCTTCAAAGAAAATAATATTCATGAAGGTGGAAAAATAGTTTTTATGGTGAATGTTAAAATAAATATTCTGCCTCACTATTGATAAATATTTCCTTACTCAGAAAATTATAAGAAGATTCCAATTAAAACATTTTATAGATTAAAAAATGGGTAAAAATGAATTTAATAAATCATTGGAGATTATTAAAAACATTCTATAGAAAATTTTATTGAAAATATGTGCATGGAGTAAAAATATTCCAAACCAAAAAAAAAACAAAGTTAGTCATCTTTATTAACATTCATTTGATATATTGAGTGCCAAAGAAGGTAAAAATGGAACTAATTATTAAATAAATAACTACAGTAAAAAATATATGGGGTTTTAGATAAAAGGATCATATAATTACTCTAATGTAAATTCATGCATAAATAATTCTGAATAAGGTTAGGATTGTGATGTAAACCCTTAACTCAAGTTCGACTTTCCTGGTAATTGATTTAAACCTCATATAAAATAACTTCATATATATTATAATTTAAATAAATATATATATAAATATATAAACACATATAATAATATATGTGATTGAGCTATATCATTTTAATACCTATTTATTGAAAATACTTAATTTAAATCATCATTGATGAGTGTTAACTATTTCATTTTTCATGTATCTTTTAATTTAGTAGTTCAAATACTTACATATTGATCATGGTTTCATATTATAAAAAATATTAACAAAGATATAAATACCATATATATTAATTAAATACATATTAATAATCATACATAAATGGAATACATGAAAAATGATTCACATTGAATTGTGGAGGTGATTGTCCACAAGTACGCATGAGCGACATTATGATTTTTAATGGGTTGAAGGGTAAAAAGGTTAATGATATATTATATTTAAAGAATAATTATAATTTCATAAATATACTATATATTAATTATTCAATTATTTATAAATATTCACATATGGTGGTGATGAAAAATGAATTACACTACTTTGTGGAGACGGTAGGTCGTACGTAAGAATGAGCAATGTTTTAATTTTACCTAGGATGGAAAAGAGGTGGAAAATATAATTAAAATAATTGTAATAATATATAAATGTATTGGAGATAATAGTGTTATTAGTTTATCATATTTACAATACATTTATAGAATGTACAATAATCAATAAACTTGAAAGCATCGACAAAGATGATCACCGCTTCTTTGAGAGACCACCATTAGATTACACCTTAAGACATCTTTGGATGGTATTAGGAGAATACCATAATGTAAAAAATTAAGAGAATGAATCTATTAATGTATTTTGTGAGGTATTGGATGAGATATAGTTATCTATTATTATGATCAAAAGGTGATGGAAGGTTCCCTTTTATAAGTGAGGGGAGGGACACACATAGAATTACAAAAAAGATTCAAATAATATAAGGCTACTTTCACGAGAAAGTGTATCTAGATGGAATTGAATTAGAATTTAGGATAATAAATGTTCTCCATATAATCATAAATTTATAACTTTAATAGTTTTAATGAAATTTATAACCTTATATCTAAATTTTTCCCATGCTAACCCACTTTAACCTTAACTAATGCAACCGATTTTTTCTGTTTTTACTATTTATTATGAATAATAATTAAGCAGAACCTATTAAATCATGTTAATTATTATTATTGAAAATATGAAATACATTTTACAATGTTAAATATATATATATTATATAAATTCGCCCTAAAATAAGGGCGCAAGACCCAATGAAAACTATTTTTAGAAAAATTATTTTAATAATAAAACTAAATTAAATTTCATGAATTTCCTTCTAAAAACTATTAAATGAATATTAAAATATTTTATTTAATTAATATTATAAAAATTTTATTATCATTATGAGTCTTTAGTAATTTATTTAATTTATTAAGATAAAAATACATTGAGATCATAAAAATATTAATTATTTAAACAAAAACATTACATTGATTTTCTTAAATGTTAAGCATATATTTGGAAGTTTAAATTTCTATTATTATAAGAATTATAAAAATTATTAAACCTATTTTTTTTAAAATATTTTTTTTGTGATGTTTAAATTTATTCATATATCATTATAATGTTATACCAGATTCATTTTTTATAAAATTGGTATTTTTCACTATTCACGTAATAAATCAACTATTTCTGAAAAATATATAAAATTCACCATAAGATAAATTTGACACTATGAATTAAAATTTTAAATTAAATTCATAAAATTTAATTAGTTAAATTTTAAAATTTATATTCCATTCCCATTATTTAATAAATTAATGATTATTATATTATTGTTTCTTTAGAATGTAATGCTTACTTACTATAACTGATTCTTGGGTGTTTTATTCTTACTTAAAAAATTTCAACCTAGAAAATTATAGAATTACATATCATGAAAATATATGGTTAGTTATTCATTATAACATCTTATGGTTCCCATGCTTCCCCTTCTATTTTATGATTTTTCCAAAAAATCCTTACTAGTTGAGTCATCAGACTCCTCAACACTTGTTCTCTTGTGTACATAATCTAGATATGAACTTCATAGTAAAATAAACTTGTTTCCAATTTTTTTTCAATAGATTTTATCAGATTTATTATTTCCTGTATGTATTTCCTTAATAAATAGATATGGAACAAACCGTGAACTTTTTAGAGTCTAGGTGGCATTTGAAAATCGTAATCCATAACTTATATTCTTTCTAAATTTTTAAAAGGCATGATATACATATGAATTTGTTTCCATTTATTACTGACCATTATAATTCATTTCCATATTTATAGCTTCAATAAATCATGATCTCCAATTTAAAATTTTAAGTCCCTCATTTAGTTATTGGAATTATGTTTTTATACTTTGAGCTTGCTTAATATGATTTTGAATTGTCTTTAAATAAACTACTTTATCCTAAATAATATTGGAGCTTACAAAATTCCATTCACCCACTTCATCCCATAGATATGGAGTATATTACCTATTTCCATAAAATTCCTCATATGGTTGAATTTAAATGCTTTATAGATGATATTATTATATGTTAATTCCACCAAAGGTAAATATTTATCCCACATATGTTGAATATTAATTGAGAAAGACCTTAACATATCTTCTAATTTTTGAATAGTTCTTTCAGATTTCCTAACATTTTGAAGATGATAGGTGGTTCTCAAACATATCTTGGTGTCAACATCCTTATAAAGAATCTTCCATAATTTAATTGTAAATTATTGATCATAATCAGATACAATAAAACTTGGTGCACTATAAGCTCTCAAAACATCAATAATATAGTGTTAGGTGAGGTGATCTAGAGGTATATCTTCCCTTATAATAAGGAAATGTGTGGACTTGGTAAAGTGATCACTAATTAGAAATATTGAATCATTATTTCTAGAATCCTATGGAAATATATTGAAAGAGTAAATCATAATATCATATGATTTCTATAGCAGAATTTGTATAGGTTTCATAACTCCTTTAGGATTTTTTCTCACAACCTTTACCTATTGAAAAGCAAATAATACTGATATATAATCTAAAATTTCTCATCTAATATTATCCC
The DNA here is from genome assembly GCA_963277665.1 of Viscum album. Classification (NCBI taxonomy): domain Eukaryota; kingdom Viridiplantae; phylum Streptophyta; class Magnoliopsida; order Santalales; family Viscaceae; genus Viscum; species Viscum album. The sequence goes on from OY728162.1 coordinate 242,724,131, forward strand.
ACAAAAAATTTTACATCATATATTGATACATTTTGGTGCTACCTGGGTTTATATAGAAATTTGAGATATGAGCTTCATCTAATAATTATCTTTTCTACTCTATAATGAATGAAAGACATAGCCTCTTTCAAAATTTCAAAATAACATACTGATAGATTAATTATACTAACTTCCCATCATTCACTACTTTAAATTTATTTTTAATATTCCTATAATCAACATGGGAAGTATTTATTTATCCTAATAAGGTGGTTTGGAAATCATTATGAATTGATGTGTTGTTTATCCTTTCTTAATGATTCCAATATCTATGTTTACAATATTCATGAATATAGTATATTTTTAAGTCCTCATTTTATTCAAAACTCTATGATATTTTCTACTAAATTCATTATACACATTATTTTACTATCTAGGGTGTTAGTGTATTGATAAATTAAAATCCTTTAGTAGTTATTACCATTTCCTTCACCTCATATTGAGATATTTCTATGAGATGATGTATTTCAAGATTTTGTGATCCTTATATATTTCAAATAATTCACAATAATTATAATTAATCAATATCAAAAATTAAAAATTTATATCTTCAAAATCAAGATCAAGAGTTGGATAATTCAATTAATAAATCTTTAATAACCTTTATTTATAATAAACAACTCTATTATTTTTCTAAAGATAGATCCAAGTAACATATTTGATGCATCAACATATATCACAAATCCATCCCTTCCTGATGGTAAATTCAATATTAGATAACTAAAAAACACTAATTTAATTCTAAAAATCCATCTTTATAGTCTAATGACCTTATGAACTAATCCATTTTATTATTCATTTGTTTAATGCATTAGATAATCAATAAATTTTCTGAAAAAATCTTCAATAGTAAATTGATAACTATGTAGACTGTATACCTCATTTATATTCATTAGTGATTTCATTTCCATCACTACCTCTTTCATTTAAGGATCAACTGATACTCCATCCTTAGAGACAATATGGCTAGGAAAAGAATCATTTTGATTCCAGAATTACCACTTGATAAATTTATCATTTAAATCACCTTCTCTATAAGCCTTATTTATGATTCACAGATAAATTTGATACTTATAATAGATTTTAAATTATATCAATATATCCTTAAAAAACATGAAAACCATTATCAAGATAATCCTTGAATAGCATGTTGATCACATCCTTAAAAACAATGGGTTAATTAGTCAATACAATGGGCATTACTGTAAATTCATAATGCTCATACCTCATAAAAAATATCTTCTTAGAAATTTATTCCATCTCTACCTACAGTTTATAATACCCAAAGTGAAGATAAATCTTTAAAAAATATTATTCTTCTTGAATTTGAACAAATAATTCCTCAATTCTGGGAAGAGTGTACTTGTTCTTATATTAGTGGTATTAATTTCCTTATAATATATGTATAAACATAGAGACCTATATTTCATAAAAATAGAAATTATAGGGGCTCCCCATGGTGAAAAAATAAGGAATATAGTTCCCCTATCACTTAAATAATTCTATTGTTTCATTAATTATATTTATTACCATATTTAAATCATGTAGGGAGGCTTTGATATAAATTTTTCATCAAGAATGATATCAATGGAGAACTAAACTTAATGCTCAGGTGGGTATGTAGGTAGTTCTTCCAGAAAAACATTAATGTGTTTATACACAATAAGTACATCCTCTATTAAAAGGATAACTTTCCAATTAATTATTTTGGTATACATTTCTTCTCCAATAATTTCATTATGGAGAGAAAGTAAAGGTGGATTCAGAAATGATTTTGATTATATAGTATTTCATATGAAGATAATTGGTTCCATATCTCCATTAAAATTATAATCTGGTTCCCTAAATAAAAATTATTCATATTATAATTTAAAATCCAATCCATAACAAGGATTATTTTAATTTTAACCATATTTTTAAAAATCAGGTTTGAAAATGTGGTTTGGAAATGTATCATAATGGTGATTGACTATCATATCCTAGTCTCAATAATATTTAAACTAGGATTATTGAATGATAACTTCATTATTTAGGTTCTATGGAAATATCAATTTTTTTAGGAAAATAGGGAACATGTAAAATAGTGCATATATCTAAAATTAAATGTAGTATTAGTTAAATTTGAGTCTACAATAAACATACTTACCACTACATCTTTAGTAACTTAAATTTTTATTCTAATGATTTAATAACTCGGCCTTTCTCTCTTAGATTTTTTTGAAGAAAATCCCCTTATTTACTAGGGTATTCATTTCAATAATGCTCCACCTCCATATAGTTTAAGCATTAAAAATCAGTAGATTCTTTATTTATTTTATAATCATGAGTCTCATGAAATTTATCCCCAAACATTTAGAAAACTCTCATTCCCATCAAGCATGTTCCATGGTGTTTCTCTCCACATTTATTAAAGTTTAGGAATTTCATATTTCTTTTCTCCCCTTTTCCATATTTTTTATCTAGAGTTATAATCTTCCACTTATTTTCATTATTTACCTAAAATACTTAACAATTAAATAATTATTTTTTTTCTTAATGGACCTTGATACTATATCCTCATATAATGAAAATATTTAAGATAATAATACCCTCTAAAGACTATATGTTTTCCCATAAATGTAATGATCAATCATACTCCTTAGATTACATACATAATTTGAATCATGTGTTTCTAACCATGTATTATTTGTTTCTTATTCAATACTATTTTGTTCTTCCATTAAATTTATAATGAAGAATTGAATATATATATATTAACTATTTTTTCATTAGGAAATTATTTTTAAATAAATATATCTTTGAAATTCTTAGGCTCCATAATATTTATTTCTTCAGACTCATTAGTGTTCTATATCAATGACGTTAGTGATTAGTGTTTCCTTTATGACTATAAACTTCACATATAAATTTCCCTCATTCTCTACATCCCAAATAAATAAATATATTTTCCAATGAATTGATCTATTTCCCAGCTACTAATGTATTATTAGTCCCCTAGAATGATGTAGGTTTCTTACAAATAAATCTATCTTACATTGGCTTACTATATTTCGGTTAAGTAGGCTACTCCATAATATCATGGTTATTGTTAATTGTCTAAGTCAGCTACCCCAAAATATTTATAATATCTTCATCTATGTTATCATTGTCTTAAGAAAGAGGGAAATCCATTTATAGATTATGAGAATTTATACAGTTTTATTCATTTTTTGGGAACAATCTATAAACAATGCGATACACTGAATTAACTCATAAAATTATGAATTATAATTCTAATTATAGTGTAACACTAAACATAAATTGAATATTTACACATAGATAATATCATCATAATAACCTTTGTATCTTTGAGAATATCCAAAAATCAATAAAATATTTTCAAATCATTTATAATGGGTGGTAATGTGCAAGTAAATTAACAAAATAATATCACTAAGGAGTGTCTAGACAGATGCGCGGTCTTAGGCTTACACATCATGCACCCCAAATCCAATATCTTAGAATTTTATTATTCTAATATATTGGTAAAAAAATATATGGGATCAAATATCTATGTGTATAATATTTTAGTAGTCTTAGGGTACTAGATATATATACTATTATGACATTACATCTAAAAAAATGAAATACAACTCAAAAATTCTACACAAAACTTTATTATTCTTAAATTAAATCTTTGATAACATTAATAGATCCCTTATCGGTATCTTAGGGAAAGGGAAATAAAATAAAGGATGAGCTTAGATACTCAGTAAGGGAATCTGTATAAAAAACATTATAGGATAAATAAATCCTAAATAATAAAGAAGAGATAAAAATAATAAGATATGATATATAAATTATATCATAAATGGGATTAAATCCAAGGATTAAAATGAAACAAAAATAATCACATGGATAACAATATCTTTTTTCATAATGATATAATTCATTTTTTTTCAGACATCATAATCTTAATGTCAAGGCTTTGTGCCAAGAAATCAGCATAAATATGTAATATGTACACCAAATACCCAATTTATTTTGTCTAATTAGACCTACTAATTCAATTAGGGGAAATAACGGGCCCCATCCATCATATACTAATTCTAAATCATTCATCATATGAAATGGGAGAATATGTATTCAATACATAATCTATATAAATGTTAATATTTTTTCCTATAATTAAATATAAAAACATGATCATAATCCATCCAGATAAATAATTTGTGTGATACCATTAGATTATATCCTCATTATAGTATCAAATTTATCAATGGATGTTTACATAGATGAAAATAATTTTCAAATATAATCAAAAAATTTCTTGGGGAAAATTTCATTTTCATTCCGAAATCACTTATTTAAAATTAAAAAGTTTCAAATATATTAGGAAAATATTATTTTAAAGTAACCTTAGAAACATTAAATGGAATAATCAAGACAAAGTTTATTTATGGATTTGAGAAAATACGTTCATTTAGAAGAAATTAAAATAAATATTTTTCTTGTACTTTTCGTAAAAGAGTAACTTTTACAAAATATCAAAATGATTCCTTTTAAAAAAATTATAAAAATAAAAAATATGGTAACAAATACATTAATAAATCATTTTATAATATTAAAAACATTCTAGAAATTTTTTTAATGTGAATATAGACATATAAAAAAATGAATTCTGACCAAATAAAAAACCATGTTGGGTTTCCTTAAAAACATTCATTAGTATTTTGAGTTCCAAAGAAGGTAAAAAATGGAAATAATTCTATAAAACCACATAAATAATAACATTAAATAAAATATATGGTGTTTATGATATTATGATCATATAATTCCTCCAATAAAAAAATAAATATAAATAATCCCAAATAAGGATGAGATTGTGAAATAAACTCTTACCTAGAGTTCAACTTACCTCATATGTGATTTTAACCTCCTCTATAATAAATTTATATTTTTTATAATTCCATTATAGAACAATATACATGGTTATAATATCATATATGATCCACTTATGACATTTAAACACTCTTTTTGTTAATAATTCTTTGATAAAATTGTCATTTCTGAGTGTTAAATGGTTTGTTTTTCATGTAGGTTTCGGTTTTATAGTTTCAATTCTTGTATATTAATCATGGTAGTATTATATATAATTTAAATAATGATATAAATATCATATATATTCACTATGTACATTTTTATAATCATCTATAAACAGTAAACATGAAAAATGAATAATATAGAATCGTGGCGGTGATAGTTCCCACGTATGCACAAGAGGCGTTATCAGTTTTTAATAAATGGAATAATAAAGAGGTAAATGATATATTATGCTTATAGAAAAATAATTATGTCATAAATAACACATATATTAATTATTTTCTTATTTATAACCATCCAAATAAAGTGTTTATGAAAATAAAATTACACTACTATGTGAAGATGATATGCCATACGTACACATGAGCTATGTTTTTATTTTCCTTATAATAGAAAACATGTAAAAATTGTTATCCCATAATCATAATTACATAAAATTATATTTATTACATTATATTTTTTATTTTATTTTTGTTACAATATATTTAGAGGAATTATAATAAGAAATAATAATGAAAGAGTTGGTAAATATAATTACCTCTTCATTGAGAGACCTAATTTGGCATAAACATTAAGACATCATGGGATAGTCTTAGGATAAGAATTGATGATAAATAATTAATAGAAGGAATTTTGAACGGTTTTTGGGTTGTTTTTTACTAATGTATATTGATCAATGATTTTTAATAAGGGAGAAGAAGAGGTATGCTTTTATAAGTTATGGGAGGGACACACATGAAATCACATAAATTATTTCAATAATATAAGGTCACATTCTTTTAAAAGTGGATAAAATGGTCAATAGTTTAAATTCATGATAATATAGGGTCTAAATATATTTTTATAATAAGAATTAGACAATTTTATGTGGAAATATTAACCTTATATCTTAGCTTAACCATTGATAAAATCCTTTTATCCATACATATTGGAATGGAATTTTCTTATTTTTGGTATTAATTATGACAAACAATTAATCTAACTCAATTAAATTATTTTAATATTACCGATTCCGAATATATAATCTATTTTATAATATTATACTTCTTTAATTTTAATAAGTCCACTTGAAAATTAGTACACCGTATATAATAAAAACCATTTAAAAAAATGCCTTTTAAAACATAAAAAAATTTACTCTAATTATCTGCCATGTAAAAACTATCAATTTAATATTAAAATATCTCTTTGAATACATATCATATAAATTTAATTAAAATTAAAGATAAATATATATTTATTTTAATTTATTAAGATAAAACACATTGCACACATAAAAAGAGTTACTATTTGAATAAAAATATTACTTTGATTTTCCAAAATTTTAATAAAATATTTCTATGTTCAAAACTATATTTTAATATCAATTATATTAAATATTAAATATTTTTTTTTTATAAAGGTGTTCATTAATTTTTAAATTTATTCTTATATCATTATAATGTCATAAAAGTGAGAGTTTGTGTAAACACAGTATCTTTTAATTAAATAATTACATTATTTCAAAACAACAATTTATAAATTTTTTAATTTATGCTTTAAGAACATTCTTAAATAATGTTATGCACATTATATTATTGTTTCTTTACAAGAAAAATATTACATGATATATTTTATCATCGAGAGTTACAACAACACCTATACCACTCATGAAAATTAGTGCATGTTAAGAAATATTATTTTTATAATATTTATCATAGTAATTTTATTATATTAGTTTTCATTGTTTATAAAATAAAACTTTAGCGGATCAATAGTTTTTATCTTAACTATTGATTATTCATAATTATATATGTAATAATATTAAATTTCTCCCACAATTTTATTCAAATTATAATATCCATAAATTAATAAATCAAGAATACATAGTCAATTGATTATTATTATTTTAATTATCCTCAAGAATATCTTCATATCTTGAGCTATGACATCACCAATACTTTATGAGAAAAAAATATGATTTTGGGTGACCAACTACACTAACTTGTAAATCTTTGATCATTCAAGTGGAGTCTCATCTCCCGTGAATACTTAACATTTGTTTTATTAATAAATGACTATAAAATTACTTCTATATAGCTATTAATACTTATTTTATGATATTTGTTTTTAATAAAACCCACCAATCTCATTAGAAGTACCTGATAAAAGGTTTCACCTTCAAATATTGTTGAAGAACACCCCATACAAAAATTTAATTATAATTTTGGTGGTGGAAAGAGTTTAATACTTAATATTTAGTTTGATTGATTTTTAATGTATCTTAATTTATTAATGATTGAAGTATAATTCTATTTATCTTCTTTTTTACTATGTGATCATGATCAAAACTTTAACCATGAATAAATATAAAACATTCATCATGTGTTTATTCATTTTATTGATGTATGCTTAATAACTATTCTATGTGATCATGTATAAACCATAAATTCATAAAATTATTAATCTTATATAATAAAAGTAAATAAATAATAAAATTATCTTGAGATTTTATACTATTAGTTAATTCATTTAGTATATTATAGATCCACCAAGACCCTAGAGGTCAACACCTTGAGTTTTATATAACTTGAGTTTCTATACTAACACTATGAAATATATTAAACTATTTCTTGTTCCTTCACCAATCCTATATGTCATGTACATATCCTTCATCATAATCATTAAATAATAATATTCAAACATATTTTAGTAGTTCTCAGGGACGTAGTATAAATATGAATAATATCTTATGTGGATATACATTCCCTTATATATATAATGTTGTTTAGGGATGATGAAAAAAATATTTATATTTTATTAATTATTATAGACATGCCCCATTTCAATAATTAACTAAATAAATGATAAATACCAAATTTAAAAAACCAAAATGATTAATAAATAATAAATAATAAATAATACCAAACATGTATCAGTCTGTCTTAGATCATGTTCAATCATAAAAATCCACATTGCAAAATTATCAATGAATAATTATTTACTAAATTTATTATACAACATGGAATCAAACAACCACAATGGTCTGGTATTTCAAGGTAACTATTGCATAAATAAGGATTTTACTACCCATTAAACATGTGGGTACCTCGAGTAACCCCCCTAAAAGGTCCGGGGTGTTTCTATAAATTTTTTCTTTTCAAAAATCCACCTCAAGGGGCTTAAAGAATTAAAATATCATTTCAATAATTTTAATTCTTATTTGATACAACCCATGAATCATAGTTTCTTGTTAAATTCCTTATATTTTGAAAATTTTTAAAATAATTTTTATAAAAGTGTGTATATTCAAGGATAAAAATTGATCTGGAATTATTAAAATGGTATGATAGGCTGGATTGGACTAGGTGGTTTGTGTAAAACTCAACTGATTAGAACTAATCTATTTTGTAGTTAGGATAGGGATCTCTTATATGATTTGGTGGCGCACCTTGGAACCCATTTTAATCCCACACCATCCTGATTTAGTGGGGTACTCTTGTTTTAATAAAAATATTTTTTTATAGTAAGTCTCATTCATGCCAATTAGGTATAGGATACTTGATAACTTTCCCCCATTGATTGAGGGCTTGCAATGGGAAAAACTTGGAAAAGGACCACATTTTATTATATTTTTTTAATTAAAAAATAATTCCCCATAGTAAAGCCTATAGAAGACCCCATCCCACGTATCATATTAATGCAGGATTCCCCCCCCATATTCCCATTTTTAAATTCATTTTAATATTATTTTCAATTGGATTATTTAAAATTGACCAAAAATATATTAGTCTTATAAAATCCATATCACTTCAATGTAACTTTTGATTGAAGTGATATCAGTGGGATAATGACTACATCAATTTATTTTATCTGAATTCTAGAAATATTAAAATGAATTCTAAATTAAAATTTATTTTGGCTACTATGATACCAATCGAAAGAACCCAATAATGGTGGATGCATTATTAAACATAATTTTAAATTTTTTTACCCATATTATAATCATAACACTTGTTACAACATGAAAAGTTATGGTTAATATATGGATCTCATGTGAATGATTTGAAGTAAAAAGAATGAAATCAAAATGGTACCTTGGTGGAATGATGTAATCCTGACGAACTTCACTTATCATTGGATCATTTTAGTAGAAAGGTACCAAGAAAATAACCCTCTAGATAATCCACATGTTTACCAAAAAATATATTTCATCATTATATGGTATTTTTATTGTAACAAGAATGAATCACATTTTTTGCAATGAACACATAATCACATGTAGAATGTGGACATGATCGGATGATGTGGGATCAAACCAATCTTGATTATATCACTACTCTCTCTCTCTCTCACTAAACTTTGAGAGAAGGTATGGGAGAAAGAAAAATTATTCAATAGGAAACCATTTTATAAAATAAATGTCAATTTATACTTGATATTAATATTTTAATGTTATTTTTTGGTCACAACAGAATTTTAGCCTTTTAAATTGAACGGATATCTAAAAAATGCCTTAAATAACTTATCGTATATTGCATTCAATCTCTATAACATAATAAAAAAATTCTTAAATAATATTTTATTTTATGGGATCCATTAAGTTGAACCATTCCTTCATATACATTTAATGGACCTTGTGTAATAAAATATATGTTAAGAAACTTGATACTCATATTCTGTTATTTTAATTTAAATAACTTTTTAATGCCTCAAGTAATAAATTTTACTGAATTTATTCTAAAATTAAATTAAATAATCGAACTAATTTAACCAAAATCACTCATAATCAATCATTCACCCATACCACTTTATTTAATTAATCAAATTTGAGGAATTTGTGGATACACTCTGTGATTGACCATTTAAGATAATTATCTCAACATTAATGAGTCATAATCATAGTCCAAGTGGTATATTAAAACAAATATTTACCCAAAAGGTATAAGGATAATTCGTAGCTATGAAATTATATAATGAACACACATTGTGTAATATAATATCTTTGTTAACAAATATCTTATAAATAAATTTAATGTAACACTCCAGGATTCAATGGTATGTTTCTCTTTCAATAATACAATAGGTTGCGATGTACGCAACTTCGAGTTCTAGCACACCAAGACCAATAAAACTAATTGTTAAAAAAGAAGTTATTAATAGTAATACCCATCTTATGAAATTTTTAAAATTTTTTTTACAAAAATGGACTTCATTTTTGGATTTAGAATTTCAAAATTATATTAGGGTGAATTTTTGGTATTTTTCTGAAAACATTAAATTTTTGATGAATAATAAAAACACTACGTTATTGTTTATAACTGAATTTTTATTTAAATAATTATTTATTAATTTTAAATATATTTTAATGTAAAATTTGATTCATCATACCTATATTAATTCAGTTTAATTCATTAGAGTCATTTTATAATAAGATTATATATATAATATTTTATTGAAGTTTTTAACGTCTTATACCACCTTCTAGGCACATTTTCAAATCCACATAAAACATAATTTTACAGCTTCTGTGAATTTAATTTCAAAAAGACGACAGACATGGTGAACAACAGTAAGTAAAATGTCATCCAATAGGATAAAAATAATTTTTGGTGAATATTAACTTTTAAATTTTATTTACCACGATTTAAAGTAAATAGGGTAAATAAATGTAAAATTAATGTTATAATTACCCAAAAAGATGACCTAATTCTACATGATAAGTCTTTTTCCACCAAAATAAACCTTAGGGAAAAAAATAAGATCATTTTGATCCATTTGTGTAAGATTATGACATTTATTATATTTTATTTAAATAAGTGTTAAAAGAGTTAAATTAAAATTTATTAACTAAACCATTTTTAATATAGAGTCATTCATACAATAAATTAGACTATAAAAATTAATTATAAATCTATAATTATTTTCTAAAATATTGTTTTTTGTTTTTTATTTTTAGACATTAAATAATTAAAATTAGTTATGACACAATGATAATGTGGTAGTTACCTTCCTAATGAATGATTAAAATAATTAATATTATAAATATTAAAATGAATGTAAATTGAATCTTTTGATTCCATCCACAAATTTTATAGGTGAATATGATATTTTATGGATGAATAAATGTATATTTCTCGAATTAATCAAGTTGTTATGACTTTTAAAACAACCAAATACAAAATAATATCAAATTGACATAATTTTTTTTAAAACAAATACTATTTTATTAAATGATATAATATCCTGAAAATATAAGATTCAGCCAGGAGACATAGATAAGGTTGTATATGTCATTAATTAACCACTTGAGGTTCTCTTTTCATTTTATGGATAGTTTATTAACCATGTGATATAAAAATACAAGATGACATGGTAAATATTAAACTATTTAAATAAGAGTTAAATCTAAATGATAAGATTAATACGGCGACCTAAACATGTCTAAAACCTATTGGTTGAGAGTATTTAAACCCATCCCCACCTTAGCATTGAAATAAATTCATTTAGAGAAATTAGAACCCTAAAATTATTTTATAATAAATTAATATTTCAACCTCTTCTTAAAGTGCCCCACACCACTATTATAAAAGGGATCCTCCCCTTCTATCAAATTCACACCTCCAATGCCATTTGGATCGATCAAACCCTATTCAAATCTCCTCCCAACTACCCTAAATTCAAGATATAGACCCTACTTTGACCAGAAATCTAGCCTATGGATCCCTTTTGTTCAAATCAAAAGGATGCACCCGAAGAAGAGGGGTTTAAAATACCCTCGACTATGGAAAATTACAGGGTAAAGGTTAATTTTACAATATTTTTATTATACGAGGTTGTTTATACATAAGTGTCTACTATGACCTCTTTATCATCCACATCTTTGTTTCTTAAAAATTTATTTCAAAACATTTTCACTATTTTATACACTATGGGTTAAAGTCATTTATAACCTTATTTTACTTTTTATAAAATATTTTTAAAGGAATCTTTCCGTTTTTTTCCAAACAACGAACTTTATGTCATTTTCTACCAATTAAGGAAAGATTATTTTTTAACTTATATAGTGGATGAGTCTATTATCTTCCATTATACCTCCTTTGAAACTTCTATTATATTCTTATATAAATATTTTCAAAATCAATGTTTTCTTTTATAATTATGCGACTTTTAAATGATTTCAAAGCAGAAGGAGATATTTCCCTCAAATAGTTTTTGGATTGATTTCATCAATGTCAACAACTATTGTTGGATTTTATGTTTAATTGAAGTTGATTTATTATGACAAAATATTCCATACTATTTTGAATGTTTTATGATATGTTTAACAGTGGATGTGATATTTTTATGTGATTCACAATTTATCATTAAAGTATTAACATTTCATATGTTAGTCTAATACTAATTTTTATGTTATGTTTCACCCTTTTCACATGAATATTGCATTGGATGTAGTATTTTATGGACAAGGCCCGCTATTTCTACTCGATGCATCGGTAGGTCTCATGATACAAATTAGTGTCTTGGCATAAGGACTTGAAAAAAATGTTATTTGTAGTCTTGGCACAAGGCCTTGACTATGTGGTTATGATGTTCAGAGTTATGAATTACATCATTATAAAATTAGCTATTGATATTAAATGGGATTATTCGACTAATAGAATATCCATGTAAATAAGTGAATGGAATTATTTGATTTATCTTTGCCATATTATTCTGAATTATATGTTTAAAAGGATTGTGTTTTAGTCATACACACTGCATTCAATGTTAATGATTATTTATGAATTTTTCTACTATATTGATAACCTTACTGATCATCTGAGCACACCCCTTTATTATGTTTTATTTTTTCCAAAATGTAAAGAAGTATATTATGACTAAATTGTAGGGATAGGCTAAGAGATTTGAGTGTGTTATAAGAAGACATAATGTGTCTTTTTAATTTCATAATTCAATTTAAACTTTTGTATGTATCTAGTACTACCAAGGCTACTAAACTGATCTGTCTTTTAGACTTGATCTCTTGTGATCATGCCAATGTTATGTAATAATGCATCGAATTTTAGTAACTAGGGTCAGGGTGTTACAGTTGGTATCAAAGGAAGTTTAGTACAGACCTTGGAAACTATATTTTAAAAACTATGATTAGAGAACGTTACCCTAAGATAAACATTGAGGATTTGTATAGGAGAAAATCAAATAATTTTGGTAATATAGATATTATGTGTGTTTTACAAGAAATACATCCTTTTCTGGATACTACAAGTAGACGTGGTTCTGTCACAGATTTACCTAGAAGTGAAAACTCTGACAAGGAGTTTCAGGCTTCAACTGGGGAATCCTGGTACATGATAACGGGCCTTACTGCACACCTGGTTTGACACTCCTAGAGGATATTCTTAGGATAATTCAAATTTTCATTAAAAATAATTATAAAGGATTTATGATTAAATACTTCCCCAAAGAAATAATCTTTATGATTATGGATTGTATGCATAAACTATTCAATTTATGTTAATTATTTTACATGTTTAGAATTATTTATTGTGATTCATAAACTAATCAAGTGTATTCTATTGTATTGAAATAGTGCCTAATGTAAGAAATGGAAACCATATCAATACACGTAATCCATGTAGGGATTTCCCTCATACTCAAGAAAATTATTATGGAGCTGGTGATGCAACTCGTGCTGATTAAATTATAACCATACTAGGAAAACTTACTCAGTCTATGAATAATAACCTTAATTGTATAGAGCACCCTAATCGATAATGTGGGGGATCAATGTTATACCGCTTAATGAGGTAACCAAAATAAAAATTCCATGGGGAGACAAATACATTTGTAGCGGAGAAATGTATATGTTTTTTAGAGAAAATATTTTATTCTTTAGAGAGTATGAAAAGGGATAATGTTTGCATGGATGTTTATCGCCTCACAAGAGATACACATCCAAGGTGGTCAATAATTCAAAACACAAAGGAGGATGAAGAAGTATAAAATATGGAATGAAGGGAGTTTAAAGAGCTTCTCTTAGAAAAATACATTCCTTGTGAAAATTTTAGTGGATATGGAAAGGAAATTTATGAGTCTAAGGAAAAAGGAGGATAAGAATGTCACAAATTATACAACTAACTATACAAGGCACGAAAGGCATGATGCAGATTATATACATAACCCAAGAAGTAAGATTAGTGGATTATTTTCTATGTTAAAACCATTTCTCTATCATGCATCAGTCTCTCAATCCTTCTCATTGTATGAGGATATAGTCTCTTGTGCTATCAAGATAGAAAAGGAATTCACTATGTCGTATGAATTTAAAGAGAATCAAGAGAAGAAGATATTTACTAAAAAATCTGAAAATGGAATTAAGGGGATGAAGGGAAAATTTTAATTTCCACCGTACAGTAAATGTGGGAAGAAACACCCCAGTACTTTCTTGAAGGTGTTGTGAGTTTATTACAATTGTGGAGAAAAATTCCACCAAGCTCGTGATTTCATGGGAAAGAAAGAGGTTGTCAATATTGAATGCTACAGTTTTAGAGAAATGGGGCATTATGAAATTGAATGTCCTAAGCGCCAATGAAACTTACCTTAGAAAAGGCCATGGGAGAAAGGACATGATTACGAAATCACTTCTGCTATGGTTGAAGTTCTTAATGATGTGGCGGTAGATACTTTATTTGTTTCCTCAAAATTAGGAAATGATTTTTTTGATTATGGGATCATCACATTCTTTCATATACTCCATGTTTTCCATGAAAATTAGATATTCAAAATTTTACTTAAAAAGGGAGTTGTCAGTCAAAACCCCTAATGGAAGTATCATAACAACAATGTTTTGTCAATCAGTCACCATTATGGCATATAAATGCGATTTATCTACTAATAATATTGTCATACCCCTGATTTAAATTGATATAATCCTTCGTATTGATTTTCTTTAGGACCATGATGCGAAAATTTATTGTTAGAAGATGAAGGTTACAATTTTTAATGATGATATGGAATACCTTATCTTTAGTGCATAAATTTCACCATCTGATTCTCATCTAGATCCACCCCTAGTAGGTCTACTAAATTCAATTATTATAGAGAAAGGGAGTGAAATAACTATGGATTGTTGCAAGAATATGTTTATGTGTTTCTAGAGGATTTATGCGGACGTCCTCTAGAATGGGAAAATGGGTTTTTCATCGACTTAATTCCTGGTTCAAGGCCCATATCAAAGACCCCTTATAGAATGGGCATTGAGGAATTAGTGGAACTAAAGAAAAAACTAGAGTAATTGAGTAATGAAATATTTATTCTCCCTAGTGTTTCATAATAGGGATCCCCAGTTCTATTTTTAAGAAGAAAGATGGATCTATGAGGTTTTGAAATGACAAAAAGGAGATCAATTCTATAACAATAAAGAATATGTATCACCTACCTCACATTGATGATTTATTTGATCAATTTCATAGAGATCAATATTTTTCAATGATTGACCTTCAATCCCGATACCATCAGTTGTGCGTTAAAAATGAATACATTCCAAAGACAACATTTCTAACTAGGTATGGGCCATACAAGTTTATAATATTTTCTTTTTGGACTAAATAATGCACCCTTTTTTTCATGGATTTAATGAATAAGGTTTTCAAGGAATATCATGATGACTTTGTAGTGGTATTTATTGACGATATCTTCGTATAATCCAAAATCTAACAAGATAATGGAAATCACTTGGGCAATATTCTAAATATTCTTAGAAGAAATGAATTATATGGGTTGACTAGAAAGTGTGAATTATGGATTCAGGAGATTTCTTTTCGTGGACATATTTTCTCTAAGGATATAATCTCTGTTGATCCTTCAAATACCAGGTCAATCCAAGAATGGAAAGCACCAATGAGTATAACTGAGGTATGCAGTTTTATTGTTTTAGCATGTTATTATCGACACTTCATCCATAATTTTGCCTAATTGTATAACCCATTAACCAAGATGACATGTAAAGGGGTTAAATTTGTTTTGAAAAAAGAGTGTGATGAATGTTTTGAAGAATGGAAGAGATGATAATTCAATTATCTTATCTTGAAACTACCATAGAGGAATGATGGGTTTGTAATTTATAGTGATGATTCAATGAAAGGACATGGTTCTGTCCTTAAGAATAATTATAGAGTTATTTCCTATGCATCACGACATGTTAAAACTCATGAGAAAAACTATCCTACTCATGATCTTGGGTTGTAGTTGTAATCTTTGCTCTGAAGATATGAAGACACTCTCTCTATGGTGAAAAAATGTGAGATATATAATGATCAAAAGTGTTTGATGTATATTTTCTCAAAGAAATAACTCTACATATGGAAAAGGCGATGTCTCAAACTACTCAAGGATTATGATTTCACAATAATCTACCACCCAGAAAAGGCAAATAATGTGGCAGATTCTTTGAGAAGAAAAGATCATCGAGTTCTAAAAAACATGAGAGTTGAAAGGGATCCAATGTTCATGGATCTAGTAATGATGGATGTGGGAAGAATAATGGAAGGTGAAACAAGAATATATTGTCAAATTGTTTCCAATGAATCTTTACTATTGAGGATAAAAAGTTTTCAGACTGATGATGAGGACTTCCAAAAGAAAATTAAAGCTGTGAATGAAAGGAGATTGATTGAATTTTTATATGAAGATGAAATTTTCAAATTTAGGAAAAGGCTTTTTTTCTTGATATACCTGATCTAAATAGGGAATTGTGGGATGATTCTCATAGCTCCAATTCCCCTATAAACTCTAGTATCACTAAGTTGTATAGATATTTGAAGGAAAATTTTTTGTGGGAAAACATAAAGAGGGAGATTTTGGATTATCTGTCAAGACGTATCATTTGTCGAAAGGCAATGTTTGGAAGAGAACATCCAAGAGGATTCATGAAACCTATTCTCATATCTGAGTGGAAATGGGATGATATTATGATATAATTTTTCATGGGGCTATAAAATACTCCTAGAAAGAATGATGCAATATGGGTCATTGATGATCGTCTTACCAAGTCAACAAATTTTCTAACAATGAGAGATGATTTAACACTTGAACATTTAATAAGACTATATATTAATGAAGTTGTAAGACTTCATGGTGTACCCCTATCAATTTTTTCTAATCGTGATCCCTATTTTACATCATGATTCTAGAAAAGTCTTTAGAAATTCCTAGATACTGAACTTCGGTTGAGCACTACCTACCACCCTCAAACTGATGGACAATCCGAATTAGCTATTCAAACCATATAAGACATGTTGAGATCTTTCTCAGATGAATTTAAAGTTATGTGGGATCATTATTTACCTCTAGTTGAATTTTACAATAACAATAGATTCTATTTAAGTATTCAGATGGAACCATATAAAGCATTATATGAAAAGAGATGTCACACAACAACTTTTTTGGACGATGTTGGTGAATGAAAACTCATAGACCCATAACATATTGATGAAACATTGGAAATGGTGAAGATTATCCAAACCCACATCCAAGCAGCTCAGTGTAGGGAAAATAGATTTTCTGATAACTGAAGGGAGGATTTGGATTTTCACGTAGGTGATCATATTTTATTGAAGGTCTCTCTAGGGAAGGGTGTTATACGATTCAGTATGAAGGTAAAATTAAGTCCCAGGTACATCCGACCTTTCCAAATTATAGAATGAATTTGAGTTCTAGCTTACTGTTTGGAAATGCTGCCAAGTATCTCCAAAGTTCACGATGTGTTCCTTGTATCACTATTGAGAATATACATGCCTGACCCAATGCATGTAATCTCATATGAAAAAATTGAATTGGAACCTGATCAGTATTATTGTGAAGAGCCTATTAGGATTCCTGGTACTAGAGAACAAGTGTTGATAAAATAGATGATTTGTCTGGTAAAGGTTCATTGGAGAAACCATAAAATGGAATTTGAAATGTGGGAACCTGAGGAACTTATAATAATGAACCACCCAGATACCATTTTGCAGTAGTATTATATAAATTTTGAGGAATAAATTATTTAAAGGAGGGAATTATGTAACACCCCAAGCTTCCAAAATACATTTCTCTTTGAATAATATAATAGCTTTCACTGTACGCAACTTCGGGATCTAGCACACCATGAAAAATAAAACTAGTGATTTAAAAAGCAGTTATGAATAGTAATACGTACCTTTTAAAAATATATAAATCTTATTTTTCAAAATGGAATTCATTTTTGGATTCAG
Source organism: Viscum album (assembly GCA_963277665.1). Classification (NCBI taxonomy): domain Eukaryota; kingdom Viridiplantae; phylum Streptophyta; class Magnoliopsida; order Santalales; family Viscaceae; genus Viscum; species Viscum album. The sequence continues at coordinate 242,742,487 of OY728162.1, forward strand.
AATATCATAATCACCTTACGGTTTATTTTTGGTATTTTTCTAAAAATATTCAATTTTGTATGAATAGTGAAAAACACTACGTAATTGATTAAAACCGACTTTTTTTAAATATTTATCTTTTAAATTTAAATTTATTTTAAATTAAAAATAGATACATAATACCTATATTAATCTAATTTATTTCATTAGAGTCATTTTATAATATGAATAGATATATAAAATTTTATTGAACTTTTTTAACATCTTTTACCCACCTTCTAGGCACATTTGTAAATCTACATAAAATAAAATTTTACCTCTTCTGTGAATTGAATTTCAAAAATATTATAGGCATGGTTGAAATAAGTATGTAAAATGTGGTTCCATAGGATGAAACTAATTTTTGTTGAATAGTAACTTTAGAATTTTATTTACCACATTTAAAAGTAAATAGGGTATTAATGGTAAAATTAATGTTATAATTACCCGCAACACATTTCCTAATTCTATTGGATATGTGTTTTTTGACCAAAATCTAACATAGGATAAAATTGAGATCCTTTTTATCCATTTGGGTAATATTAAGACATTTATTATATTTTATTTAAAGAAGTGTTAAATGTGTTAAATAGAAATTTTATTAAATAACCATTTTTAATATAGAGTAATAAATAAGTAAAATTAGACTAAAAATATTAATTATATATATAAAATTATTTCATAAAATATAATATTTTATTTTTAATTTTTAGACATTATATAAGTAAATTTATTTATGACACAATAAGGATGTTGTAATTATGTTATTAAGGAAAGATTAAAATAATTATTCTTATAAATATTAAAATAAATGTAAATTGAAACTTTTTTTCCATAAACGAATTTTATGGGTGAATATGACATGTTAGGGATGATTAAATGTAATTTGGTAGAAGTATTAATGTTTTTATGACTTTCATAGAAATCAAGTACTAAATAATGTCAAAATTGACATAAATGAGTTTTTAAAACAAATACTATTATTTTTAATCATATAATATCCTAAAAATATAAGTTTCGACCAAAGGAAATAGATAAGTTTATATATTTCATTTTTTAACCACTTGAGGTACTCTTGGAATTTTATTGTAAGTATATTAACCATGTAATATAAAATTACAATAAGACTTGGTAAATGTTAAACTATTTAACTAATAGTAAAATCTAAAAGATAAGGATAATATAGTGTCCTAAAATTGTGTAAAACCTATTGGTTGAGAGGATTTAGACCCATACACACCTTATACCAGAAATAAATCCTATTTTAGGCTATTATAAACTTAGAATTATTTTATAATAAATTAATATTTCAAGATCTTCTTAAAGTGCCCGTCACTTCTCTTATAAAAGGGTACCTCCCATTGTCTAAAAATCACAACTCCAATGCCATTTGGCTCAGCAAAAACCTACTCAAATCTCCTCCCAACTACCCAAAATTAAACCTAGAGGCTGTAATTTAATTTGATACCCAACTTACAGATCCCGTTTTTTTAAATCAAAAGGAAGCACTCGAAGAAGTGGAGGTTAACGTACTCTCGACAAAGAAAATTACAACGTAATGTTTAATTTTATAACCTATTTATTATCCGAGTTTTATTATACATAAGTATCTACTGGGGCCTTTTTATCATCCACATCTATTTTTCTTAAAAATTTATTTCAAAACATTTTTACTATTCCCTAGACTATGGGTTAAAGTCATTTATACCCCTGTTTGACTTTTTATAAAAAAAATTAAATAGAATCCTTCCGTCATTTTCAAAACAAGGTACTTGATTACATTTTCAACAAATTATGGAAAGAATGTTTTTTTAACATATAAATCATATACAACTGTTTTTCTCTGTTATAACACATTTGAAGATTCCCTTACATGATTATATGAATATTTTCAAACTAAATGTTTTCCTTTATAATTATGGGACGTTAAAATGAATTCAAAGTAGAAAGGGATATTTTTTTCTCAAATAGTGTTTGGATTGATTTCATCTATGTAAACATGTATTATTTTATTTTATTCTTAATTGATGTAGATTTATTATGATATAATGTTCCATTTTTATTGAAAGTTTTATGATACGTTTAACTATGGATGTGCTATTTTTATGTCATTCAATGATTATAGTTAATGTATTAACATTTTTTAAATTTGTAAAATAAAAATGTTCATTTTATGTTTCTACTTTTTCATATGATGAATTCATTGGACACAATATGTTATGGGTGGCGCCAGCTATAGGCCCTTGGTACATCGGTAGGTATCATGAGAGAAATTATTGTGTTGGCACTAGGTGTTGACAATTTTTTTGTAGTCTTCGCACGGGGCCTTGACTATGTGGTTATGATGTCTAGAATTTTGAATTCCATCATTATGAAATTTTATATTGATATTACATGTGATTCTTATACAAGTAAAATATCCAATGTGAATAAGTAAATTGAATTATTTGATTTATCTTTTCTATATTATGGTGATGTTTAAGTTTAAAAGTCTTGTGTTTTAGTATTATACATTGCCTTCAATGTTTATATTTATTTATGAATGTTTCCTCTATAATTAAATCCTTAATGAGAATCTAAAATCAGTCCTTTATTATGTTTTATTTTTACCAGGATGTGAAGAAGCATATTATGACAGACCTGTAGGGATAGGGTATGGGATATGAGTATGTTCTACAGAGACACAATGTTACCTTTTAAATTTATAATGTAATGTAAAAATTATGTATGTATCTAGTACTTCCAAGAATACTAAGCTGATTAGTCCTTTGGACTTGATATCTTGTGATCATTCCAATGTTATTTAATAATGCACAGACTCTAGTTATCTAGGGTTAGGGCGTTACATATAAATAATTTTTTATCACCCTTTAGTTGTTTATTTTTCTTTTATTTAATATATCGGATGGAATTTCTTTTTTCTACCATGGAAATGGATTTATTTAGGGAACTTCCATCTTAGTCAATTGTATAATTGTATCTTATTCCTTTTAGAAGAGAAAAACTGGGTACTGGTCATTCAATCAATATCACACCATTAATGAAGCACCTAACCCAATATACCTCCATAAAACATATGAATTCATAGTTTTTTTCATGCATAAGTGTATGATATTTAATGATATATAATAATATTGATATCAATTCATAAGATAAAGAAACATTTTTTCAAATAAGACAATTTAATATCATCAAAAAACATGTGGTGTTACTGTAACACCCCAAAAAAATTTAAATAGTAATTAAGTATTTATTTAAAAATTTGTTTATAAAATGAAAACTAATTAAGAAAATATTTAATAAAAAAACATTATAAATTTTGGTTCTAATCAAAACATGATTAGATTCAAAACATAAGATATTACTTTACATTTCGCCAAAATAAATTATTATTTTTAACTAAATATTTAAATGTACAAATATATAAATAATTGAAATTATTAATTTTAAAGAAACAAAGGATATTTATAAACAATAAGTAAAGGTGATATTAATGATGATAAATTAATAAAACTAATATAATTTATAATGATATGGATTATAAAGATTGTTTTTATAATACTCATAAATAAATAATAATTTCATACTCACAAAATATAATATGGAAATTATTAAAAATTACAATTAAATTATTAAGAAAATGTATCATCATTATTATTATTATTTTATCATATAAAATGTATTATCGTTACATTATGATAAAACAATAAGAAAGAAACGAATAAAAAAATAATAATAAAAGAAATAACGAATCGGGACTTGAGGGTGTCAATTCATGAGTTCAGCTGGGGGATTGAGTCTTCCTCGATGCGATGGAGTAGAGTATAGGAAGGAGAGATGGACCAGAAGCTGAAGAGGTCAAGCATGTTTCGTCTTCAGGAGTCAATCGCCGGTATTGAGTCAGACCAAGCTAAACATGATTGAGGCCGAGTGCGGCGTGTGTGGATTTGAAAACCGGTCAAAGCCCAATCGAAAATATATGTTGAAGTCGAGGGTTTTGAGAAATGGTAAGGATAGAAATTGATCCTTTTCTGATGTTTGATTTGATTTATCTGAGTTGCGCGATGTTCTGATCAAATTTTAGCTCCAATTTTCTGAGTTTTTCCTTGTGTTTTTCGGTTTTACAAGTAGGTATTATATAATTAGTTCTTGTTATAAAAATCTTCACAAAAATCTTATCTCCTTGATCGAATCGGATATGTAAATACCATGTTTGTACATTTCTTCATTTTTCTTTATCAATTTTTTTAATCTTTGATCACCATTTAATCAATTCGTTGAATTTTATACTTCCTGATAGGGTTGATTTTAGTGCTTGTGTTTCATTTATCAATGATGTTTCCTAGAATCTTATATATTATTTGTGGTTTACATCAAATTTATTGAATATGTATTCTTTGTTTTGGATTTTTCAATAAACATCAATAATTAAAACTGTATTTATTCTATTTGTATAATGTTGCTCCGTCTTGTTTTGTTTCCCATAAACAAAGCTTTGCAAGGAAGCATCATTTAATTTTCCTATATTTTTCAACATTGATATTCATCCACTGTAGATTGAATAATTTATGATTCATTTCATTTTCAATTGTGTTTTATATTTTTTAAATTAAAATTTAATTTTCCACTTGAGAATGGCTATATATAAAGGAGTTCTTTGATAATATGATATATGATAAGTGTGATGCAAGTGATGCTTGTAAGGAAATCAGTAGCCTCTATCTTCCTTACCCCTTAGTATAATTTCTAATTCTAAGTGTATAAGAGTTCGTGAGGCACTAACCTGAAGAAGAAAAGTTGGAGGATTTGGTCTGTGAATATCATGTAAGGAACTTTTTTTATTTTCAAATACTCACTATGGTGTTCCATTTTATTTTTGGTAAGAGACTTCATAAAGTTATTTTGGAAACTCATTCTTCTTTCCTAAAATTATAACTTTGTAAAGGGATTTTTATTTTCCAATACGTACTCTGCTACTCTAATTTATTTATTTATTATATCTATTATGTCAAATTATTTTCTACCCAAATTATATTTCCGCAATAACTATTTATTTCATATCTGATTTCATCACATTTCAAAGTTTATTTCAATGGATATTTTCTCAATTTTTCATCTACAGTCTTCAAAAATTATTTAGTTTTGTGTGTAAGGATTTATGTATAATTTCATTACAATTCAGATTATTATTTTATTAAAGGAAATTTAATTATTGAATTCAAATTTATAAGTTCTATTTTGTGTAGGGGAGTTTTCTCCTTTAAAATTCTAATCCCTATTTTTGTGGTTTTTAATTTTTTAAATATTTTAATTCCATGTGTTATAATTCTGTAAGATCCAAATCTATAATTTGAACACATAAATTGAATACATTTGTGCTTTATTCATGCATGATATATTTATGTGAATATATATTAATTATCATATTTATTCATGATATATATATAAATATATGTACACATAATTATATAGAAGTGTTATTTTTCACACTTTGTTTCAACCATACTAGTATCTAATTATGGGCGTGAGAAAAATGTGTAAACTCTAATCAAACATATATATATATATATAAAATAATTTATTTAAGATCATTTGTTCCTAATTCCAGTTCTATGTTTATGTATATTTCTATGTTCTTCTTAAATTCATGTTCCTTGAAACCTGAGTGTATATAAAAGGATGATTTTATATAATAAATGTTGCTTTAATTTTTGTGCGCACACATCCATTATTATTGATTGATTTTAAGAAGATAAAACTATATGTTCACCATTGTGACCAGATTATACCTTCATGCAAAAAAATAATTTTAATAAATTTTTCTTTGAAATTTTTAGTGTGTGGATGTTAACTTAACTTCCATGTGTTTATGCATATCATCGACGTTCATTGCACTAAAAGAAAACTTATAATTTCAAGTTAAAAACTTAAGGATTATTTTCAAGTACATCAATTACAAAAATTTCATTAGAAAATTGAATTTTACATTTATAATGTTTTATTCATAAATTTATGTACAAAACATTATTAATTGTCATAACATAATTTAAATTAAGCTGCACATATGTGCAACAAATATGATTTGAGAAATAATGATTAAATGTAAGGATATACCTTGTAATGTGTATGTGGTAGAAGTGTTGGTCGTAACCAAACTTGTAGATGATAAAAACATGGAAGTATTAATTTAATTATGTTATATTTATATTTTAAATGCATTGATAAGTTATGTGCAAAAAAAAAACTCTAGTGACCAATACTTGTATATATATTTATATATGTAAAGACAACTTTAAACATTTTAAAAAATATCGATGCTTGTTCGTTCTAAAAAATGGAAGGTCATTGGGGAGCGAACCCATCCTTCGCCAAGTGGGTAGGCCCAAGACAGCCTTCAAAGAATTAAGTTTCCTCAAAATGATGTTTTTTTAATTAATTATTCTTAATATTTTTCAAATAAAATCATTGGATTCGTTTAAAAATGTTTTTAATGTATAATTATTTTTCAAAAGCATTAACTTATTTTGTAAAGTTTATTTTACAAATGAATTTACAATTGAAAATTTTCAAATGTATTATTGAAAAGATATTTATCTAAAATCAATTTATCAATGTTTTTCAAAACCCCTTACTGGACAACTTTTGTGCTCACCCTACGTTTTTAAAATGTTTTTCACATGTTGCCTTGAATTCCAGATTAGGTCATCTTTGTTTTAGCGCACACGAAAGCGTAGTGGAAATTTATTTTATTATTTGAGCTCTAATCAATGTTAGGTTATGTCTAGTATTACAAAACCTAGACCAGTAAAAGATCCTCACTTCATTAAAGTGTTGTGTAATTGTTTATTCACTTTTATAAAAAAAATTACAGAACATTTTTTTAAGCACCAAGTCCAGAAGAGCGGGCTTGGGGAATTATAATTGGTATCAGAGGAACAGTCTAGACAATTTTGGATATTAGACATATCTTGAGAAAAAAAAATTTTATTCTTTATAATTCCATTTAGTTAGTTAATTCCACTTAGTGTTTCTTTAATTCTAAAGTTGGAAATTCCTAATTTTCTTAAGTTCGATGTAAGAATTGCGAGGGCGAAATTCAATTAAGGGGGGGGGGAATGTAACACCCCAAAAAAATTTAAATAGTAATTAGTTATTTATTTAATAATTTGTTTATAAAATTAAAACTAATTAAGAAAATATTTAATAAAAATACATAATAAATTTTGGTTCTAATCAAAACATGATTAGATTCAAAACATAAGAAATTACTTTACATTTCTCCAAGAAGAATTTTTTTAAAAAATAATAATTTAAATGTACAAAATTTATAAATAATTGAAATTATCAATTTTAAAGAAATAAAGGATATTAAAAAAAAAGTAAAGGTGATATTAATAATGATAAATTAATAAAACTATTATAATTTATAATGATATGGATTATAAAGATAGTTTTTATAATACTCATAAATAAATAATGATTTCTTACTCACAAAATATAATATGGAAATTATTAAAAATTACAATTTAATTAATAATAAAATATATCATCATTATTATTATTATTTTAACATATAAAATGTATTATTGTTATATAACGATAAAACAATAAGAATGAAATGAATAAAAAAATAAAAAAATAAAAAAGAAAGAAAGAATCAGGATTTGAGGGTTCCAATTCACGAGTCCGGCTAGGGGATCGAGTCTTCCTAGATGCTATGGAGTCAAGCATGGGAAGGAGAGCAGGACCAGAAGCTGAAGAGTTCGAGCATGTTTCTTCTTCATGAGTCAATCACCGGTATTGAGTCAGACCAAGATGAACAGGATTGAGACCGAGTGCGATGTGTGTGGTTTCAAAAACCGGTCAGAGCCCAATCGAAAATTTATATTTAAGACGAGGGTTTCTAGGAATGGTAAGTAGAGAAATCGATCCTTTTCTGATGTTCGATTGATGTTTTCTGAGTTGTGTGAAGTTTCGATCAAATTTTATCTCCGATTTTCTGAGTTTTGCTTTGTATTTTATGGTTTTACAAGTAAGTATTATTTAATTAGTTCTTGTTATACGAATATTCAAAAAAATCTTATTTCCTTGATCGAATCGGGTATATAAATACCCTGTTTGTCCATTTCTTCCTTTTTCATCATCAATTTTTTTTCATCTTTGATCACTATCTAATCAATTTGTTGAATTTTATACAACCTGATAGGGTTGATTTTAGTGCTTGTGTCTCATTTTTCAATGAAGTTTCCTAGAATCTTATATAGTATTTGTCGTTTACATCAAATTGATTGAATATGTATTCCTTATTTTGGATTTTTCTACAAACATCAATATTTAAAACTCTATTGATTCTATTGGTTTAATGTTGCTCTGGCTTGTTTTGTTTCCAATCTACAATGCTTTGCAAGGAATCATCATTTAATTTTCCTATCATTATCCACATTGATATTCAACCACTGTACAATGAATAATTTATGTTTTATGTCATTTTCAACTTTGTTTTAGTTTGTGGTAAATTAAAATTTAATTTTCCACTTGAGAATTATTATATATAAAGCAGTTATGATTTGATAATAAGATATATGATAAGTGTGATGCAAGTGAGGCCTGCAAGGAAAGCAGTAGCCTCTGTCTTCCTTCCCCCTTAGTATAATTTCTAATTCTATGTTTATAAAAGTTCATGAGGCACAAAACTGAAGAAGAAAAGTTGGGGGATTTGGTCTGTGAATATCATGTAAGGGACTTTTTTTATTTTCAAATACTCACTATGGTGTTCCTTTTTATTTTTGGTAAGATATTTCTTAATGTTATCTTGGAAAATCATTCTTCTTTACTAAAATTATAAATTTGTAAAGGGATTTTTATTTTCAAATATATACTCTGATACTCTTATTTATTTATTTTTTATATCTGTTATGCGAAATTATTTTCTACCCAAATTATATTTGCGCAATAACTATTTATTTCATATGTGATTTCTTTACATTTTAAAGTTGATTTCAATAGTTATTTTCTCAAATTTTCATCTAAGGTCTCCAAAAATTATTCAGTTTTGTGTATAAGGATTTATGTATAATTTCATTACAATTCAGATTATTATTTTATTAAGGGAAATTTAGTTATTGAATTAAAATTTATATGTTCTATTTTGTGAAGGGGAGTTTTATACTTTAAAATTATAATCCCTATTTTTGTGTTTTCTAATTGTTTAAATATTTTAATTCCATGTGTTATAATTATATGAGATCCAAATCTATAATTTGAACACACAAATTGAATACATTTGTGCTTTATTCATGCATGATATATTTATATGAATATATATAAATTATCATGTTTATTCATGATATATACATAAATATATATACATATAATTATATTGAAGTGTTATTTTTCACACTTTTTTTATACCATACAAGTACCTAATTAAGGGAGTGAGATACATGTGTAAATTCTAATCAATCATATACATATATATAAAATAATTTATTCAAGATCATTGGTTCCTAATTCCAGTTCTATGATTATTTATATTTCTATGTACTTCTTAAATTCATGTTCCTTGAAACTTGAGTGTATATAAAAGGATGATTTTATTTAAGAAATGCTGCTTTAATTTTTTTGCGCACACATCCATTATTATGGATTGATTTTAAGAATATTGAACAATATGTTCACCCTTCTGACCAATTTATTCCTTCATGAAAAAAAGAAATTTAATAAATATTTCTTTGAGATTTCTAGTGCGTGGATGTTAATTTAACTTCCATGTGTTTATGCATATCCTCGATGTTCATTGCGCTAATAGAAAACTTATAATTTCAAGTTAAAAACATAAGGTTTATTTTCAAGTACATGAATTACATAAATTTCATTAGAAAATTGAATGTCACATTTATAATGTTTTATTCATAAATTTATGTACAAAACTTTATTAATTGTTATAACTTCAAATTAAACTGCACATTTGTGAAACAAAGTGGATTTGAGAATGAATGATTAAATTCAAGGATATACCTTGTAATGTGTATGTGGTAGAAGTGTTTGTGGTAACCAAACTTGTAGATGATAAAAATATGGAATTATTTATTTAATTATGTTATATTTTTATTTTAAATGCATTGATAAGTTAAGGGAAAAAACAACTCCAATGACCAATACTAGTATATATATTTATATATGTAAAGAAAACTTTAAACGTTTTCGAAAATATCAGTTCTTGTTCGTTGTAAAAAATGGAAGATCATTGGGGAGTGAACCCATCCTTCACTAAGTGGGTAGGCCCAAGACAACCTTTAATGAATTAATTTGCCTCAAAATAATGTTTTTTTAATGAATTTTGCTTAATATTTTTCAAAGAAAAAAATTGGATTCATTTAAAAAATGTTTTTAAAGTACAATTATTTTTCAAAATCATTACATTATTTTGTAAAGGTGATTTTACAAATGAATTTACAATTGAAATTTTTCAAATGTATTATTGAAAAGAAAATTTTTCTGAAAGTGATTTATCCAAGGTTTTCAAAACCCCTTACTGGGCAACTTTTGTGCTCACCCTACGTATTAAAAATGTTTTTCACAGGTTCCCTTGAATTCCAGAGTTAGTCATCTTTGTTGTAGCACACGTGGAAGCGTAGGGGACAGTTTTTTTTACTGTTTGATCTCTGATAAATGTAAGGTTATATCTAATCTTCCAGAACCTAGACCGGTAAAAGATCCTCACTTCATTAAAGTGTTGTGTAATTGTTTATTCACTTTTATAAAAAAAAAATTACACAACATTTTTTTAAGCAACGAGTACAGAATAGCGGGCTTGGGGAATTATAGTTAATATTGGTCGGTCATCCCTCATTATATCCTATATTTAATATCACTAAGTGAAAACATCATAAAAAGAAGTATTAATGAATATTTTCCACCAAATTTTGATAGTCATACATTATCTCTATCTCTTCAGTATGATGTATCTATACCATATGATATTTGTTATTATGGATTTAATAGAATCTCAAGGTTCTTCTTATAATTATAAATTTTATACCCTTTTGATATAAAAAATAATTGAAAGTCATTACCTTGAAAATAGATAATGAATAAGTAATATAAATGTTATGATAAGTTAAAATCATGTATAACTATCTATTTACATGATATGATAATAGAGAATTACTATATAAGTTTGGTCAATTTAACCCAATCTCACAATATAGGCTTCCATTAATCTTATTATGTCCACAATACAATATCGATCACCTTTATCAATTTTAAAAATAGGTTTTTTTTCTATAAATGTTCATCTTATTTTCCATATTCTTGGCATACAACATAATATGGATATAATCATTAATATAAACATATAATAACTGACCAAACCCATTAGAAATATCAACACAAATCCATTCCTCCATTAAACGACCCATATTTCAAAAGAATATTGTCAAGTAGTTATATTTGGGATAAAATAACAAAATAATCCCAAACTAAAATAATTTTATTCAAAATACCCCAATCACTTCAGGTTATTAAAATACAACATCAAACTAATACATTAAGAATATAAATATGAGTATCCTCACAATAATACCACATTTGATTAATCAAATTTGGAATAAAATATCTAATAAACACCCTTATATCAATTTCTCACCCCATTCAATTCACATTAATTTAATAATATTTATTTTTAAAATTAATAACACAAAATCGATGATTGTAAAATGGATCTCACTTAATCACATTACCCTTTATCATAAAAATATAACCATATTAACATATCTATCTGTAATTATTAAATAATATTAAATCCATTGAAATTATAAATCTTATATGATCATTTGGTATCTGACCTCAATTCATCATTTTAAATCCTCTTAATCAAATAACGATTCACCATCCAAAATTTTCTCATGAATAAAATATTAATCCTGGAAAAAATCATATTAATTATCCTAATAAATTTTTAATATCCATCATAATAGATGTAATCCAATGGATCATAAATTTTCATGATATGTAGATATAGAAGAGAAGAGTGATCAAGGAAAATTAGATATTGGGTTTTTACCTGAAATTGGTGATGATCCATTCATATGATATCAATAATGCATTAATACTTATAGTATATAACCAAAAACCATCCCAACCAATCATAAAATATCATAAGATTTATTTAGGTTTGGTTTAGGGTGTCAAATGTGGCGTTTTAGGTGTTCAAAAGTAAAATCAAAAAAATTATTGTTTGATGAATGTTTCGTTTGGATAGCTTCCCTAACTGTTCAACTAACCATTAATCCAATACTGTCTCAAAACCCATATGGATGGAAAAAATTAATAGTTTTCTTAATTGTGATGATAATCATGAAATATCCTTGTTAGTCCAAGATCTAGTAGTATGGCGATTAGAGGGGGGGGGGGGGGTTCAGTGGAACACTATTTTTATGAATTATCCTAGTTCATTCTCTTGAACTTGTTATGGTTCTCAATCCACATAGTAGAATATCATTTCCATAAATTTATATGTAGTAATAGAAATTAAGAGTGTAGAATACAATATTTAAAAATATTATCTAAATGGAATACACCTTTCCATGTTTGTTATATACCCAAAATGGATTTTTACTAACTCCAATTATAATTTAAAACATAAATTCCATTGTACCATACACCACTTTAAGAGTTAACTAGAATATACATTTATTCTTATACAAAAAACAAGAAAAAATTCATATACTAGTGTTCTCTACACCATATGATATTGATCCTCCTTCACTATCAGATGGATTAGTAGGACTTCACTTGTACTTCCTCAAGATCTCCAATAGTAGTGTTGGTCCTAATAATTACTCTAGATCATGAGTGATCTATATATTCCTTAGTCTTTACAAACTCTCAGGTGTTCAATGTAGATCCTTTTTCTTTAACGAATCTATATATGAATCCTATACTCTACTCGAAATAATATAGTATTTGGATCACATAATTATCAAGTATTGGGAAACATTCATGTTCCCTATCCACATTTTCTATTTTGATACCAATATTTAAAATCAAAATGAATGATATATTATAGCCCCATGGGCATCGTTAATTCCCATAGGGTTACAAAAAATAGAAATTTGTAAAGGTGAAACAAAAAATACCTACACTATTGAGTAGTATATGAATTTAAAATTTAAGTTCAAACAAAAAGATATGGGGTTGGAGAAGTTAGTAAATTTGTAAAATAAACCAATACTATTTTTTGAATGAAACCTAAACTAATTGATTAAAATAATAGATGATTAATTGTTTGGATTCTATGAAAATAAAAACATGTTACATGAAATTTTAAATTGGGTTTCATGATTAATTAGGGTATAGAATAATAGAAAAAAACATAGAAGTCATAACTGAGTTAGTTGAATCCAATGATCATGGTAGGAAACCCCAAAATCATGGTTTTTCCCTCTTCATAATGGTCATGTTACTTTGGGTATTCATTAACCTAATAACAAAAACCATATTTAAACAAAGAAAATACTCCATCCAATTATAATTATGTGAATCATTCATTATTCAATGCCATGAAATTATATATCCCTCATCGATTATGCAATGGTCATGAATGATAGAGAAAAGAAGAGATTTGAGAAATTAGGGTTTCAGAAAAAGATAAAAATGAATTGATTTCAAAAATAAAATACCTTATTAAAATTAATAACCCTTCATAAAAATATCTTTGTATATGGTCTACCCCCTCATTCTAGCCAGGAGGAGGTAGGAAAATATAGATCATATTTAACACATCAGGGTAGCAGTGGTCCTTGATATTATTAGTGACAACTCCAAATGAATTAAACAAAAGAATACAAGATCTCTATTTATAGGCTCCATATGGGATTCAGTATTAATGAAGATCATTAATAATTGGTCCAAACGTGTCCTGGTGTGGGTCCCATGTCAATGGTCTTGTTAAATATTGAAGATATGATGAATCTAGATTATAAAAATTCATCCCAACAATTTACACGAGATGTAAATCTTACATGTCATGTAATCTATAAATTTCTAGGAATTGTGAATTCCAACATGTATCTTCCAAAAACTCAACTCAAAATATACACTTTATATAAATGAGAAATATTATGTGTAAATCATGTACTCCTCTTTTGTAGATCTGTTGTATCCTAAAAAATATAGTGTTTCACCACTTCATTTCCCACCCAATGTGAAGTGTCTTTAAGCTCAAATTTCTATTCCATTTTCTTATTTTCCAAAGATCTATTGCATCCTACCATAAAACACTAAATAAGTCAAATCATTCACATTATGGAATGAATAATAATTTAAATACCGAAATCAAAACAATATAACACCAGAAAATTTATGCATTTAATACTAACATCAAGGCCACATGAATATTATTTTCCATATTCGAAATATGGAAACTAAATGAACTTTATAAGGCATGATCTCCTCATTTAAAATAGTAAAAGGCTATCTAATCAATAATCCATTTAAATCATCCAATATAATTTTTTATTTGTTTTTCTTCATTTGAACTTTATTAATTAAACATCCCAAATACATAAGATTATTTATTTAATTTTTTTGATTAAATGAAAATGTTCAAAACTCATTCATGCTATATAGTTCACTATAATTAATATACATTAAATGGTATAAAAAAAAATGAATGGATTCTATATGTGGAAACAATAAATACTACAAATAAAATCCCATGAATGCACATGTAAGAAAATATCACTCTTCAATGATAAATATTATTTATATTTCTGAAATCATATTTTCTACTACCAAACTTGTATCATGTAGTTGATTATTATACCATGTAGAAATCATGTTTGATCTACATCATTCCATTTGGTTTGTTTCCCTACTATATCTCTCATGTTCGATTATCCTATTAAGGATGTTTTTAGATTAATCGTTCATGTTCTTCATGGGGCCGATGAATGTATAGTCGATCAACCTATCATGATGGCTAAAATCATCCTTCATTTTACATAGAATGATTGATTGAATTACACACATATACTCACCTTAACGATTCTAGGAATACCATTATGTAGGCAGTGGTATCATTGAGTTAACTTTAGGCATATTCATACAAACCCTTACATTTCTTGAAAATCTATTTATTTACCTTTATATATATACTGATGCACCCTTATGCAGGATTTTCTATAACGATTATGTAGTAGTGGATAATGAACTAACTTTAAATAATTTGTATAAATCCCGGATCACCTTTACCTAGTAATATATCAACTAATCTTACCCATACATAGTTAGTGAAATACATTTATATGATATGTAGAAACTTAGAGCTATATTTATACAAGCATTTTAATGTTACACATACCTTTATGTAACCTTCTTAAATATGGAATCACCTTTACCCATATACTCAATTATGCCCAAATTGATTGTGGTAATTTCTCAAGAAACTCAAACATACATCCAACATGTAATAGTGGGTGTTATTTCATTCAACATTTAATCATTAATTACTTTAACGATCATGAAGAAAATAAAGAAAATTGAAACTTGAAGATATAATATATAACAATCATCAAAAAATTACAACTTTCATACACAAAACACAAACTTACATATTGATAACAAGTGAAAAACCATTTATAATGAATAATATCCCCCATTTAAATTCTTTTCAATACTCCCACACAATTATAAATTCAATATGTGTACTTATTTATTTATCCCCTTAATTACAATCAAATGTAGAGGGTCAATGGGGTTCAACTCAACTCATCTCTACAACCTATTAACTTCTTTTAAATAATTTCATGGGTTATTTATTAGGGATGTATAACACCACATGTTTTTCTTTAGAATATAGAATTTATTTAGTCTACTCTATGTTTACCTGGCCTATCTCGATTTAGAAAATATATGGGACATAAAAAAGTTTGTTAATCCTATCCATAAAAACATAAACATGTGATATCATACTCAGAATCTCTTTTTATGGACTATTCATCCATATTTATTAAAACAAAATTTTAAATTTTTATCTAACTCAATAATGCATAAAAATAATGGTTGTGCATGTTAAAAAACTCCCATTTTTATAATACTTTCAATAAATACCCCCTCTTATTAAGTGAATTCTAAATAATCATTACCATTTTATAAGTGTGATTTTCAAACCTCAAATTATATATTTTATGGGGATGTTTTTTTTCAGAATTTCAAGTTTCACATATCTTGTGATATATATTTTTGGATCCCACCCCATTTTTCTCCCCCTAAAGGGATTCACTAACTCATTAATCATGGTATTTCAATACTCCACATAGAGTACCTAATTCATTCTATCCATCAATGTTGTCCTAAAAAATGTCTCCTTAATGTCCACATCGGTAATCATAAATAATCAATAATAATTGGGGATAATGGTGGATCTTCAATTTTCCATAAATGATACATTCAAGATGATAGTTTACTATGAACCTAGACTTCTATTTTCATTAAAACTCAGCATGAAAAGATTGTTTATACTTATTTTTCCATTTATACTCCCAATATTTTTCTTATCTTCTTTCTTCCTTTGAAATTATTCTTTATGTGGATTTTATTTCTCCACCATAATTACCAATGAATACTCATCTACAATTTTATTTCATTATATTTTTCATACTATCTCCTTAGGGTAGTATAATTGTCATAAAATACTTCATTCTCTACCAAAATTGATCAAATATTTCACATAGCTTATTTTATATTTTTGAATCACCAATACTAGATGACTCCTCATGTATTTTTATATTTATTTCCCTTTCCAATTTCTTTCCCTTATCCTCAATAATCATTTTTTCTTCATCTATATGTACGATTGTTTCTAGTTATTCTAGAAATACACTCAAGTATATCTCATAAATCTAGTTCTTCTAAAAACATAGCTTCTTTTTAGGTGTTTCTTGAGGATGAGAAGTATTTTGATTGACACTAAAATCTAGAGCATGTAATACAAAAAAATACAGGATAGAACCAGCCCAAATTTTCTTCCAGAAAGAGATGTATCCTCACCTAATGATCCATGAGAGAGATCTATAATTGGTCTCACAAGCCCTATCAAACTGAACAAAACATGTGATCCAAATGACATTCCGGCCCAATCAATGGGGGTGGATCCATACTAATTTTAAATTAAATTAAACCAACAAGAGTTTACCAGGACTTACTCCTGTATAAATTTGGCTTCCAAACTCTACATGTTGTCATCAATACCCCTGAAATTGATAACCCCTTAGTGGAAGGGTTTGAAAATCCTAAATTAGTTAGTCAATTGATAATGAAATTATTGGTGAAATTACCATATTAAATTATTGAGAGGGATATCCATATTCTTATAGAATAAATTGGGAGGTTCGAGAACATATAAAATTTGTACGAGGATGGAATAGAAAACACAATAAACTAAGGTAACTCTTACTCCAATGTAGAGAAACTGAATTTTCCATTTTAGGATCCTTTTTATGATCCTTTTATCAATTTTATCATAGTGTTTAATTCTCACCCTCTTTTTAGATAAGGGAGTAACCAAATAATAAAAATAATCCTTTGACTATGAAATCTAAATCTATCTTATTTTGATTTCAAAATCCTAGAAGAACTCTTTTTTGGAGTTGAAAATATTGATTTTTCATGAATTGATAAAATTCCATACCTTTTTACTATAGACATTCAAAATTGACATGATGTTACAAATGGAATTATCAACAAAATTGATAAAAACAATATATCATCCACAAATAAATTTTTGTAAATTTAATAAAAACCATAAATCCCTTTGTATATGTGAATAAGACCATCATTAAAGCATTTATTATGATTTATAAAAAGGAAATCCTAGGCCATGTTGAAAATGATTAGAGAAATATGATCCCCCTATCTCAAACCCCTGGTTTATTTGAAAAATAAAAATATACTGCCCATAAGTGAAATGTTAGATCATGGAGAAAAGAAACACCTAAAAAAGTATCATAAAACCACTTTTAAAACAACATTTTTTAAGAATATTGATAATAAAAGACCAATCCATTATAAAATAATCCTTTTCCATATAGATTTTGATGATCAAATTAGAGCCAATAATTCTCCTATTGAGACCATCAATCATGACCTCAGAAAGGCCAATACAACCATGAATAATTATCCCTTTATGTAATCCATGCTATTAGGTAAAAACCTATATATCAAGATGCGATAACAACTTCCGATTTAGAATGGTTTCCAAAACGTTACATGAGAAATTAAACTTGATTACGAGACTAAATTTACCAAATTTATTTGGTTCTCTAATCTTGGAAATAAGATATAGAAAAGTTTTAGAGGCAATTGAAGCTAGAGACCCCCCTGAAATAGTAAAGGAGAGAAGACACCAATTAACTATTAATGATATCCCACACATCTATGTAAAATGAACCTAAAAACCCATCATGTCCCTGATATGTATCTAGATTGAGATATTTTATGGCCTTAAAATATTCTCTTCTTCGGGAAGAATACCCATTTTTTGAGTTTCTTCAACAATAACATAACCCTGAGTGTTTCCAGAGAAAGAAATAGAATATACCTTTTCTTATAAACTACCCCATATAGTCAGCCTATATTAGAAAGATATTTTGTGAAATAATACACTTTTAGAGGACCAATAACATTACCATCACCAGAGTATAAAATATACGAAATAATAAAATTGATCATTCCATAAAAAAATTTCTTCTTATTGCACACAAGAAAGTACACCATGTTTATATCCACCTAATTAAGCTAAGTAGCTATAGATATGTTTCTTGAAAATTCATCCATGTCAATAAAGATATATTCTAAATGATGTTTTCCTGAAAAAAATCATAAAAGTTTTATTATCATAATAGTCTCATAATTGAACATCCAACTGATTTATATCCTCCTATAGGGATTAAAAGAATATTCTTCCTTGTGTTTTTCACATACACATTTAGAGATAATATATTTTAAATGGAGAAAATAGATGTAGATTTCTCTTGGATTTTGAAACCCAAATTATCATCAACATTGTAAGATTCAATATTTACCTCATCATAATTGTTGAATTTATTTGTGATTATTTTTTATCATTTTTAATAATAAGACACATTGATCATGTCTCTACCATTTCTTATTCACATCTGTCCAAATTATCTCCAAGGTCATTGATAATATTCTCTTGTTTATCTTTTTTGACCATGTGATTCTTGATCACATTAACATATTTTTCTTAATTCACGATAAACTACTATTTTCTTCATCCAATTTGTTTTTATCCTTCAATAAGTTATTTTTTATTTATTATGTTTTTTAAAATATTGAAGACAGGATTAAAAGTTTTCGATCATTTCCCACTCAATCACAATTCTTTTCACTCCATAATCATCACTACTTGAAGAATAAAATCCATTATCAACATAAAAAATGAAAAAAAATCAATATATGAGTAACTAGAAGAGAAATATTTCAATTTATTTTTATAAATATTTTTATTTTACAACTAAAATTATTATTCCAATTATTTTTAAGTCTGTATGTCATCCCATATTTTTAATCCAATTTAAATTAGTTAATTTTTTCCTTGATAAATATTTTTTTGCATGACCTATTTATTCAAAATTAAAACAAAGAAATTATAAGGAAATTTCTTTAAATATTACATAATCTAGTGTCTATAGACTAAAATTCATTTTCTTTCATACCAAAAATTATATTAGGATTAGGATTTTAGAGAATTAGTTCATAAATATTATATAACACACTCATACATTACAATGTGGAAAAATCCACTATGTTTCCATATTTCCCACATTATAGCAAATTTAAATTGGGACATGTTTTATTTTTTACGAAAAATATTAATGAAATTCCTGATGAATTCTTCATTTTTCTTATTCATCCTTAATTTTAGAGAAAATTATTTAAAAATGTATAATGAGCAGAAAAATATCATAAAGGATATAAAAGTAAGATATCTATTAGTCTAGGAAAAACATGAAAAAAATAAACTATTTACTCATACCACTATATTTTTTATCATATGATATAAATCCGAGACACATGAAAAACACGTAGTTTTTATCAATGAAAACATTTAAAATCCACTATAATAAAATATAAACCCTCTTAGGATACATAGAGAATTATATTCATAAACCATTTTAGATTTAACATGAGCTTAGTTAAATCCATATGAGAAACCGTACAAAGTAACTCACTACTTCATGCCTCTAAATAAAAAAAACATTACCCAATATACTGGAGACCTATATTAGGGTCACTTTTTGTAGAGGTTTTATTGATCTTACATATCATATAATCTGTATCGAGCTCACCCATCATATAAGATATATCTGGATCACCCATTGTATATGCTATATCAAGATCACAAATCATCGTCTATAGTTATTATGAACCATATCATAAATAAACCAATATAATATTGAACCATTTCATCTTAACACCATAAAAAACTCTTTTGAAAATATTTTCAAACATTTAAATACCCTTCCTATTTAAAAAACACTTTTTGAAAACTAAAATTCCATAAAAAATTGGAAGAAGTTGGTTTCATTGAACCAATCATGGAATTTTATAATATTAGACAGAAATATACTTATATTTTTTGTTTTGGGGAAGATGTTTGAAAATATATAAATTAAAATATAACATTCATTATTTCCTTTTATAAAGAAAGTCAAAACATTCTATAAAAAATATGTAAAACAATTCCTTTTGAAAATATTTGTTATAAATTAAGGAGACATAAATTGTCTTATATAATTAATTTATTTCTATATAAATAAATAAAATATATAATTATAATAATATGAAAATTGAATAAAAATTTTATTAAATAATTATCTAAAACATTTAAAACAAGGTTTTAAGTTAATGTGTCACTTACCTCAAGTCCCAATCATCACACACATTATTTATTTCCTTGAATAATAAAAATATGGTAACTATTTAATTTATTAACAAATAATTTCAATTTTATTATTACTTTTAATTTATTTATTTACATGTTATATTAATTACATAATAATTTAAGTTCATGCTTGAAATTTTATCAATATTCAGCTCGTATATCCAAAATGACTTCGGTAGGTTGACTATAGTCAAAGTGGTCACTAGTCTATATTATCTATAATAATTATAAAGAAATAATTATCATTTTTTATATATCAATTATGCTTTTAAAACCAAACCTGAAATATTTTTATGTAAATTTATTTATGATGTAATCATGGAGATGGTATACCTTACGTATGTATGAGTAACATTTTCATTTTTCTAAGAGAATGGGTGAAAGAATTTAAGTATAGTTTTATCATTATATAATTATGAATATTTACATACTGTAATATTTTATATTGAAATACAATTATATATACAAACCATGTGATTTAAAGATGGAAAATGAATAACATCGCTTAATAAGAGTGGTAATCCACACATATTCATGAACGAAGATATCATTTTTAATGGATGGAAAGGTAAGAGAATAAATAATACATTATATTTATATAATGTTAATTACTTCATGAATATAATAAATAAACATTAAATCCATCATTTGAACTAGCCTTGAGATACTATGATGGAAAATGAATTAGATGACATCGTGAGGTGATAATATACCATACACACTAGTGAAAATTTCATTTAACATTTGATTGAAGAGGTGATATATATATTAATATTGGTTATGTAATTAACAAATAAACATATCATTATTTGGAATATACTGGTATTATTATTTGAGTACATTTTAATAATATTTTAAGGAGTTTCAAGAATAAATAATATGAAAAACATCAGTTAAGAACAATATATCTTCTTAAGACAACTTATTTAGGTTTTCACATAAAGCCTTTACAGGATGGTTTTATTATAAAAAAGGAATCTATAATGTTGGGAGGGATTTTTGGAAGGTATTTGTCCGGGTATTTAATGAACCGAAAGGGTCATTAATGGTGGAGAGAAGATAAGAGTGGTCTCCTTTTATAATTGGTGGAGAGGACACACTAAAAATTTTAAAAAACATTAAAAAATATTAATTAATTAATAGAGAAAAGGGATAAAATATGGACCACATCTAAATATTTGATGAAAAATGTTTGAAATATGTCCATTAAATATAATTTAGAGAATTTTTTATCTCATTTTAACCATTATCATTTCTATTTAAACCATGGTAAACTAGTTTTATCCTTAACCATGGAAATCGGTTTTTATTATTTTACTATTCATTATAAACAAAAATAGTGGCAAAATTATAACATAATAATTGTTATTATGATTTAAAATATTGAATTCCTTTTTATCGAATTCAATTCATAGAATTTAAAGGATTTAATTTAAAATTAAACTTGTAAAACATAATAAAAACCATTTTATGTATAAAATTGTTTTTATATTAAATTCATGTACAATGTTGATTAAAATGAAAATAATTTCATTATTCATAATATAAATGAACATATTTTACATTAAAACCATTTTAAATCCAAAAGGATCTTTTTAATTCTTGAATTTAAAAGAAACATTTTTTAATAAAAACAATTATTCTTTAATATTCATTGAAAAATCAAACTTTTTAGGAAATTACCAAAAATTAATTCTAAGATAATTTTCAAATGATGAATTAAAAAAACAAGTTATTTTTCCAAATTTTAATTCTATAATTTGGAAATAATTATTTTAAGTAAAACCATATAATGTATGTAAACCCAATTTGGTTAGAAATAAATCCATTTTCCTATTAATAAAAAAATTAACTAACAATATTTTAATGAATATACTAAATAAAACACAATTATTAAATATTTATAATAAATGAAAAACTCATTATCTTAACATTACCAAGGCTATTATGTTCTTCTCCCAATTTGGAAATTAGTTTGTCACAATTTTATTTGTTACATAAACAAATGGGTATATGTTTCATTCATTTAATTTTTTGAATCCCATGTATCTAAAAAAAGGGTTTTCCACAGAACCATAAGATGATGAATTACCGTATTCTATAAAAATTTCAATTTATGTTTAGGAATGTGTGATGGATGTTCTGTTAGAGTTGATTCCCTAGAATGAACATCTTTAAAGATTAGTTACATGTTTATATAATTAAAGAAGTTTTCTTATCACATATTTATTATTAATATACATGAATTTTTATGTGATGTTGTACTTAGAATATATGTTTCACTAATAGTTCATAGAAATTCCTCCATATGATGGGAAGCTAGAGGTTCCAAGACCTTATTCTTGAACCTTGTTCTATGGCTAGATGATATTTTTTGATAGGACATAAACAATACAAGATATCATGGGTAGGAGGCTTAAAAGGCATTGAGACACCTTCTCATAGTGTTCTAACTTGGTAATATCCACTATAAAAGGTTATGAAAACATTGTTGTTGGTAGGAAATCCATATTTCCATGTGTCATTGGATGTTAATATATACAAATGTGTGTATTGATCCTTAGTAATTAATATTATCATTAATGGATACAATGACTTCTGTACATTACTATATTTATGAAAATGATGGTGACATATGTTCACATGGATGTGGGATAATTTGGGTGAATCAAGAATGATATAACCTTAATGGATAATGAGAGAAAGGATTTATCTATATTTTCTCTTGATTAATGAAAATATCTTAGGACCTTTCATGGGATCAAAAATGCCTGAAAACAATCAATGGCCATTGTTTTTGAGGAAAATATATGTGCTTAAAAATTCAATAAAAGATACATTGAGAATTTAGGTTATTGTTGCTATCTTGAAACCTTATTTATTTGAGATACTGTGATAAAATGATTATATTACATGGTAAATGTTTGTAGGTGGTTAGATATTGTTGCATGATTAACTTATTTCTATATGGAATCATTGGTGTGTTTATAGATTCCTGCCTTGGACTGTAGGTGGTAATGTCTAATGTATTTGAGAAAGTGGCCTAGATTATCACACATTATGTTTACAGATATCTAAATTAAATTATATAATTGAATTTAACACTTTTAGAATAATCAATATTTATTTATGTTTGGTAAATTTTCAAAATTTAATCACAAGTTATTCAAAATAATAGTTAAGTTAAATAATAATAATAGATATTTGTTTTAAATTTTTTTAAATAGAATATTTTTTATATTTATCATAGAATAATTAAGTGAAATTTAATTAAATAAATGGCTATTTTTTGAGGATCGATAAATGTTAATGAGGGAAAGTATACAAAGTTTATTAGTCTGAATAATATAAATGATATTTATTTATAATCATAATACATTTGAAATTCCATGAAATTAATAATAATAATAATATTGTTATTATAAATGGGTTCATTTATGAATATGAAAGCCGGTTAGAGGCCTGTGTGTGATTTTCCAACCCTAAACGATAAATAATAAATATGTAATTATATCACATTCTTAATTCACAATTAGTGTAAAAAATAAATAGAGTGAGACTCTGTCAATCCCTACATTGAGAAAAATACAATTATAGTGCTCTCTATCCCCCCTCCTAGACTAATGATTTATCATCAAGAGTTATTCTGCTATCAAGAAGAATATGTACTGCGTGAACAACGAACAATACAACAATCAGGATTGGTCATGATAGCACCTGGCTATTCTACAAAATCATTCATAGATTATTATAAACATATGGATAAAAAATAAAGGTATTATTCACTTGGATCCTATAGTGCGATGATGGTGTGATGAGATCTATTCCACCGATCATCAATAAAGAGATAATTACGAGTTAATGTAATTCTATATCTACTTATAAATTAATTATTAATTACATGTAATGACTATTATACAATGGTTATAGAATTTTAATATATTCAAATAATCTACTATTTCCTTTGGAAATTTACTTTTGATCATATAAATAAATCATTAGACATGATTCATGACTAAAATATGAGTTGGTCACACTGAAAAAGGACTCTTTCACCACACCTGGAAACTTCAAGTGGTATTAGAGGGTTCATAAGTTTAATTTATAATTATTTATTATTTATTAATTAATTTCATATGTTTTCATTTTATTTTAATCAAAACTATTCTTTTTAATATCTGACTTCTTTTTATCTTATATTCCTTTATTCTAGACAATACAACTATTAATAGGTTAATAATTAATAATGAAAACTTATTCTATTCACACAATA
This sequence comes from Viscum album, assembly GCA_963277665.1. Classification (NCBI taxonomy): domain Eukaryota; kingdom Viridiplantae; phylum Streptophyta; class Magnoliopsida; order Santalales; family Viscaceae; genus Viscum; species Viscum album. The sequence continues at coordinate 242,767,746 of OY728162.1, forward strand.
TTGAGGTTCCAAAGGATATTCTTGGAAAAATCTAGTGTATAAAGAATTTATTTCCTAAGTAAACTCCTTGTAATTCATGAGTACATGTCATGTTCTTTTTTTTATCACAGATTTCTATTTTCATCAGGTAAAGTATGACAAAATCAGATATAATATTCAAATAGATCATAAAAAAAGTAGATATAGATAGACAGGAACATGGTATGAAGAACTCCACATCGAGTAACCACTTCACATGATGTGATGTCCTCATTATCCCACAACTGAGTACATGGGGTGTCCCAAGTATGTTGTGTATCAGATACATGAAAAAGTGAATAATATTCTATGAAATCCTAGGTTACATGTGTTATATCCCTAGTACATGAAATATAACTCAAACACATTCACTATAGGATACATGACCAAACCAAGGCATGTGTTGCAAACATGGGAAGAATACAACTATATTATTTGTAATTTTTTTACAAACCATATAGTTTTTTTCTGATATTATTTTCACATTTTATTAAAAATAAGAATCAAATGATTAATTAAACCTCTGGATTATGTATTACACATGTTGTTCATTCGATAGTACACACCTTGTCATAAGATTACCAATTTTTTATTAAATTAATTTCCATGCTAATATTTTGATGAACATATGTGGTTTCCTCCAAACACACATATGTACAAAATTAATTTTAAATGAAATTAATTTTGTTTAAAATTATTGATGATGGTGTGTTTAGGATGGTTGGATGAAATTAAGATAAATTTTACAAATTCGATTAATTCATGTTTTATTATCTTAATTGAATAATTAATTGAGGTAATTGATAAAACAATTGAAAATTTATGCACATTGATTGTTGTGTGGATGATCATGAGATTATACCATCCCTTATGTATGATCGGTTTCTTTTAATTAATATTGTTAAATTATTATTGATTTCCTATGACTCATCCCATCCTACTTATTATCTTAGGGCCGACATGATCATGGTTTCCTTTGTAAAAACCAAATTTATACAATCCATTGGATCCCATCACCTATGAGCTCTAAAGTGAGTGGAGGAAATCTGAGTCAAGGAGCTAATGTGAAACAAACCGCGGAATTTCACAAGAGCCAAGGGGGAATACTAAAGCATGAACTATGCTGTTGTTCGAGGTGTTTTAACCTATAGTCGAGGGTCACTTTATAATCATATAGATAAATAAACCCTTATTGAATCTCATGATCATGACACTTATATATTGTTTTTCTCATTTACATGGTTAATTATTCATGTTTTTGAATACTGTGAAATCACCTAATAAATTAATTAACAATTATGCAATATGGAATAAAATATAACTTCATTATGCATAAATGTTTTATCATACATGGTTAATCATTTATGTAACATCCACTTAATACCAATAAGGAATCTAAAAGGATAAAGTGGGATTTTCTCATAAAGATGAAATCCATCAATTAAAATATTAATTAAACTTGTCCTACCACGACTTAATTTATAATTGACCTCATAGTTCAAATTACATAATAACCCGTTTTGGGGTGTTTTTAATTATTGTGAATATTTTATCTTGATGTTTTGGGAGAACATTACTTTGTTTACATCATAGGATAATTGACCAGTAAGATATTGGTGTAACTAATAGGCAATGGTTGAGAAAATATTAAAAACAAGATTTTGGGATTATGGAGTCTACTAAATCGATTGAGGAATAATGAGTTAATGTAGTTGGAAAGTTATACCCACCTGAAACCCTTCATTTAGCTTGTGAGGACCATTTTTGTGTTATGAGAAGTGAATATAGATCTTTTCCACAAGAATATCTATGTGACAAGGTATTATAAAACTGATGGTTATGGATATGTTTTTTTGAATAATAGTTTGAGATTAATAAAATTAATTAAATTTAAATTTATTAATCAAATGTTGTAATAAATGAAAAGTACCAATTATTAGATCTTAACTTTTAGAAATGGAAACAAAAATGACTACCAAAATATCACTATGATCCATACTATACAAGGATAACCTTCTCCCAATTGTAAATTTTTAGGAATAGTATATTTTCTCATAAGTTATACAACACCATGAATGAAAATAATATATGCAGGAAACCTCACTTACTTAATCACTTTCCAAATAGTTTAGTGAGGAAGAAGTATCTCTCTTCATAAAAAACGTGGATAACATAATAGATGCCCATTTTTTTATGTTATCCTCCATGTCCAATGATATTATAATGAAATATGATGATATGTATGTGTATAATATAGTTTCTCAACATCAGGATCACTATCTAGAGAAGGTGATATCTGAAATTTATGAGATCTCTAATTTACTTTTCATGTGTAGTCTTGAAGATTTGGTGCCATCTAAGTTACATGGGGTTAAGATGATTTTGTAACACTCAAATATTTCAATTTATGTTATATTCTATAAAGTAATTTTATAGCTTGTGCTACATGAAACAACAATTTCGAGCACACCACGAAATACCAAATTAGCCGTTCAAAAAGAGGTTATAAATAGTATTAATTTAATTTTGAATTTTATATAATATATATAATTTTAGAATCCATATTATTTGTTTTTTAGATATAATATAAGAACAAATTCATTTTTTCAGATAAAATATGTATTTTTTTAAAAATAAAATTTCACCAGCTTTTAATGGAAAACATTCATATTTTTATGAATAGTGAAAAATACAAATTTTAATTGAAAACATCCTTTTTATCGAAATAATTTATAGTGTTGAGTTATGAATTTGAATGATTTGGATGTATAATCAGATTATATTTTTATCATTTAATACAATGAGGGATATTATAAGTAATTTCACATTTAAATTTGATATAGAAACTTGTCAATCTTATGATAGTTTTTACTACATAAAAACCTACTTTTTTGTTTTGACAACTTGAAATAATTTTAAATTAATTAATAATACTCTTATGTTTTGAATTTGGTAAAATAGAATTCATTTTTTAATTTGGAATATCAAAATTAGCTTATGGTGAATATTTGGTATTTTCTGAAAACATTAAATTTTTGATGAATATTGAAAAACACTGCGTTATTGTTTAAAAACCAACTTTTTAATTAATTAATTAATTATTTTATTTATTTAATTCAATATATACACATAATACCTTTATTATTTCAATGTGATTTGTTGGAGTCAATTTAATAATAAAATTATATGTATATGATTTTATTGATTTTTTTACCGTCCTATACCCACATCTTAGGAGCATTTCAAAATTTGCATAAAAATTAATTTTACCACTTCTGTGAGTTTAATTTAAAAAATATGAGAGACACGGTTGACATCAGTAAGTAAAATGTGGTTCAAAAAGTTGAAAATAAATTTTTGTGAATAGTAACTTTTGACTATTATTTACCATGGTTAAAAGTAAATAGGGTAATTAAAGTTAAAAATGAAGTTGTAATTACCCTAACACATGTATTAATTATATTGGATAAGTATAATTCAACCAAAAAAATCTTAGGAATAAAATTTGATCCCTTTGGTCCACTTGGATTAGATTAGAACATTTATTATTATTTTATTTAAAGAAGAGTTTAAAGTGTTAAATTCAAAGTTTAATAACTAAACCATTTTTAATATAGGATCATACATAAGATAAATTCAACAATAAATATTCATTAGAAATATTAATAGATTTCCTACATAATGTTATTTTATTTATAATTTTTATATATTAAATAATGATATTTTTATGGCACAATGATGATGATATAATTACCTTATTAATGAATGATTAAAATAATTGATATTATTAAAATGAAAATAAATGTAATTTGAGGCTTTTGATGAATTAAACTAATTTTATATGTTAATATGACTTGGTAGGGTTGATAAAATTATTTGTGTCTGATGTAATCATGCTGTTAAGATTTTAACCAAAACTAAATACTAAATAATTTCAAAATTGACAGAAATGAGTTTTTGAAACAATTCTATATTATTGGTTGATATAATATTCCTAAAAATATAAGGATCGACCAAAGGTATTAAATAATATTATATATTTCATTAATGAATCACGTGTGGTTCACTTGGAAGATTATAGAATGTTTATTAACTATATATTGTAAGAATACAAGAAGACACAGAAAAGTTAAACTATTTAACTAATAGTTTAATCTAAAAGATAAGGTTAATATGGTGAAAAATACTTGACTAAAACCTATTGGTTGAGAAGATTTATACCCATACCCACCTTATATTTTAAATAAATCAATTTGGATCCATTAGAAACTGAAAAAGATTTATAATAAAATAATATTTCATGGTTTTCTTAAACAGACCCTCACCTCTCTTATAAAAGGGTAATTCCACTTATCTCAAAATCACACCTCCAAAGCCATTTTTCTTGGCCAAAACCTTCCCAAATATCCAATAATCTTCCCTCACATCAACTTAGAGTCCTTACTTTGACCAGAAATTTAACCTAAAGAGCCCTTTTGATCAACACCAAAGGGAACACCTGTAGAAGAGGTAATAATTTCACCACCCTCTTTCAAGTTCTATTCTTCTTCTATTTCCTCATTATTTGTTTTTTATATAACTAAATAATAAATCCAGTACCTTATAAATATTTTTATGTTATTATAAATATGGTACACACATATTTTTTATTCTATCATTCCTATAAATGACAAAGTTACCATACGTGCGTATGTACGACTTACCGTCTCCACGTCGTGGTGTAGTTTGTTATTCAATAACATTATTATTTGGATGAGTTTAATATTGAGTATAACTAATATAAATAATAAATATAACTTGTTAATGATTCTTTATATATGATATCCCATCCAATTATATACGATTTCCCTATCAAAAAAAATGATATTGTCCCTCGTGCGTACGTAAGACTTACCTTCTCCATGAACGCGATGAGATTCATTCCCCATCATAATAATTCAAGAATAATTTTAATTTTATGGTAAAAAATAATTTCTAAGAACTTAATAATATCTTTTATATGAATCAAATACAGCCTTTACATAACAAACATGACTTACGTAACAAAACATATAATGGAAAACAAATCAATTAACAACCAAAACAGTGGTACTACTGATATATCATTAACAAAGAAGTACTAGAAGATCATATATGATAACATATTTATGTATTTGGTTTTTTTATAATTAAATAACAATTATTTCACCATTATACAGGAGGTTAACCAACCCTATACTAAGGAAAAGTACAAGTTAAGGGGTTTTCATCTCACTTCTTATTCCCATGAGATTCATGTTGTATTGCCACTATTTCCTTTTTTGTAGTGTATGTACTACCCATGATTCTATTCATTGTGTAATATAATTTAATTTATGGGTATTCAAATCTTCATTGTATGATACTTCTTTAATGGTGTGTATGTTTCATAAGTAACAAAATCGGTAAGGGAATTTCAAATTTCAATTTCCAATCATTTGGAATTATGCATACTTCATTGATTATTTTACTCTAAGATTATGTATGGAATCACTATTTATAATTTATGTATTAATTTACAGTCTCTTTTATGTGGATATACCTTTGATACACATAATCACTCCATTGAAAAATTCACAATCCTTTGATATGAACCTTTTAAGGGCAATCTTAACTCAATTTCCATTCATTGAGTTAAACATCCAAGTCATTGGTTTTGTTTTTACAATAATTTGTGTGAATTGAATATGATTTATTTACAGTAAATATTAAATTATATTGAGTTTATTTATATTTTTCACACATTATTATTTCATTTATTTATCCTTAATCTAAGGATATGGTCTTTATAATGTATTTTGTCTCAATTTGCATTCCTTTGAGACCTCTTTTTCATTACGCCCCAATTCAATTTTATATGGTGTATATACATTCCTATGACATATTATATCATGAATACCTTTATTTTCATGATATTATAATGTTTTAATTAATGTTATTCATAAATTACTTTTATGAAAGCATCTCTTATTTGTTTAGAAACTCTTTAACTAAAATATTGTTTTAAATGTTTTAAATGTTTATTCTTCTAAATATTTATCATTAATGTCCATGTTTTAAAAATGGTTTTAAGTATTTATTTATATGGGCATAAATTTTTTAAAATTAAAATTCCTTTTAGAGGTTTCAAATTGGTATGGGACACTTTAATTAATAAATCTATTTTAAAGGACTTCTTTGATAAATAGTGCGGCATTTAAATGTTTTCACGAAAAAGGGGATATTTCTCTCAAATAGTATTAATGACTATTTTCATCTATGCCAATATCCTTCAATGTGATTTATTCTAGATTGAGGTTTATTTATCATAATACATTCATCCATATTGTATTGATTAAGTTTTTTTTTGACTGTGGATGTGCTATTTTATACCAATCATGGTTTCTGGAAAATTTTTTATCATTTCATAGGATAGTTTTAATATTAATTTTTAGATTATGTTTTATACTTTTCGTATGAGGAATTCATTGGACTTAATTAGTGACTGGTAGAGCACCCTATAGCTCCTTGATGTATCGGTAGGTCTCATGACACAAACTAGTGTCTTGGCACAAGGTCTTAAAAAAATCTTATTTGTAGTCTTGGCACGATGCCTTGATTATATGGTTATGATGTCTGGAATTATGAATTTGATCATTATGAAATTGGATATTGATATTATATGTGATTATTCGACGAATAGAATATCAATGTGAAAAAGTAAATGGAATTATTTAATTTATCTTTTCCATATTCAGTTGATGTTTTTGTTTAAAAGGTTTGTGTTCTAGTCTTATACATTACTTTAAATGTTTGTTCTTATTTATGACTATTTCCACTATATAGTTATCCTTACAAATCATCTGAGATCACCCCTTTATAATGTTTTATTTTTCATAGGATTCAAAGAAGCATATTACAATTAAGCTGTAGGAGTATTCTATGGGATATAAGAGTGTCAAAGGGGACACAATGTTTTTTTATTTCATGATGTAATTTAAAACTTATGTATATATCTAGTAATTCCAAGGCTGCTAAACTGGTTGGTATTTTTGGACATGATTCCTTGTATCATGATAATGTTATGTATTATTGCACCGATTTTGGGTAAATGGGACTGGGGTGTTACAATTGGTATCAGAGGAAGTTTAGTACAAACCATCGAAGCGAGATTTAGAAAAAAAACTTTGATAAGAAAACACTACCCTAAGATAGAAATTGATGATTAGTATATAAGAACATCAAAAAATTTGGGTAATGTAAATATTATGTGGGTTTTCCAAGAAATACATCCCTATCTGGATACGATCAGTTAGAAGAGGCTCTGGCATAGATGTACCTAGGAGTAAAAACTCTGACAAGGAGTTTCTGACTTGACTTGGGGTATCTTGGTACATGATAATGGGCCTTGCTGAACTCTTGGTTATGACACTCCCACAAGATATTCATAGGATAATTCATATTTTCATTACAAACCGATTTTAATGATTTTAATATATGATGATAATAAATGACCTTTGTTAATCCTATGGTGTTTTAGATTAAAAATAAGGTGTTATGATATTATTTAATTTATTTTATAACTCACACTATACTCTCTTGTGTTAATAAATGGATGGATTCCAAGGAAGTCATAGTAACATTTAACATGATGTACAATGTGGGAATGGTAGTGGAAATGAGAAATGAAATATAATATTGATAGGTGTAAAAGATATCATGTTCATGCCGAATCAATTTTCCAAAAACATGATCAACAACACACATATTAACCAAATCCTTCACTCAACAAAGAAGAGAAATACTGTGAATGATAAGAGCTACATCAGTGGAGACCATGGATAAATGAAATCTCAATTTCTATCATATAGGAAATGTGGTAGGAGATGCCAACTAAATTTCTCAATGGAAAAAATAAATGCTTTATGTGTGGGAAATAAGGACACAAAGTTAATAATTGCCGAGTAAAAATGAAAAGTAATATGGAAGAAAATAAAAATGATCCCAATAATCCATTTATAGTCATTTTCTGTAAATGTTGGGGACCTTGGCATTACCCGAGTGAATACCCTATTCTATACGATAACTTATTGGTCAAAGAATAACCTACCTGGAAATAAATGGGTGGAATTTTTTTTAAAATCATTAGTGCTCTTTGTTGATAGGATTAATTTGGAAGAATTTTCTCTTGTATGTGCGACCCTAAAGTTTGTTATTTTAAAATTCTATTTTAGGAAGAATTATCTTTTCTAGTGTTGATATAGTTATGAATAACCATTTTAGTTTATATGATCCTTGAATTTGAGGAAATTACATGTTATTAAATTTTGGGATGAAAATGTGAGGTATGAGATAACATTTTTAGTGAAATTATGTTATGGTTATTTTGAGGAATTTCTCTCATTATGGAAATGTTATAAAATATAGTTTAAAAAAATAGAAAACACATAGACCATGTGACAACCCATCGCGTCAGACGAAGTTGTGGGAATCGAACCCACAACCAGAGTGAGATTAAGATTTATCGCCTACCACTGGACTTTCTAAACTTTCTGGTCAGTGTGAATAATTATTTTTAGATACATTATTTTATTGATAAATAATAAGTTGACTTGGGATCTTATGTCTTATCAAATGGATATCCTTAGTATAGGAATATTATTTGTTGATTAACTGATAAATGTTATTTTGGAAGACGTTCGCTCAGTTGGGAACACTATATGCCTAAGGAAAATAGAGTATTGTGGGATTCTATTTGAGGAGTAATGGTGGATTTTTATCTATATTTTTATTGTGGATTTATAGTGATTTGCGTTATTTATAGAAATGATTAACATATCATATAGAAAATTTGATTAGGTTAATTACTTTTATGTATGTGATTTTAAGAGTAGTCAATGTTATTTTGATATTCAATTTAATGAAGAAGACTAGGTAATAAAATTCTTCTATGTTTTGGCTTTCAATATTAGTTTGGATTATATTGAAGGATTTTAAGGAAAATTGTTTATTGAACGGTAATTATTGAACTTTTGGTATTTTTAGATTAATTTTAGAAATTAAGATTAGTATTTATTTCTCGCAAAAATAATCTTTTTTGGATCATCTGATCTTCTACTAACCATTTTAGTTTTGGTTAATCTCTAAAGACAAGGGAAATATATAGTTTACCCTTTGTGGATAATGTGATTATCTGAAATCTGATTCTAGCACTTCAGTTGTGACTAAGTCATCTTAAATAGTCATTATTTGGATTAAAAAAGATGGGTTAGTGGTAGAGATTAATTAAAGGATAAAACTCTATATAAAAAGTAAGTATATATCTTTATGTTCTTTGTCAATCTGATAAACAAATTCCTCATCTTTATGAAATGGAACTTCAAAAAAAACATTGTCTGTTTACTTTTCCTACTGGTAAACTAATGACCATTTATCCCATCACAAGCTTGTGTTTTTCTTATTGTTAACTTTCTACGTATCATGTTTTCTGTCACTCTCAATCAGAACATGAAACATAGTTTATCTTCTATATCCATGTTTTCCTACATTGAATCCTAGTATAGGTTATCTCAGGTGAAATTTTTACTACTCTTTCTTTCTTTTAAATTGATAGTTATATTTACTCTTTTTCTGACGTGGGACTTTCAAGGATGTTCCCAAGCCCAATTTTAAAATTTCGAGGATTCCATTTCCAAATTGGGGGAATAATGTAACACCCCATTATTTAATAGTAATTAATTTTCTTTAATGTAATTCAATAGCTTGCGCCACACACAAAACCGATTTTGAGCGCACCACGGCTTACCAAACTAGCTGTTCAAAAATCAATTATGAACAATACTAATTGAATTTTTAATTTTATATTCTCCATATAATTTTAGAGTCCTTATTATGCGTTTCTTATACATAATATAAGAACAAATTCATTTTCAGATAAAAGAAGTATTTTTTAAAAAATGAAAATTTACCACCTATTAATGGAAAACCCTTCTAAAAACCAATATTTTACACTTTTATATATCCAATTTAATGAAATTAAATTCTTTTTTAGAATCAGAAAATAACAATTTTTTTTGGATAAATTTTTGGTACTTTTCTGATAACATTCATATTTTGATGAAAAGTGAAAAGAATGCTAAATTTTAATTGAAAACAACTTTTTTAATCAAAATAATTTATAGTGTCAAATTATAAATTTTGATGGTGTTGAATTATAATAAGATTATATTTTTATCATTTAATTCAATGTAGTTAATTATATGTAATTTCACATTTAAATTTGACATAAACACATGTCAATCTTTTGACCGTTTTTACTTCTTAAAAACCCGTTTTTTAGGTTTTGACAAGGGAAATTAATTTTATATTAATTAATAATACTTATATATTTTTAATTTGGTAAAATAGGATTAATTTTTTAATTTGGAATATCATAATTATCTTAGGTTGAATTTTTGGTATTTTTCTGAAACTTTCAATTTTTGATGAATAGTGAAAAACACTGTGATATTGTTTAAAAACCGACTTTTTGAATAAATAATTATTTATTTTATTTATTTAAGTCAGTATAGATACATGATACCTATATTACTTCAATTTGATTCATTGGAGTTTTTTTTATAATAAAATTAGTTTTATAAAATTTTATTGAACTTTTTACCCTCTTTTAGCCACCTACTAGGAGTATTTTAAATTTTAGATAAAACATAATTTTACTACATCTATGAGTTGAATTTGAAAAATACTAGATACAAAATTGAAATCATTAAGTAAAATTTGGTTCTATAAAATGAAAATAATTTTTTTTGAATAATAACTTTTGACTTTTATTACCACAGTTAAAAGTAAATAGGGTAATTAAAGGTAAAAATGATATTATAATTACCATAAAACATGTCGTAATTCTATTGGATAACTATAATTCGACAAAAAACTACTTAGGAATAATATATTATCATTTTTATCCACTTGTATTATATTAGGACATTTATTAATATTTTATTTAAAGATGAGTTAAAAGTGTTAAATTCGAAGTTTAATAACTAAATGATTTTTAATATAGGGTTAAACATAAGATAAATTTGACTATAAATATTAAATATAAAGCTAATAATATTTCCAACATATTGTTATTTTATTTTTAAATTTAAGAAAATAAATAATTAAATGTATTTTTGACATAATGATGATGCAATAATTGCCTTATTAATGAAAGATTAAAATAATTGATATTATAAATATCCAAATAAATGTAATTCGATACTTTTGATTAATTACACTAATTTTCAAGGTTAATATGACATTTAAAAGGTGATTAAACAGTTTTTATAAGTAATCATGCTTTTATGATTTTATCAAAAACCAACCACTAAATATTGTCAAAATTGACAAAAATGAGTTTTTAAAACAAATAATATATTATTGGTTGATTTAATATTCCTAAAAATATAAGGTTCGCCCAAAGGTATTAAATAATATTATATATTTAATTAATGTACCACTTGATGTTCTCTTAAATGTTTATAGTATGTTTATTAACCATATAGAGTAAGAATACCAAAAGACAAGGTAAAAGTTAAACTATTTAACTAGTAGTAAAATCTAAAAGATAAGGTTAATATGGTGACCTAAACATGTCTAAAACCTATTGGTTGAGTGGATTTCAACACATACCCAACATATCGTTGAAATAAATCAATTTTTATACATTAGTAACTGAAATTGATTTATAATAAAATAATATTTCAAGGTTATCCTAAAGTGACCCTCTCCTCTCTTATAAAATGGTACTTCCCCTTCTCTCAAAATCATACATCTAAATCCATTTGGATAAGACAAAAACTGCCCAAATATCCTCCCAACTTTCCTCAAATCAACCTATAGTGCTTTCTTTGATCAAAAATCCAACCTATGGAGCCCTTTTGATCAACTCAAAAGGAAACACCCGAAGAAGAGGAAATAATTTCACCGCCCTCTTTCAAGTTATTTCCATCTAAATATTTATCTTTATTTGTTGTTTCCATACCAAAATAATGACTATAGTACCCCCTAAATACTGTAATGTTATTTTAAATATGGTACAACCATATTCATTATTCTATCCATCCGATAAATGACAAAGTCATCATACATGCATATGTACGACTTACAGTCTCCACGTCGTGGTGTAGTTTGTTATTCAAAAACGTCATTATTTGGATTAGTATAATAATGAATATAACTGATTTAAATAACAAATATTACATGTTAATGATTCTGTATATATGATATACCATCCAATTATATACAATTTCACCATCAAAATAGTGATATTGTTGCTTGTGCGTACGTACATCTTACCATCTCCACGAACGCGATGATATTCATTCCCCATCATAATAATTCAAGAATAATTTTAATTTTATGATTAAAAATAATGATTAATAACTTAATATCATTCTGGATATTAATAAAATACATCTAATATATAACAAACATGACTTATGTTACAAACCATATAGAAAATGAATCAGTTAACAACCAAAACAACGATACTACTGAAATATCATTAACAAGGAAATATATGAAGATCATATATGATATAATATTTATTTATTTTGTTCTTGTATAATTTAATAACAATTATTTCACCATTATACAGGAGGTTAACCTACCCTATATACGTAAAAGTACAAGGTAAGGGGTTTTCATCTCACTTCTTATTCTCGTGAGATACATGATATATTTACACTATTTCCTTTTGTATGGTGTATATAGTTCCCATGATTGTATTATTTGTGTAATATACTTTAATTTATGGGTATTTAAATAATCATTGTATGATACTTCTGTCATGGGGTATATGTTTTGTAAGTTACCTAATTGGTAAGGAAATTTCAAATTTTAATTTTCACTCATTGGGCATTACACATACTTCATTGATTATTTTACTCCAAGATTATGTGTGGAATAACAATTTATTTTTTATATAGTAATTTAAACTATATTTTCTGTGGATATAACTTTGATAAAAATAATAACTCCATTTATAAATTCACACACCATTTATATGACCTTTTTATGGGTAATCTTAACTCCATTTCCATTCATTTAGTTAAACATCCATGTCATTGGTTTTGTTTTTACAAGAACATGTGTTAATGTAATCTGATTGATTTACATTTAATATCAAATTATATTGAGTGTATTTATATTTTTCACACATAATTATTTCATTGATTTATCCTTCATCTAAGCATACACTCTTTATATGGTATTTTGTCTCAATTTGTATTCCTTTGAGACCTCTTTGTCGTTATGCACCAACTCACTTTTATATGGTGTATATACTATCCTTTGACATATTATATCATGAATCCATTTATTCTCATGATATTATAATGTTTTTATTAATGTTATTCTTCAATTACTTGTATTCAAGAGTCTCTTATTTGGTTAGGAACTCTTTAACTAAAATATTGGTTTAAATGTTTTAAATATTTATTCTTCTATATATTTCACATTAATTTCCATGTTTTAAAAATGGTTTTAATTATTTATTTATATGGACCTAAATCTTTTGAAATTAAAATTCCTTCTAAAATTTTCAAAGTGGTATGGGAAATTTGATTCCAAAATCTCCTTTAAACAACTTCTTTGATAAATAGAGAGACATTTAAATGTTTTCAAGAAAAATGGCATATTTCTCTCAAATAGTCTTAATCACTATTTTCATCTATGTCAATATCCTTCAGTGTATTTTCTTCTTGACTGAGGTTTATTTATCATAATATAATCATCCATATTGTATTTAATGAGTTATGTTTAACTGTGGATGTTCTTTTTTATGCCATTTATGGTTTGTGACTAAAATATTGACATTTCATATGCTAGTTTTAATTTGAATTGTTAGATTATGTTTCAAAATTTTCATATGAGGAATGTATTGGGCTTATTAAGTGATGGGTATAGCCTATTATAGCTCCTTAATGCATCGGTATGTCTCATGAAACAATCTACTGTCTTGGCACAAGGCCTTGACAAAATCTTATTTATAGTATTGGAACGAGGCCTTAACTATGTGGTTATGTTGTTGGAAATTATGAATCCCTTCATTATGAAATTGGATATTAATATTACATGTGATTATTCAACTAGTAGAATATCCATGTAAATAATTAAACATTATTATTTTATTTATCTTTGCCATATTATGCTGAAGTTTATGTTTAAAAGGCTTGTGTTTTAGTCATATACATTACAATAAATGTTTATTATTATTTATTATGGTTTCCACTATATTGTTATCCTTACTGAGCATCTGAGCTCAACCCATTGTTATGATTTATTTTTCCTAGGATGCAAAGAAGAATATTACGATTAACCTGTGGGAATAGGCTAACGGATATAAGGGTGATCAAAGGGGACACAATTATGTTTTTTATTTCATGACGTAATGTCACAAATATCTATGTATATAGTACATCCAAGTCTACTAAAATGTTCAGTATTTCGGGACATAATTCCTTATATCATTCCAATGTTATCCAATAATTCACCGATTCTAGGTAACTGGGGTCGGGGCATTATAGATTGGATACATTGAGCATATATACATAATGGGTATTAACATCCCTGATGAGTTGTGTAAATAACTCATTCTGTCCTCACTACCTAAATACTTCTCTTATTTTATTTTCTATTATAATATGAGATATAGAATGAAGAAAATGTCTGATTAGTACACTCTTATTCTCCAAGTTGATATACAATGTGGAATGGAAAACCTTCTGTCCTCAAGGTGAATAATAAGAGGAACAAGAAATAGGATATAAGTACTCAATCCAAGTCAAAGTATTTATAACACAATACCTATAAAAAGAATATTATCAAGATTAATTGAAAGGAACATTATTGTGTATGTTTTACATGTGGAAAGCATGGACACTAGAAGAGGAATTTCACACAATGAAAGTAGAATGGGGAATCTTTAGGTGTGTTCGTTATTGAGTGTAATATTACTGTATGTACAAGTTTTGTAATATATACTACATGTGGTTCTCATATTTATATCAAAATATAGTAGCCAAGTATATTTTGGATGATTATCAGAGATGATTTGGATCTACATGCTTCCAATAGTTCAAGGATAACTGCTCTAGGTATTAGAGACCATTATCTCACATTTTCAACTAGATTGATTTTGATTTTAAATAACTGTTATTATGTTCCAAATGTTACTAGAAACAATATAAACATTTCCTTTTTAGATATGGATGGATTTATTTTAATCATTAGAAATAAGGGTTAAAGATTTTATACAGATAACATATATTATGTTATGGAACAAACAAATAAGGATCTTTATATATTAAATTATGAAAACTAAATATTGAAAATTTATAATGAATCTAATATAAAAAACTCATATGATACCCATTTATTGCATGACCATATTGGTCTCATAAATGAAATTCATTTGACAAAGCTCTATCAAGATTGTTATTTATACAATTTTAAGCTAAATCCACATGAAAGGTGTCATGCTTGTTTATAAGTAATGATGACCGCATAATTAATTTGTGGTCAAGATGAAAGGGTCAAAGAGATTCCAGAATTGGTAAAAACTAATGTGACCTTTCAAACTAGAAGCTTTATGCTGATACTCATACATTATTACTTTTAAATATGATATTAGTAGGTATGGTTATATCTAATTAATGAGGTCTAAGTATGAATCCTTTAATAAGTCAAAAGAGTTCAAGAATGAGGTTGAGAATCATCTTGGTAAGATGAATGATAATATTTTATTATATCCTGATAGTGAATATTTTTACCAAGACTATATCTAATTTCTACTGGACTATGGGATTTATCAAAAGTATCTACAGCTTATACACCACAGTGGAATGATGTTTGTGAAAGGATGAACCGTACCTTGTTGGACATAGTAAGGTTGATGATGGGTCACCCAAGACTTTTATTTTCCTTTTGGGGATATTCATTACAAAATAAATTATCATTACTAAACTGAGTTCTAACTAAAGAAGAAAATTACATTCTCTTCAAGTTATAGAGTAGAAAGAAACTCATTTTTTCACATGTTCAGGCATGTAGTTGTGAAGTGTCTATTAAGGCTAGATAAATAAACAAAATAGAACCCTAATGAATGACGTGTAACTTTATATGGTATCCAAAGGAAATAAGGGGATACTATCTATATAAACTATTATAAAAGAATGTAATTATCACAATAAAGATTATATTTATTAATAGGGAAAAAATCCTCAAGGTGGATAGTGGGAGAAAGATTTACATCACAGATGTTGATGATCAAGATACAAAAGAATTGGTACAGGATCTAATTCCACAGGTCCACATGAAATATGTTGTTCTTGAAACACAATTGTTGTGTAGGTGAAGTAGAGAGGTAATAGAACTAGAGAGATATGTTTTTATGGTCATTGATGATGATTGACCATTATTAGTTGACAATGATGATCCTTTACAACAAGGAGGTAGTAGAGATATCGAAAAATGGAAAATATAATTAATACTTGAATTTTGAGATGGATTCCATGTATCAAAACCATGTTTGGGTATTGATAAATCCCCTAGTTGATGCAAATCATATTGGGTGTAAATTTTTATTCAAGAGAATGTTGAACATGTAAGGTAAAGTGAATACCTAAAAATTAAGGCTTCTGGATAAAGGGTTTAGAAAAAATCAAGGCATTGAATATGATGATATTGTTTCTATATTTTTCATGTTTAATTCCATATAAATTCTGTGTTCTATAGTAGCAAAGCATGATTATGTGATTTTAAAAATAGAGGACAAAACCGATTTTCTTAATGGGAAACTACAAGAGGATTTGTAAATAAAATAACTAGAAGGATTTATGAACATAGGAAATTCCCAAAATGTATGCAAGTTGTAGATATCCATTTATTTATTGAAGGAATAATCCTTCTCATTGAAAATTTGATTCAAGGAAGATATAATGGAATTTGGTTTCATTAATAATGAATGTAATTCAATTTTTTACAAACAGTTTATTGGCTAAACATTTATTTTCATAGCAGTGTTTATTAATGATAAATTACTAATTGGAAAAAATATAACAGCCTAGAAAGAGGTTATGTCTTGGTTGAGAATGTGATTATACATAAAGTAATTAAGTGGAAAAAACTATTTTCTTGGGATCAAGACCATTCATGATAAATCCAATAGGCTACTCATACTAAGTCACAGTACCCATATTTTTAACATCCTGACATAAACCACTGGGTTTGAGCAAGAATTCCATATGACCTCTTGCATGTCTTCCCAAACGCATGATGTTTCTGACTAGTAGCGAGTGTCTAAGTCCGTTAGTGGAGAGGCTATGAACTATATAATATTTCATAGGACCGATAATAAATAATAATCAATATAATTAATAATCAGGGTAATCATGAAG
This sequence comes from Viscum album, assembly GCA_963277665.1. Classification (NCBI taxonomy): domain Eukaryota; kingdom Viridiplantae; phylum Streptophyta; class Magnoliopsida; order Santalales; family Viscaceae; genus Viscum; species Viscum album. The sequence continues at coordinate 242,785,202 of OY728162.1, forward strand.
AAAAGTAAAGATGACATACATGTAATACAAATAAATAATCTTTCATAAGTGGAAATCATTCCTAGAAGAAATAATATAGATAAAGTAAATAAATGAATAAAGGATCCTCAAAAGCCCATCCTGATCTACTACTAGATCCACACTCCTCTACTTAAGTATCCACCCTATGGTCATTTCCCTTCAATAGATCCCTCATGAAATGTATAAGCACATCAAAATGCCCTAGTAGTGTGTGAGTACAAGACTCAGTAGGACACCGCCAATGAATCATTAACTAGACGTGATCAAACATAAAAGTGTATTTCATAATAATATGTAACAAAAATAATGCACAATCAAAAACTGAGTGGTCATGCACTAGAAAAGATAACACAAACCACCAACCATACATGCTTCACCTTTGTGCCAAATAGATAATTAAGGTGTCAATCAATGATTATCCACAGGTATAATGAATCATGCTACTCAACATTATGTGATCATGATGCTCTAAATAAATTCTCATCAAGAAGATATGTTCTCTGTATATGAAAGGGAACGAGAGATAATCAGCTTCCCTTATTCGCTGATTGACATACTAGGGACCAATATCTAATCATCATCCCTTAGTCATAAAAAAATACACTAGGAACTTATAGCTAGTCAACATTCCTTTTTCATCAAGTAACAAACATGGGACCAATATCTAGTTAGTGTCCCTCTTCATTGAGTGCATACTGGGGATCAAGAGTTACTCAACATCCCTTAGTGATTGAGTGCATCACATGACATCCTCATGGCAACATCGTATGCCTACGCTGTGCATCAGCGTCTCATTGTCACTATTGAAAGTTATGTGCATCCCCCCTCCAAGGGATTACATTTCATGATGGTCCACCTGTCTTGGGCTCCAAGAACAATACCACATGGAATACATAGCACAAATGGATACATGAGCAAGCATAACATATCCTTAGAAGTAAAGTAACACAAATAATACATGTGATCAAACATCAAACAAGAATGAAAAGCTACAAATAAGAATGGTATCATGTGTAACATATGGGTTTCAAGGATACACACAAGCCCACACGTGATCATAATCAAGAATGGTCATCAAAACATGTCTACACATAATAATATTAATGAAAATAATGATTAAACAAGACCAAAATGTTAAGAACATCCTAACTCAAAGTCATCATCATCAATGACAAAGATAACCGACCCGGTGTGGTTCGATGCACCTCCTTACAGCCTAATCATTTCATTTGTCGATACATCAACAATTGACCATCCTAAAGGGTTCCTAGAATCTATATTAGTTAATTTATTTCAAAAAATTTCTCATGAGATGATAAATTCTCTCTCTTGGATAATTAAAAGATTATCATTTTATAATTATATATTAATATTTTCTTATAAATTATCCTTTATAATTAACTTTCTATAATTTTATTAGAAATTATCCTATTATAATTTTTTGATAATTTTTACCAAATATATCCTTTATAATTATGTTTTGATAATATTATTATAATTTATCAATTTATAATTATATTATATAACTATCTCTAATAATAAGTTTTCCATTGATAATTATCTTATAATAAATCATCCTTTGATAATGTAGTGACTATCGATTAATTATTCTCAACAAATATCCTTGATAATTTTGTTTTGTGATTAACATTTTACAATTAATGATAATTATTTTGGATTAATAATGTGATTATCCATTCATCATTTTAAGCAATTATCATTTTGGTAAATTTCACTCTATTCTTCATAGGTAATTTATTTAATAATTATTTCATGATAATCCAAAATAATTAACATTTTATAGTTTTAATAATTCATTCTTAGATAATTATAAACAATTATTAATGATAAATTAATACTAAAAATCTTTTGATAATTTATTAAGGAATTGTCTTTGTATAATTTATTCAAAAATTATCTTTTACTATTTTATTTTTATTTTATTACCAATTAAAAAAATGTGAAAAATTAGATTGAATATACATCGCTGCTTTCAAAAATAAAATTATGATTTAGATTTTTCTCATTAAGAAAAATATAATTAAACTAATGACATATCAATAGAATCATTGAGGGATATGTTATCGAAGAGATAATTTTGAAAAAAATGGAAGAACCTGCAGTGTCGCACCCCAAAAAAAATATCCCTCCCTACGCACTATTCATGAATGACAAAGAAGCTCTAATACATAAATGAAAATGGAAGGAGTGTCCCACACTCATTAGTGGAATTAAAATGAGGATTAGTTAGCTATTTAAAGGAATCTAAAATGCATTTTGGGATTTTGTAACTGACAAATTAAATCTTCCGTTTAAATCAGTTGAACACTGAACAAATTAATATAGAGTCATTTATTTATCATATTTATTTCATTTCCAAATTTTAATCAGTCAAAAAAACATTTAATTTAATATTTAAAAATCCTCTTGCACATTAATGGAATTTGAGGCATGGAAAAAAAGATGATGTATTTTCCCTTTTTAAAATTAAATTAATAAATTTATTTATTTACCCCCAAAAATAAAAGATATAAAACAATCATTGCACAAAAAGTTATACCCCACCTAGAATAAATTCCCTATTCCAATCCTAAATATGGTCTCATGTTTCTTATATTACACACCATTTTAGAGATATTAATTATTTAATAAATAAAAATATATCAAAAAATTAATTAAATATAAAATGGTTTTATCATGTGCAACGTTCTTAAAAACTTGATTTGCATAAAAGGTATGCACTTCCCTAGGTAAAATCCAAATTGTGAACCTAATGGTAGTTTCATATTTCATATATAATGGTTCCTTTGAGAGTAATTTTGTTTTTAACAATTAAAAAACGAATTAAATATTCAATTAAATTTAAAAAGGGTTTTACCACATGCGATATTGTCAAACACTCGATTAAAAAAATTATATACTTCCTTGGGTAAACCCCTCATTTTGAACCTAACTCTGGGCTCATATTTTTCATATGATGCACCATTTCTGATATATAAAATTATTATTAAAGTAAAATACAGTAAAAATTATTAAATAATTTATTCTCTTGAGTTAGCCATGCAAACATAGGATGCTTACAAATATAATACCCTATCTAGGGCAAAGACAATGTCCCAGACATAAAATTGGTTTTAGATTCCCATACAATGCACAATTACCGAGTTATTCAATTATTTTGAATAAATTATGTGCGCATAATATAATATATTTAATATTTTTATTTCATCTTAACTAAGTATTTATGGGCCTCAGAATTGTGCCACAACATAGTGTCTGACTCTGAAAATATATGATTAAATATTTCAAAGTGTTTTCTTGTATTTTACACACACCAAAATCCCTTAACACATTTTATTATGTTTTTTTCACCAGTTAGACATTTTTTCACATAATACACTTATAATTTATCAACAAGAGTGTTTTTAAAAAAATTAGGATATTAAAAGTTTCCCCCTCTATTGACTTCTTGTCATCGAGAAGTATCTCTACCATACATTCTCAAAAAAACTCACATCACTAAGCTCAAACATTAAAATCAGACTCCCACGTCTCTTCATAGATCCATGTATGATTCCACCAAATAAAAACTAGTGTTTTCATCTTTCCTCATAACACAGTATCACTTCTATCGATGATCTATACTGATCACTCCATATTTGATATGTTAACCTCTAGCTCAACGTCCTCACAATAAATAACATGTGTAGGGTTGGGTATGTTCCTCCAAAAATGTGACACAAGTAACACGTTGGTCATACCTTGATAGAATGATGGGAGGTCAAAAAGATATGTCATTTCTCCTATACACACAATGATCTCAAAGGGCCCAATAAAATGTGGTGCAAGCTTTTCCTGCTTCCCAAAATATCTATGCCCTAACAATGGAGTAACTTTCAAGAAAACATGATCACCCAAAGAAAAATCCAATGGTATTGTCCTATAGTTGGAATGCATTATCTATCTACTCTGAGTGAAGATAAACCAATTCAAAAACAAATTCACTCTCATTGAGGCTTCCAAAACAATGTTGGGGGAAACAACTACTGCTTCACCTACCTCATGCCAACACAATACTGAAAGACACTACTTCCTATAAATAGCCACATATGTTTTCTTCTTAATTGAATCTTGATAGTAGTTATTTTATGAAAAATCAATAAAGGTTAGTTGATCATCTGATTCTCTACGGAGGACTAACACAAAATCTCAAGGCATATCCTCTAATATGCATATAGTTCCCTCAGACTATCCATTGTTGTAAGGATAGTACACCTTGCTCAATCTTAGCTGGGCCCCTAGGAATTTTTTCAATCCTTGGTAAATACAAGGTAAAATGTGTATCTCTATAAGAAACAATTCTTTAACAGACTCCATGAATACATAAGGTCTCTCTAACATAAAGTATTTCCAACTTCTCTATTAAGTGAGACTATACGATTAATAAAAAGTGAGCAAATTTTGTTAACCAATCAATAATCTCCCTGATAGCATCACAACTCCTCGTGGTCCTAGGTAACCTCGTAAAAAATTCTATCATGATGCCCTCCCACTTCTTTATAGGTATTGTGAGTGGCTATAACAATCCATTAGGGTTCAGGTGCTCGGCCTTCACCCTTTGACAAGTGAGGCATCAAGAGACAAAACTAGAAATGTCTCTCTTCATCCAAACCAATAGAACTATCACTAGATGTTAGGATGCATCTTGGTATTACTAGGAGTACATCCCATAATGAGGCATGATAATGCCTTATAAGATCCTCTTTAATGGAATTAGTGACTACTAATCTCCCATTTTCCATAATCATGTCATCATTTTCCATCAACCATTCAGGCATTGAGTCCTCACTAGCTAGTTGTTACCTCATTACTGAACACTCTGAGAACATTTTCTATTTAGAATTAACCCAGTACATAACTGTGGAGATGACTATCAAGGGATAAAAATATATAGAACCATGGTACTATGAGGAGTCCATACTCCATTCAAGCAATAAACTCATCAAGCATTATTGCTCCTCTGAGGACCTCTCACCATGTTCTTACTCAGCCTGTGTCTTATGGATAATGCATCCACTATGAAATTTCCCTTCCCTAGTGCATATGTCATCTCAAAGTCGAACATCTATAGATAGTCAAACCAGTGACTCTATATCATATTTAGGTCTCTCTGTGTGAAGATATACATAAGGAACTTGTGGTCTGGGTAAAAAATAAATCCCTCACTAAAGAGATATGTTCTCTAACATTTTAGATTGTGGAACCCTACTTCCAGCTCTGAGTCAAGTGTAGGATAGTTATTTTTTGGGAGTCAAATCTATAGATCCCCATAAGAAACTATGTATTCTCCTTGTATCATTACCGCTCCCATACCAGTGATTAATGCATTCCAGAACCCTCCATAACCATTCATAAGCTTAGGTAATGTTAGAACTGGAGCCATCATCATCCTTTTCTTTAGAGCAAGAAAAATCTCTTCACACTACTCTCACCACTGGAACAATACTCCCTTATATATAAGTGTTTCTTTGGGTGTTGATAATTGGGATATGTACTAGATAAAACTCCATTGATATCCTAAAAATACCAGGAATCTCATAATCTTAAGCATGTTTCAGGGACATGTTTAAGACATGCATTCATAAACCATATATGGGTTTACTAATATAACGGTCTCATACAACCCATGTCCTAGGAACATCAAACCTTTAATCCAGTTGTCACATTTCAACAATTTTTCATAAAGAATATGTGCTCAAAGGTAACATAAGACTATCTGTAGGTTTTAGACATGTTTCTTTGGTGTCAACGAGTAGATGAGAATATCATCGACAAACACTATGATTAAAGAGTCATAATATAGATGAAAGATCTTCCTAACGAGGTCCATGAATACTACTGGTACATTTTTTGCCCAAAAAAAATCAATAAACACTCAATCAATCTATATCTTATCTGAAATGTTGTATTCAGAAAGAACTCCTACCTAAATCACAACTGGTGGTAGCCCAACCAAATGTTAATCATAGAGAAACACCTTGATCCCAATATCTAATCGAAAAGGTAATATATTCTGAGAAACGGATATCGGTTCTTTACCATCACCATGGTAAACTTATGATAATCAATATATAGTTGAATACCCCCATATTCTTTTTTGGATAATAGAACAAGTGCCCACCATATTGAAGTACTAGGTATGATAAAATGCTTTCTCCCCAAGTCATCTAGTTTTACATTGAGTTCCTTCATCTCTGTTAGAACCATACCATACTGGTATTGAAAAGGCTATTCTCCCAACATAATCTCTATCTCAGCATAAAATTTCCCTTCATCAGAGTCTTTTCCAGGTCTAAAATTCCCAAAACTATCGCAACCCATTATTCAACCTCCTGAGAGACTCTATTGATCGCGAAGTTTGAATAATATCAGAGTTGAAAACAATGGAATATGCGACCACAATTATAAACTCCTATACCATGGTTAGACCCTATGTGAAAGGATTATGGTATAAGTGGACCTATGTCCTATACCATAGACTCAGTGTGGGATAAATCTCAACGTCATTCTCATACACATCTATTGGTAATACTAAAAACTCTTCCTTTGTAAGAGTATTTCAGCATTCTTCCCAAGCCGTTATATCACCTACGTTAAAAAAAATCTTTTTTAATGCATATGGAATCACTTTAGAAAAGAAATAGAGTCTTTGGGATAAAAGCCTAATTAGTCTATGGTGTCACATAAGGTGTCTCTAAACCATTCTTTAGGAGGAAAAAGGTTTTACTAGGAGTTTACCTTTAACTCAATGTACACCCCTCCTATAACTAAGCCCTTTATTCATCCTTACACATTAGTCATATTAATTATATACACACACACACACACACAAACACAACAACATGCTCAATTCAGGTAACTAATTCCAATAAAGATATACCACACATCATGGAAACCCATATATATAACACAAAACAAACTATCAGGAACTGATAGATCAAATCAAGGAATTTAATTAATTAACTACTATGCATCACAAAAACATGTATATATATGGAATGTGAAACTATTTTCTTAGTCATGATTCATGAACATACATGAAATATCATAAATCAGATATAACACCACTAAAAAAATGAGCTTTATTAGCACTCAAAACGGGCTTTAACAGTGCTAAGAATGCGCTGTAAAGCTGAGCACTGATAGGGGGTCCCCTTTATGAGCGCTTTTTTAGCGCCGATAAAGTTAGACATTATCAGTGCTAAAAAACACTGATAAATGGTTTCTTTATTAGCACCTTTTTAGCGGTGATAAAGGTCCCCTTTATCATCACTAAAAAAGCGCTGATAAATGACTTGCCTGGTGTGATATAAAATTCTTCAGCAGCACTCCTAAATAAGACCTGTAATAAATAAGCATATCAACAAGTATACCCATAAAAATAGTATACCCATACACCATTAAAAAATAATTCATAAGTTAAATAAATACATAAATAATTCAATTCAGAATTAATGGTTTTGGGGGGCTATTCAGGGGTTATGGGTGGCTGTTCAAGGGGGTAGGGGGTGTCTGGGGGGTGTCTGGGGGTGGGTGTGTTCGAGGGGATGGGGGTGTCTGGGGGGATAGGGCAATCCAAGGGGGGTGGTGTGGTGTCCAGTGGGTGGTGGGGCTTTTCCATGGGGGTGGGGTTGTCTAGGGGTGTGGGGGCTCCAGGTGGTGGCGTGGTGTTAAGAAGGTGTTGGGGGCCATCCAGTGGGATGATGGGGTGTCCAGGTGGGGTGTCCAGTGGGGTTGGGTGGTGTCCAGGGTGTTGGGGGGGGGATTCTAGGGGGTATTCGGGGGGTGGGGTGGTGTCCGGGCGGGGGGTTGGTGGGGCTGTCCAGGGGGGGTGGCGGTGGTGTCTAGGGGGTGGGGGTGGCTATCCAAGGGGGTGGGGTGTCTAGGCGGTGGGGGGGGGGGGGGAAGGTGGTGGGGTGGTGTCTAGGAGGGGTGGTGGTGTCGTCCAGTGGGTTGGTGGGTGTCCAAGGGTGGGGGGTGTCCAGGGGGTGGGGTGGGGGTGTCCAGGGTATGTGGGGGGGGGGGGTGTCCATGGGGGTGTCTAGGGGGTGGGGGTGGTTAGGGGGTTGGGTGGATTTTCAGGGAGTGGGGGTGTCCAATAGGGTGGGGGTGTCTAGGGGGTGGGGTTGTGTCCATGGCACTACAAAATAATTAGCTTTTCCAATAGTGGTATATATGTTGGTAAAAAAGCATTTTCTGTTGGTAAATCGTTTTATGAACAAAAATTGTCCTGTCACTAAACTGTTGGCAAAAACTCTGTCGCTAAATGTTATTGCAACAGATAAAATGATTATGTTGCAATTATAATAATACCAATGGATAATATATATGTTGGAAAAAATGTTTAACAACAGATTAATATGACTAATACTTCTGTTGGTAATATTATTAACATTTATAAACAATATTAAAAGTTAATATTTATTTTTATATTATACTCTAAATGTTGGTATTCCAATATTTATTGTTAAAATTTAATATTTTATTTATTAATATAATTATATATAAAATATTATTATATTTATTATATAATAATTATAGAATTAGCTTATATAAAACACCAAAAAACCCAAAATGTTATTTGAAAAATCACGCTCTAATATAATTTAAATTCATGTTCAAACTTCATGAAAAGACAAGAACCTCAAAGAAACATATTATAAACTTGTTTAAACATGTCCAAACACTTAGAAACTTTACAGGAAACACAATGAAACTTCATATACAATTTATTTCTCCCAAACATGGAGTGTAATATCTTGGAATCCACATAACATCACATGAGCTATTATCTACTGTAGTGGATCATGACATGCAAAACTTCACCATCATCTCTTTCACTACAATGGAAAACCCTTCTATGCTTGAAGCAGAATTTGTCTCCGCTCTCTCCACTTTAAACATGCATCATCTTACTCTGATCACACAAACAAAACAATTAAAAAATAGTTTTCATTTAAATTTAAGATATAAAAATATTAAGACATGGTATAAAACGATCATCCAGTGACCATAACAGGAGTATAATCTAACCAATGGAATCAACAGACATAATATAATCTAAATAATACAATAAAACCATAAAATTATCCATCCTGACCACAAACAAGATTATATAGATAATACCAAAACAATTTCCACAACCCGTGATATAAAAATAACTAGTGATCACAATAATAGAAAAATGTCTAGAAGAACCGATGGCTGAACAAAAATTAATAAAATGGAAAAAATATAATACATGAGTTGAATATCATGTGACCCAAAACCATTTAAAATGACACTAACTTCAATTAAGAGTGACACATAAATCAAAATTCTATAAACTAATCCAAACCATATCAGACATGTGTTGGTTTTCCTCCCCACGCCCCTAAAAATTTTAATAATGAAAATGAAATTTGGTTGTGGTGAAATCTCACCATCAAAGAATTGAAAGAGATTCCAAGTATACTTGACATCAACACACATACCAAGCATCTCATAAATTCTCCTGCAAAAGTTGACTCAATAGACCACGTATGAAAAGGTTACAATTAATCCATAATCACAAACATTTTAGGGAAGTGAATATTGAAATAGAAACTAAATTTTTAACATTGATTCAACTAAGAAAAACACTAGCAGTAGATAGAATGGAAGGTACTTGAAGAAATTGAAGGGATTTACAAGCCATGAAATTTGAAATTGGAGATTTACACCTGTTTGAAATTAAGAAATGAACCGTTTTTAATAGGTATTTTCACTAGTATCTAATAGGTTAAAGTAAAATACCCTCAGGTACCCGATGGTTCAAACAGAACCACCTGTATCCCACTTGGTGCATAGTACAGGACAACAAGGAACGTTGTTCCCTTGTTCATCTAACCTTATTTCCCATAATCCTCTAATATTCGCAACCTGAAACCCTTTACTTCACAACCCCACTTACGATACACTAAAAAGGAAATACAATTTCCAACAATTAATGGAAAATATTACCTATAATGGTAAGGAATATACAACCACCCTGAGAAGATATAACCAACTTCCCGTGGGAACCAATTTAGCCATATCATATACATCTTAGTCACCCACTCCCAGGTTTTATCTTGGAGCATCCCATAGGTGTGAAATAGGATCTTCCGATGGGAGGGATGAGCCCATAAAAGTTTCAACTCTTGTGAGTATTCCCATAAAACCCACATCCAAATGAAAAAATATCAATCCGTATCCACTACAGAGTGATTGATTATGTGACATACTCACAAGAAAACCTAAACCTTTGAGTAGCCTCAACAAAAATCTCAAAAACTGCAAGAACAGATATTATTACACCCAAATCAAAAAAATCCAGAACTGTTTCAAACATCCTATAACACTAAACAAAACTCCAAGGAAGCCAACATCATGAAGGGGAAAGAATAAGAAGAAAATATTGTGCTGCAAATTAGGCAGAAAATATTTCACCCTAGATTATTGAATTTTAGAAATCATGTTATTTATTTACATTATATTTTTATATAGTTGGTTATTAGATAGAATAAATAATATCTTGGCCTCTTTGAATCTACCTCAAAATAAATCCAACTTGGCCACTGATATTGGGCAGAATTCATAGGCTATGGTGAATACCACTCATTAGGATGAGATGGTTATTTTTAAGGGAGGGGTAGTTGATCCTCTTAATATCACTCCAAAAGATAAGGATGTTATAGGAAGCCTCAATGATTGGGATAAGTATACTATGGATATAGAAGCTAATAACAGAGAGGCTGCTCATGTTCTATGTTTACACAAAAGGATGTAAATAATGACGACTCAAAAGGCAATTAATGATGGTTTTACTTAAAGATATTTATCTATTCATCAACTTGAGAGTAAAATTTGTTGAACACAAATATTTGCATTCTATTTTTATGGGGGAAAATGTGTTCACCTAGCCAGGTTGAATGTTATGGGAACCAACAAGGGATGTACATTCAATTTCATAGATCATAGGTATCGACTAAATAACTAAATATTTTAATAAAATAACCAAATATTTCTTATAAATGTCTATATAAAATCCTTCAATAATTTAAAAATTTATGGATGTTTGTGCATATATGTGTTTTATGTGTTTGTGAATAGGTACCACCAAATAATATTAGCAGCACTAGGAGAAATCCCACAAACATTTCTAGAGTGTATAATAATTAATAACACCAAGAAACCAATACAAAAATCCATTTAGATTAATGAAATAAAATGACAACAATAATGAAACATGGACTTACAGAAAATCTTGACGCATCATGAAAGGAAACTGCGACACCCGGTAATGAAAAACAAACCTAAAGTGTTTATATATGGGAGACTGCATGAGTGCAGCACAATTTTAACCCCAATCAACCCTCAATTACCTCATTTTAATCAAGTATGAGTCCCTCCTAATCCCCTGTTGTGGACATCTTGAATCAAATTGAATGCTCCAAATAAGCCCCACCCATTAGATGAAGGTTCGCATGTTCAACTTAAGTGTTTAACACCATGTGCCCTTTTAAAGAAAAAATCAAGTGGTGATGATATAAAATCTTGAAATAATGATTCAACGGTGATGAAATTAAATTGTTCTCTTAAGTATTAGAATGTATAGAATGAATATTTTCTCAAACTATAAGTTTATCCACATATATAAAGCCAAACCAATGAACATATTATCCACTACCCTAAAATGCTTTACAAAGCTATAATATTTCCTGACTTCTACATTGACTAAAACAGAGTTTGCAGGCTACAAGTCATTCTTTGACACTAGTTAAGATTTTGGGTATGAATTTTTAGAACCACTCCAATAATTATTTGTAGCAGCCACAAGGGAAGGTTGTGAAATTAAATCTACACCTCCAAGAATATCTTCACTCCTCGAGTGGAGATAGTCCTCGATAAGATAACCCAGGAGAGGGAAAGACGCATAGAAATTTGTCCATGATTTTTAGACAACCTCTTTCCTTTAACAATACCACCCATCTATTTCAATCTAAATATACACCACATGGGCCTTTGAATCATCTAACTTTACATAGATATGAGGGGAAATGATCAGTCATCTTAATAATAGATGGATTTGGAAAGGGGAGAGGTAAAGCAGGGAGACGTGCCCATACGACTGAGGAAGCCGAATCTCTATTCATATAAAACTCAAACAACCTGCTAAAAAGATAGAATTTGATAGAATCGAAGGACTAATGTGCACTGGTCCAAGAATAATCCAGATAATATTCATCTTTGAAACAATTATAATGTGTCGTGGATCAAGGAGAATCACTATAGTTTTATTCTTAAGATCTCATGTTCCATTAATGAAGCAGCTGAAGGCACCATCCGGGGGACGTCGCCATTCAAAACGAGCCACAAATGATAAGTCAAGAAGGAAAAAAGTTGCTGTAAACTCTGATGGAGAAATAAATAGGGGAGAAGCTCCGTGTTTGAAACCTAAAACCATGGGAAATAGATAAATTTCATGAATGTAAGAAATCCGACATGGGTTAGAGGGAGGAACAACACCATGAGGAGGAGGCAGAAGGGAAGCCGAGGACCCCTCTCCTATAGGTTTTGGATGGGTCACATGCAACATGAAGAAGAGAAGGAAATCACAATGGACATCGAAGAATAAGAGAGTAGTGGAGAAGTAATTCTAAACGGAGGATACCACGTCTAAAATCGGAAGCAGAGATGGCACATTCCATGGCCGGAGGAGGATGGAGGCACGCCGTTAGGCTTTTTCTGGCTAGGCGTGCGACACAAACTGGAAGGGGAGACGTAGGGGAAGAAGGGAGAAGAAAATTTTGAATGTAAAAATAAAATAAAATAATTATAATAAACGTTTTTTTATAAAAAAATGAAAATAACCTATGAAAATGGGGCTAGAGACTTTTAATTTTGGAAATAGAGTGTCATATTATTGGTATAATTTTTGAAAAAAATCATGATGTATAATATATTTATATATAATAAAAACTTTTAAATTTATATATATTTTGAATAAAAAATTATATTATATACATATAATGGAATTATATATACATGAATTTCTTTTCTTAGTTTTTACTACATTCAATATTATTCAAGTCTCCAAAAATTATAACCATTTATCATTAATTTTATATTAGAGATATATATATATATTATCACAAACATACAATGTGTCAATGAAAACATATGATTATATGATTTTATTAGAATATATATAATTTATATCATTTGTTGAAAATAATATATATATATATATATATTCTTTTTTTGGTAAAATATTTTATGATATTGGATAATTTATTGCAACAAATTTTAATAATAGTAAAAAAATTGTTGATAATAACAATTAATAGTAATAGATTCATTTGTTGGTAAAATATTTGTTGGTGTTAACCAATAAATATCAACTGATATGACTGTTGGTGAAAATAATTGTTCGTACATAAATTCTATACCAATAAAATTTAATATTTGTTGTAATTACTCATTTTTACCAACAGATATATAATCTGTCAACAAATTTTTGTTGGTATAAGTGATTTTTTTGTAGTGGGGGTGGGCGTGGCTATCCAAGGGGGTGGGGTGGTGTCCAAGAGGTGGGGGTGGCTTCCAAGGGGGTGGGGTGTTTTGGGGGTGTCCAGGTGGTGGGGTGGTGTCTAGGAGGGGTGGGGGTTCTGTCCAGGGGGTTGGTGGTTGTCCAGGGGGGTGGGGGTGTCCGGGGGGGGAGGAGCTGTCCGGGGTGGGTGGGGTGGGGGGGGGGGCTATTCTTGGGGGTGTCTAGGGTGTGGGGGGGGGGGTTCCAAGGGGTGGGGTGGTGTCCAGGGTGTTGGGGGGGGGGGCTTTCTACGGGTGAGGGTGTCCAGAGGGGTGGTGGTGGTGTCCGAGGGGGGTGGGTGTTCTAGGGGGTTGGTGGGGCTGTCCAAGGGGGTGGGGTGGTGTCAAGGGGTTTTGGGTGGATGTACATGGGGGTGGGGGTGTCTAGGGGTGGGGGTATCCAGGTGGTGGGGTGGTGGCGTAGGCGTCCAGGGGGTTAGGGGCAACCAATGGGTTCGGTGGTGTCCATTTTAAACAAAAAAGAGACACTTTGAGTGATATCAGCCACACCATGCCTCAAATTGATGCGGGTTTGACCCATACACGTCAAAAATGACCCATTTATTATTCCCCTAGAGTATCAACAGAATCTGAATGCGTTTGGTCAGATTTCCGTATTTAAGTTGCTGTTTTCACTTAAAATTCTTTACATTTTAAAAAAAAGAGAGAATTAGTGGGATACCAGATAGACCATGGCTCATATTGAGGTGGGGTTGACTCTTACCCATCACAAATTACCCATGGATTTCTCCCCTAAAGTATCAACTCAATCCGAATGCATTTGGTCAGATTTTCGTACGTCGGTTGTGGTTTTCACTTAAAATTCTGTGCATTTTAAACACAAGAGAGACACATTGAGTGACACCGGCCACACTGTGACTCAAATTGAGGCATGGTTGACATGTACTGGTCATAAATTACCAATTAATCTTTCCCCTAAAGTACCAACACAATATTAATGCATTTTTTCATATTTATGTATGTTAGTTGTTGTTTTCACTTTAAATTTTGTATATTTTAAACAAAAGAGAATCTTTGAGTGATACCGGCCACACAATGCCTTATATTGAGGCATGGTTGACTCTTAAACATAAAAAATTACACATGTATCATTCCCCTAAAGTATCAACACAATAGAAATATGTTTGTTCGGATTTCCGTACATTAGTTGTAGTTTTCAATTAAAAATCTGTCCATTTTAAACAAAAGAGAGACACTTTGAGTGGTATAAGCCACATTGTGACTAAAATTGAGGCAAATATGACCCATAAATGTTTAAAATGTCCCATGGATCGTTACAATAATGTATCAACTCAATCCTATTGTGTTTGGTCAGATTTCAGTACGTCAGTTGTTGTTTTCACTTAAAATTCTGTCCATTTTAAAACAAAAGAGAGACATTTTGAGTGATACCGGCCACACCGTGCCTCAGATTGAGGTGGGGTTGACTCATACACATAAAAAATTACCCATGTATTGTTCCCCTAATGTATTAACACAATTCGAATGTGTTTGGTCAGATTTCCGTACGTCAGTTGTTGTTTCCACTAAAAATTCTGTCAATTTTAAACAAAAGAGAGACACTTAGAGTGATACCATCTACACTGTGACTCATATTGTGGAGAGTTTGTCTCATACATGTTCAAAATGACCCATGGATCATTACCATAAATTATCAACACAATCAGAATGAATTTGTTCAGATTTTCGTATGTTATTTGTTGTTTTCACATAAAATTATGTCCATTTTAATGAAAAGAGAGACACTTTGAGTGATATCGGCTACAATGTGCCTCAGATTGAGGTGAAGTTAACTCGTACACATCAAAAATGACTCATGGATAGTTCCCATAAATTTTCAACACAATACGAATGCGTTTTTTTTGGATTTACGTAGGTCAGTTTTTGTTTTCACTTAAAATTCTGTCCATTTTAAACAGAAGAGATACACTTTGAGTGATACCGGACACATCGTGCCTCAGATTGAGGTGGGGTTGACTTTTACACATCAAAAATGACCCATGAATTGTTCCCCTAAAGTATAAACACAATCTGAAAGCGTTTGGTTGGACTTTTGTATGTCAGTTGTCGTTTTCACTTAAAATTCTGTTCATTTTAAACAAAAAAGAGACACTTTGAGTGATACCAGCCACAATGTGCCAAGGATTGAAGAGGGGTTGACTTTTTCACATCACAAATGACCCATGGATTGTTCCCATAATGTATAAACACAATAAAAATGTGTTTGGTCAGATTTCTGTATGTCAGCTGTTGTTTTCACTTAAAATTCTGCCCATTTTAAACAAAAGAGAGACACTTTGAGTGATACTGGCCACACCATGCCTCATATTGAGGTGAGGTTGACTCGTACACATAAAAAATGACCCATATATAGTTATAATATTGTATAAACACAATTAGAATGCATTTTGTAAGATTTTCATATGTCAGTTGTTGTTTTCACTTAAAATTCCTTCCATTTTAAACAAAAGAGATACTTTGAGTGATACCGGCCACACCGTGCCTCGGATTGAGGTGGGGTTGACTCATACACATCACAAATGACCCATGAATCATTCAACTATTGTATAAACATAATAATAATGTGTTTTCTTGGATTTATATACATGAATTGTTGTTTTCATGTAAAATTATGTCCATTTTAAAGAAAAGAGAGACACTTTGAGTGATACCAGCCACACCATGCCTTAGATTGAGGCGGGGTTGAATCATACACATCACAAATGACCCATGGATTTTTCTCCTAAATTATCAACATAATAAAAATTTCTTTGGTCGGATATAAAGGTATTTTGGATATTTTTCTGATTTTTCATATCCAAATCCTAAAAAAAAGTGGTTCATCGTTCTTATATGTTGCTGGTGAATTTCATCTGTTAAAATGTAAAAATGACTAATTAGAGAAAGAATGTGTTATTTAATAACAATTAAAATTTTCCTATGAAGATTTACATACAATAATGTCTCATCTTTTAACCCCCTTAAACCCTCTTAAAAAGGACCACCAATTGTACACTTTCCCAAGTAAAATCTTCATGTTATTTTTGTACAATCATCTATCAGGTATGAGGCCCACTCGTTTTTTAACAAATCTCTATTTTTTTGTGAGTATGAGGATTTTCGACAATCATAGTAGTACTGCAAAATATATAAATAAATAATTAATAAATAATTTAAATTAAATAGTAGTTGTTTTTTAAAATACCTCTTTAGGTATGATAGTTTGTTGATGAAAAACGATCTATTTCATAAATTTACAAAAATAATAATCACAATCATTATCATTTGTTTGTTTTGGAAACTGTAAATTTTTTTATCATTAGTAGAATAAGTTACTTGTGTTGATATGTGTTTGGATAGTGAAATTTTTTTATATATACCCTGATATTTGTCTGGACGTAGTACTTGCTCGCCTCCTTATGCTTAGCCCCTATCCTCATTCCGTTTTTAGACAATAATGATACACTACCCTATCATAATTGAATCCAGAGTAAAAGATAATATAAATTATATTACATGATGTTTTGACCTAAAATATTGGATGTAGTGTCTAACAGATTCACAAACTCCATCAAGTGTGGTCGGTTTGTTGGATATCCTTGCACTGAATCTAGAAAATAAATCTTTGGAGTATCAAAGTTCACTGCAATTAGCAGCCGATGTTTCATAAAAACACAAAAAGGAATAAGTAATAAAATAAGTTAAAATATAATTTATATGATTTAATAGTAGAGTTTTACCCATGTATGGTTGGTATTAGGAAGAGTCTGTCATCCGTAATCTTGCTTTCAAATGTTTTCATCAAGTCATTTACTATTTAATCCTTTTTTGATGGCTCTAATTTCATTAGTTGTGTTGATGTGGTATAAGGACTAAAGAGTCTGAATTTGGGCTCATGGAAACATTCATTCAATTATTTTTCATATATATGTCTGTTAATAATATAAAATGCATTTAGTCATAATTTTCACATTATATTAGCTTTTATGAAATCAATTCATGAAAGCTGACCTCATATCTAAATTTATAACTATTATGCCTAGCCAACCGTATTCAAGGATCTCATTTACATTTTCAGTAGAAACAAAATCTTGACTTTCCTCTCCATGTATATTATTTTCAAAAACCACTATATGAATACTACCACCTCATAGCTTCCTCTCCACATGAGTCGTCAATGCTATTAAATGTGGATAGAGAATAGGTGGTCTTACTGTTCTTTTAGTAGCTCTTTGGGATCGGTTGGTCGATCCTTTAGATGCTTTTGAGATGACGTTTCTTGTCACCCCCTCCCCTTTCTATGTCAATAATAACATTCATCGGTTCTAACCATTTTTTCATTAATTGTTAATGGTTTAGATTGGAAAAAATGGTAATAAATACCACTTTGTCCACATATACACTTACAAGTTGTGAAAACCATGCAATGAATGTCCTAATATCCTTTTTGATTGTATGGATATCATCGTCATCATGTGGAATAGGTAGATATGCATTTGGATCATGAACTACAGGAATCATCACTTTCATATGATCTTTTTTAAGTGGTCTATTATGAAGCTTTTCCTCTAGGATACTGAACACCATAGCCCTCGCTACAAGGTGATAGGTGGGTGTTGACATATATAAATCTTAGTAATTATCACCATGTATAAGATCAGTACAGGAAAATTATCTATGTTTTTATGATTCACATTTCATGGGAACAATTATTAGAATATTGATTTCCATGGCTAAGACAGTTCTTTGAGGGTAATGGCTCACCTCAATGTTAGTAGGGGGTGGGTTAGGATCATCACGCGCTGGTTATTCCTAAGTTCTGTCTTCCCTTTGATTCCAGCCAATAAAAGATGCTAGCAACTGTCCATGCCATTGAAATTGTTCTTCAAGATTTTCTAGTCTTTCTCTCATTTGTTTCATTTTTTCATCTCCATCATCCCTTAATTTCTTTTTTCTTATAATTAATCTGGGTGTCACCCCAAACCTCACACCTTTGAAATGACTATATTGATCTGGCCGCTTCAAAGCTGTCAATAATAGGTCTGCATTTTCTATAGGAGTAGCTGATTCCTATGACTATTAGATATATGAAAATAACTAATTATTTTTATGTAGTAGTAATTTAAAACAAATCTATTTATCGTGTCATACTTACACATATTTCCCACACTTTGTGTGTGTTTTAATCTACTAGATTCTCTTCCTTATCCACACGTGCCTCCTTCTTTATCACATGATGTGATATGGAAGTGTATTTGGTTTTAGACTCATACAATCTACATATAAATATAGAAAGATAATTATGATGTTGTTTCTTGGCACCTAACAATATTACTGTAAATTTAAAATATGTTCCATTTTATTTTCTAGTGGAGCGTACTCCATCCTTAAATTATGATAGGGCTATGTTGTTTTTGATGCAAATTCCTTATTTTCAGTACTGAGTTACTATTTTATAAATTGAAATATTGACAATCAAAGTGATGAATACACATATTCTCAAACAACGTATTATCAGCCATAATGTATCTGAAACTTCTCATCCTCACGGTGACCAATAAATGCATCCCATGCTTCTTCAGTTATTATGTGAGCATAGACAAGGGGTGGGTGCTGGTTTATTTTGCCTTTGGAATCTTTCAAGTGACATTTTGTTAAAATAGTGAGAAAACCTCGATGAGACCTTCCTGTAAGGATTAGTACATAATTCTTGTGTGAATAATATACTATAAATCTACTCTACAAGATATTGATAAGAGTAAGACACTATTTCATTATTTTATTTTCTATTAAATTAATAAAATAATATCATAATGTTACCATAATTCCCTCCCAGATCACAACCTTCAGCCCTAACACAACATGGTTCCATGAATCTATGTCAATCACCATGCATTGCCGAGTGACAATTACAATGTAACTACTAAACATAGACTTGTTGGGATTTACATGTTGGCCTCGTTCAATCCATCTGACATCAAATTTGATGCCTTTTATTTTCCCCTTATGAAATTTGTCTAACACCATAAAAATACGACACACCTATGTTTTCTGTGACGTCAGTACTTCATCCCCGACCATTTCATCGATATCAACATCATCTATATGTTAAAATGAAATGATAGCAACATCATGTGCTGATGATTGTTGGACCTCAACACTAAGAGCAATAATAGGTTCAGAAACGTGTGTTCTCTATGAACTGTGAGCAGCCACAGCAGCAACAACAACAACAAGAACAACTTGAGAGACTTGTTCAGCCTCAATTTTAGGAGCACCAGAACGTGCAGAAGTCATTATCATCAAAAGTGGTTAAATAGTTAATTTAGATTACATAAATTCAGTAATGATAAGATAATAACATGAGATAAAAAGATCTATATTACAAAAAATATAACCTGTTTATTAAGCTCTCTTTCTTTATTTGAAAGGCTGAAGGGATTTGAAACCTCTATTGATTATCCAAATCCCTTCATTTTGGTCTCCTCTAACATATAAAACATTATCTACATTGGCACCACTATGAAATGATTGCGACGTACCACTGAAAGGATCGTCCTCAACTGAATTTTCATTGAACCATTCAGTAGTTTTGGATGATAATAGAACAATTGACCACTTTTAGTTTTTGGGATCTTGAACATTAAATATTTGTACCACTTGAAATTCCATTATAAACTGTTCATCTTTGTACCCTTATTTACTAAAATCAACATTCACAAATATCAATTAATCTATTTTAAAAACAATATTATTATCAACTAATTTTCATTGAAAAATTGGCAATTGTAATTTCATATAATAAAACTCCCATATTTGTTTGATAATGCCAAAGTATGATATATTCTCAAAAATTGGATTTCTGTCTACTACTTGAAACATTCATCACTTAAGCCACAAGTGTAACTCCACTATTTTTCATGGTACTATCTTTATCATGTTCATATGTATAGAATGTATAACCATTAATTACATAACTATTTTAAGATAATACATACACACTTGGTCCGATGGATTTCCATCGAAGTCGTCCTGAAATTGAATTCGGATTTTCATCTAACTCCTTAAAAATATGGTCCTGAAACCATCCTATAAACTAGTGATTGTGTGTATTTGATATCCATTTTTCTAACCTTGATGGATTCAACTACCTAATAATTTCTTTGTGGGATTCAATATATGGAGCAACCTCCCAACTGTTATGCAAAACATAAAGGTGGGCCTACACCCGATCTATAATATTGATTGTCACAACATGTCTTCTAGAAATTCCCTCACCCTCAACGGTTCCAGTGTGACTAGATTTTGGGAGACCAACGGTTTCCACATCAGATAGGTATTCAGTACAGAATTCAATGGCTTCCTCAACAATATATCACTCCACTATACAACCCTCTAGATGACTTTGAATTTTGAAATACACTTTCAAAATTTTTATATACCGTTCAACTGGGTTAATCCATCTATAGTGCACATGAATAAAAAGTCGAATCTCTCTCACCCAGTAAAGCATCAAATGAACCATCATATAAAAGAATTTTTGGGGGAAGAACATTTCTAATTCACATAATATGATGAAAATTTCACTTTCCGTAGCTGGAAATTTTTCTGGGTCTAAAACATTGCTACATATAGATTTGAAAAAGAAACAATGTTTGGTTAATGTATGATGAACATTATTGGGAAAAATGAAATGTAAAGATATAGGAATTAAATATTACATCAAAACATGGAAGTCATGTGATTTCAAACATTTTAACATCAAATAATTCATTCACAAAATGTTCTTGATATTCGATGAATACCCCTCTGAAACCTTTACATCATTTAAGAAGTTGAAAAATTTATTTCTCTCCTCCCTGGAAAGATTGCAAGTAGCTGGAGGAAGAAACATTCGATTTTCACCATTCACGAGAGCCAAGACATCTCATATTCCCCTGTCAACCATGTCCAACCTTGCCTTAATTCCATCCTTTGTTTTTCCATGGGAATTTAGAAATGTTCTGATAACACTGTCACATAAACTTTTTCCACATGCATCACATCATGAAAATTTCTGACGTACAAACAATTGTAGTATGGTAATTCAAAACAAAAACTGAACACTTTTTCCAACTGATTTTCTGAAGGTTTTTTGAAAATGGTTAACCAAAAATAGTGTTCACATATTTTACTTTCTCAATCAACTGATCACCTATTAGTGGAGACAGTGTTGTGAGTTGTTTTGAACTTCCACTGAATGATGTCATCCAAGATTGGTACATATGATGATGGGGTAAAAATAAATGATGTCCATGAAACACAGTTTTCAATGAATGTTTCAACCTAACAGATTTTGTATCTTCTTCTCACATGAGACACCCTTGAGTTACTTTAATGCTACATCCTATCAAATTTTTATAATAAGGGAAATATTTTATCGTCCCATACAACATCGCTCTCAATGTGATGTATTCACTTTTAAAAGAATTATACAACATAACACCTGAATCCCAAAATAATAGAAAATCCTCGATCAATGGAGAGAAATAAACATCAATATTTTTACCTAGTTGTTTTGGTCTAGATATAAGAATAGATAACATTATAAATTTATGCTTTATACATAAGCAGGGTGAAAAGTAATAATTTACAAACATAGTAGGCCATGTACTATGAGTACTGGTTTGAAAACGAAAGGGATTTAATCCATCTGTAGATAACACCAGATGAAGGTTTGTCAGAACTTTTCCAAATTCAGGATACTAATGATTAATTATCTTCCATTGAGGAGAGTCAGTTGGGTGATGTAATTTCCCAACTTTATTTCTTTTATCTACATGCCATGATAATTGTCTTGCAATTTCTTCACATCCATATAGACGCCTAAACCTTGTAATTATGGGAAGTACCATATAACTTTCGTAGGGCTGGATTCATCTTTATTATATCGATAAGAACCACACATTGGGTATTTAGTAAGTGATTTTTTCTCCTTGCAAAACAGTATACAGTCTTTTGGGAAGGCATGTATTCTTTCAGAAATCATACTCATCGAGCGTAGCATTTGTTTAGCTTCATATGTCCTGTGTTGGAGCTCATTATCTTCCTGGATCATATCATTCAAGAGATCAAGTAGTTTTGTAAAACTGAAATCACTCCATCCATTTCCTGCTTTCAATTTATACAACTTCAGTACTGGTGACAATGCTGTATATTTAGTGCAACCAGTATACAATGTCGTCTTTTCACCACTATGTAGCTTCTCAAACAATTTTTGGAAATCACAGATTTCATCTTCAACTATCCTTGTCATTTCATCAATATGATCTTCATCATAATTTATATCTGTAATAACATCCTCCATACGGTCTTCTTTATTATCCATATTTTTATTCATATCTAATGATCCATAAAACACAGTTTTATCCCATCAAGTAGCTACATTCTATTTTTCTCTATGTTTATTCCAAAATTTAAAACTCCGATTTATTCCATGACATATAAAATGTTCTTTAAACTCTTCTAGATTAATTGTTCTATAATAAAAACAAAGTAAACACAGAAAAAGGATTTTAGAAGAATCCTTTGTGTGATCCTTTGTAAACTTGATGAACTCTTTCACTGTATTCTCTTACTCTATTGCCAAATGATTAGCATCTATCCAATCTTTATTCATCTCCATCCTATTTGAATTTCAAATATTAGTATTTAAGATTCAAATAAACAAAAAATGGCTTCCAAATACAGTAGAACAGAACCAATTCCTTATAAAAATAGAGATTAATAGAGCCTAACTATTTCCAATAATGATTTGGAAATCAACATAACCATGATAGACCCCCCATGAAAATCAAAACACATTCCAACCCCCTTACCAATAGTTATTTCACCGACCAGCCTTGAAGAAAAATATTAAATATCCTTTTAACCACCCCCACCATCCAACTCATTAATAATAATTAAATCACATTAAAAAACCCAAAACTCGTGACCAAAATCCAATAAAATGAAAACAATGATACAATTTTGATGAGAAAACTAATATAGTGGATGCATTTCCAAACACAAAGGGGTTCGCAGGGGAAAAAAATAACCTTGGTTTATCCAAAATTGATATGGAATATCATAGGTTTTGTTACCCAAATTAACATAAGAAATAGAAAATTAAGGTTAGTGAACATAAATTCTATAATTAACATCTAATGAATATGCAATAATTATCCCTCACTAACATGGGGCTCTACTAACACCTACCATATACCTATAAAATAATGGAAAAAATTAGGAAAAATAGTTTCTTGTACCTATTTCTAATAGTACTACAAGAAAAGTATAACGAACATAGATCGTACCTCCAAACACTCCTGGAGCCTCCTGGTAAAAAGAATCTAGTGACTATAACTATCTGAGATTCTAACCACTAACTTCCCAATAAAGAATTTTTATACCTAAAGGTAGTATTAGAAGAATCAAACCACAGTTCAATCCACATCATGCTGCTCCCTGATCTTCTCCATCTCTTTAGTGATGTAAAGACCTCCTTTCTCCAAGTACTTCCTCCACCTAGGCTATTTGTCGACTGCCTCTCTGACTGTAGCATGAATGTTAAGAAAATTCAATGTGATATGTCTATACACATCAAAATAATATTAAATTACTTATATTAATGGGATATCATTGAGGTACCTATGAATTAGAGTGTATCCTGAGATGAGACTTTCATCACACACCTACTGTGGGTGGGTGCTGCAAACCCTACATCCCAGAAGATCACTACCTTAGAAGATTATGATATCAACTCAAACCATAGGCATAATCATAGAACACTAATATACCATCCATGTCTTATTATTACTTATTGAATTCCCCCAAACCACTATAGGTAGGCCTATGAATTGATAAACATAAATTAATGTATTTAATAAAAAGAGATGAAATATAATCCAACCAAGTGAAAGACATTTACAAACTCTTAAGAATAAATTCACCCCCCATCACGTAATCGGGTTCTTCATTGTGTAGGTGTACTTAACCAAAATCAATTTTCCAAACACACCAACGGTATTTCACTACTAGAGTAGTCTCCATTGAAAATAACAATCTTGATACCCATAATAGGTATCAGGGAAGAATCACTATCTACCCAATGAAGTGCATGGTGTCTCCCCATTTTCATGAAGAAACCTTCAAGACTAGTACCTAGGAACAATTGGTCATAGAGGTTCACTATTTTGACACAACCCTTAAATTATCCTTGACATAAAAGAAAGATGTGTGTAATTTACCATTGATCGAAGTTAAGAAACATCCCACAATCCTAAAAAGAATTAACCACCCAAATACAACTGCTCAGATGTTCATACCACTATCTAAACCCAAAGACCTTTTCCAAAGAATAAAATTCACCTTTCCATGGATACGCTACTCTAATATCCTCATATTATGTGGACCTAGGGCATGGAGACTAGATTTCACTCCATGAATCATGGTTTAATAATAAATGAACCTAAATGGCTTATATGCTCCACTATGAACCGTATCAAGGAGAGATTCAATTTAGAACACTCTATAACTTCATAAAGGAACTCACCATCTCTGGTATATGGGTTGATTCATACACCATATCCTTACTATGAGTTAACAATATGTCTCCCTTATGAAGAATTATATAATTCATTGACATTCATAGGGAAGAAACATATTCTTCTTGCATACATCACATAAAACCATACTCACCAACTAAGGGAAATATAACTTAACATCCACAGGATTAGACACAATTACTATATTTGAGCGGTCCTAATCACTATCATAAATAGAACCTTCCCCATAATCACAATCACCAGCACATCATGACACCCACAAAGTGTAACCAATTAATAAAGAGATTGGTACTAACAAAACTCTTCATTCTTCATGAAGGGGTTTACAAAAAGGCCAATTTCCCCAGTATAGATAAACCCACTAGAAGGATGAGGAAAAACACTCAACATTAATAAAATATAAATGTATAACAAGGTCTATCTTGAGGTTTCACAAGAATATCAAACCCTAATACATATGACACATGGTGAAAAATAAATTCTAGTTCCAAACATCATAAGGACCCATAGGGAATTATAAAAAAGTCATAATTTATTTCAAATAATCTGCTAACCAAGTATACAAATCTACTACATGTGTTCTTTTGTGACATAGATTGTTAAAACTCTATGTTAGTTAGCATCTAATTTAAGGGTGGTGATCATGAGGAAGAATCAAAAAATCACCCTAATGAAAACTACTCTCACAAAACCTATCCACCAAAAATAAACCTAAGAGGATAAGTGGGAGACATACCTAGAGTAGATCACACCTATGATGGAGTGAGAGAAGAAGCGTCGAGCAGTCAGGGAGCCTTCTACACTACGTCGGGAGGGGAAGGTGAGACCGCGAGGGGGAGGCGCACAGGATGAGCCACCACTGTTGAGAAATGGATGAGTAGGGTTCACAGGGAGTCTAGTGGAGAAGAGGAAGTAGGGTTTGTGGGGAGTAGGATCTATAGAAGGTGTTCGAGGGGGAGGAGAAAGAGTAAGGCTAGCGGTGGAGCTCCAGCAAAGAGAAGATAATGGGGGGAGGGGAGTTTTCATAGGGGTACAACTCCGCGAGTTCTTGAGGGAATGATAAATAGAGGATACTGTGCACCAGATTTTATAAAATATGGGACTATGGTTTTATCAGTGCTAAAAAAGAACTGATAAAGGATTCATTTATTAGCACTAAAATTTTAGCACTGATAAAGGAATCCTTTATCAGCGTTTTTTAGTGCTTATAAATTGTACTCTTTATAAGCACTAAGAAAACAAGCGCTGAAAAAGAATGCCTTTATCAGCGCTAAAATTTTAACGCTTAAAAAGGGTTTTGTTATCAGCACTTTTTTCTTAGCGCTGATAAAAGGTGGCACTTCCCTTGACCATTTTTGTAGTAGTGTAACATCATGTGTGTCACCCAAGGTGAATAAATAGTAACTACAAAACATAAATTCCCATCTTTATAGAAACTCAGAGGTCCACTATTTAGTGTTGTCCAGGAACTGACATAGATCCCCTTCTAGAGTCTAAAGTTCTAATCTCTTATCTAACCCATCCCAACCCCAGGAAGGAGAAGAAACAAGTTAGTGGGTCTACATCATCAGATATAATTTTGTAACATCCTGACCTGAATCACCGAGTATGAGAGTATATTCCATTTCACCTCATGCACATCTCCCTATACGCAAGAGGCTTCCAAATATCAATGAGGTTCTGAGTCTATTAGTAGGGATACTATATAATAATTATCATTCCATATTATCAATAATCAATGATAAACCATAGAAAAAATAATTAGAGTAATCATGAGGAAAATTATAGATGACATTAATGTAATAAAAAAAAGAAGCTATCGTAAGTGGAAATAATATCAAAAGGATATAGATAAAATTAATAAATAAACATCAGATCCTCTGGATTCCTTCCATATCTACTACTTTCTCCAAAGTCCTCTAGTT
This sequence comes from Viscum album, assembly GCA_963277665.1. Taxonomy (NCBI): domain Eukaryota; kingdom Viridiplantae; phylum Streptophyta; class Magnoliopsida; order Santalales; family Viscaceae; genus Viscum; species Viscum album. Next base: position 242,812,404 of record OY728162.1, read on the forward strand.
AGCTATCCACCATAGGGCCCTTGACCTTCACCAGATCCCTCATGAAATCTACAATCACATAGAAATACTTGAGTAGGCTTTGAATACAAGACTTGTTAGGACACCACTAATGAATACTTAACTCGATGTGAAAAAAACTACAAGTGTATGTCATAACAATACAAAAAAAAAAGACACAATCCAAAACTGAGAGGTCATTCACTAATCAAGACACCACAAAACTGCGACCATGATTATTTCGACTCTATTTCAGATGGACAATCAAGGTGTTATATGAATCAGTGATTAGACACAAGGATAATGAATCATGCTACTCAACAATGTGTGATCATATAGCTCAAAATAAATTCTCATCAAGGTGATGTGTTCTATATATATTCAAGGGAATGAGATCTAATCATCTTCCCTTATTCATCGAGTGAAATAATAGGAACTAAGAGCTAATAAGAATCCCTTTTTCATCCAAGCATTTACAAGAGATCAAGAGTTAGTAAACATCAAATTTTCATCGGGTACCATACTTGGGATCTAGAGTTAGTCAGCATCCCATATTCATTGAGTGCATATTAGGGATCAAGAGTTAGTCATAATCCCTTAGTCATTGAGTGAATCACAAAACATTCTAAATGAATCATCATATACCTACTCTGTGCATTGGTCCCTCAGCGTCACTATCACAAGACATGCGCATTTCCCTCTAGGGGATAACATGTCACGATGGTCCATCTATCTTAGGATCAAAGAACAATAGAGGAAGGCATTCAAAGAATGAAAAGATACATGAGAAAACAAAAAATAACATCATAAGTAATGTATCACACACAATACATATGATGAAACATAAAACACAAATAATAATCTACAAGTAATCACGGTATCAAATGTAACATTGTGGTTCTAGGGATACACACACACACACATGAGATCATAATCTCTCATGGTCATCAAAATAAGTCTACACATAATCATATTAATGAAAATTAGGTTTAAATGGGCCCAAAAGGTTAAGGAACATACTAAGGTAGTCATCATCAACAACGACAAGGATAAGCCACCCCATTTGGTTTGAAACACCTCCTTGAAGCTTAATCATCACATTCATTGACACATCAATGATTAACATTGGTCAATAATTCCTAGAACCACTACCAGTTATTTTATTTGAAATAATATGACATGTAATGATAAATTCCCTCTCCTGTATAATTTCTAAATTATCATTTTACAATTATCTATTGATATTTTTTCATAAATTATTTTTTATAATTATATTTCCATAATTTTCATAAAAATTATGCGATTATAATTATTATTGACAATTTTATCCAAAAATATCCGTTATAAAAATATTTTGATAATTTATTAAAATTTATTCGTTGAAAATTATATTTGGTAATTACATCTGATAATCACTTATCCATTGGGGATTATATTATAATAAACTATCTTTTTATAATCTAGAAACTATTGATTAATTATATTAAAAAATTAACCTTGATAATTTTTTATGTTATCAAAATTAAATAATTATTGATAATTATTTTATATTAATAGTTTAATTGTACATTGATCATATCAGGCAATAATTATTTGGTAATTTCAATAAATTATTACTCTATATTCTATTATAAGTATCTATGAAAATTTCACACAATTATCTTTTGAAAATTCTCACAATTATAATTATGATAAATTTCCCTAAATTATCCACAGATAATTCATTAAATAAATATTCTTGATAATATAAAATAATTAACATTTGATATAATTTTTAATTCAGTATTAGAAAATTATGAACAACTATTCCTTATAAATTCACAATAAATATCATTTGATAATTTATTTAAAAACTATCTTTTGATACTTTTTTATAATCCATTAAAAATGTGAAAGATTAAATTAAGGATACATTTATAGTTAAAAAAATTAATATTTAATTTTTTACCCATTGATACAAATCCAATTAAACCAATGGAATATCAATACAATCAATAACGAGGATGTTATCGAAGGGAGGTGTTTAAAAAAATAAAAAAAAAATTGAAGAACCTACAGCGCTGCACACCAAGCAGAGGATCCCTCCTCATGTGTTATTCGTGGAAAAAAGGAAGCTCAACATTTGTGTTGATTATCTAAAGACTATACTGGACACATTAATGGAATTAAAATGATGTGTGTCCAGATATTTATATCCATCTGAATCATGTTTAGGGTTTTGGTAACTGAAAAATTAAATCTTCTATTTTAATCCATTACACAATTATCCAATCAATGATGAGACATTTATTTATCCTATTTAATGTGTTTCTTGTTTTTAATCAATCTAAAATTTACTTAATTAATTCTTCGAAAATCCACCAATGTGTTAATTGCTTTTGAGGCATGGGAAGAATATGATATATTTTCCATTTTTTAATTAAATTAAAAAATTTAAATTTTTATCCCCAAAAAATTAAATGATATGAAATTCTCATTGTGAATAAATGTTCAACCATGCCTATACTAAACCCGAAATAAAATAACTAACAGTAATCCTAGATTTCTCTTACGACTAACCGTTTGAGAGATATTAATTATTTAATAATTTAAAAAATGGGTCAAATAATTAATTAAACATTATATGGGATTTATCACGTGTGATGTTATTACACACTTGATATGAATAAATGTTATACACTACCTTGGGTATACCTGAAATTCAAGACAAAATAGCGGTCATTGATATATCATATGATTCACAATTTTAAAGATACAAATTATTTGATAATTAAAAATGTATTAACTAATTAATTAAAAATAATTATGGTTTTATCGCATGTGCTATTGTTAAACAAATGACACACATAAAATTTATTCTCTTGTTAGGGTAACCCCACATTCTAGAGCTAATAGTGGACTCAGGTTTTTCTATACGATGCACCTTTTCAGATATATTGAATTATTTTCAATTAATAATATAATAAAAATTATTAAATAATATATTCTCTCAAGCAAGTTGTCCAAACATATGACACTTTTAAATATAATATCCCACCTAGGGTAAACACTATATCCTAGACCTAACATCGGTCTAGTATTTCTTTTTCAATGCACCATTTTAGAGTTATTCAATTATTCCGAATAAATTTTTTGTGTGTAATATAATATATATAATATATTCATTTCTTTGTTGCCAAGGATTTATGGGCCTCGAAATCACGTACCAACATAGTTTCTAACTTGAAAATATTTTATTGAATGTTCCAAAATGTTAACTGGTATTTTACCCTTATGCAAATCCTTTAACACATTTTATTAATTTATTTTATTGATAAATCATTTTTTTCACATAATACACTTATAATTTATCATTATGAGGGTCATCATTATCTTTTTAAATTTAAAAATATTACAATATTGATTAGATACTAAATTTTTTTAGTATGAAACAATCCTAGAGAGGATTGGTTCTATTATCATAGGGTGTATATATTTTTGAGAAATTTAATCCTCACAAACAAGAGGAAAGAGAGAGAATGAGTAAGATACCATATGTTTATATGGTATGATCCATCATGTAAGATCATGTATCCATACAAATAGAAAATTTATAAATAGGTTTGAATTTACATTTTTGGGAAGGTCAATCATGAATCAAGATTCCAAATGGATTTATGAGAGTTTTAATTTCTCAAGAAGGTGTTTTGAGATGAATAATGATGATTGAGAGGTAGCCCTGGTGTTTGTATGAGATTGGGATAATTCAAGTTATATTATAGGAGTTTTGGAGTTTTCAACCTAGGTTACATGGTTTGTGGTCAATGGTTGAGGAGAAACCATGAGACAACATAATGGTTAGGATGGTTTGAGTTCATTCTGAACTTCCCAAAGGTGAGTTTCATGGGTAGGGAATGGTTTGGAGTAAATTGTGTAAGGAAAAATGGGAAACTGTGTGAGGTTGAGGTGTGTCTAAGGCTTGGAGAACAGTTTTAGACAAACCGTGTGCCTTTCTGCAGGTGGGAGGTAGTGTTGACAGCATGATTGGGGTATATTTTGTGAAATCATGTTACATAACCATGTGGGTCATAGATTCTGGATAGTAAGGGGGTTCACAGTTGGGGTATTTTTTCAAAAGCATGCATCCAAATGGTGAGGGTACCTAGAATTCCATCATAATAGTATTTTTTTTTACCATTTTCCCCATTTTTTGATTTTATGTTACCCTCCTCTATTCTTCTCCCCTCGCACACACAAACTAAAGGAGTCTCATCCTCCCTTCCTCAAGCCTCTCTAGGGACATTTTTTGGTAGTGTTCCTTTTTCGTTTGAGGTGAGATCACTTCCTCCGGTGATCTCCCTTCTTCCTCTTCATGTTTTTCTCAAATTTTACAGTTCTAAAATTATGGTTTCACTGAAAATTACACTGAATCATAGTGGAATCACCCAATACTAATGGGATGTTTTTTTGGATTGGGTGGAAGAGATCATAAGATGGTTTCCGCACTCCGTTGGACATCATTTTGTTATGGTATGTGACCGTGGGTATTTTACATATTTATTTATAAATGATTTAATTTAATTAGTTGTGGGATTGGTATTGCCTCTTAGTTCTTTGACACAGAATGTGGTTATGGTTAGGAAACAGGTGTTTAGTGAGTGGATAGGTTCAATTTCGATAAGAATCAATGACCTGATGAGTTTTTTAGAATTATCCCAACTTCATTTATGGTTAATTTGTTAATTGTAGTTTTTATAATTTATTACATGTCGTTTTTTGTGTGAGAATAGATATTGGTTGATTGGGAAATCTCAATTGAATTCCTAAAGGTTTGAAAAATCTTAGGATGGGCCTTGATGCGGCCATCGTGCTTTGGAAAAGTAATGGGAAGCTTCTTTGGTGACGTATGTAGTCTAAGATCTTTACCCATAGTCTTAAGAATTGTATTATATGTACATTGTGGAGTTCTACTTAGAGACAATGAGTGTTCTGAATTCTTCTTTATGTTAGGAATCTATTTTGGCTTTAGATGGATATCTCGAACCATTTACAGGTCCCACTAGATCCATGGTGAAGTGAGTCCTGACCAACGGCCTCCCATAGGGTGTTCCAATATTTGAAAGTGGAAGGTTTTATGTGGAATATTTTTATGAAAATTTTCATGGGAATTTTAAAATGGTTTAAAAGGTCTGTGTAATGGTTTATGACCCAGTTTGAGGTTTTACTGGGGGAAAGCTATATTTTGAAATGATTTTATTTTGTAATTAGGTGTTAAACTCATGGTGATTTTAAATGGGTTTAAAATTTATTTCAACTGTTAATTTGAAATTGATGTGTACTGAATCAGTTTAATGATTTTCATGGAAAATTAGGGTCATGAACATTCAATGAATTTCAATAGTAAGACCCATGTTTTGATGGGAGGACTCCTAGTGTTTGATATTGATGTTTATTTTTGAGTTTCATGACATGTAAAAAATGGGTTTTAGTTGGATTTTAAAAGTTTATTTGAAATTGGTATGTGCTGGAATTTTTTTGTGAAAATTCCTTAATGGATTTTTTGATGGTTTTGATGGTAATATAGTCCTTGGACATTATGTTTTGTTTAAAGATAATGACCCATGTTTGGATGTTTTATTTGTAAATTTTTAACTGGATTATTGGTATAATTCTTTTATCTTGTGAAAAAGGATTACACCTATTTGAGGAATGCTTAGTTTTAAAGGATGTAGAGACCCTAATAATTGTTAATGGGTTAAGTATGGTTGTTTTATTTTCTTGAATGTTTTGTATTTTTATAATTTAGAGCTTAGTATTTGAAAAATTATGGAATGGTTTTAGTGTTGGACAGATGATCTAGGAATAGGGAATATACTATGGATATGGTGTTAGAATGAGGCTCAAGACAGTGATATTATACTTCAAAGATAGTTTTAAACTAATTATATTGGTGATAATGGAATTCCATATGAAAAATTATGTTGGACACAATGTCAACCTCCTTATACTAGGCCATATAAATGCTTTGGGAAATACCGATGTTGTGTATTGATGATTAATGGATGGAGGTTCGGAGAAATACATGTATTGATGGTTTTTGGATGGAGGTTAGAAGAATAGATTGTATAGATGGTTTTTAGATGGAGGTTCCAATAGCTAATTTTTTGGTCTTGTAATCGGCTGATAAAACCGATGTTTAGTATCAGTATAGATAGTTTGACATATTGGTAGGTGTTGTATGGTGCTCCCAATCACATTTGTTTTAATTGTTGATTTTTATCAAGATGTTAGACTGACATTCCATGATTTGATTACTTTGGTATATGAGGTAGGTATGAAGGATTTAGGATTTATGATCCCCCCGAGTGGAATAAAAATCGAACACCTTTATTAGAAACATACAGTATGTATAACCAATGTGGCATTTCAGTAGATTGGTTTGGGTTTTTTCATGCATGGGGGTTTTGAGTGACACCATAGAACCCCTAGTTTAGTGGGAACCGGATGTGTTTTCTTGTTTCTTATCTATTATTTCACATATATACTATTTATTTATTTCTAAAATTTAATTTCATACACTGTTGTACTGAATGATATTTACTATAGACTCTGTTGGAGGTGGCATACTATGTTTTACTCACACCCTTCGTAGGAAACCATTACACCAGGGTGCTCGAGAAACTATCACATTTTTATTGGTGGAAAAAGTTTTGGATGATGCCTGCATTGATTTTGGTTGAACAGACATGACTTTCGCGAGTGGTATCAAGTGATTTTATAGGTTCGATCAATGATTCTATAGAGACCCTTTGTATTTTTTTTATTTCGATATGTATTGTGTTTGAAAAAGTTCTTTGTTGGTTGAATTTATGTCATGGCCATTCGAGCCTCTATTGAATTTAATTTTATTACAACTTGTTTCAATTTCATCTATTTATTCATTATTCATACTATGGTGAGTATGATACTAGGTTATCGTTTATGGTTGTGCACTATAATATCAGGGTATAGTCTCATCACAATTCTTATTTGGCATCCCCTTTTCATATTCAGTAGCCTCTAGAAAATGAAGATGCACCCTCGAGTCCATGAGGTGATCTGGCCTAGAGCACAGATTTAGTGGCATCCGGGTTGGGGTATTACAATGTGGTATTATAGGTGTTTCCTTCCTATTATTTTAGTATTTGGGTTTGATAGAAAAAAGATATAGGATTGTGTTAGAGCTTGTTTGGATACTGAAATGGTGTGTCATTACAACTTATTCTGGTATTATGTCTAGTTTAGCGGGTTTGGGATTTCTATTCTGTTTCATGATGTTATAGTTTTATATGATTTTCGCTTTTAGTAATTCACATGTCATTTGGAATTCATGGTTTTTGAATGATTTCATGCTCTAATTCCCTTAAAAAGAGTCCTGTGTTTTTTTACTATCTGCTTATAGAGGTATGAGGTGTCTCATGAATCATGTTAGGAACATATCATCCACAGGTTATAGTCATGATAGTATGTTGTTTTATGCGTTTACATTTGATGGAAGGTAATGTTGATCTATGGTGGGATGATCGAAATTTAAAAAGATGGTGTTTCATAGTTCACAATGGGTATAGTTACCCTAGTGGGTTAGTGTGATATGAGTATGTGATCATTGGACCCCTGGTAGGTTATTTTTGTTTGAGGTTGGTTGTATGTTTGGGTCCTAAAGGGAGCGATTTGATGCACAGATTATAACTTCCTGGTTCCGGAAGCTGCCCAGGGGTGCCCCAAACCCAGTTGGTCACATGGCCTCAAGCGCATTACCATGAAAGCCAGAGGCTGTCGACTAGTAGTGAAGGCCTTGGGTGTGATAGTGGGGAAAATATTCCTTCATTAGCAGAGTACACAACGGAAGTAAACATATACATACAATAGCGGAAGCAGTAAATTTCCAAAAAATAGTAAACAGTGGAAGACTAGAATAATAAATAGGTAGAGCACATATATATGTAAAATGATGCATAATACATATGTTTAGGGAAAGCATCCAAACAAATTATAATGCTTGAAATACAAATAGTAGTAAGCCAAAGTACAAAGAAAATGATAAACAACTCCTTAGCATCACAAGACTAATATTTGTCCCAAGCTCTCCAGCTCCACGGCAAGTCAAGTACCTGAAGTTGAAGGGTGCTTGCCCTTATCTATACCTGCAACAATATAGTCTATTTGGGCCCAAAATCATGACGCAAACTGGGTCTGAGACTAAATTCTTGTAGGCAACCACCGAATGATCTGTTCCTAACAGTCCGTGAATATATGGCCGGGTGTGTGGATACTACACGGCTAGCACACGGCCTCCTGTGACAAGGAAGTAAATGAAATGTACTCATAAAGTACATGACTTGTACATAGAAAAATTATAGAATTTACTCTTTTTCTAAAAAACGTCTGAAAAAGGAAAAACATACCTTAAAGGAAGATCCAGGTTGCTACACAGATGCATAGAGAGTATGATCGAACTAGTCATGAGAACTTGGTCTGTATGTTACACCATAGGATGTGAGACCTTAAAGGAGGTTTTTTTGACTTTTTTATATCATGTGACGATGATACAGGTACAAAACTAATACTTTTTGAGTTGAGTCCTTTTTTGAGATAACGTGGACCAAGGGTGGTTGGATCTAGTAACATTCTTCACTTGAATCAAGTTTAGAGAGTTGGTGCTATGTGGATTTTGTAGAACACCCAAGAGAGGGACTTGTCGAGTTATAAGTTAAACTTTTTGAGTGAGTCATGAGTGGATGTCTTGGGACTATTGATAGTGGTTCACGATGGGTGAATCATAGTATGAGGTTTTGACACATGGGATGCCTTTGGTTGTGAGGAAGAGCTCTTCAGTGCTCGTGGTTTAGCATTGTGGTTAGTTCTATGAATGGTAGGTTTCTTTGGGTGCCTAACCTAGGTAATGATTTTGTACATATGTTATTCCTAATGGTTATGAGTTGGACCCAAATAATTGGAGGTTCTCGATGAAATGTGGGTTCATATTGATGAGTTTACTTTTGGTGGATATCATGAACATGTGTTCGTTTTCGTATGAGGCACAAGAAGGTGTCCAATTTTCTTGGGATGGGAAATAGTTGGGATTTTGATATTTTAGTGGTGGTTGTGGATCCAAGAGAAGAAAAATTTTGGTTCCCTTCTCGATTATCATTGGATTCATTATTAGAATTGTGGTGAGAGTGTACATGTTCTTAGTGGAACGTTGAATAATTCTTGGGGTTTGAGAAGTTAGGAAAGTTGTTTTGGTTTGGTGAGTTGCCATTAATTTTGAAGATCAGTACGTTTGGACTATGTTATGTGAGTTGGGAATGTGGGGTAGTCATGTCTAGTGGATAGGTCCTGTGAGATTAAGCTTCAAAATGATTGAATCATTAGATTCAAAATTAGGTTTTGTGGCTTGGTTACACCAGAGCATAAAATGGTTAAGCGTTAAGAAAATCATGGAGGCATAAGTGGTTGGTGACGTGTTTCTTCATTTGGTTTATGTATCATGTATTATGAGAGTGTACACCCAAGGTACTTTCATAGAGACGGTGGCTTTTATTAGGATTATAGCCGAAGTTAATGTGATAAGTTGTTTTTGGGAAGGGAGTCCTAAGAACATTAAATGCATTTTTTATGTCCCTATAGTAAGAAGTGACTTTAGGAAATGGATGAGTGGTGGTTGTATTCATCAACCAAAGCATAGAATACTCTTTGTTAGTGATAATGATTCCCATTAAATTGAAATAATTATGAGAACACTAGGAGGGAAATGGTTATATTCTTAGCTACCATAATTACTTTTGTTTGATTGGATCCTCTTAGGGGATAATCTCATTAGTCACTGAAATTTATAATTTTTATTATTACATGTATTTAGGTTTACACATCAAGGTGGACAAAAATAATTTAGACCAAGGGAATTTCCCGTAACCATGAGATTTCAATATTTTGTAATAGATCCCATGCTATTAAATAATCAAAACATGACATCAGGTCCTACTATACTAGTTAATGAATCAAACGCACAGCTTACTTCTCTCCAAGTTTTCATAATATTTTCCATCCAATTCCCATTCTATTGAGGTAATACAACTCCCAAGGTCCTTGTTTCCTCCCTTTCATCATCTCGATAATCACTTTAGAATTAAATTCCACTTCTGTTAACTTGATTTTATATAAATTTTATATTTTAAGTCCATTGATAAAATCAATGACCTCTACTCCAATAGAATTTACTATTAAATAGAACAAACTAATGTTAAAGATTACTAATCCCCTCCCATCCCTGGACAGGACTCCCCCTCTCATGGAGTAGTGCATGTGGAGCCGTATATTGGGAGGTGAAAAATTGTCTATTTATTTAGTGAGGTCCTTAGAATGGATCATATATTGATCAATAAAATGGGTTCCATTATTGGATTCTAAGAAAATATGATAGTTGATGTTTTTTTTGACTGCTAAGGCGAGGGGGAGGTGAATAGGTCCAATTCTTAGATTATAAGTGGTTGGAGCATGAAATGAAGAAGTTAAAGTTGTTTAGGAGAGCTGGTGATGACGACACTAGCATGGGGGGATTTGTGTGTTAGTAGAATAGATATGTATTTTAATATGGGAGGGTCATATGTGTGAGGTATTGGTCGCGAATTAGTCATGGTGGAATTGTGTTTCCAGTGAAGAGTTGCTGATGTGTGTTCATGAATTTTTGCACGAAATGGAAATGGGAACTCCACTGTGGTGGATGATCAAACTGAGTGTTGACTTCATGCTTGAGTTGGTTTTGGAAAATAAATTAGGTATGATCTCAAGTGGGTAAATATGGGTGGTTTTGGAATGCCTCTGAGTATGAGTGCCAAATGACTAGATGAGATTGAAATAGACCTGTAGTTGGAACTGACATCCTGGGATGATTCTATTGAGGATAGTCCAAATGGGATTACTACACAATGTGGGAATATAAGGTTAGATGCTAGATAACATATGTCATTTTGGGGGTGGAGGTGTGTTTTAGGTTTGAGTTGGGCATTAAAATAAAATCCAATATGATCTTAGTTAATTCATAGATGATGGGTATGTGTGAGCATCGAATGGGTTTTAATGATAACGAAAGGTGTTAATGATGATTTCCATTCTCTTGGGTGTTAGGGAAGGTAAGTTGAGAACCTTTTTGGGTGCATGGTGGTAGTGTGAGGTCATGTTTTTATTAGTCTTTATAATGTCAATTAGTGTCAAGAATTAGAATTTGGGGGTTATAAGTTGATGCTTATTGTGGGGAGAACCATAGCTCGAGGAATTATCTGATGATTTTTTGATCGAGGTTTTAGTTGGATAGGATACGGTAAGTTCCATTATGGTGTTTTGGTTTTGTTAATAGGTGTTTCTCAAGGTTTTTTGTTGGTTTAGGGATTTGAGCTAAAGGTTATTTCTCACAAGAGTTTCTGGCTGTCAGAAGATGGACGATGAAGCTGGATAAAATTTGGTGACCAACATAGGTCTGATGGTGTAGATGAATTACCCCTGATGATTTTAGAGGGTTAGAAGTACTATGGGGGGTTGTTTGTAAGATCTTATGTATGTGAGGATGAAACGTTACCTAATGAGATTGAATTTTCTTTATCAGGAAGACTGAATATTGAATTGAGACTCAAAATAGAATTATGATATTTGGAATGTCTCAAAATGTTGTTTTATGATGAGTAATAATGTATAGTAAGTATCTTGGTTGTTTGGATGATCTCAAGGGGATTTGACTTATGTTTTGGGTGTTTTATAGAATTATTCCAAATTATCATGGTTTGGTGTGCATGGTTTGTGAGAAACCATACAACACCATAATTATTAGGCATTTTTACTTAATTTTGAACTGTTCATGGTTGATTTCCATTATTATGAGTAATTAGAGAAGGAAAAAAGGGATATATTATGAGGTTTATGGGTTTATGAGGCTTGGAATATAAAATAAACATAGTTTCAGACAAACTATGCACCTTGCTATAGGTGGGATGATGTGCTCACATCATGAGTTGAAAATGGTCTGTTAAACTGTGTTGCCTAACTATGTGAGTCATGGATATTGGATAGTAAGGAAAACACAATTAGTGCACAATTTAACAAACCAGGTGGCTACCCAAAATTACATTAAAATATTATTTCTACCATTTACCCTTCTGGAATTTTATTTTACCATCCTCATTTCTTCTCCCCTCAAGAAAATGAACCAGAGGAGTCTCCTCTTCCCTTCATCCCTTCTTTAATCCTATCTAAGGAGGTGCTTTTGTGGTTATCTTTTGGTATTTGAGGTGATTTATCTTCTTCTGATGATCTCTCTTATTCCTATTCTTATTTATCTCTAGTATTGGAGTTCCCTGGTTAGGTTTTATTTGATGATTCCACCAGAGAATGGTAGAATAATCAGTTTGTCATGGAGCTTTTAGTCGGCTTGGGTAGAGAATATTTCAAGATGGATTCCACACACCATTTCCTGGAGTTTCATTAATTTATTTTACTATTGTGATTTTATTTTTGAATTTTCAAATGGATTAATTTAATTAGTTATTGGTTTGGTATTATATCTTAGGTATTTAAACCAGAATGTGGTCGGGGATATGCCACGGGTCTTTGGTGGGTGGTTGGATTTAGTTTTGGAACAAACATGATGAATCAATGATGTTTCCAACATTATTCCAACTTTATTTTTAGATAATTAATTAATTATTGTTGTTATAATTAAAAACATGTTGTTTTTTGGTGTAATACTAGAGTTTTGGTGTTTGTGACGAGATTGGTTGGATGGAGAAAGTTTTGAACAATACTTGGATGGTCCTTGACGAGGATGTCATGCTTTGGAGACATAATCAGAAGTTTTGTCGATGAGGTAGGAAATATATGATCTATAACCATAGTCTTAATAATTTTTTATGTGTTTATTTTATTATCCTCTTAAGATAAAATGTGTTTTATGATTTATCCCTTGTTTTAGAATTTTTTTCCTTATATGGATACCTTGGACCATCCGCAGGTCTCGTTAGATTCATGATGATTTTAGACCGAACCTAAGGCCACCCATGGGATATTCCAATATTTGAAAGTGGATTGTTTTTTTGAAATGTTTTTATGATGATTCCTATGGGAACCTTGAATTGGTTTAAAATTTGTGTTTAATGGGAATTTAAAAGGTTTGGGATGTAAATGTGGGGAAGCTATATTTTTAAATTATTATTTTTGGGAATGAGGTGTCGACCTCAAGGAAATATTAAATGTTTTTAAAATTAATTGCAAATGTTAATTTGAATCGGATGTGTGGTGACTCCTTTTTTTGGTTTTCATGGGAAATGAGGTTCATGGACTTTGAGGGACTTTCAAAGGAGTAAGACACATGTTTTGAAGGGTGGACTCCAAGTGGTTGATAAGGATATTTGTTCTCCAGTTTTATGAAATATAAAAAGGAGTTTTAGTTGGATTGTAATGGTTGATTAAAAATTTGTATGTGGTGATTTTTTTGGTGAAAATTATTCAATTTATTGGGTGATGGTTTTAATAGTAATATAAGACTTGGCCCTTATGTTGTTTTTAAAGAGAATGGCCAATTTTTTAAAGGGTTATTTTGAAATGTTTAACAATAGTGCTAGTTTAAGACTCATGGCACATGACAAATGGTTGTTTCTAGTTGAGGAATGTTTAGTTTTAAAGGGTGTAGGGGACTTAAAAAGAGTTAATGGGTTAAAAAGGGTTGTATAATTTTCATGAATGTTTTGTAAGTTAATTATGTAGAGAATATTATTTGAGAAATGATGGAGTGGTTTTGGTAGTGGATAGATGCTTTAGGAATAAGAAATATACTCAGGATATGGTGATTGAATGAGGATCTACACACAGATATTATACTTCATGGTTAGTTTTAGATATATTCTTTGGGTGAAAATGACATTCCATCTGAAAAAGGATATTGTAAAAAGGATCCTCCTTCTTGGGATGGGCCAGAACGATGCTCTAGGAACCACTGATGTTATGTATTGATGATTGATGGATAGAGGTTTCAGACACTATATGTATTTATGGTTGATAAATAGAGGTTCTGAGCACAACCTATATAAGTGGTTACTGGCTAGAGGTAATATTATCTTCTTTTGTGTCTTGTGATGGGTTGATAGAACTGAATTTTAGTAGCAGTATTGAAAATTTGATATATGGTTAGGTGATGTACACAGGTCCCAAAAACGTTTTTTAATAGTGATTTTTTTTGAGATATAGGACTGATGTTCTTGGAACTGATGACTTGGGTACATAAAGTAGGTACCAAGGATGTAGGTTTTATGCTCCTTTGTTTGGAAGGAAAAGTTAACACCCCTTTTAAAACATTATGGTATGTACCACCAATGTTTCATTTTAGAGGATTAGTTTGGGTCGTTTATTTCATGTAAGCTATGGGTCACACCTTACAACCCAAGGGTTAGTTGGAACTAGTTGTGTTTTCATTTTCCTCAGATAGTATTTATTTTCTATACTATTTATTTATTTCAAATTTTTAATTACATACACTTCTTTACTAACTAGTATTATTTTTAGACACCATTGGTGGTAGCCTACATTGGATTTATCACACCCTTATTTTTCCACCATTTCACCGGGGTACCTGAGAAGCTATCACATGTTTATTATTGGAAAAATTTTGTGATAAGACCCATGTAAAATATTGTTGACCAAGAATTATTTTCTCAAGTGGTTTCAGTTGATTGGATGGGTTGAATCAATGATTCTGTGAAGTATGTTTTTAGTTTTTTTTTATTTTGGTATGTATTGGGACCATCTCACTAGGAAATTGGTAATATGTATGACATGGCCATTTAGACCTCTAATGAATTTAATTTTAAGAAACAAAATTCAGTTTTAGTTATTTATTCTTTCGGTCAACTCTGGTCAGTATGATACTTGGTTATTGTTTCTAATTGGGCACTCTTATGTGGGGGTATAGTCTCCTCATTATTCTATTTGAGACCCCTGCTACTACTTTGAATGTATCTGGTGTATGAGGAGGTGTGCTCAAGGTTATTGGGAGATCCTTCCTAGATCCCTAATTTAGTGGCATTTAGGTAAGGGTGTTACACCTCATGGTTGACATGTTATGTATGAGGCTTTTTGTCACCTATGATTTGAGTATGGTAGGTCGATATCAAGAAAATATAGGTGAATAATTTTTTATTATTGTTAAGTATATACTTAAGTATCTAAGGCATACTAATGATATGTTCTTATTTCATGGAATAGATAAAGAACTATTCCTTAGGTGTTATGTAGTTTATAGTTTCAAGATTGATCAAATTGATCTAATGCCACCGATTGGATATGTCTTTTGTTTCAATAGAGGATCAATCAGAAATAAGAATTTAAATTATCTAGTTGTGGATTATTATACAATAGTGTCTGAGTATATTTTAGATTTCAGTGCATCCAATGATGTATTTTTTATTCAAAAAAATTTCCAGGATCCCCAGGTGGTACCTAATAGTAAAGATCTTATCATAGTTTGCTATTTTAACATTACAACAACGACTCTCTCAAAAGATCCAAGCATACACCATAGGATAAAGCACATAATTTAAAGATTCATCTCTTTAGAATTTCTTCTCAATGAGGTGAAGTTGGGGTGATTACAGTATGCATGGTGGAAAAAATGGTGGACCCCTTGATAAAGGAATTATGTCAGTAGAACCATGAGTTTCATATGAGTTATACTGGATTAAAGGTTGTTCTCAGTTGTCTATAGTGGAATTTAGAGTCGGTTGGAGTTGGTTCCCAAGAACCAAATTTTTTAGTTCTTTATTACATGTTATTCTTATTATATATATCTTCTTATAACATATTGATTATTATTCTATATAATATTTATATGTGATAATTTCCTTGGAATATACATTTTCTAGAATGGTCATTGTAGTTTCCAACAATGAAGAGAACATAAATTTTCCATTAAATTATTCTTGAACCTTGTTCTATTGTATGTTGATATTATATAGTAGATCATAAAAAATATAGGCAATTAGGGGTAGGAGGATCATATGATATTGAGACACCTTCACAAGGTGTTATCCATTGTTAATATCTAAAATTGGAGGTTATGAGAGGATTATCATCAATATAAAATCAACATTTATCAGTTTAATGGGATGTTTTTATCTGAGAAAATTTGTATTGATCCTTATAAATTAATATTATCATTAATGGATATCATTTATTGGGTACTATTATGTATTCATGAAAACTATGACAACAAATGTTCATAGTGATGTAGGATACATTGGGTGCCTCAAAAATGATATAACATTAATGGATGATTTGGGAAATTATTTATCTATTTTTTCTCCTAAATAAAGCAAATATATTAGGACCTTTAATGTGAATAGAACTTCCTAAATAAATCCATGGACATGGTGTTCGATGAGCAAGTTCATTTTCAAGAATTCAATGAAAGGGACATCAAGCATATAAGTTAATAAAATCAACATTCTGGCTGCTTCATTTAAGATATTATGATAATATTATTATATTATTTGTTCAATGTTAGTTGGAGGGTAGACATCATTTTGATATTAACTTCTTTCCCAGTGGAATCCTGGGGGAGTTTTAAGATCCAGTCCTTCGAATTTAAGTTCTTATTCATAATTCCACTAAGAAATAGGACTACAGAGTCACAAACTATTTGTATCCACAATTTGGGTTATAATATAGTATTAAATTTTAATAGATGTGAAAATAATATTTATTCAGGTTTGACTGATCCCAAAAATTTAATCACATGTTAGTAAAAATAATATGTGAGTTAAATAATAATAAAGAATATTGGGTCGAAAGTTTTGTAAATATAATATTTATTATATTTATCGTAGAATAATTTGGAGGATTTTTTTAATTAAATTTCTATTATTTGAGGATTGATAAATGTCAATGATGGAAAGTAGACCGAGTTTAATAGTCTAAATAGTATGAATGATATTTATTTATATTCTTAATGCATCACATATGTCATGAAATTATTATTATTATTATTATTATTGGAAATGGGTTCATTTAAGAATATTATAGATGTTTGGGGGATTGTGTGTGATTTTACAACCCTAAAATAAATATAATTAATATCTAATTAGGTAACTCTAGAAATTTACAATTGGTGTTCACAACAGACAGAGTGAGACTATCTCAATCACTAGATAGAGATCAATAGATATAGAGTTATGTCTTCCCCTTATCTCTCAATCCAATGAGAGTTCATCAAGAGTTATTAATCTTTAAAAAATAATATCTATTGTGGTGAATCATAAAAAATTAAAGCAATCATAGTCGGCCTTACTGGTACTCGGTGATTCTTTTACATCATTCATAGATTTTGGTGTATGTTTGGATCACCGCTAAAGGGATTCTGTACATAGATCTTACAACATAATGATGGTGTGATGATATATATTCCACCAATCATCAATGAAGATATAATTACAAGTTCAGGTAACTCTATATCTTCTTATAAATTAATTATAAATCACATGTGTAGATCATTCACCCATGGTTCCATAATTTTAATCAAGTAAATTTATCTATTTTTTCATTGGGCATGGAATTTCAATTAGGTAAAGAAACGGATACATGTGATTCATTACTAAAAGTCAAGTTGTTTATACCAACAAAATATGATTGTTCTATTCTCGAAACCCAAATTTTCCTCATAAGAATGGATTTCTTCCAACTGAACTACATTAAGGCTCATAACATGATATGAATTAAAAACCTATTTTATTAACAAGTTAATATGAAACACACTAATTACCTGAGATAAAATCAGAGGTAACACCACTCAATAGTAAAATAATCCAAATTTTTATATGATTTCATATGGTCCAATGAAAAATAGAATAAACAACCCTTTTTTTACTAAAAACCATAATTTTTTTCATAGAGATACTTTAAGGACAATATGACCACCTACCTCGAACGAATGATATTTCCACCAATTATCCACATAAAGTTTCTACCTTCTCTCCACAACACTCAAATATTATTGACTCGTCTTTACATTATCAAATATTTCTTCAACTAACTCTAGTCCCAAGAACATCCTTTCACCTACTTCATCTAAACAAGATGGTGTCTAACACTATTTCCATATAATGGGTCAAAATTTTCTAGATGTATACTAGAATGGAAATTGTTTAAAAAAACTAGACTAATGAATGATGTTAATATCAAATTCCATATTAATCCATTGATCATTCCCAAAGCATGAATTCGAAGGTCTAAATCATTCACTTGTAATATGCATTAAATTGAGGATAAAAAGTTATACTAAAATTTAATTTAGTTACAAATGAATTTTAAAGGCCTTTATAAAAACAATAAGTTGACAAGGGAACATGATTAGATATAACTAAGATATGAACTTTACGTTACTTGAATATCTCCTTAAGTCATAGTTGGGAAAGATGATATAAGGTGATTTTATCTCAAATGGGAAGGAAATGTATAGGTTTACTTATTTATTCAATAATAACCCAAATCCTATTATTACCTTAATATGTATTTATAAATACCACCAAGAAATCCATGGATAAGATTTCCATTTTAACATTGAAACTAGAAATGACTGAAGTAACACCTTTAGTATTATTTATTCACTTATAACATATTAACAAGTAAAAAATTTCATTTTAAAGTCAACAACATCTATTTTCATTCCATTACACTAGTAAGACTTATAAAGGTCTCTAAGAATCTTAGTGCATCTAGGATGGATGGAAACTGGGGAGCTTATGAGATTCACCCAACAATTCTATCTTCCACATGGAATCTCAATGAACATATAATCTCTTTCCAAATATGAGAACATATTCTTCATTAATATAAAAATCTGTAAACTTAGTCTTCATAATATATTATACCACTTCATGTAAAACGTGATCCTCCTTCTGAGCAGGATTAATTATTTCTAATTGAGATGACTGAATTGACCCCTAAAAATTTTGAGGAAGTTCTAGTATGCCCAATTTCTAGGTCAAAATCCATGAAATAATTAACCAAAGGTTTATCTTTCAATTATATCATGTTTAATGTATCATTATATTAATATATAAATATATTAGATACTTTATTTGATTTTCCAAGATTATAATGAATCATGAATTCCCAATCTTTAATCAGTTCTAGACATTATCTGTAATACATGATCAAATCATTTTATGTGAATATATACTTAAATATTTGTTGATAAAAATATGTTTCACACTTTACTCTATTTAAAAGATTCCTCAAATTTTCAAAACCAAAACCACGATGGATAATTCTAGATCTTGTGTAGCATAATTTACCTCATGTGATTACAGATAGTGTGAAGCATAAGCGGTTACTGGATCATTTTGTGTCAAGACACAAGCAAATCCCTTCAATGAAGAAAAAATATAGATGGAAAATTGACCATTTCAATTTTGAAGGTCCAAAATTGGATAATTTGGTAATATTATTTTTAGTTCATAGAAACAACCATCACCATCTTTCATCTAGTTGAATTTATCTCCCTTTTGAGTTAACTTATTCTATGGGTTAGATAAGTAAGTAAATATTTCAAAAAACTGATAGTAGTAAACCCCAAATCCAAGAAAACTATGTATCTCTATGAAATTGTTAGGTGTTGTACATTCTTCCACAAATTTAGTTTTAGTAGGGTCAATAGTGATTCTATATTTAGAAATAATATTCCCAAAGAATAAAATTCATTGTTACCAAAATTACCACATACTAAATTTTCCATGTAGTTTTTTATAGTCTAAAAAACAATCCTTAGGTGTTTTTCATGACCAACATGATTTTTAGAATATAAAATTATATCATCAATAAATACAACTACGAACTTATCTAAATAGTGATGGAAAAATCTATTTAAAAAATCCATAAATATAGTTGGTACATTAGATAACCTAATGTGCATAACTACAAACCCATAATTAGAAAATCTAGTCTGAAGCATGATCTTTAGAATATATTACTCCTTCACTTTCAATTAATAATATCATAACCAAAAATCAATCATTTAAAAATATAATTCTAACTAGAGTTGACTAGAAAAATCATTAATATATGGAAACATATACATGTTCTTAATAGTAATGTTATTATATGATTTATAATAAATAAAAAGTCTCATTAAAAAATATTTATTTTTAACAAAAAAAAATATTGGCACCCCATGGTGAAGTATTTAAATGAATGAAAACCTTATCTAAAAACTCTTGCAACTTCATTTTCTATTACAAAGGTTTTGCATGAGCCATTCGATAAAGGGATTCTAAAATTGGAATAGCATGAGTCATTAAGTCAAAACTAAACTCAACCTCCTAAACAGGAATAATATCAGGAAAATCATTAGTAAATACACCCATATATTCATTGTCTAAGATAACATCATTAATAAAAAAATTTCTTTTCAGCAATATAAGCTAAGTGACATTAACTAAAATCTATAACCAATTTCTCACCTCATTAATATGTTATCAAAGGTAGGAAATCATTGAATATAATATTATAAGTTATGTAATATATATTAAATTAATAAACTGAAATAAAATACCTGCCCAAAATGTTATCAAACATTATTATAGGTAATTTAATAAGATTAATACTGCTAAAAATTTGATGTTTTTTATAAATATTGGTTTCTTTAATAATTTCACAGAGAGTTATCACTGAAAGATATATATTATTTTCTTGATGTGGCCTTCACAGTTTACATGAAGTTTTTATCATAATCCTCTAAATAATGAACCCTGATTCCCCTTAAATTGATAGAAACTCCCCTTGAATTTTTTATTATAAATAGTATAGTAAATTAAAAATATATATATAATTTTATACAAAGATTTGGTTGAACGAACAAATTCCTTTTATTTAATTATTTTTTTCCCATGATCAATAGATTTATAATGAATTTAACCATAAAAAATCCTAATGGTTCAAATTTTATTCTTTTCAGTGTAGTCGGCATAAATATAATCATCACATGAGAAAGATTTTATGAGATTCAATGCATGATAGAGTTGCGTAGTGGGATCTATGAACTGATATTATATGATGTTGGGTTGAGATGTATTAGTAATGGTTTAGTTCAATTTGGTGGTTTGGGGATAATGAATAAGTATTTTCATGGACAATTATTCAAACACATAGTGGGAGGTTTTAAACTAGAGTCATGGAATTAATTTATAGGCCTTGGTGTAGACTACTAGCTTTGAAGTATGAGAAAATATGTAAAATTATGGTATTTAGTACAATAATAAGATGAATTCTTCATTATACAGTGGTTCGGTATTTACGTAAATCATGAGGAATTATAAATTTAAATCCATCAAGTTGATTAAAATTAGGTGATTAGTTAATGTGGGTTCCATGGACATGACATTTTTCTAATGATAGTCTTTAAGGTGGGATCTTTCAAGGAAGGTTGAAAATATAACGATTGTATAAGTTTAATTTGAAAACAAATAAAAATAGTATGTTTTTTCTCTTATGTGAGGATGTACATGGTTTATCACTAATGAAGTGAATTATTCAGGTATGGATCAAAACAATAGCAAGATTTTCTATGGAGATAGTCTATTGGGTAATGTGCTGATCATTTGAATGGAAAGAATTTCCAGGGTTCTAGTTTAGTGTTTAAGGATTCAGGAATGTAAGTAGGCTCCACAAAAAAGTAAAAATGGTTGTGTTTTGTCTTTAATCAGTCTAATTAAATATAAACACTGGTTTTCCAATGGTCGTGTGAAGGGATAGCCCAGTTGGGTGTTTGACATAAGATACTATGAATGTTTGGTGCATTACTCAGATGAGTGTTCAATTAATCCAATTGCATTGGACCAATCAGGATAATTCACTATAGTGAGGTACCCACATGACTCCAATATCACATATAAAGTACATATTCTTTTAATACATAATTCATAGGATGTTTTTGGATATGTGATTTCTTACAACAATGGTATATCATTAGTCATATCATGATACCATCTTTTTTAATCATATTATACTATATATGTATATTTTAATTCTTATTATCATTGAATACGAATCATTGAAATGTCCACTATTGATTTTAGAAGTGTAAAATTATGTGTTATCATTCATTAATCATCATTTCAATCTATCATTGATGAAAAAAATTATTTATAAATGAAAAGTTAGGAGAATAACATGGTTGTAGGTGTCAATGAGTTGTAACTGAATGAATTTACTTATAAAATATAATTACATGTATTGAAACGTAGGGATAATCCTTGAGTGTTATATAATGAGGTGTTTACCTAGATATTTTGGACATGTGAGCTAGCTCAATCTTTGATTGATTTTCACCTCCCATTGCATCTGTCTTCTTCATCCTGATTCACTTGAGAGGCACTAGAATGATGTTGATAGAAAGAGAGTGCAACTAGAGAATAAAGACATTCATTCATACTGTGGGTACACTAAACAATAGGGAGTACATTGGAAGCCTTGAAGGGTGATGTATCGAACCACCGTGATGAAGTTAGTAATAGATTCTCAACGATGTAGGGAACATGCCAGTTCATTATATTAAATTTTTCTTGTTCTGGTCTCATTACATGATTGATATTTGGAATGTGATTTGTAATTTCTTCTACTATATTTATTATGTATTAATCAATCCATAGAAATCCATCAGTGGAATCAAAAAGATGCAATGATATTTGATTCTTTAAGTCTTCTTAAAAATGAATAAAATATATGTTCTTTTAGATATCATATTTTTTATCATTGAAAGTGACTCATATTTGTTCACCTTGGAATACAATATGGAATATCATAAGATGTTATAAGGCCATGTAATATGATATCATATATTTTAAGTAGTGATACAAGGTTATTACTATATTTTTTTTCATGTTGTAATATATGGAATGGGTTATTGTATCATGTGACAGCACTAAAGCGTGTTAGAAAAATAGTTCCTCAAATCATCTAGGAAATATCATATATTGTCCAAATATATGATATCCAGAAACCAAAGAGATATTTCATTGAAAACAATTACATATCATTAAATTTTATAGATAAAAGGAGAATGTTTTAGATTATGATATATGATATATCATTCGATATGATACCAATGAAAAATTTGAAATTGGTAATTTTAATTATGAATTAAGTTAACTAGATTATAAATTTCTTTTAAATAATCTAAAAATGGTATTTTTGAATATTTATTAATTTGTTAGTTTTTTATTAATTAATAAATTATCAAATATTTATAATTTTTTTACGAAACGATAATAATTTAATATCTATAATATAAAATGATTATTTTAAAATACCTTTTGTAATTATATGATATGAATTATAATTTTCATATAAAGTATTTGTATGGAAACTTTATGTATAATGTATAAGGTGTCTATATATTGAAAAATGAGGAATAAATATAATAGAGTTAATATTTAAATTATGAACTCTTCATAATTATTACCTCACGTTATTCAAAATAAAAAATACGTTATTTGAGAATCTATTTAAACCATATTAAAAAGGGTTTTGATAATTAATATTATAAAATTTTAAATAATATTATATGTATGATATTAATTTTTTCAATATATATGAATTGATCATATATATATATAATTTCTATATTCTATATATGTTATATGAAATGTAAAGTCTGTATAACGGTAATTTGGAGGATTTCATGTTGAGAATGAATAATAAGTGTTTATATTTATTTTATTAGGTAATTTTAAAAAATTATGGATAAATTTTAAATTCTTTATAATTTTCTTATTTACGAATCCTTCAAAAATTGTATATCTCATAATTAAATATAATAATTGTTCATTTTTTATTTTATTCTTTAATTTATTCATGTAGATATTTTTTATATCATAAATATGTTCATGATTGAGAATAAAGATTTAAATTGTTTATATAAATTGTCAACATGTATATATGGAGCAATATACTTCGTATGATAGTTAATTTAGTTTTATTCTACCTTGTATATGGGTTGTACTTGGTTATAGGATTCAATTTAAGGATTATTATTATTTATACATATTATATTTCAAAATTATGATGGAATTAAAATATCTGTTGAGTAAAGTATCCCTGGGATTGGGGACTTTGAGTTGTACTACTCCCGGGAATCGGGGCTTATGCCTTTTCTGGAAATGTGGGGGTTTGATATCTTTCACTACAAGCTTACACTTATGAGGATTGTTGAAATAATATGATTCTAAAACTTTATATGGAATGGATTCATATACCCTATGGATATGTATAGATATAATTTGATGTTATTTTTGGTTTAGTAACATAAGTTATTTGTTGTATAAATAGTTACATATCAATATAATTTTGGAAAATTGATTTGGTGGAAGGAATATGTTTCCAAAATAAATTATTAGAATCATGAATACATATAAAGGGAATACATGTGATAAGATAGTGAGAATAAATCCCCATTAATATAATATGTGTCATATTCCTTTTAAAGCAGAATATTTTTAGTACATCGATCATCTAAACTTGTATCTCTTGCTAAATATGGATACCCTTAGATTATCTTGAGAAAGGAATGAAATTAATTGTTTATCATAATATGAATAAGAGACCATTATTGGAATTTTATTTGGGTTACAAAAATATATTAAATCTTAATAAGATTATCTTACCAAAGGGATATAGTTTAATTTATATAATTGTTGAATTGGGAAAAGGTTTTTTTTCAAAAATATCCAAGATTTGAGGTTCCTCAGACCTGCACTCATTGGACTTGTGGTAAAAAAACAAACTTTAAACGCTCGTTTTGATAAAAAAATGATAGAACCAAAGTTAAAAATATATGTTTCACATCATTTTCATATCAAAATCACTAAATCTCATAATAATCTCATTATACCAAGAAAAAATGTTTTTGTTTATTTGAGGATCAACTACATACGCAACATATCTTATGATAATTGAGAACATTTCTCCACATTAGAGCCATACTAGACTCACTTATATACTTCTGATAAGTTATACTACAATTCATAACCTAGGGAATGGAAACATAATAAATGGCTGAGATAAAACACTCATTAAGAGTACACTTATCAACAAATCATCAAGGTTTATTTCATAATAATACGATAACTCATGAGCATGGAAGAAATATCTTTTTAAAAAGAACAATGAACAACATTAGTTTTCTAATAGTCTTGATTGGAGAACATGTAATCTCAAATAAACAAATATATACCATGGAAAAAGATTTTGAGATAAGCATTGAAAAAATGAATATGGAAATTTTATCATTAGATCAAGAAATCATAAATATATTTCTATAACATGTAGCATAAAATCATAATCATAATTCAATGAAAACTGTTGCACTCCAAATCCAGTAACTTGGAGTTGGTGGAGATTTTATTACATTGGTAGAAAATACCTGGGATGATATCTTGATGGATCAAATAGTTTAGTAGTATTGGGAGAATTGATATTCACACGATTCTCATAGTTCATTAAAGAAATTAATTAAAATTAAAAAATTTGTGAGGAATTTTTTATTTATTCTATAAAATAATTGATATCATTCATATATATTTTATTGGTATACTGGGGAAAGGAAAATATAAAAAAGGGCGAGCACAAATGCTCAGTAAGTGAAAACATACAATAGAATCTATCATAATATAAAAAATCCATGGACAATATTTTATAGATAAATATAATGATAGAATAAATAATGTCACTAAAAAGTCACTAAATACATGTACAATAATTAAATATAAATAATCACATGGATAATAATAACTAGTTTTATAATCATAGAATAAATAATATTGGTCATCCTAATTTTACCGTCAAGGCCTTATGTCAAAAATTATATATAATAATCTATGATGTATTCCAAATACTCAAACTAGTTTTTCTCATTATACCAAATAATTCATATAGGGGTAATAACAAGCCTCTACTATCACTTACTAAGTATAAGGAACTCATCATATTAAATTGGTGAATAACAATTCAATAAATAATCAGTAATAACATTTATATTGAAAAATAGTATAAAAAATATTAATTTTTTCCACAATCATTGAACGTAACAAAATTATCATAAGAAATATAAATAAATAAATTGGACGGTATCATTAAATTATATCCTGATTAAAGAACAATATTCATCAAAAGACTTTGACATAGATATAAATACTTTTAATGGTTCACATTAATATTTGTTGAGAAAAATACCATTTTCATATTGAAATCACTTATTTAAATTAAAAAAAGTACCAAATATTTGGAAAATTTTTTTATTTAAAAATAACCATAGAAATGTTTACATAAATATTTATGTGATTTAATCATCATTATTATTTTAAAATACATTAATGAGAAAAATGATAAAACCAATATTTCCCTCGTACTTTCAGTAAAAGGTACCTATTTCCCAAAATGATGAGAAGATTCATTTTATTTTTTTAAAGAATGTAAAATCGGTTAAAATGAATTTAGTATATTATTGGATAATATTAAAAAAAAATTCTGAAATATTTTAATGAAAATATGGACATGGAAGAAATTGATTCCCAACCAAATAGAAATACATAGTCATTTTTCTATAAAAGCAATCAGTTGGTGTTTTGAGTGCTAGAGAAGGTAAAAATTGAAATTATACATTAAAAACATATAAATAACCATATGAGAATAAAATAAATGGGGATAAATATATATTTTTTATATAATTACTCAAATGGAAACATACACACAAACAATCTTGAATAAGCAAGAGATTGTGGAATGAGCACTTACCTCTGGTTCAAATTACTTTATAAATCATTTGAACCCATTTATAATACATTTAGATTTATCACAATTAATTAAAATAACCATATACACACTTATAATAACATAAAATCCCCAATTATATGATTTCAATAGCCTTTTATTAATAATTCGTTATTAGAACCATCGTTTCCAAGAGTTGATTATTTCATTTCTATGCAAGTCTTAGTTTAGTAGTTTTAGTCATTTAATATTTACCATGGATATATATTATAAATTATGTTAATAATTATTTAAATATCATATATATTCATTATATACATATTTATAATCATAAATGATTGGATGATATAGAAAATGAATCACATTTCTTTGTGGAGGACAAAATTCACACTTAAGCTTCAGCAACCATATAACTTTTTAATAGGTGGAATATTAAAAAGGTAAATGATATATTAAATTTAAATTATAATAATTATTTACAAAATATCATATATATTCCTTTTTTTCATAATTATATCCATACATATAAATTGGTGATAAAAAAAGTACACCATTAGGTTAAGATGATAGGTCGTAAGTACGCACGAAGATATTTTTTGTTTACAATAAGATGGAAAAGTGGTGGAAATGGTTTTAACATAATGTTAATTTCATATTATTAAATTTATTATACAAAATTTAATGTTTTATAATTGTAAAATTAGATAAATAAGAGTTATAATAAAATAATAATCTTGAAAGAGACGGTAAATATGATAACCACTTCCTTGAGAGTCCTCATTTGGATTACACCTTAAGCCTTCTTAGGATTGTATTAAGAGAACACAGTAAGAAAAAAATGGTGTGAAGGAATATAAAAAGTTTTTTCGGTAGGTATTTTCCAATATAGAGTACTCTATGATTTTGAATAAGGGATGAGAGGAGGTACCCTTATATAAGTGTGGGGAGGGACACCTAAGGAATTACATAAAAGATTCCAATAATAAAGGGTTATATTCCTATGAAAGTGGATCCAAATGGAAAATAAATTTATGTTAAGATAATATAAGGTCAAAATATATTCATAAAATAATATTTATAATAGTTTAGGTGGTCCTACTAACCTTCTCTCTTAGTTGAACCCCCGGTAAACTCGTTTTAAACTTATCATTTCATATAAAATTTTATTATTTGTACTATTCATTATGACTAAATATTAATCTAAACCTGTTAAATTATATTAATTATAATGATTATATATTTGTAATCCATTTTAAAGGATTTAAATTCAGTAATTGTGACAAATTTACATTAAAATAAGTTCATAAAATGAAATGAAAACAATTTTTTGATAAATGATTTTTTAATCATAAAACATAATTTACTTTCATTCATTACCTAGTAAAAAATATTAAATGAATATTAAAATACTAGATTGAATATATATATATTTTATAAATTTTCTTAATATTATAAATTAATTGTGATTTATTTAATTTTTAATGATAATAACTCATTACACACAAAATACAGTTTTTATTTGAACTAAAACATAACAGATATTTTCCAAAATGTTAAGAATATATTTCTATGTTCAACATTATATTTTTATATGAATTATATTAATTTTTAAAAATATATTTTATAACAAAAATGGTTTTTTAAACATTAATGTTATTCTTATATCCTAATAATTTTATAAAAGTGATAGTTTTTGTAAAATCTATAATTTTCAATATTCACTCAAGAATCAACTATTTCTAAAAAAATATACAATATTCATACAAAAATATTGGAAAAAATATTTTTTGTAATGGGATATTTTCAAAGGGATAGTGGTCCATCACAAATAGCCATATCATGAGGCCTATTTGTGGTGGAGGGTTTCTCCCATTGCGAATAATAGTAAATAAATGACTATTTGCAATGATAAAGGATTCCTGTTGAAAAGACCTTTGGTGTGGTTTTGAGCCATATCATAGAAAGCATTATTCATGACAAGAATCCTTCCCCATTGTAAATAATTTTTGAATGTGGGATCTTTTGGATGGGGATAGATATACCCATTATAAATAATAAGTTAGTAGGCTATTATTTTTTATGGGTTATGTCTTAAATATCTTTTATATCACCACCCATTTTAATTATAATGGGTACTTTTTATTATGGGAATCATACCTATCAAAAATAATATATCAGCAGAACTCTATTTGCAATGGGTTCAGTTACAAATACTTTTTCATCACCTCTACCTTTATTTATGGTGGGTGCTATAGGTGATTTTTTTCATCCCAAAAAATGTTTTCTGCGATGGTATTCCCATCACAAAAAGACCCTTCGCTACTAGTATATCCTATATATATGACCACCGACCAATTTTTCACTTTAGATATACTCTCATTTCCTATAATATATTATCCTATCATTTATTCTTCATTCCGTGATGTTGTTTTTTAAAATTTATTAATTTTTAAGGAGAAGTAATCCTTTAGATTTCAGAAGCTTCAATTTTGAAGTATTTATTTTCATTTTTTTTTTTAATTTTATTTGATATTTGAAATTTATGTTATTAATTAATAGTAATTAATTTTAATTAGTAGTAATTATTTTTAATTAGTCGTATTTAGGTATAATTAGTTGTAATTAGTTACTACTATCAGTAATTGATAATAATTAGCAATAACTAACTATAGTTGATAGATAATTAGTACTAATTAATAGAATTTAGTAATAATTAACATATCTTAGTAATAATTGATAATAATTTACAATAATGTGTATCAATTAACTGAACTAGTAATTATTTTTAATTAATTTTTTTTTAATAATTAATGATAAAAATTATTATTTTAAAAACAATTAGTAATTATTAGTAATAATTTTCAGTAATTGATATTAATTTATTATAATTCTCCATAATTAATGATAATTAACAAAATTTAGTGATAATTGTTAATAAATATTAACAATTAGAAAAACATAGTCATAATTATCATAATTATAATAACTAGTACTAAATTTGTAATAATTTGTAACAATTAACAATAATTAGTTACAATCATAAAAAATTATTAAATATTTTAGGATAATTATCGATAAATTACAATAATTAGTAAAAATAAGTGGTAACTAGTGAAAAATAGAAGCAATTAGAAAACATTTGAGGTAATTAATTGTAATAAGTACAAATTAGTAGTAATTAATAAAAATTATCAGTAATTAGTAAAAAATAATGGTAGTTATCGATAATTAGTTAAAATTAGTTGTAATTAACTATAATTATCAAAAATTAGTGGTAATTAACAATAATTAGTGGAAATTAGAAAATATTAGTGGAAATCAGGAATAATTATAATTAAATAGTGGTAATTATGAATATTTAATAGTAATCAGAATACTTTAGCGATAATTAGTGGTAATTAGAAAAAATTAGTGGCAATTAGCTGTAATTAGTAAAATTTACTAGTAATTATTGATAATTAGAAATAATTAGTAAAATTTACTAGTAATTACTGGAAATAAGTAGAAATTAATAATAATTAGAAATAATCACCTATAAATAATAGAAATTTGTAATAATCAATGGTAATAAGAGTTAATTTGGGAAATTACTGGTAATTAAGAAAAGATATTGTTAATTAGAAAAAATTAAAAAAAATAGTGGTAATTAGTTGTAATTAATAATGATTAATGGTAATTAGATACTATAAACAAATACTAAAAGTAACTAGATATAATAAGATATAATTAGTGATAATTATTAAAAATTAGTGGTATGTATTAGTAATAATTAAAAAAAAATTAACTATAAATTACCATAATTAGTAATATAATGTCATCCCAGTGCTGAGAGGGAAGTATGAAGAAGAGGTGTTGAAAGTGATGATAATGTAAAAGAATTATAGTGCTACTAAGTTTAGACCATATGGATAAGATGAAGTCATTCTTGAATAGAAATAAAAGTGATAGAAGAGGACTCAAATGAAGGAGAAAAAATGAAATTCTTGGTAAGATTTTTTCTTTTTTCGAATAAATATTTCGTTGTGGTTAACTAAATGTTTTATTGATAATTTTAATGAAAATTTAAGATTAATGGTAAAAAATAATTTCTTAAAAATAATATTGATCATAAAATGTTTAATAATCCACTATAAGTTTTATTTTCATCTCTAACATCTTCTTCCCAATTCATCACTCATATATTTATCCATAAATATTTCCTTTCTAATCATTATGAACCTAAAGACACAAGAATTCTTCCCTCTGACATCATCTCCATCCCCTCAACTCCCATATTTCCTCGAGGGATGTATATAGTGGAGGTGATGCTATAGTTGATAGAGTGATGGAATTCCAATTACCAACAATTCATACCATTTAGAGGAGAGATAGTCATGAGTAAACATAAGAGTTTACCCATGACTGCCTCTCCTCCAAATGGTCTGAACACAAGTGTAGTGGATTTAATCCACCCCATCCTTTTCATCCCCTTTGCTCCCTAATTCCCTTATACCCATTGGTCACAATTCTATTTACCATAATGGTAATTATCCATAATTTTCATTTTTATAAAAATTTAGCTGTAATTAGAAATAATTAATAGTAATTAGATAGAATTGATAATAATTACAAGTAGTTTGTATTTTTGAATTTAATAATTATTTTTGATAATCACTTCCTTACATCTAATTAATCTTATGTAATATTTTTATTTTATTTTTTTTAGAAATATATGGATCAATGATGTCTAAAATTGTATTTATTAAAATATTATGATTGGAAAAATCTTCGCATGAATACAATTATTTTGGTATAAATCCTTTATATATATATGGTGTTAAATATTTTTAATGATTTGAATCACATAAATAGAATTTGTTTTAGAAGGGAAAATTAAGTTACTTTGTATGAAATACGATCTAAGGATATTTAAAGCATTTGACAATGTTAGGGTTTATTTATTAAATTTTGGTTTTTAGAAAGATTATGTTTTTTTGTACCACGATAGTGAACAATTTTCTGGAGAAGATACTTATAATTTTGTTCCAGACCCATCACGTTTTCAAACGTCAATAAATGATGTTCCCAAACCAATTTTTAAAAAAATAGAAACTCAGAGTGAAATGTATTTAAATTCTGATTAGTAGCATATTTATTTTATGAGTTTATGATGTTTTATGAGGGTAAATTATATCATGGTTGCATGATAAGAAAAATTGAAGCGATTAACAATTTTATGGCTATTAAATTAGAAAATGGAATTTCAAATAGCTGATTTGATAGTATATTATATCTGGATAAATAAATGTTACCCTACCGAAATGTGTTTCCTTTAAATTTCTATGAGAGAAAGAGGATGGTTCATAATTTTGGTCTTGGTAATTAGAATATTCATACTTTTTCAAATGAATACATCTTATATTTTGTTGAAAATGTGTTTTTAGTTAGTTTTTCTACATGTGGACAATAAAGGTACAAAGAGGATCAATAAAAGAATCCCCTATAGGTTCCTATTAGATAGTCGATGTATTTCTCCTTTACACCAAAGTTATAAGATTTATTTATGTCTCAGAACATAGTTTCATTGATTTAATGAAACAAATACAACCATTAAACATGTAAAATCATAAATTATCTTTGTTATTGTGATTTATGTAAACATTTTTATAATGGAAATCCTTATTTTTCTTCATAATCCCATGAAATGTTATTGCATATTTTTACGGATGGATTATGTTAATTTGGTTCTTACAATAGTAAATAATATTGTTGGCCCATATTCAAAACTCCATATAACTTAACTCATTGTATGTTGACCTTTTTAACATTATTAATATAAGGAAATCCAAAAATGTTTATTGATATTTATTATAAGCCATTGATTAATGAGGGAAATTTATTATGGGGCAATGGTGTCAGTACATATGATGTTAATGAAAAACAAAATTTCATAATGAAAGATTCATTAATTTGGAAAATTAATGACTTCCCAACATATGTCATGTTATTTGGATTGAGTAAACACAGACAAAAAATATCTATACTATATGATTGAAAACAATGAATTTATTCTCATCAATGGTAGAAAAATAGTTTTTTTTCAACAGTCATCATAGATTTCTTCATACTGACCATCCTTTCCAAGGATTAAATTTTTTTCGAAAAGGTACAATTGAATGTGATGGATATCCCAAAATGATATCAGGTATTGATTTAAAATCCATTGGATATTTATTACCTCCCATTACCTTTTTGACAACTAAAACCCAACAAAAAATATTTGGATTTGAGAAAGACATCAATTGGATTAAATCAAATATTTTTTGGGATCTCCCATATTGGTCAAATTTTTTGGTCCATCTCCATGTTGGTTTTCATGCATATTGAGAAAAGTTATTTTGATAATATATTTTATATATTTTTGGACACACCTAATAATATAAAAAATTATGTGAAGGCATGATTAGATTTATAAGAAATTTATAGGTGACCAGATCATGAGTTGTTCCAAAATGATAGATTATATAATTTGATAAATCCAAAAAATGATTTTACACATTCTAAATGAAATTCATTTATTATTTTGTTAGTGGATGGTGGATTTGAGGCTACTAGATGGTTATGTTTCCAACATTTCTAGATATTTCTGATGTTGTTATATTACAGGATTACAAATTTAATATTGTCATGCTATAATGAAATGAATTATACCGATTAGATTAATATGTTAGTTGAATTCATAGAGTTGGGATTCAAAAATAGAATTATCATATTTTTTCTAAGAAAATTTCATGGAAACTATAGAATATGATGTAATTATAAAAAATTAATAGGGTTTTGTATTAAATTTATGTAAATGGGAAAACAAAATCCATTATAATTATTTGATACAATGGAACATTTAATATTATAGTTTCTTCATAACGAAACATTTGGAGGGTCAGTAAAATTCTGATGGATGTAACCATAGGATAGATGCCTGAAAATTTTGAATAAAAAGGTATATAATAAATAATAAGTTAATGGCCTTTTATGGAAGCTTATTTGTAAGAGGAATTTTTTTTTACTCCCATTATTTCTAACATAAATATCCTTCAAAAAATAACCATGTTGGCTGTATTGAAGGATATTTTGATGATCAAATGAACCTTAAATAATAAGTTTTTAATCATCCTAATCTAGGATTTTGTGGAGTTCATGAATGATGGATTTTAGATGATGAAAACAAAAGGGCTCATACACATGTTCTACTCAACTACGAATAGATGACATAATTTGTATTATGAGCGATATAATCACATATTAAATATTTTAAAAAAATAAATTAATATTATTTTATTTATAGATTATATGATGATCATATTAAAAAACATGCCTTCCTTGAATAACATTAACAACAGAATTTTTTATACTCATTTCGAAGACTATTAAAGTCAATTTTTTATAGTTTAACATATGAAATTAATTTATTATTTATTATATTTCTAACTGTTATGAAAAATTTCAAGTATCACAACATGCTGATAAAATGGATAATTGATTATGTTTATTGAGTAACCCACCATAAAAAATGGTTAAATATTAAAATGTATATATAGTGAATGGTTTTGGATTTCATATTTATGCATATGTAATATAAAAAACCTTTACTAATGGTGTTTTCTTAATAATATATCATCATAGAGAAGGTGATGTTGAATTTTATGCTATGCTTGATGAAATAATTGAAATGTGTTGTCTAAAAAATATTTATGTAATGATATTTAAATGTCATTGTTTTGATATTGATATATTTTTACGTGTTCATCTATTCCATGGAATCATCAACATTAAATATAAAATCATTATTATAGTAAATTATCCATTTTGTTGGCTCATCAAGAATATCAAATTTATTATGGAAATTATTATGCCACTTAATGAGAGTTAATTTATTGGTGGAGCATTATAAAAATAAAATCCCATGATAATCTGTTTATAAAAAGTGAATTTTCTTTCATTGAAGTGCAATGAAATTAAAATATAAAGGATAAAACTCCAAATAAATCTTTTTAATGAAGAGGAATGAATATAAATGATGACACCCCACAGTTATATATCAATGATGTTGATGATGTTGATGATGTAATAATGGAATTTGAAATTATCAGAGATGATGAAGTTAAAACTCACACGAGAATTGATGATACTTAGGGGAAGATGAAGATATTGACCCTATCCTATATGAAGATGAGGATAAAGATGAATATTGACACAATTACATGTTTTTTATAGTAATAATCAATATATATATATATATAATATTTTTTTCAATTATTTGATGAACAAATTCTTTTTATGTATTTGATGGATAATAAGGCTTTTGATGAGATGTTTCATAGCTTCGAGGATGATATTCTTCCAGGTGATGTGACTGATGCTTCTTCATCCGACCCTTAGGTTACAAGAAGTTCATCATTGGATTGAAGTGTTAATAACCTTTCAAGATTGATTAATCCAAATAATATTCATAAGAAACATCCACATCTTGATTTCAATACACACAGGCAGAGGTATGCCAAGCTGTGTAATTTTGTTAATTTTCATTGTCATTAATTTTCATTAATTTATTTATGTACTAATTGTTTTATTATTTGTTAATTATTATCATATCTTTTCACATATAGCTATTAGAAATTATAGTGCTATTTTTGGGAATTAATATTTTTTGATAATGGGGGATGTGGGACCATTTTCCAATTTATGTTTGAGACCTCATGTTTGATCATTGGATGTTAGGTAGATAAATAATTGTTATTTTTAAATTTATTTAATTATCAACATTCTATTATTAATTATTTGTAGGGTTTATGGTATCCCATTGATGATACAATGAGGACCTATATTTGGGAGGCCTGGGAGGCCTATATTCATGAGTGTCGTCATCAGTTTTTGAATAATCTAAGGAAGGGGTCCGTGAAGAAATCTAGCGTTACAGTTTTTGACCAGTGTTATTGCAACCATGAACCCGATTACATATCCTCTCATGTTTTAGATATATTATGATGATGTTAGATGTAATATTGTTTTTATTGGACACCATCATTAGGTCAGAAGAATCATGAGAGGAAGGAGTTCACATAAAATGATGGTAGTAGTATGTTCCATACTCATCAACACCATATGATAAATACAGTAATTTGATACTTTATTAAAATTTAATATAAAATGTTTATTTCATTATCCTTATAGGCTATTAATCATCCCTATATTAAAGAGTTCAATATTTATAGTAGTATGTACACTGATCATGTCACTAGAGATATTAATGGTGGTCTACAACGTCATATTGTGGTCAGGTATGTTTGTTTTTGAGTTTAAAAATTAACTAAAAATAAATTTTCCCTATTTAAATTTTAATTTGAATTTGAATG
The DNA here is from genome assembly GCA_963277665.1 of Viscum album. Classification (NCBI taxonomy): domain Eukaryota; kingdom Viridiplantae; phylum Streptophyta; class Magnoliopsida; order Santalales; family Viscaceae; genus Viscum; species Viscum album. Next base: position 242,848,610 of record OY728162.1, read on the forward strand.
AGTCAAATGAGGTCAAAAATTCTCACACACATAATGAGATTCTGGATGAGTCTTATGGGAAAGACACTAGGCATCTGAACTTGATGACACAACATGGATAAAGGAGACTCAATATGCATTTGTGAAAGGACAATTTGTTGATATCATATCTCGATGGATGCCTGATATTTTTTATAGTTCTGCTAAGTGGTCATCATACAACTTGAGAGGATATTGTGGAGAGTCTTCATATTTGAATAAAAAAATATACGGAGAAGTTTCCAGTTTAGGATGAGCTTATAGAGACCTACACAGGGAGTAAGAAGAGTTTCATTAATCATAAGGGAGCAGCTAGAGGAGAAATATCTATCACAAGAGAAAAAACATGAGTAGGTTAGAGAGCACATTTGACACCTATTGCAAGATATAGGGATGGAGTTACCTCCACCACCTCATCAAGATAACCCTCCTCTAATTTGTGATTTATGTATATTTGTTGACATATTTACTATTATAAACATTTGGATGAACAATTTGTTTTTAATATGGTTATTAATTTAAATATTTAATATTTTATATATTTCGATTTTTAAATATTTGTAATGATTTTAAATTTTACATTCTAAATTTATAAATATTTTAATTTATTTTATATTTTATATTTTTTTTAATTTCTTTTAATTTTTTTAATTTATTTTTTATTGGATTATTCACTCGTCACAAATAGTTATTTATGACTGGTGAATAATCCCATAAAAAATACTCATGTATATATAACCAAAAAAATATTTTTATGACAGGTGAGTCCTTCGCCACAAATGACACTTTGTGATGGGCTTCCTCCACAAATGACCCATTACAAATAATTCATATTTTAGTAGTGTTATAATCATTTTGGCATGATAAATTCAAAAATAAAAATTTATTTCATCAAATTTAGTTGATAAAATTATGTATTTAATTTTTAATCACATTCTTGACTAATTATATATGAATTATGTTGTTGTTTCTTAAGAAAGGAAATATTACTTAATATAGTTAAATCTAGAGTGTTATATTATTCCCTCATAAAAAATATCATCCTTGAAATTTACAGAATGTGACCTCCTGATCAGATGTGGGTTTGTATCCTCTGGAATTGGGGATGACCTCGTTGATTGAAGGTTCAAACATTCCAATCGGTTTCTAACGGGTTTGTTCGTAGAACCGGAAACATCCAATGATTCCATATTCATTTGAACCTACTTTCAAAAGGTATGTGCTCATTAGTTGTGGAATAATGAGGCTTTGGAATTTTCATTGGTTAAGAGGATGGGAGGTTGGACTCATCACACCTTTTTGAGGGGAATTATTGTCTACTCCGGGACTCTCTTTATAGATTTAAGTTATGTCCATGAATCCTTATTACATTAACAAGTATAAAATGAGATTTCCTTTAGATTTGACAATCAATGATTAAATATGTATGAAATTTAGAGAATATTTTATATGTATTCGAGGTTCTTCATCTATAGAGAATCATCTGTATTTGTTAGAGATTCTTGGTCAATGGTATCCTTCAACACATTATATATAAATCTCTTGGTCATTATGACGACCATGATTGTTTTAAAGCCACTCAGTGGGGCACCTAAAGTTTATTGTCATTTAAAAGGACATGGATTATTTCAGAGTTGGGATAGAACCCGCAGATGGGCTACATACGTATCCTTTGTTTAGAAAAGGAATCAAAACCTACATAGTTTGAGTAAGGGAGTATGATGTTTATGATTGACGACTCAAAAAAGGATGTCATAATTACTTTTACACTGTAAGCTCACGTGAGTGATACTCGGTGTGAGAAACAAGAGGTATTGGTAAACAAACCAAACAATTGTGCCATGAAAGATGGAATCATAAGAAATAATGTGGGGCTTATGTATGTATGACTGCCTAGATAAATGAAGAATATGGTTTACTTCAGGGAAGAAATCCAGGAACATGGTTCATAAAGGTATATGCGCTTCATGGAGATTTGAATACTCTAACATGGGGATTACTCCTAAAAAGGAGGCCCAAATTAGGAGAAGAATTGTGATTCGGTTTTACTCCTGAGAAGGAATCCCAGATCAAAGGTAAATTAGGATTGGTTAAGAGAAATTAAGACTGGGTCCTAATCTTGAGAAGGACGCCCAGGTTTAGGGACATTGAGAAATTAAAGGACTTGGGCCTTACTCTTAAGGATGATGCCCATATTTGATACTTAACTGGGGCTTAATCCTGAAAGGGAGGCCTATATTTCGGAATTTTAAGATTGGTACTTACTCCTAAAAAGGATTCCCAGATTAGGGGATTTAGGGTTTACTCCTAAAATGGAGACCCAAATTAATGAGGACTTGGGGATTATTCCTAATGAGGATGCCCAATATTAATGAGAATTTGGAACTGGGGCTTACTCATGAAAATGAGGCCCAGGTTAAGGAACTTGGTTGGGGATTACTCCTGAAGAGGTTGCCTGAATTAGGGGACTTGGGGATTATTACTAAAAAGGAGGCCCAATTAAGAGATCTTGAATTGGGGATTACTCCTGAAAAGGAGTCCCATTTTTAAAGGATTCTTTCATCTTAAAGGATGAGGTTAAATGAATGAACTATTTAAATTTAGTGACATAAAGATATGTAAATCACTGGGTTTTGAGAGAGGTTCCACGAAGTTCCTTTCAGATAAAAAAGTCAAATAAAGAAATCATGCCATTAATGGCTTTGAAGAGTGCATTAAAGACTGAATCTTGAATACGAGAGGTGAAATGGCATAAGAGGGGTGAAATGGTCACGAAAGGCACCCAAAAAGATAGGGGATCTCAAGTCCTGGCAGGCGCGCAGGTACTGCGTGGGCGCACAAGTCCTGGTCACGCAGGTTTACCTGCACGACACATGTGTACTTGTGCGATTTTCTACCGTTAAGGTAATACTTGGTCGAGACTTGGCTCAAACCCATGGTATTATCCCTAGAGGCTTTCCAGAAGATGGAGCGCATGTTCTGGTGAAGAAGTAGGGTGGCGCACAAGTGTGTCCATTTCCCTTAAGGGTAAAACACTTAGGCGCTCAAGTGTTAGTGAATTCTAACATTTAGACCTTAATCCTCTTGTATAGACCTTCCATTCTAGGTAAATAATTACCTTATAAGTGTTTGGAAGACTTGAAGAAGAGACTTGGGAATTCAGAGATCTATATCTGAATTATGGAAAAAATCCATCTTAAATGGGGGGCCCACCGAGTCTATTTATTGGCTGGAGAAGAGCCCAAACATTTATCACTTAGGGCGCGCAAGTCACTTGCACGACCATTAGGTGGCGTGCACGTATACTTGCGTGACAGTAAAGGAACTTGCGTGGTGCATGTTCATTTGAGTCCTTTTTCATTCCTTTGTCGATTTTTTTATGTATTCTTCAAAGGATGAATCAATTTGTGCTAAGTCATTTCCCTTTCAATTATTTTAGACAATGTGACGAAAAGGAGCATCAACAAAAGTACCCCCTCAGAGTTGGATCCGGAGAGAATAGTGAATTTGACACTAAGGTGAGAAGAAATTTGGAAGTTTAAAGTCATGCATGTTGGACTATAAAAAGTCTAATGTTTAAGGTCGAAATGGCATTGAACGATTGAATGAGAATTGACTCAATTCCTTGAAAATTTATCTGAAAATATATCACCACACTCAAGTATGTGGGAAAAATGTAAACCATGAATTAAGAAATTTTGAATCTGAGGAATGATATGAGAAAGGGATAAAAGGCATTAGAAGAAGTAATTCCCCAGAATGAAGTTACCATTATTTAACAAACCCGTTATGGGGTTGAATTATGCAGGGCCACCTAAGGGAATTGGCTCCATAGTCAAATAATAGTAACTTTTGGATGAAATGTATGTTATGTGGACTGTTTATGCAAATCCACCTAAGGGCATGTGCTGCATAGTCTGGAAAAAGAACTCTTAGAAATTTACCTTTCTACTGCTAAAATCCAGTGGAAGTTTATGGAGATTCAAATTTTCCAAAGTATAGAGTTTGCTGTATGGAGAGAGGAACATGAATATGGAGAAGATATTTCCAAACAAGATTATCCAAGAACTTTATGAATGTCACTCCTACGAAGGTCTTACCCAAATGTAGGGAAGGGAAAATATAAACCATAGACATGAATATTTTCAGATCATGAAAAAGAGTATGGGACAAATATGTTAAGGATAGCCATTTTTTCGGATCCCTACATATTATCATTAAGACAATCAAGGAAAAAAGAGATTTTCTTCCCATGAATGAAGTTACCACTAATTAACAAACCCGTTAGGGGGTTGAATTATACAGGGCCACCTAAGGGCATTGACTGCATAGTCAAATAACAGCATCTTTTGGCTGACAAGTCCATTATGTAGACTGTTTATGCAAGGCCGCCTAAGAAAACGTGATGCATGGTCAGGAAAAAGAACTCTCAGAATTTCAGGCCTTTTGTGATTAGAAGTTATGAAAAGTGTTATGAAGATCTGAAAATATTTAAGGTTATGATTATGACACATAAAGATGGGTATTGTCTAATGTATGCAGAGATACATGGATCAATGATAACCATAATCATGTTGTGGCTGGATCCTGAATTGAAATGTTAGACTTCCCTACGTATCCCATAAGGATGGGAATCAATCCATACATATTTCTTAAACTACAGTTTAACGTCATGCGAGACGAAAAGGATTGGAGATCTTAGCTTAGGGTCATAGAGTGTGGACCATTATAAGAAATACACAGTGTGTGTTTTCATGGGGACTTTTCAGCCAGGGGACTGAAAGGGGAATTTCAGGTTTGGCCCAAAAGACATGGGGCTGGATTCAAGGGACACTCAAACGTTCCAACACATCCCAAAAGGATCGGAATCAATCCCAAGTAGTTTTAGAAATACCCTCTGCAGAAATTTGGTTCGTACAAGTGAAGGGTGAAAGGGGACTTTAGTGTAATGATGGTTTAACCAAAGATAAAAGGTTCAGGTATACCCATGTATGCACATAGTCTTTGAAATGAAACATGATTGAAAATCAATGTAAATAATGACACCCTCTCAGGTGAGGGTATCGAAGAATATTGTAGTTTATTGTCATACAGGACAAAAGTGCTGTACAGTTTAACGTCATATAGCAAGGAAGAAAGTGAACCAATGTAATGATATTTATTCTGGTGGCAATTTACGAATCAACATCGTATGAGATGGAGGTGAACCGATGTGAAGAGATTGGTTTTGGGCTTGAAACTTGGGAGGTTGCCTACGTACCCAGCTTGTAAGGCAAGGATCAAATTCCGCATAGTTCAATTAAAGAATGAATTAATGATCAAGTTTTTCTTGGGGAAAACACCCTAAAAAATGGTGTTGGGACTTACGAATGGTTAACGGCCCAAAGAGAGTGTTATGGTTGAAGTTTTCTCTAAGCTCACGTGAGTCATACTTGGTGTGAGAAACAAGAGGTAAAAAAAACCTTAACGATGCACAATTTAATGTCATGTAGGACATATAAAGGGACTATGTTGTTTAATGACTTGCAGTTAGGACTATTGGTGTTGCACAGTTTAATGTCATGTAGCAGGGACAAAGTACAGATTAATGTCATGTAGGACATATTAAAGGACTTTCTGTATAGTTTAGCATCATGTAGTTAGGACGATGGGGAAAATACAGTTTAATGTCATGTTTGGACAAACAGAGGATTGTGTAGTTTAATGTCATGCAGTGAGGACAAAAGAGTACACAATTTAATGTCATGTTGGACGTATTAGGGACTTTTTCACAGTTTAACGTCATGTTGGTAGAAAAAGGGATGTTACAGTTTAGCGTCATGTTAGACGTAAGTGCACATAGTTTAAGGTCATATGCATGGACCGTGGATGGTGCAGTTTAATGTCATGATGGATGATATAGGGACAATATAGTTTAATTTCATGTTATACGAAAATGATGCAAACCGTTTAAGGTCATATGCATGGACCATGGATGTATTTTCTGTTCATAAAAAATATTTCTTTAGAAATCTAGCATTGGTTGGAGTAGTGATGACTTCTCCATCCATTGAGATTAAAGAATATGCTTCATTGGAATAAGCCTTATTTATTGAATAAGGTTCTTCCCATTTTGTCTCAAACATGGGAGGTTTCATTCCTGGTATCATTGGAGTTCTGAGAACTAATACCAATTCTCGCTGAACGAATGAATGAAGACACACTTTTTTGTTGAAATCTCGTGCTATTAGATTCTGATAGACTTCCAAGTGGTGCAGTGTCCAAAATATTTTCTCATCTAACCGTTCCAATTCATTCAATCGCTTTTGAGATTTCTCATCTGTAGATGACTGATAAAAAATTGCTACTCTGATCGAGTGTAATTGAACTTCAATTGGAAATACTGTTTTCGTTCCATATACCAGTGAATATGGAGTTGACCGCTTTGCAGTGCGGGTGGGGGTCCGATAAGCCCATAAAGCATGAAAGAGTTTATCAGGCCATGAATTCTTATCTTTATCCACCGTCTTTTGCATTATATTTGAAAGAGTCTTGTTGATGGCTTCTATCTGGACATTGGCCGCTTCATGATACTGAGATGAATGGTTGGATTTGATTTTGTATTCTTGATACAACTTCTTCACCTCGGATGAACAGAAGTTGGTGTTATTGTCCATCAATATGGTATGAGGGACACTAAATCTGGTAATGATGTTAGAATTGATGAAGCTAACAATGCATTTAGAACTAACTTCTTTGAGAGGTATTTCCTCTGCCCATTTTTAAAAGAAGTCAGTACTTGTAAGAATGTACTTAAACTGCTTGGCCGTAGCTGAAGGGTAAGGTCCCACCACATCCATTCCCCATGTGGCAAATGGCCACGAGTATTTAGCAGTATGAAGAAACTATAGAGGTTGATGAATGAAGTTGGCATGTACATGGCATGAATGAGACTTATTTGTGAAATCAACACAATATTTTATCATTGAAGGCCAAAAGTATCCAAGCCTTCGAATCTGATTAGATAGTCTATGTCCAGACTGGTGGGAACCACAAACTCCTGCATGCACTTCTTTCATTACAGCCATTGTCTCTTCACCATCAATGCATCTAAAGAGAACTCCATCAAAACCATGTTTGTAGAGATGTTTTTCTAGGTGATCTTGGCTATCATAAAGAGTAAAATTGACCACATGTCGCCAAATTTGTTCTTTCTCGACTCTATCAGTTGGAAGTGTTCCATTTTGAAGGTATTCCATGATAGGTGACATCCATCCTGCAGTATGACCATACAGTTCCGGAATGGGACTAATTTAAATAATTTCCTCTGTTCTGATTCTAACATAAGGTGAAATTGCATGATGGTTAGAAATTCTGATGGTTGGATCGTCTCGATTTGGATCTGCCAGAGCTGTGGCTATATTAGCCAGTGCATCAGTTTGAGCAATTTGTGATCTTGGGACATAAGAAAATATCGTTTCTGAAGGGAATTACCCCATTAACTCTCTGATGTAATCATACAAAGGTATTAGTTCTTCTTTTTTGATGGAATAATCCCCATTGACTTGTTTGATTACCAGGTCTGAATCACCTTTCACCTTTATGTGGTTCACTTGTGCTTGAAGTGCCAACTCCAAGCCTACGATGAGAGCTTGGTAATCTACTTTATTACTTGTACCACCTCCCAACAATGAGAAGGAATAAGGTAACACTGCCTTTTCCAGGGAAATAATAATAACTCCCAATCCAACCTTATTGAATTTAGGATCTTCCATTTTCTTCCCTGTTGGACTTCTGGAAGCACCATCCAAATACATTTCCCATACTTGAGGACTATCCTAAAGAGAGAGGACTTCCTCATCCGGGAGTTCAATATCTGAAGATGTGTCTTCCATTGAAGGGTGTTCAATAAAGAAATCAGCTAGAGCTTGGCCCTTTATTTCATTTTGAGATGCAAACTGAATGTCGAATTGCTACAAAATAACTGCCCACCTTTCCAGACGTCATGTAAGCATTGGATGACTAAGGATGAATTTGAGCGGGTTATTGAGAGATAACAATTGGACCTCGTGATGTTTCATGTAGTGTCTCAAATTCTGAACTACAAAGCTTAATTCTAGGAAGCACTCTCAATACATGAATACTGGGTTTCTACTTCAAGCATAGTCCGACTGAGATAGTAGAGGCTATTTTCATTCCCAGCATCATTCTTCTGAGAAAGAAAGGCACCCAATGATCTCTCTAAGGCTGTCACATAGAGGATAAGTGGCCTTTCTTCAACAGGTGGAATTAACACCAGTGGACTCAAGAGATACTTCTTGAGAATATCGAACGCTTCTTGACATTCTTCAGTCCACATGTAAGTGACTCCCTTCTTCATTAATTTGGTGAAGGGTAAACGTTTTCCTGCCAAATTGAAATGAAACGCCGAATATAGGCTAAGTGTCCTTGAAGTCCTCTCAATTCTTTCAAATATTGAGGAGGTTACATACCAAAGATTGACTTGGTATTCTCAGGATTGACTTCAATACCACGATGGTGTACAACAAAGCCAAGAAATTTTCCTGAGGTTACCCCAAAAGAACATTTCAAGGGATTCACCTTCAAATTATGTTGTCGAAGCTTACAGAATATGAATTCTAAATCAGCCAAGTGATTAGAACGTTGTTTGGATTTGACCACCAAATCGTCCTCATAGAATTCAACATACTTTCTTAAAAAGGGTTTGAAGATACAATGCATGGCACGATGATATGTTGCACCTGCATTCTTTAAGCCAATGGGCATTACCTGGTAGCAAAACACACCCTGAGGGGCTCCGAAGGTTGTAGATTCTTCATCTTCTGGAGCCATTCAGATTTGATTATATCTGGAATATCCATCCATAAAAGAAATTGCTTCATATCCAGCTATTGCATCAATTAATAGTTCGATAATCGGAACTGGAAAATCATCCTTAGGACAATGCCCATTAAGATCTCTAAAATCAATGCAAAATCTAATTTGTCCATTCTTCTTTTTCACTGGGAAAATATTATCCAACCATTTAGGATATTGAACTTCTCTGAAAATGATAGCTTTGATGAGCTAATACACTTCGGTTTCAATTTTGGAAGCATAGGTTGGGTGTGTTCTTCTTGTGGCTTACTTAAATCCTCGATGTTCTTCTGGTAAACCCAAATGATGAGTATCAACATCAGGATCAATCCCGGGCATCTCTGTATAGTTACAAGAATATATGTCTCTATTTTTCTTTAAAAAGGAAATATACATTTCTTGTTCTTCAAGAGTCATGTCCACACTGATTAAAGTGGGGCGTGGATCTCCTTTTGCACCCAGATTTATTTCTCTGATTTCATCTACGGTGGTACAGATACCCTCTTCAAATGCTGGAGGAGCATCTCTAAGATCTTCTTCTTCTTCTTCAACACGTGTTATTTCTTCCATTTCTACTTGCATAGTAGATGATAAAGAAGAATTTATATGATCAGAGGAGATGTTAAAACATGAACATCATGAAGAAAAGGCTTCCATTTCTGACCCAATTGATGATGAATGGTCTTCCCTGGGAAATATAGAGGAGATGATGGTTTGATAATTGACATCATCGTTCACCTCTGACATTGCTATAACTTCTTCTGGGATGATTGGAGAAGTATAGACTTGCTGTATTTCAGTGGGTGAAATGTATACATCTCCATTTGAGCATTCATTATTGCCTGGTGGTTCCCCAATTTCTCCCATGTTGTCTGGCTCGATTTTCGTAATTGACATTATGGATCTTTCTATAAGATTATTTTGATTTGGGTCTATCCTATCAATTTTACTGATAGGCAACACATAATCTATACTGACATGTGCAAATGGATTTACTGGAATCTTTTCCGTACCATACAGAGCCTTATCTTTGGTAATCTCCTTTGCTGTGGATTTCTCCCTTCCCTTCATGTGATAGAATTCCACCTCAATGTATTGAGACTCATATGTCTTGAATGGGGCCTTATCACCATAAAATGTCTCAACATGACCATGAAAACAATATTTGAGACATTGATGGTATGATGAAGGGATAACCACATATTGATGTAGCCAGGGTCTTCCAAGCAAGATGTTGAAGGCTGAGTCTTGATCAACAACCATGAAATCTGAATTGGATACAAGATCTCCAAACTGAGTTCTGAGTGAAACTTCGCCCAGTGGTTCTTGTTCATTTTTATCATATCCTTGTAACATCATGGTAGAAGGAGATAAATCAAATTCAGTGAGGCCCAATCGATGAAGTGTACGAATGGGCATGAGGTTGACTCCTGAACCATTATCAATGAAAGCACCTCGGACATCTATACCATTGACCTTTCCAGATAAGTACAAAGGTCTAATATTTCCATGCATGACATCATCTTCATCTTCATCAGTAAAAGATATCACTATAACGACCCATACATTAAATACATTGTTAATACTTCAAAATTGAAGCACACTTATTACAACATATGACAAAACCACAAAGGACCGTATATGTATAGTGTCTTTAGAAACTGGGAAACATAAACAAATGGTTCATAAATTTTCTACAGTGTCTCCCATTTATTTCATCATATCTAGGGTCCCTTTTAGCATATTCTACTTAATATCCATCTTCCTGACCTGGGGAAAAGAAAACATAAAAGGGTGAGCTCAAATTCTCAGCAAGGGAAAATAAAGGAAATAAAAATCATATCATATCTTTTTAAAAATCATAACCTGCAAAAGAGATCATAATATCTTAACATGGAACAAATCATAGTAGTGAAAATGAGATCCCCATAATCATAACATGAAACTTGAAACTTTATGGCATGCACACATAATCATGGAAAATCATTTCTTATTAGTCATGACTCATTGCCAAGACGATCTTAGTGGACAATGTCCCTTTCTGAACCGATTCACCCTCGTTCCAGTCCTGTTTCACTGAACCGGTATAACCTACCGTTCCAGCCATGTCTATCTCATGAGATATAAAATCTTTACCCAATCCATTGGAGGGAGATATAGGTCCCACCCATCTTATAATGGATCCTTTCTTATGTGTGCCACATAATCATAAACCATACATCATAGCGTAACCCATGTAATAAAAATGGGATTCTTAAACAACATGACATCATAAAACAATTCATACAAGATAAAGGAATTCATAAAAAATATTTCCATCACAACATAATCAAACCAATGTAATAATAGGGATAAAAACAGAACCCTTTTATTATCTTAGACGGAAAATAATTTTGATAAAATACTTGAACTCTATTCTTGAGGAAAATATCCTTTCTACTTCAAATTTTTTTTTCCTTTCATAACATGTCATACGACTTTAAAATAAAAGAATTTGATTAAAAATAAACTTGAAAACATGTAAAGGAAGTTTCTTGGAAATAATGTTTTAAAAAATCCATTCATGCCGTATAAGTTAAAAAAACATTCTTCGTACTTTTGTCGGAAAAGTCAAAAAGTACCTCGTACGAAAAACGACAAAAGATTCCTTTCATATCTTTTACTAAAAACCCACCGAAGGGTAAAATTGGATTTAAAAAAATGTAGAAGGATTGAAATAATATTACATATTGAGGGAAAATGGATGTGGATGATAAAATACACCCCAGTAAATACTTACGAATAAACAATCTCGGATAAAAATAAGATTGTGATATTTTCCTTACCTTAGGTCCGATTTTCTTTGTACGTGTCCGAAGCTCCTGTATAATGGTTTAAATAATGTTATTGACTTATTCCAGAATCATACATATTGATATGATATCATATATGGTCATATTCTTAGCTTTTTGTTAGTAATATTTCATTGTTACTTGTTACTCGGGTCTTTATTGCCTTTTGTTCTTATGCGTGTTTTGCCGAATAAATTCTTATTCTTCTTTTAAGGTTATAGATACCTTATATAAAGAATGGTATTGATGTAACATATATCATATTTATTAATTCAATTCATTTATATAATTAATATGTAATGATGATCATGTAGAACGTGTCGCATCACATCGTGGAGACGGTATTCCGTACGTACGCACGAGTGATGATATCGTTCCTATAATTGTGGAATTGTATTGGAGTATATATATATTATTTCAGTATCAATATTACTTTATAATAATCATAAATTGTTACTCATTACACCATTATACCCATCCTTTTAAGGTGATGGTGGAAAATAGATTACACCACGGCGTGGAGACGGTATTCCGTACGTACGCACGCGCGGTGATTTCATTTTTCCGTAGGATGGATAGAAGGTGAATTAGGGTTGTTTAATATTTATAATAACATATCAGTATGTAAGTAATACTGATGTTATTACTTTATCATGAAACAACTAAAGAAGAAGAAGTTGAAGAAGAAAGAAATTGAAAAGATCGGTAATGGATATTACCTCTTCTTTGGAACGCCTCTTTGAATCCTCCACTTAAGGAACTAAGATTAGTCTTTGAAGAAGACCAGGACCTCTAGGATTATTCTAGGGAAGTGGAGAGGAGAAAATGTCAGGGGTTGGCCGAGCTTTAGTGCTCAAATTGGTGTGAGGAGGAGGGGGAGGAGGTGCCCTTTTATAAGAGAGGAGAGGGGCACCTTAGGAATATCTCAAAATATTATTTTATATTAAAGTCAAAATCGGTTTATAATGGTTCTAAAGGGTCTTATTTCGAAGATAAAGTGGGGATGGGTCGAAATCCTATCAACCAATAGGATGTAGACATGTTTAGGGTATTATTTTAACCTTATCAATTAGATTTAACTCTTAGTTAAATAATTTAACTTTTATCATGTCTTTTTGTTTTCTTTCACTATATGGTAAATACACTTACTATAACATGCCATACGAACCCCAAATTGTTTATTATTAATATATATATCCTTATCTAAGTCATTTGGCCGAACCTTAGATTTTTAGGAATAATATAACAATTAATAATATAATATTTGATTTAAAAACTATTTTGTGTCAATTTTGACACTATTTGATATATGATTTTTGTGAAAGTCATAACAGAATTATATGTTCGAACCAAGTTGATTAAATCAACACTGATATATCATAGTAACCTAGAAAATTAGTGTAATTCATAAAAAGTCTAAAATTACATTTATTTTGGTGTTTATAACATCAATTATGTCAATATTTCATAAATAAGATAATTACTGCATCATCGTTGTGTCATAATTAAATTAAATTATTTAATGTCTAAAAATTATAAATAAAATACCATTATGTAGGAAATCTTTTTAGATTTCTAATGAATATTTATTGTCTAATTTATCTTATGTATAACCTCATATTAAAAATGATTTACTTATTAAACATTGATTTTAACTATTTTAACCCTTCTTTAAATAAATTAATAATAAATGTCCTAATCTAACTCAAGTGGGCCTAAATGGTCATATTTTATTCATAAGGTTGTTTTTGGTCGAATTACACTTATCCAATAGAATTAGGACATGTGTTAGGGTAATAGTAATATCATATTTACCCTTAGTTACCCTATTTACTATTAACCGCGGTAAAAAAAGTAAAAAGTTACTATTCACCAAAAAATTATTTTTATCTCATTGAACCACATTTTACTTACTGATATCAACCGTGTCTGTTGGATTTTCGAAATTCCATTCACAGAAGCGGTAAAATTAAGTTTTATGCAAAATTCAGTTTTTAACCTACCACTTAGTGGTTTCACTATTCATCAAAAATTGAAAGTTTTCAGAAAAATACCAAAATTTCACCATAGGCTAATTTCGGTATTCCGAATCCAAAAATGAAGTCCATTTTGAAAAATAAAATTTATAAAATTTCAAAAAGTGGTTATTACTATTTATAACGGCTAGTTTTAATAATATTTTAATAGCATATCGTTGTTTAGTGAAACTCGGTATTGCGTACGACGCAAGCTATCGAGGAAGGTCGTGATTGCGTGTAAAGTAAGCCAAGCAAGTGTGTAGTGAAAGATTCCTTTGAACAAAATATTACTCATAAAAATCTCAGGTGTTACATTCGACCCCCCTTAAAAAGAATTTCGCCCTCGAAATTCGTCACTTTGTATCAAACAGATGAGGATACTTCTCCCTCATCATATCCTCAAGCTCCCAAGTAGCTTATTCTAATTGGTGGTTCCTCCATAAAACTTTCACCAAGCGAGTGGTCTTGTTTCATAAGACTTTTTCGCTACGATCCAGAATCTCTATCGGCTGTTCTTCATAAGAAAGATCTTGCTCCAACGGTACAACTTCTGAGCTGAGTACATGTGAAGGATGAGGTATGTACTTTCTCAGGAGAGATACATGGAACACATCGTGAACTTGAGAGAGATTCGGTGGAAGCGCCAATCGGTAAGCTACCTTTCCAACACGATCCAGTATTTCGAAAGGACCGATATATCTAGGGCTAAACTTCCCCTTCTTTCCAAATCTCATAACCCTCTTCCAGGGAGATATTCGTAAGAACACTTTATCACCCACTTCAAACTCTAGGTCTTTGCTTCGGTTGTCAGCATAATTTTTCTGTCGACTCTGAGCTGCTCTTATGTGTTGTTGAATAGATCTGACCTTTTCTGCCATTTCATCAACGAGATCAGGTCCTAATAGATTTCTTTCCCCAACTTCATCCCAGCAAGTTGGAGTCCTGCATTTCTTTCCATAGAGAGCTTCATAAGGAACCATCTGAATACTGGAGTGAAAGCTATTATTATATGAAAATTCCACCAAAGGTAGGTGTTGATCCCAACCTCCTTTGAAATCCGTAGAGCAAGCTCTCAACATATCTTCTAGGGTTTGAATTGTTCTCTCAGACTGACCGTCTGTCTGGGGATGATAAGCAGTGCTGAAACTCAACTCTGTATCCAGAGTATGCTGATGACTTCGCCAGAACTTCGAGGTAAATCTCGGATCCCGATCAGATATAATAGAAAGTGGTACTCCATGAAATCTTACCACTTCCTTTACATATATCCTGGCAAGCTGATCTAGAGATAAATCCTCTCTAATAGCAATGAAGTGTGCAGACTTTGTAAGACGATCAACTATGACCCAAATAGCATTATTGCCTTTGGATGTTTTAGGAAGTCCTGTGACAAAGTCCATAGTGATGTTTTCCCATTTCCATTCGGGTATGGGTAATGGTTGTAACATCCCCTTAGAATTCTGTCTCTCAGCTTTAACATGTTGACAAACCAAGCATCGAGAGACATATTCAACAACATCTCTTTTCATGCCATCCCACCAGAAGTACTCTTTCAGGTCCCTATACATCTTCGTGCTTCCAGGATGAATAGAGAATGATGAACTATGAGCCTCATCCAGCAGCTCCTTCTTTAATTCGGGGATGGGAGGAACACAAACCCGATTCCTGAACTTTATTATCCCATCACAATTAAGGTTGAATTCAGGAACATTTCTCACCTTCTTTTGTAACTCGACATCTTCTTTCTGTGCCTCTTTAATCTTCACATGTATAGATGGTTGAACATTAATTTGAGAAAGATAAGATTTTCCCCTTCCATTATAATTCCAAGATCCATCCTTTGTAAATCCATAAATATTGGATCTTTTGTGATCCTCATCATGGATAAACTAGCATGCTCTTTTCTACTTAATGCATCTGCCACCTTGTTTTTTTTCCCAAGGTGGTAATGGATTGAGCAGTCATAATCCTTAATCAGCTCCAACCATCTTCTTTGACGCATATTTAGCTCCTTTTGTGTGAAAATATACTTTAAACTTTTATGATCAGTATAAATATCACACCTTTCACCATAAAGGTAATGCCTCCAAATCTTTAATGCAAATATTACCGCAGCCAACTCCATATCATGTGTTGGGTAATTTTGCTCATGGATTTTCAACTGTCGTGAGGCATAAGCTATCACCATATCATTTTGCATAAGAACACACCCCAATCCCTTCTTGGATGTATCACTGTAGATCACAAACCTTTCTCCACTACAAGGCAGTGTAAGCACAGGTGCACTGGATAACCTTCTTTTCAACTCCTTGAAATTCTCTTCACATTCCTCTGTCCAAACAAACTTAACTCCTTTCCGAGTCAACTTGGTGAGTGGATTAGATAATCGTGAAAAATCTTTTACAAAACGTCGATAATATCCAGCCAAACCAAGAAAACATCGGATCTCAGTTACTGTTGTTGGTCTTGACCATCTATCGATAACCTCTGTTTTTGCTGGATCCACAGATATCCCCTCTTTTGAGATTATGTGACCCAAAAATGCAACTTTTTGAAGCCAAAATTCACACTTGGTAAATTTGGCATAAAGCTTATCCTTTCTCAGGGTCTTCAATATAATTCTCAAGTGATCTTCATGCTCTTCCTTTCTCTTTGAATAGACAAGAATATCGTCTATAAAGACTACCACAAATTGATCAAGATAGTCTCTAAAGACTCTATTCATTAGATCCATGAAGATAGCAGGGGCATTAGTAAGACCAAATGGCATCACTATAAATTCATAGTGTCCATACCTTGTACGGAAAGCCGTCTTTTGTATATCCTCCCTTTTGACCCTTAATTGATGATACCCTGAGCGAAGATCAATCTTGGAAAAGTATTGAGCACCGCGTAGTTGGTCAAATAAATCATCAATGCGTGGGAGAGTATATTTGTTCTTGATAGTGATCTTGTTAAGTTCTCGATAATCAATGCAGAGTCTCATTGATCCATATTTCTTCTTAACAAATAGAACAGGTGCTCCCCAAGGTGACGCACTAGGGCATATGAATCCCTTATCAAGATTCTCTTGGAGTTGCTTCTTCAATTCCGGCAACTCAATTGGGGCCATTCTATAAGGTGTCTTTGAAATTGGAACAACACCCGGTACGAGTTCTATTGAAAACTCAACTTCACGATT
This sequence comes from Viscum album, assembly GCA_963277665.1. Taxonomy (NCBI): domain Eukaryota; kingdom Viridiplantae; phylum Streptophyta; class Magnoliopsida; order Santalales; family Viscaceae; genus Viscum; species Viscum album. Next base: position 242,865,514 of record OY728162.1, read on the forward strand.
TGGTGGAAGACCCGGTAATTCCTCCGGAAAGACATCATAAAACTCCCGTAAAATGGGCATATTCTTAATCGTGAGTTTCTCACCAACCATTTGAGATAAATAACCTTCGTTTAGTGGAATCAATACCCATAAGATGGAAGAAATTTCCACTGGAAGGTTATGTTCATCCTTGCATCGATATACGATCGTAGATTGATCTGGAATATGAAATGTGACTTCCCTTCTTTGGCAATTGATATGAGATCCATGCAGAGAAAGCCAATCCATGCCAAGAATCACATCAAATTCCACTAAAGGAAGGATCACAAGATTTGCAGGAAGCACTTTCCCACAAACTTCGATCGGAGAAGAATTATAAACTTTTGATGCGACTGTTGTGCCATTAGGTGTTGTCACAGCTAACTCAACATCTAATTGTTGAGGTAATATGGTGATACCCTTAGAAAATTTTTCAGAAATAAAAGAGTGGGTGGATCTAGAATCAAATAAAACATTTGCTACTTTAGAGTGGATGGTAAGTGTACCTTTCACCACTTCGTTATCGTACTCCACATCGCTGATAGAAATTGCATGTGACTATCCTTTGTCTTTAGCCTTAAGATTTTGTTGACGTCGACCATCATCATCAACCCTTGGATTTGGGCATTGATTGGCATAATGCCCCATCTCCTTGAACTTGAAACATTGAAGTGTAGTAGGTTCATTCTGTGTATCCCTTCCTTTGTTTGCATCATTTTACATCTTCTTCCCATTATTGCGGCATTCAAATGCTCGACGACCTTACTTTCCACATTTGAAACATTTACTTGTCCCTTTAAGACAACTCCCTCCATGTTTCTTTCCACACTTTGAGCATAAAGGAAAGCTCATCTTCTTTTCAGTGTGCTCTTTTGATTTTCCTTTGAATTCCATCTTCCTCTTCTTATCAAACCCATGTGACTGATGGGTTACTCCAATCTCCATCTCGACTTTGAGAGCACATCGAACGATTTCCTTGTAGCTATTGAAGTCCCTTATGGCTAACGACCTTCGAAGACTTGGTTTTAAGCCACTAAAGAATCGATCGATCTTACTCTCAGGTTGGATAATAATGCCAGAAGCGTACCTTGCAAGTCTTGTAAAATTTGCTTCATAGGTACCAACAGATTCATCATCCCTTTGCTTCAGTTCAAGAAACTCTTTCTCCATCTTTGTTCGGAGAATACGAGGGAAGTAATTATTGAAAAATAAGTTCTTGAACTCGTCCCATTCCATAGACCCAATTCATCCCTTTGCCTCATATTCTTAATAAGATTCCACCATTGATCAGCATCTCCTTCCAAACGATACACTGCTAGGATGACTTTATCATGTTCAGAACATTGAAGAACTGAAAATATCTTTTTAGTTGTACTAATCCATTGTTCAACAACTAATGGATCAGTAGACCCACTGAAAGAAGGTGGACGCTGCCTCATGAAGGATTCAACAGAATGTTGCTCCTTCCTTTGCTCGTTTGGAAGTCCTGCATGATTCACAACTTGAGAACGTTGTGTGAGAATGGCTACAAGATTTTTCATTCCAGCTCCCATATCATTTGGTTGCTCAGGGGGACAATCATTGCATTGCCCATCACATTCCGCATTAACACAGTTCCTTCGGGTTCCAGCCATTGACTAAAACCAAGAAGAATAGTGTGAGCAACACTAATTATAATAGGAAAACCACATAATCAAGGATAAAATTTCACACTTAAGGTCTTATCCTAGGGTATTCATGGCCATTTCTAAAACACTAAGATTGTGTTCTATGATTAGACTTATCCTTAGGGTTCTTACTAAGGCTTTCACATCCTAGTTTCCAAAGGTTGACTATAACTTTCCTCTGATACCAACTATAACGACCCATACTTTACATACATTGTTAATACATCAAAATTGAAGCACACTTATTACAACATATGACAAAACCACAATGGACCGTATAGGTATAGTGTCTTTAGAAACTGGGAAACATAAACAACTGGTTCATAAATCTTCTATAGTGTCTCCCATTTATTTCATCATATCTAGGGTCCCTTTTAGCATATTCTACTTAATATCCATCTTCCTGACCTGGGGAAAAGAAAACATAAAAGGGTGAGCTCAAATGCTCAGCAAGTGCAAATAAAGGAAATAAAAATCACATCATATCTTTTTAAAAATCATAACCTGCAAAAGAGAGCATAATATCTTAACATGGAACAAATCATAGAAGTGAAAATGAGATCCCCATAAACATAACATGAAACTTGAAACTTTGTGGAATGCACACATAATCATGGAAAATCATTTCTTGTTAGTCATGACTCATTTCCAAGACTATCTTAGTGGACAAAGTCCCTTTCTGAACCGAGTCACCCTCGGTCCAGTCCTGTTTCACTGAACCGGTATAACCTACCGTTCCAGCCATGTCTATCTCAGGAGATATAAAATCTTTACCCAATGCATTGGAGGGAGATATAGGTCCCACCCATCTTATAATGAATTATTTATTATGTGTGCCACATAATCATAAACCATACATCATAGCGTAACCCATGTAATAAAAATGGGATTCTTAAACAACATGACATCATAAAACAATTCATATAAGATAAAGAAATTCATAAAAAATATTTCCATCACAACATAATCAAACCAATGTAATAATAGGGATAAAAACAGAACCCTTTTATTATCTTAGATGGAAAATAATTTTGATAAAATACTTGAACTCCATTCTTGAGGAAAATATCCTTTCTACTTCAAAAAAACATTTTTTCCTTTCATAACATGTCATACGACTTTAAAATAAAAGAAGTTGATTAAAAATAAACTTGAAAACTTGTAAAGGAAGTTTCTTGGAAATAATGTTTTAAAAAATCCATTCATGTCGTAGAAGTTAAAAAAACATTCTTCGTACTTTTGTCAGAAAAGTCAAAAAGTACCTCGTACGAAAAACGACAAAAGATTCCATTCATTTCTTTTACTAAAAACCCACCGAAGGGTAAAATTGGATTTAAAAAATTTTAGAAGGATGGAAATAATATTACATATTGAGGGAACATTGACGTGGATGATAAAATACACCCCATTAAATACTTACGAATAAACAATCTCGGATAAAAATGAGACTGTGATATTTTCCTTACCTTAGGTCCGATTTGCTTTGTACGTGTCCGAATCTCCTGTATAATGGTTTAAATAATGTTATTGACTTATTACAGAATCATACATATTGATATGATATCATATATGGTCATATTCCTAGCTTTTTGTTAGTAATATTTCATTGTTACTTGTTACTCGGGTCTTTATTGCCTTTTGTTCTTATGCGTGTTTTGCCGAATAAATTCTTATTCTTCTTTTAAGGTTATAGATACCTTATATCCAGAATGGTATTAGTGTAACGTATATCATATTTATTCATTCAATTCATTTATATAATTAATATGTAATGATGATAATGTAGAACGAGTCGCATCACATCGTGGAGACGGTATTCCGTACGTACGCACGAGTGATGATATCGTTCCTATGATCGTGGAATTGTATTAGAGTATATATATATTATTTCAGTATCAATATTACTTTATAATAATCATAAATAGTTACTCATTACACCATTATACCCATCCTTGTAAGGTGGTGGTGGAAAATAGATTACACCACGGCGTGGAGACGGTATTCCGTACGTACGCACGCGCGGTGATTTCATTTTTCCGTAGGATGGATAGAAAGTGAATTAGGGTTGTTTCATATTTATAATAACATATCAGTATCTATGTAATACTGATGTTATTACTTTATCATGAAACAACTAAAGAAGAAGAGGTTGAAGAAGAAAGAAATTGAAAAGATCGGTAATGGATATTACCTCTTCTTTGGAACGCCTCTTTGAATCCTCCACTTAGGGAACTAAGATTGGTCTTTGAAGAAGACTAGGACCTCTAGGATTATTCTAGGGAAGTGTAGAGGAGAACATGGCAGGGGTTGGACGAGCTTGAGTGCTCAAATTGGTGTGAGGAGGAGGGAGAGGAGGTGCCCTTTTATAAGGGAGGAGAGGGGCACCTTAGGAATATCTCAAAATATTATTTTATATTAAAGTCAACATCGGTTTATAATGGTTCCAAAGGGTCTTATTTCGAAGCTAAAGTTGGGATGGGTCGAAATCCTATCAACCAATAGGATTTATACAAGTTTAGGGTATTATTTTAACCTTATCAATTAGATTTGACTCTAAGTTAAATAATTTAACTTTTACCGTGTCTTTTTGTTTTCTTTCACTATATGGTTAATACACTTACTATGACATGCCAAACGAACCCCAAATTGTTTATTATTAATATATATATCCTTATCTAAGTCATTTGGCCGAACCTTAGATTTTTAGGAATAAAATAACAATTAATAATATAATATTTGATTTAAAAACTATTTTGTGTCAATTTTGAAACTATTTGATATATGATTTTTGTGAAAGTCATAACAGATTTATATGTTCGAACCAAGTTGATTAAATCAACACTGATATATCATAGTAACCTATAAAATTATTGTAATTCATAAAAAATCTCAAATTACATTTATTTTGGTGTTTATAACATCAATTATGTCAATATTTCATAAATAAGATAATTACTGCATCATCGTTGTGTCATAATTAAATTAAATTATTTAATGTTTAAAAATTAAAAATAAAATACCATTATGTAGGAAATATTTTTAGCTTTCTAATGAATATTTATTGTCTGATTTATCTTATGTATAACCCCATATTAAAAATGATTTACTTATTAAACTTTGATTTTAACTATTTTAACCCTTCTTTAAATAAATTAATAATAAATGTCCTAATCTAACTCAAGTGGGCCTAAATGGTCATATTTTATTCATAAGGTTGTTTTTGGTTGAATTAAACTTATCCAATAGAATTAGGACATGTGTTAGGGTAATAGTAATATCATATTTACCCTTAGTTGCCCTATTTACTATTAACCATGGTAAAAAAAGTAAAAAGTTACTATTCACCAAAACATTATTTTTATCTCATTGAACCACATTTTACTTACTGATATCAACCGTGTCTGTCAGATTTTCGAAATTCCATTCACAGAAGCGGTAAAATTTCGTTTTATGCAAAATTGAGTTTTTAACCCACCACTTAGTGGTTTCACTATTCATCAAAAATTGAAAGTTTTCAGAAAAATACCAAAATTTCACCCTAGGATAATTTCGGTATTCCGAATCCAAAAATGAAGTCCATTTTGAAAAATAAAATTTATAAAATTTCAAAAAGTGGTTATTACTATTCATAACGGCTAGTTTTAATAATATTTTAATAGCATATCATTGTTTAGTGAAACTCGGTATTGCGTACGACGCAAGCTATCGAGGAAGGTCGCGATTTCGTGTAAAGTAAGCCAAGAAATTGTGTAGTGAAAGATTCCTTTGAACAAAATATTACTTATAAAAATCTCGGGTGTTACAATCACCACATGACATTCTGCAGGATTATTTTCTACATGGTAGACTTCAGCTGCAGCGATTTCAGTTTCAAACTCCTGAGGACTAGACAAAGCCTCAATGAGTGCCTCCCGAAGATCCATTCATAAATTCAAGGCATCCAAAATTGATAACTTGTCCGGTACTTGGGCCAGGTGTTTCAATATATCATACTTTTTATCCAAAGGTCTACGTTTCCCAACAGGAACATGTGGTTTAGCAAGTGCCTTGGAAGATGATGTTTTGGAAGTTGATGCATCTTGTATCAGAATAGGAGTTGGTAATACTCCTGGCCTTGGAAGATCAGACCAATTAGTTCTATTTACTTGCTGAGAAGAAGAAATTGGAACCTTCAACCGATATTACAAAATAACTGAGCCATGACTGAATTTTCTATTGGTGGAAGAACTTGCTTGTTCTTATTGAGTTCGCTGAAGGGCTCTACCACGAGTTTCTTCCACATACACAGTTCTAGCAGGGGAAGAATTGGAGTAGTGGCCTCTGAAAGAACCACGTATTCCCCTATATACTGAGTCTCTGGAACATCCTCTGATTCCTCTGTTTGATACAGGGAACTCAGGCTCATCAAAATCAAAACTGCGACTGGAATATGGATATGTCAATTGAATCGTATTAACAGAACTGAAGATCAACTCTTCGTCTGATGAAGTCCTTGCCTAATTAGCTTGTTTAGGCTGTGCCGTTTGGTGGGACGGTGCCCATGGAATTGAAGTAGATGGCATGAAGTCTGTCGGAGTCAAAGAAAACTTAGGCTTTGACATATACTCCTCTTCTTCTGATTCTATTTGTTTCTTTGAATCATGTCGTTTCTTAGAGGATTTTCCCTCTGATGAAGAGGTTTTTTCTACAATATTCATGCCAGAAGACACAATTGGTTTCTTTAGTTGTGTTCGCAAAATAGCATGAGTTTGGTTGATTGCCTTTCTAACCATCCAATAATAATACTTTTGTGAATTTTTGCTTTTGACTTCATTCCATTCTCCTTCTTCCTCTGGAACTATAGCAGTAATACATGCTACCTAGGCTGAAGAGCCTTTTAGTTTGACTTGTCCTGAGTTGACCATCTTTTTCAAGAGGTCTTTGAAGAAAAAACACTCTTGGATGGGATGCCCCAACATTTGATGAAAGGGGTAATAATTTGGACGGTCTTAATATCCTTCCTTGTTTGGCCTCTTGGGCCTTGGCAATTGAACCAGATTATTTTCCAGATCCGAAATGAAGTATCCAGGAACTTGTTCATTTAAGAAAGATTAAACTTTTCACTTCAGATCCTAAAATTGGTTTCGCCTTTGATCTCGTTGATCATCTTGATGAAACAGTCTCTGTTATTGGTGCTCGGGAGGTGGAGCCCTTCGAGAAGATGAATGTATTTATGTAGAAGCAGGTACATATGCTTGTTTAAGCATAACTATAGCAGTCTCTGCTTTACCCATTCTCCTTCCTTGAGCTGATGGAATTACACGAACATTAGCCGTAGCCTGTATAAGGTAATCTTCAATCTGCTGAGCGATTGAAGTAAGGTCTCAAAACCCTCCTGTGTATTTCACAGGGTTCAACGGCGTGCGTAATTCATCATGCAGATTTTCCACACAGATTGGAAATAGTTCTTCTTGTGGAAGTGCTAAGCATAGAGAATATGTTAATCCCTTCCAGCAAGCAATGAAATCAGAGACTCTTTCATTCTCCCTTTTCTTAAAGTTTTTAAGATAAAAAACTATTGTCTTTGGCAAAGTTGAGTTGAACTGAAGAAGGCATTTTTGGTGAAGATCCTCCCATCTGGTAATTGACTAGTTTTGAAAGCTTGTATACCAAAAAAAAGCTGGTACATGCAAGGTTCGTTTGAAACATCTGAGTTTCACAGCTTCTTGCTATTCCAGATTTCCCATAATATGATTGCAACGAGACACATAATGCGTCAAATGTTGTTCAAGATCGCCTGATCTATTGAAAATAGAGAATATAGGGTTTCCAAAACTGGATAGAGGAGAGATTCAATCTCCCCATTCAGGGTAAGATCTATTTTCTGGTTGAACCTATGCACGCTTCACTTCCATAGTCTCTAACCGAGCTGTTAATGACTCAATGGTAGTTATTAACTTTTGATAAACATCCGGTTGAACATGGAATTGGGCATGTGCAATGATTGGAGCTTGGAAAGATGTGGTGACTGGTACTACAACTGAGGGCAGCACTGCCAATTGTTGTTGCACTTGACTTATAGGATTAGACCTGTGGGGGTGTAGTGGTAAAGGAGGATATTCTTGATCCATCTCAGTAGCTGCAACAAACTCCCTTGGCTGACTGACTCCAGCACACTTACGAAGAAAACTACCTTGAAGTAATTCTACATTCATCTTTCTTAACTCCTTTATTTCTTCCTCTTGTTGTGAAAATATTTTCTCTAGTAAGAGCAATTTTCCTTCTCCAGAGGAAGGATATGTAACCTGATTATTTCCCCTCACTTTGTTGGATCCTTTTCGGAGAGGGGGAAGTGGGTTACTTGTAGGATTACCTAGGTTCTGAGTAATCCTTTGATTTCTTGTACGCACACCTTCTTCATTTGTGTCTGTGCATACATCTTATTGAGCATGAACCTCTTCATCTGAGTCCCCTTGTGTGAGCTTCATGTTCTGGAGGATCAGCAACAATGGCATTGATGACATTGATTGATGCATAATGCATTGCATTCCTCCTATATGAATTCCTGCGATATTGTCTTCTTCCATGTCTTTAATGAGACATTGCCTTTTGTTGATTCGATCCCTCAGGAACTTCTTGGCGAACCATAATTTGGAGAGAATCTCTTAATAATTTTTCTCTTCGTTCCTCTTGTGGCTTCTTCTCTAATCGAGAAAAGATCCATTTTATTTGAGGAGGGGATTGATGATTTGAAAAAGTCCCCAGTCCGGTGGACTGGGGCTGTTCCTGCTGTCTTTTCTCAACTACTCGAATCCTATTTATTGATTCCGAGGGTTGGTTTAAAAGAGTCCCTTGTCTGGAAAGCTGGGGTGGCTCCTGACATGATATGTCTGAGAATTTCTTGAAATCTCTCCTGATCTTTTGGACCTTAGTCCTGAAATTATCTCGATGCATCAACCTACATCCACTTTTATCACCCATCTCAAAAGACCGTTGGATGATTTTTGACAGTTCTGTCACATGGTGATGTGCTTGCTCCATACGAGAGGCCTATTCAATATTCTCTTTTGCCTGATGCAGGAATAGTTCAACAAATTATTCTCCGTATTCTTGATTTTTAGAGGAATTATTTTAAGCCTATTCTTTGGCAAGCTTTTGATTACAAACAAAGCCCATTGACATTGGCGGACCATGGTAAATAACATTGCATGAGACCATTTTCGGCGGGCTTTTCTGACTGGAGAGCACAATGAAATGTAGTGCTCCATTAACACCCCATCCTTTGACATGAATACCAGATGGGGCATTGGAAATGAACTGGCGCAATCTTCTTAGTGCGCCAAGGCATGAACAGTAAAGGGATCTCTGCTGCTTTTCTGCCTTCAGATATCGAGAGACTGATAGAGATGCCAAATCAATCTGGCGTTGTAACCCTTCTATTATCTTAACATGATTTTCATATTCATCATAAGATAATACTTTCTTTTTCAACTGACAAATATTTTTCCATATTTTGAGACAAATATCATGAATTCCATCTTCTGTCAACATCTCTGGAATGTCATACTGAGAGTCAGCCAGAGGCCAAAACATGACTGGCACTTCACCTTTTTCCAGTTGTATTCTCATGTTCATTAATTCCTCTTTATCATTCAATGAAGATTCTTCTACCTGATTTTACCAGAGCTGGCGCTTCCTTATTGCTTCATCGGATTCAATAATATTGGTAGAGAGATCACCGATTAAAATAGAAGATGCATGACTTAGGGGTGGTTCAGAGAATGACCTACACCCTGAGCTATCTTCTGATTGAGAAAGTATTTCACCTGTTAGAGATGAAGCATCAGACATGACTGGTTTCACATTTTCAAGTGCCTCAAGATAAGAGGGATTTCTCAGCATTACATTGTCCACTGGAGCATTTTCCTGGCAATGTACATCACTACTATGGAGAAGACTTTCACTGCGAAATTCATCATCATGGGGAGGACCACCATGGTGGGTTACATAAAAAGATGAGATCTCTTTCTCCTTGGTCTTCTGTCCACACAGAGGGTTTTTGTAGCTCTCATCTGAAGATGAAACATCATGATCGACCGAATTGTCATGAAGCAGGCCTTCATGTGGAAGTGTCTGTTTTTGAACATCGGAATTAATGTTCCCACTATTGGGAAATGAGGGAGTATAATCTTAGATTCCAATAGATAATTGTCTGAGGGCTTCAAGAACTCCAGCATCGAGCAAGGACTTGTTATAGATTGGCTCTTGATCTCTTAACTGTGTTGAGTGGGTCTTTTTCTTAGACGCCTTCTTACTCACCTTGGAAACCACTTGTTGAAGAAAGTGGCTATTATGAGTCGGTGTATGTGCCTGATCAGGAGAGATGGACAGGTTAGGCTGATGATAACTACTCCAATCATGTGTATGTGCCTGACTTGGTTGCTCGCATGATATGGGGGAGTACGCCCCACAACCCTCTTGGACTGGAACAGAGGTCTGTGTCTGTTCTGGAGTGATATTTTGATGTGTCACTCCACTGGTAGGGATGGATTTATGTGTCTTTCCCTAAGATGCTGCTGAATCTGTTATAATATCCTGGAAAGAATCCAGAATATGACCAGGGATTTTCTTTTGCTCTTTCACCATTGATAGAATATGCTTAGTGACTTCAGCTTCTGGAATGCGGATATACGTCCGTTCCGTGTTTGGAGTTGGTGTATGTGCCTGCTCATGTCCTCCTTTTCCTGTCAGTGAATACTGACGATACTTAAGTGTGGGGGCATAAAGTTGAGTCTGCCTCCGGTTTGTCATTATAGATTTTTGACTGACTTCTCCGTGTGCTACCAAGTGAGACTGTTGGTAAGCTCGATCAATACTAGCAGGTGTACGAGTCTGATGATTGCACATCGCTGAACATGGTTGATGGGCTACGTCAGATGTAGTCATACAAACCTGCTGACTAGCTGATAATGTATAAATAGGTATATGTTCCTACCTATAGTACTCCGCCGGAATTGCCTGGCGGGATTGGCATGACTCTGTCAGACGAGTCTGCTGGACAACGGAATTAAAACGGGTAGGTGTGTGTGCCCACTCGTTGCTTGCCACCAAGTTAGGTTGGTGGACTTCTACGGAAATGGAAGAGAGAAGAACTTGCTCACTGTTAACCGGCTGTCGCCTCTGGTGATTCGTTTTGCCTGCTCGGGTTCGAGGAACCTGAGCCGAATGCCTTGAGACGAAACCCTCATCATGTAGAGGGCACACTGGCACACGAGTCTGGCAGAGATTTTTGATAGGATCCCTTGATAATAACTCTTGGTTACTTGAATTAAGGCCCTTAGATACCATCTTATTCACCTCTGTAGATTAAGTGAGCGAATGGTGATTGCGTTCCGGGGATAATGACCCGAAACGGTTGGAGACGGTGGTTAGCACCGCCTACTTCTTGATCACTGGTCATCGCTATCCGGACGACCAAGGTACATTTTTCACTTGGAGGGCTCGGGCAGCCTCCAGAGTTGGAATAGTACTGTTTTAACGGTACTCCTTAACCAGTGCATTTGATACCCAGCATTGAAGACGCTGAGTAGGTGATGTCATCCTCAGAGCAGACGACGATCCAGCAGGAGTAGCAACATTGACATTCGCAGCAGCGGTATTCACAGGTGTGAACTTGAGAGCTTCCATTTCTTATAATGCATAAAATCATGGAAAAGAGTGACTGTTTTATATAACATACGTAATCAAGAAAAATTCATCCACTGCATCTTTTGGATGAGCACATATGTCAATGATTTTTTCTGTTGGCCCTCTCATTGAGTTTTAAATAGGGGCCTAACAAATAAGTAAAAAGATCATTTTAACTTGGGTAAGGATTCATGTCGGGTTCAAATTTTTTTGTTTCCTCTGGAATTGGGGATGACCTCATTGATTGATGGTTCAAACATTCCAATCAGTTTCTAATGGGTTTGTTCATAGAACCGGAAACATCCAATGATTCCATATCCATTTGAACGTACTTTCAGAAGGTAGGAACTCATTAGTTGTGGACTGATGAGGCTTAGGAATTTTCATTGGTCGAGAGGATGGGAGGTCAGACTCATCACACCTTATTTGAGGGAATTATTTTCTACTCTGGGACTCTTTATAGATTTATGTTATGTTCGTTAATCCTTATTACATTACCAAGTATAAAATGAGCTTTCCTTTAGATATGACAATCAATGATTAAATATGTAGGAAATTTAGAGAATCTTGTATATGTATTTGAGGTTCTTCATCGATATAGAATAATCTATATTTGTTAGAGATTCATTGTCAATGGTATCCTTCAACACATTATAAAGAAGTCACTTGGTCATTACGATGACCATGCTGTTTCTAAAGCCACTCAGTGGGGCACTTGAAGTTTATTATCATTCAGAAGGACATGGATTATTTCAGAGTTGGGATCGAACTCACAGATGGGCTACCTACGTATCCTTTCTCTAGAAAAGGAATCAGAACCCGTGTACTTCGAGTAAGGGAGTATGGAATTTATGATTGATGGCTCAAATAAGGATGTCATAATTACTTTTACACTCTAAGCTCACGTGATTCATGATCGGTGTGAGAAACAAGAGGTATTGGAAAAAAAACCAGACAAGTGTGCCATGAAAGATGCAATCATAAGAAATAATGTGGGTCTTATGTATGTATAACTGCCCAAGTAAATGAATATTAGGATTTACATCAGGGTAGAAATCCAGGAACAGGGTCCAAAAAGGTATATGTGCTTCATGGAGATTTGAATACTCTAACATGGGGGTTACTCTAGAAAATGAGGCCCAAATTAGGATAGGACTTGTGATTGGGTTTTACTATTGAGAAGGAATCCCAGATCCAATGAAAATTAGGACTGGTTAAGAGAAATTAAGACTAGGGATTAATCCTGAGAAGGAGGCCCAGGTTAAGGGACTTTGAGAAATTAAGGGACTTGGGGTTTACTCTTAAATAGGATACCCATATTTGAGATTGAACTGGGGCTTACTCATGAAAAGGAGGCCCATATTTGTGAATTTTAAGATCGAGGCTTACTCCTAAAAAGGATACCCAGATATGAAGATTTGGGGTTAACTCTTGAAAAGGAGACCCAAATTAATGAAGACTTGGGGCTTATTCCTAAAGAGAATGCCCAATATTAATGAGAACTTGGAACTGGGGCTTACTCCTGAAAAGGATCCCCATGTTAAGGAACTTGGTTGGGGCTTATTCCCGAGGAGGATGCCCAAATTAGGGGACTTGGGGCTTATTTCTGAAAAGGAGGCCCAATTAAGAGAACATGAACTGGGGCTTACTCTTGAAAAGGAGGCCCATTGTTTAAGGATTCTCTTATCTTAAAGGATGAGGTTTAATGAATGAACTCTTTAACTTTAGTGACATAAATATATTTAAATCACTGGGTTTTTAGAGATGTTCCACGAAGTTCCATTCAGTAAAAGAAGTCAAATCCAGAAATCATGCCATAAATGGACTTGAAGAGTGCCTTGAAGACTGAATCTTGAATTTGAAAGGTGGAATGGCATAAGAGGGGTGAAATGGTCAAGAAAGGCACCCAAAATGATAGGGGCGCGCAAGTCCTGGTAGGCGCGTAGGTAGTGCGTGGGCGCAGAAGTCCTGGGTACGCAGGTATACCTGCACGACATATGGGTACTTGCGCGATTTTCAACCCTTATGGTAATACATGGGTGAGACTTGGCTCAAACCCTTGGTATTATCCCTAGAGGCTTTCCAGAAGATGGCTCACAAGTTCTGGTGAAGAAGTAGGGCGGCGCACAAGTGTGTCCATTTCCCTTAATGGTAAAACACTTAGGCGCGCAAGTGTTAGTGAATTCTAACACTTAGACCTTACTCCTCTTGTATAGACCTTCCATTCTAGGTAAACAATTACCTTAGAAGTGTTTGGAAGACTTGAAGAAGAGACTTGGGCATTCAGAGATCTGTATCTGAATTCTAGAAAAAAATCCTTCTTAAATGGGGGCCCACTGTGTCTATTTATAGTCTAGAGAAGAGCCCGAGCGGTTATCACATAGGGAGTGCAAGTCATTTGCACGACCATTATGTGGCACACATGTATACTTGCACGACAGTAAAGGAACATGCGTGGCACATGTGCATTTGACTATTTTTTCACTCTTTTGTCGATTTTTGATGTTTTCTTCAAAGGATGAATCAATTTGTGCTAAGTCATTTCCCTTTCAATTCTTTTAGACAATGTGACGAAAAGGAGCGTCAATAGGGTTGTTCTTTGTCATAAATTCTATTGTTTCCCACACCAACTATTCTATCTTGTAATTTCTCAAATGTACAATTACCATTTGAGTCATCCCACTCCTAAACACTTATTATCTAGTTTTAATAATCTTGATATTATATTTATAGTATGATAGAATGGGTTCTAATTACTCTTCAATAGTGTGATCGTGTGTTTGGTTTTTGAAATGTACATCCATTGTAAAGTGATATGGAACACATCATGAACTTTAGAAAGGGTTGGTGGTATTACCAAATGGCAGGCCGTAACACTTTTTTTAATTTCAAATGGATCAATATAACTACGTATTAGTTTCCTTTTCTTTCAAAATATTATAACATATTTACTTTGAGATCGATTCAAGAAACATGATTTCCCATTTGAAATATTAAATCCTTACATCGGTTATCGACATAACATTATTTTCTAATTTGAGAACACTTAATTTGATTCTGAATAATCTTTACTTTCACTATTATCTCCCCAAGAAGATCTAGACCTACAACCTTTCACCAACATCATCCCAACAAGTTGGATTGTGAAAACTATTGACATAAATATCCTATCATAGCCCCATTTGAATTCATTAGTGGAAGCTATTATTATATGTGGCGTCAAATAATTCTAAATAATTCTCCCACAAAACATGAAATCTAATTAAGCACAAAAAAACATATCTTTAAAAGTATGAATATTCCTTTATTTCTAACCATGAGTTTTACATATGATAGGTGGTTCTGAAACATATCTCAATGCCACGAGCCTTTTGATGACTCATCCAAAATTTTGACGTAAAGCACATAACATGATCAAATATATTTGAAAGAGTTCCACCACAAAGTTTCAGAACACCATTAATATAGATCCATGTGAGGAAATCAAGAGGTAGATCATTCTTTATAGTTAATAAAAATGAGTAATTTGTAATATGATCATTAATAACACATATAGAATCATTATTTCCTGAAGACTTTTTAAATCTAGTGAAAAAATCCATCATGAAATTATCCCATTTGTACACAGGAATAACAAGAAGTTGCATGAATACATTAGGATTTTGCCTCTCAAATTTTACAAATTGAAAAAACAAGAAACATGATATATAATCTACAATATCCCATTTCATATTAACCCACTAAAAGTGTTCCATTAAATTCAGATACATTTTGGTACTAACTAGGTGTACAATGAAATTTGATCCATGGGATTTATCTAACAATTCTATTTTCAACTCAGGGAAAGATGAAACAAATGACCACTATAAATATTTCAAAATTCCATTTTTATAAATGAATTATATTAACTTACCATCATTGATGATTTCTATTTTCTTCAAAATTTTATAATCATAAACTTGGGAAATTTTAATTTTCTAAAATTAGGATGGGTTAGAAATCATTTAGAATAGATGTGATGTTTCTCCTTCCTTAATGATTCCCATATCCAACATTACTAAATACCTAAATATAATATCTCTGAAAATCGTAATTTTTGTAAAAAGATCCATGATCATACCAATTAAATTCATCAACCACCTTATTTTCCATCCCATGGTGGTAGTGGATTGAGAGATCATAACCATTGTGTAGTTCTTGCTAGTACCTTTGCTTCATGTTGAGAAATTTTTATGAGAGGTTATATTTAAAACTACTATAATACATATATATTTAATATATTTCATCATAATGGTAGTGCATATATATATTAAATTAAAATATTATAGCTTCCAACTAATAATGATGGCCTGGATATTTTTGTTCAAGAATATTTATTTTCCTTGATGTATAGGTGATATCTCTATTATTATTCACAGGGAAACATCCAAGTACCTTATTTTATTAATAAATATATATAAAAAATATATCCCTTTCAGATGGAAATTTCAATATTGGTTCATTACCCAAACACCTCTTTAATTCATAGAAAAATTATTTAAATTATTCTAAGTTTATGAACTTAACCCCTTTACATGTCAACTTGGTGAACATTTTGGCTAATAAATATTTTTTTTAAACCTAGATAAAAACCAACTAATACAAGGAATCTATGTACCTCAGTTATATTGGTTATCATTGGCCACTATATGAAAACTATTTTCTTTGAGGTATTATCCAATATTCCACCCATATAGAAAATATATCCATGAAAGTAAACATTATAAATCCAAAATTTTAATTTTATAATTTTTCTATATAACTGATTTTATCAATGTGTCTTAAGAATGATTGAAAAATGAATATTATTATCATCATATATTTTATAGAATATCAAGATATCTTCAATAAATATCACAATTTTTTTCATACTAATCCCTAGATATTTTTTTATCATATTTTTTAAAATATAGTTTGTTATAGTCTGTCCAAAGGAAATTACTATAAATACATAATGTACATAAGTCATTTGAAATTACATATTTGTAATTTATTCCTTTATTACTAGAATTTAATGATACTGGGAATGATGTTAAAATTTAAAAAATATCAATCCAATTTAATTTGATCAAATAGGTTATCAATACAGGGAATATGATGCTTATTATTTAGAGTAATGATATTGATTTCCTTGTAATCGATGCACAACCTCATAAACCAATATTTATTCATAACAAAAAACAGGGGCTTCCTATGATAAAACAATTTGGTGTATAAATCCCTTATTACAAAATTCCTGTAGTTGTTTATTAAATTCCAAAATTTTCAATATGGTTATTCTATAAGATTCTTATATAGTGGTTTTTCAATATGGATAAGATCATTGGAAAACTATACCTCATGCCAAAGTGCGTGTACATGTAGTTATTCAAGAAACACATCAAAATTTTCCTACAAAATAAGTACACCATCTATTCTATATATTCTACTAAAATATATAGGAAGCGTCTATCTTATTCTCTAGGAACTTTCTTATGTAAATCTCAAGGATATGGATTCCAAGATGATTCAAATGATGTATTCTCCACTATAAATGAGAGATATTCCATATCTCCTTAATAAAAATAATAATATCATTCTCTCATAAATAAAATTTCAAATTATAATTTTAAATCAAATCCATATGAAAGATTATATAAAATTAAATCATATATTGAATAATAAAATTTGAAAATATTTTAATTCTATGTGTCATAATGGGTATTGTATAACATATCATTTTTACTATAATATTTACACCAGGAGTATTTATTTATAAGTATATTATTAATTTTATAGGGATATATCTAATTTTCAGGGAATAAATAGAATATATAAAAGTAGGAGAAGATATTGAATAAAAGAAATCATTAATTAAATTTGGGTCTATGATCATCATACCTACCACCACATAATTAGGAACTTCTACCTCAACTGTAGTGATCAAATAATCTTTTCCATTCTCCATTGGAGCTTTTCAAAGAATATTCCCTTGATGAATGTGGAATTCATGTGAATAGTTCCCCATCTCCTTACAGTTGAAACCATAAACATTGGAAGCTGACTCATTTCCCTTGGAATCATGATCCTGATGGCCGTTCGCTCTACACTTAAAATAAAACTCCCAGTCCCATAATACATTTTACATGATGTTTCAGTCTATGTTTATTACAATTAGAAAATTCCATACTCATCAAACTCAATTTTACAATATTTCATTTTCTAGAGTGATTTGTAGTCTAATGATTTTCTGGATTTCCCGTTATGACATCTGACTTGGAGAATTCTTTCTCTATATAGATGGAACTTGATTTTATGTCATCAAATTCTGAAAATTTTTGAGAGACAAATCCCCTTCGAAAGATAGGCTTTATACAATTAAATAAATAAAAATCCTTACTCAGTAGATTTTATAGATAATTCACAGCATGAGTTTATGACCATATAATGTTAGCTTCATATTCAATAACATTTTCTCCTACCATTTTCCTTATATTGAGTAATTTACTGTACATATTATATTATTTATCATGAGGAATGTATTTTGCAGATAGTATCACCTTGAAAGTATTCCGGTATAGACAATTTATTTCATCTTACTCCATTATATTCTAGATCATTGACCAATATTGATCTGTGTCTCTTTTAAGATGATAAAGTAAAATGATAACATCATCTTTCACACTAAATAAAAAATAAAAAATATCATTTCTAGGGACTTGATCCTTTTCTCATCTTCTAATGAATCATTAGTTAGCTTTAATCATGAAGGTTATTAATGCATAATGTCGTCTAACATTAGTGAACCATGTTGGGGTTCAACAGGCTGGTCCACATGGGAAAGGTTATAGTTCATAACTCATGTCAGTTGTCCCAAATCATTTATAATATATTTATCTTCATCTCTAGCTCATCTCTATTTCCTTTCCAAGAAGATAAATACCTACATAGATTATGTTTATTGATACTATTCTATTCCTTCCACTAGGAACTATTTCTAAACAATATAATATACTAAATTGGCTCATAGCATTATGAATTTTAGTTCTTAATCAGGTGTAACAAAAAATATAAACTGAATATTAATGTATAGATAATATCATAATCATAACCTTAGTATCTTTTTTAATATCCTAAAAAGATAAAAATATATTAAAATATTTCACAATCATTTACTTAGAATATATAAATCAACCAATGCATATCCACCCAGAGTGTCTATCCATGTGTGCAGTCTTTGGCCCACTCATCATGCACCAATGATGATTTAGTTAATAACAAATAAGACCCATTCAAAGTTATTTTCCTAAGGTGTATCAATGACACAACCACATATACATTCTAGTATCCATACATGGGTTTATTGTCTTAGAAAACCAATAAATATATATTTTACAAAAAATATAATAAATTATCATATACATTAACTTATCCTCAATGTCTATCATTGAGTTATGTTCTCCAATCCATGTTATAAAAAATTTAGTTCCTAAGGCTTATAGTAATCTTCCTTTAATACCAACTTTGATACCCTAACATGAGTAACCTAGAGTTTACATTTATTTTAATACATCAACATAAAATACTGGGGA
Organism: Viscum album; assembly: GCA_963277665.1. Lineage (NCBI taxonomy): Eukaryota > Viridiplantae > Streptophyta > Magnoliopsida > Santalales > Viscaceae > Viscum > Viscum album. Next base: position 242,884,475 of record OY728162.1, read on the forward strand.
TCACATCCCAAAAGATCAAATAGTTTAGTAGTCCTATGAGATTATATATATGCTTGATTCTCAAGTCATATATCAAAATAAAAATTAGAAATTAAAAATTAAAGTGATAACATTATTATTTCATCCAGTAAATCCTTCAAATTATTCATATATTTTGTCATGGTATAATGGGGAAATGAAAACATAATAAAGGGGGAGATTATATGGTTAGAAAGGGAAATCGTGCAATATAAGCTATCACAGTATAATAAAATCATGGAAAATATAAAAGAGATAAAAAATAATCCAATATACCATATAACTTATATCATTAAAGGAACTAATATCATAGTTAAAAAAGAAATATAAATAATCACATCGATATTAAAAACTATTTTCATAATGATATATTGCATAATGTCTGGAATCATAATATTATAATCAAGTCATTTTGGTAAGAAAAGATACATAAATATGTGAGGCATATAAAAAATACCAAAACCAGTGTGTCTAATAGGATATAATGATGAATCAAGGGGCTATAAATCCTTCTTTTCACTTATAAATTGCAATAAAGTTATCATATAAAAGAGGTCAATAACAATTGGAAACATATAAAATATAAACATTTGTATTAAAAACCCAGCATACCAAATGTTAATAGCTTTCCCAATAAATAAACACAACAATGTGATCATAATATAATCATAGAAATAACATGGATGGAATCACTAAAGTATATACATATTAATATTTTAGAATGATCAATGTACGTTTGAATAGATGAAAATACATTTAAAAGATCTTTGAGACGTTTCATGAGGAAAATATATTTTTTACAAATAAATAATTGAAAACATTAAAATTTCAAGAATCTTATGGAAAAAATTATTTTGAAATAAAATTGTTAAATTTGAATGTAACATTCAAGGAAAAAATAGTCATGATGATAGGAAAACCTGTTCATGCAGTAAATTTTAAAACAATGACGCCACTAATACTTTAGTTAAAAAATGACTCATTCAGAAAACATAACGAAGAGTCAGTTTAAATTTATTTTATGGAAAATATAACATGAGTAAAAATGAATTTTATAAATAATTAAATCATATTTAAATATTTTATGAATTTTTTTAATAAAATATGAACATAGAATAAAAATATTCATAACTGAATGGAAATAAAAATTTTATTTTCCTTAAAAACATTCATTTGATATTTTGAGTTCCAAAGATGGTAAAAGTGAAAATAATACAATAAAACAATAGAAATAAACAGATAAGAAGAGTATTTATGGCGTTTTAGATATAAATATCACATAATTATTACAATGGAAACATAAACATAAACAATTCTGAATAAAGATAAGATTGTGAAATAAACCCTTATCACTTGTTTCAATTTCCTCATAAGTGATTTTATCATCTTTTATATAATAAATTTATATTTATTATAATTTCATAAAATATACATATAAATACTTATAATATCATATATTATCCTATTATAACTTCTCAACCCCATTTTCTTGATAATTATTTTTTTATAATTATCATTTCTGAGAGTTAAATTTTTTATTCTCTATGTAAGTTCCAGTTTGGAAGTTTTGGTACATTAATCTATATTATGATTAAATAATATAAAAAATGTAATGAAATATATAAATATTGTATATATACATTATATACATATTTATAATAATCCGTCAAATATATACATGAAAATTAATCACATTTATTTTTTGTGGTGATAGTCCACACACACATACATGAAACAATATTATTTTTTAATGGGTAGAAGGGTAAGGGGTAAATGATATATTATATTTCAAGAATCATAATTATGCCCAAAATATCATCTATATATATATTATATTCATCTTTATAACCATCTATGTATTGTTTTAATAATAAATGAATTATACAACTATGTAGAGGCAGTTGGACACATATATACCTGATCAATGTTTCCATTTTCCATGGATTTTAAAAGAGGAGGAAAATGGTTTTACCATAATAATAAAAAATAACTATATTTATGATAATTTATTAATTATTTTAGGATGGGTAAAACATATATATAGTTATTGTAATAATAAATAAACTTGAATGAGTCTATAAATACAATTATATCATATTTTAGAGTCCCCCTTTGGATAAAACCTTAAGACTTATTTTGATGGTATTAGGAGAATACAAGAAATTAAATAATTATGGAAAAAAAATATATTATATTTTTCAGGAGGTAATACCGATCTATAATGATCAATTTTTATGAATAAAGGGAAGAGGCGGTTCCAATTTATATGTGAGGGGAGGGACACATATGAAATTACTAAAATTATTTCAGTATTATAAGGTTAATTTCATAGGAAAGTGGAAAAATAGAAAATAATTATAATTTGGGATAATTTATGGTTTAAATATCTTCATAAAATAATAATTAGACAATTTTACATGAAAATATTAACCTTATATCATAGTTTAACCTTCGGTAAATCCGTTTTAACCTTAACTATAAAATTAAAATTTTACACTTTTATTATTCATTGTGACAAAAAATTTAATTTAAACCCACTAAATTATAATAAATATCTTGATTTATAATATTAAATCCATTTTAAAATATTAATATTCTATAACTTATAGTAATTCAGTTGAAAGTAAGTGCAAATAATGAATTAGAAACTGTTTTAGAAAAAATAATTTTAAGCATATTACTAAATTTACTTTCATTGAATGACTTGAAAAAACCATTATATGAATACTAAAGTAATTATCTGAAAACATATTCTATAAATTTCATTAAAATTATCAATAATTATTTAATTTTTTTTATAAAAACACATTACACACATGAAAACAACTTTTATTTAAATAAAAAACATTACATATATTTTGTAAAATTTTAAGCATATATTTTTAGGTTCAAAATAATATTTTATATGAATAATATTACATATTAATAATTTTTTCCAAAAAATAGTTTTTTAATACTTAATTTTATTTTTATAACATTAAAATTTCATAAAAGTGACAGTCTGCGTAAAATCCATAGTTTTCACTATTCACTAAAAAATAAACTATTTTTGAAAAATCACAAGAATTAACCCTAAACTAATTTTGTCACAGTGAATTAAAAAATAAAACTCATTTTGTTTAATTTAATTTAAAAAATTCTTTATTTTATTTTTTAATCACATTTACGAATAATATTTTGTTCATTATACTATTTCCTCTTTAGAAAGAAAGACGTACTTACTATAATTAAATATTAGTTGATACACTCACAGTTAAGAAAAAAATAACATTGTGTTATATGATATATACCTATTCACAAAACAAGGTATCTGTTGATATTAAATAATTACAAAATGCATTATATAGATATATAATTCTTTTTCCATGTATCACTTCATAATTTGTGCATGCCTATGTGTGCCACATGATGAAAAGTAACCATATATAAATAATCATCCTGATAAAACCCATGAAAAATAAGTGGGTTATATAATATTTTCTCAAAGAATAACATACGACTTTATCATTAGTATTCCTAATAGAAGAGAGAATTAAATCATTTTTCCTGTTTATATTTGAATAAAGAATCATAGGTCTTGAAAATTGAGTTCAAATATAGAAACATTCATGAGAAGTATCAGAGAAATACTAATAATTACAAGATAATTAGGTGATTATTTATAAATTGAGAAAATGATATTTTAAATATGTAAGGATAATATAATTTCCCTTTTAATCAAAATTGAACTAGTATTATTTTTTATAATATAAATAGTGTTTTTGAAATCTATTTTCAGTTAAAAAAATTAATGGCGGTGGTACTTGACATGATATAAGAAAAAGGGAAGTTCCATTAAATGAGAAATATATAAAAGAGTGAATTTTTAAGGGAAATTAAAACATGTATAACCAATGTAATGAAAGGTACATTAAACTAGTTATTTATGTAAGTACTATATATTAAATAAATTGGAGAAGTACTTGGGAAACATATTTCCAAAAAGTGATAAAAAGAAAAAAAATGTTTAAAAAAAAATTAATGAGGGTAGTTAAAAGGATACCATTTTAATAATTTTTAAATTATGGTTTTAAAGTTTTAAATAATTTTATGAAACGAAATTTATAAAATTGAGAAAAAATAATTTCAATATAGTGCTCACAATGCATAAAACCTGTTTTTATGTGAAGTGTATTTTAAGCATAGTAATTTTGTTTTTGATAAAATATTCAATGTTATTATTTTTACTGAATATAATCAGTTTTTATTAAAAATGAGATTTATATTATAAAACAATCAATACAAAATATAATTATACCCTATGAAATGATAATTAAACGAAAATGATGAAAAATATTCTTTAATTAGGTTAAAAGATTACATAAGTTTCAGAATGGTAAACATGATTTTTCTAAATTCAATATACTATTTTTTTAAAAATATTTTTAATCATTACAAACTTTTATAGTATTTAAATTTTTTTTTATTAATGTTTCAAATCATTATATGATCATGATTAATTCTCAAAATTCTATGGTATTAATTAAAAATTGGTTTTTCCATTATCACCTAAAAGTCAACTATTTTAGAAAAAAAATTATTCTACAATAATATTGTTATTCTATATAAAAAATGATATTAATTTAGTTAAATTAAAATTATAATATTTAATAATATCACTTTAAAATTAAATATATAAAAATATAATGACATCACTTTTCATTAGAAAAAACATATTATTAAAATTAAAATTATTCTTATCCTTATTTACTATCCATTACTAATTATAATTGTGTAAATATATTATTCATAAACAAAGATATATATAATTTATAAATATAAAAAATATATATTTTAGAAAATTATATTTTTAACATAAAATGGCTTTATTAGTTTGTTTTATATATTAATTAAATTTTTTAAATTCATTAGTACTAAAAATAAAATTTATTTCATTCGTATATATATTTCATAATGAGGTTACCCCTATTTTTATCTTCCAATTAAATGGACATGTTTGAATGGTTAAATACTGTTTGGTGGTTTGTTTTGGGTTGATGTTTCATGTGAAGTAATAATTTATTCCTAAAAAAAATTGAAACAAGAAAAATTAATACTAAAATAATGGGGCATTACAGTATTCCTCTTTAAAGAAATTTCATCCTTGTAATTTTAATTAGCATATTCTAATGGAAATTAATTAGATAAATAGAAAATATATACATATCTAAAGATATAATATCAATTTAGGTTTCTACAAAAATATCTTAGGCACGTCTAGTAAACACATATTTTTCTGTCATCATGTTAACTGATTTCCTAATATTTCCTTGGAAACATATTTATCTATATCCTTATTTACAATAAATAAAACATATTCCAGTTCCTTTGAGACATTACATTGGGTTCCTCTTGGCACATTTTTTATCATGAAGTAATTTGAATCTTCATTAATTCATCATCTGTATCACCATAACATCCATGAGAATCTATCCTTCTCTTTTTTGGTGTGTTTGGAATCTAAACTTGGTAAATGTTTTTAATCATAATTCATGATTTATTTTTAGTAATAACCATAATATTTCTCAATTTAACTCATACCCTGTTAGCTTTCATGTTGGTACAATCTCCACATTATATATGGGATCAATTTTTAACACGGTTCCTTCAAGATTAAAAAATTAATAAAACTATAATGGTTTAATGTGAGTGATGAAATGTTGAAATCATAATATAATTATCATAAATAATCTCATAAAAAATATACAACAAAATTTATTAATCTTTAAAACCATCACATTAGCTTCGAGGTCAATCTTAATCACTCTTGATTAAATATATGATTCTTTACACTGGGGTTTCTCATAATTCTTAACTTAATTATATAATATAAAAAATCCTTCATTATATATCATAAACAGAGTGTGATTGAATAAATCATATCCTTTGGGAGTGTATATCCTAGTGTGTAGTCTTTGACGCACTCATCATAAACGAAGTGATGATCAAATTTATACTCAATCATCTTTTTCATGGTGATTAACTGTAGGTGAATCTATGACACAACCACATGTACATAACATTATCCAAAAATAGATTTAATTTAAACAAAAACCATATACATAAAACATCATGAAAATTTAAGGATGTTATCCAACACTTAAACACATCCCTTAGACTTATCTCTATAGTTTTCCCTAACGTCCTCTTATCATAATAAAAAATAAATAAAATAATCCAAAAAAATAACTAAAAGAATCATAAAAATAAAAAAATATACTAAAATCTAATAAAACCATGTTATAATACCAAATTAGGAATCATAGACCCATACACTCAAGTATGGTGCAAAACGTAAAAAAAATTGAACACATTCATTGATAAAAAGTGTGATTTACCCAGAAAACAATATATATATATATATCACATTATTTTCACATTCTTAAATAGTAAATGTAAAAATAATCTCAAAATACTAAGATTGTAAGGTTTAGTATCTTTGAGGATTAGCTATACAAGTATGTTTTTTTATGAAATATGTGAACATTTATTAATATTGATACATAAAATAATCCCTTATAGGCTTATAACAAGTTATAATCATTTACATAAGATGGGTAATGGAAACAAAATAAATTGTTGAGCTAAAACACTAAGTATGAAAAAAATTATCAACTTCTCATCAATGGTTTGATTATAAGAAAATAATAAAATAAGATTAAAGGAGAAGTACCTTATTAAAAATAAAATGGTATAATAAGAGTTGTAAGTAAGTTGATAGATAAGAAAGTAAACATGTTGTAAGTAAATTTCATCAATAAATCATGTAATCATAAATATGTGGAAACAACATAAATCTTGATATCATAAGAAAAATTCAAGGCTCACTACCAATACAACATAACATAATATTCTTCGCTAACTCTCTTTGTACAATATTTGGAATCACATGAGATAAAAAAATTACCTAATTAATTGGAGGGATATCTAATTTAGGAAAACCTGTCACTTTATATTTTTACATGATTATGTGTTCCACAATATAAAAAAACCATACATAAAGTATATGAATGGAAAACCCCATGTGAATGAAGTGGGTTTCCAAATCATGTTCAAATCCTATACAAAGTCTATAGAATAAGTATTCATAATAGAATATGGAATTAAATCATTTTAGTTTTTCATATTTTAATAAATAATTATAGATATTTAATTTTGAGTTCTAATATATGAAAATTTATGAGAAAGATTAGAGAAGAAAGAATAAAAATATCCTCCTAGGTGATTCTCTAGGAAAATACTAAAGAATCATTTAAAAAAGGAAATATAATATAATTTTTGTTTAAAAATTAATCGAACTGGGATAATTTTCCCTAAAATACTGATTGATTTCAAAAACTATTTATGGATAAAAACATTTGATGGGGGTATCAGTTTAATAAAAATAGGGAATAAGGAAGTTTACTTGAATCAGGTTTACATAAAAGAGGGAATTTTGAAGTGATCCAAAAACATGTATAACCAATACCAGTAAATTAAATTTTGACTATAAATATATGAATGGAATATATATAAAAGAAATCGAAAAAGTACATGGGAAATATATTAAGGAAAGGGTCAACAAAGAACGATATCCTATAACCCAAAAGAAATGAGGGAGGTTGGGAAAGACCACTTATTATGTAATTTAATAATTTTGATTTGAAATATTGAAACCATTTTATTAAATTAAATTTCTAAGTTTGATAAAAATAAATTTTAATATTAGCCAATACAACACACAAAACCCAGTTTTTGAAAAAGTAATTTTTTATGCATAAATTTTATGTTTTTGAAAAAATTATCAATATTATTGAATTTAATGAAATTAACTGTCTTATAATTTAAAAACTAGGAGTTTTATGGATTAAAATAAATACCAAATAGAATTTTACCGTGTAAAATCATAATTAAGAAAATAAGTTTTTTATGAGAATAACTCATTACTTTAGTTTCTAAATGTAAAACTGGGGTTTTATAAATTAAATATAGTGTTTTTAAATGAATAATTTTACCCCTTAAATAAATAAATCATCGTTAAATTTTTTTATAAATGTTTTTTGTCGTAATTCTATAATAATAAAGTCATAATTTTTGGATATTAATAAAATCAATATTTTTTTACTATTAACCTAAAAATAATATTTTAGAATAATCGTTATTATTTCCTAAGCTATTATTTTTATTATAAATCCATAAATAATGTTAATTTTATTAAATTAATATTATAATTTTTTATAGTTTAAATATTAGATAAATACCTAAATAATATATTGAAAAAAATTTCATAGGAAAAAACATTAAAAAAATGTTACATTTTCATATTCTTATTTTCTATCAATTAATAAATATATTGGTGTTAATATATTATTCATATAAACAATATATATAATATATAAATAATATAAACATTCAATTTTAAAAAAATATATTTTTAGAATAGAAAGTTTATATGAGTTACATAGCAACATTAATTGAATTTTATCAATACATATGTATTAAAAATATAATTTTGTTTATATATATATATTTCATAATGAAGATACATCTATTTGTAATATCCAATTAAAAAAGTAAATTTTAAAATTTATATAATGTGTCATGGTTTTTTAGTACATGGTTGCATGTGAAGCAAGCCATTAATTATAATAATCATTTTAAAGGGAAAAAATAATTCTCAAATATTGGGGTGTTAAAAGTTCCATATGTGTTATCATTGGGATGTTTTCCTACCTCAATATCTATATGAAGGTATAACTACAAATGTGACACAAATGATAGTGAAATATAAATATTTTCCAACTAATTGATATGATATAATAAAAAAGGGGTTATCATTATAGTGGGATAATATTTAATAATAGTCCTCATTAAATGAATGTAAAATTTGATAATCATTTGGCAAAAGATTATATTGTAGATAAATAAAATAATAAAAATAATAAAATAAATATAAATTATTTATAAGGAAATTATAATCATTTGGTCATAAAATTATTAGATTGATATATAAGATTATAAATCACACATAAGAAAAAGAGAAATTATATCTGTTTGTGAAATACCTTTTTAAAAAACCAATATTTAAATTTATTTAACACTTTAATTTGGATTCTTACAAGAAGTATTAAATGAATACAAATTTTTTTAAAAATTATATAAAATATTAATGAATGTAACTTTATTCTTCGATCATATGATCAATATGATTGTGTGCGGTAATGATTTGGTGTGACCGAATTTATCCCTTATGGCATGTTTCAATTGTGAAATTCATTATGAAATTCATTATGGAAATTTTTTGATAATATGAATGGGTTCAATAAAACTTTACCGAATTTTATAAATGTATTGATGATAAAAAAACTAGGTCATCTAATTCCTAGGTTATATTGTTTCATTGGATGTTTAAGTGGGTAATATTTCAAACTATAAAGGTAAAATTTAGTTGGAATGTCCAATAATGTTTTTTAAGAATTGTTAATTTTGTTCACCAAAACCTAAATGGTGTGCGATAAGTGAAAGAATTTTTATTCTTATGTTGAAAAATGACAATGATATTATTTGGGGTTTGAGAAACTACATTGAAAATTTATGTCAGATGTTTATGTTTTAGGAAAAAGTATTCTATTTTGAAAAGCATATGATACCAAATTCACGTTTTCAAAGTTTTATAAAGAGATATGAGTTCAAAATCAAGGGAAAATGAAATAGATAATAGTGTACATTTTATTGAAAAGTAAAAGGGTTGTTGAATAATGGAATGAATGTAAAGTAATTTATCAAGCTCATATGGATCTACATAATGGATGTGTATTTTCATTTTATTTCCATTATATTATAATTGAAGTTGTTTATTTAACAAAAATTAGTTACTAATAATACACGATGATGGGTTTAATATGCATGGTATTTCATTAATAAGACTTTATAACATGTTTATAAATAAGATACGGATAAAATATTCAAATTCTGGAATTTTTTTTATCTAAATGTTTTTGAAAATATCCACCACCTATCTATGGAATATTTTAAAGAATAAAATATTCTTTTTAGAATAATTTTGTAGACACATAAAAAACATATTTGATATGGATATAATAGTTTATTTTCGAAATACTACCACTAATGTAAATAAGAGTTATTCCATAATAAAAAAAGAAAATATATATTGGCATGATTTTTAGAAAATAATTTAGTATCTAAGAGTCTATGGGGAGTTTTTATAGACATAAATAAGTTCAAATATTAATAAATAAAAGATTATACTAGTAAAAACATTTAGTTAATTCCATGTGATATTATAAAAAAGTTTAGGATGTGTTGGTAAATATTAATTGTTACTAAAACTATTTGAAGGAAAAATGTTTAATGTAAATGGATCCAAGAATGATAATGATGATAAACTTTGAAAGTGTTCTAAATAAAAAATAAGCTGTTGAAATCATAAAATTGGATATTGTTAAGTTAATTAATTTAAATATTACTTTAAATATATTAATCTTATTAAATAGATTCCTAAGTCTAAAAATTTTATCATTCAATGAGGATCAAAGTCAAGAGATTAATTTCTCTCAGGAATGGGATCTGGGATCATCAATCGCAAAAGGCCACTACCCCTCTTAGTATGTGCCATCATATCAACACCCTAAAATGTAGAATCAAGATTATCATAATTATGTAATATATCATCAACAAAATAATGAATAAAGTCATCATAATTTTGATCCATTTTAATCAATAAATAAATTTAAATCAAAAATTGAATTCATAAACATTTTAAAAATTATGAAACCTTGTTTTAAATAAAATGGATGATTTTTTTCTTCTAAAAGTAATATTAAATACTAATATTAGATACAGAAAAATAATAAATATTTATTATTTAACATAATACATCATTAATATTCTTTATCTTCATCTTCTTATTTGGTTTCAGTTTCATTAGTGTTAATATCGTAACAATCCTCTCGATCATCATCAACTTCTATATACTCATCAATTTCATCATCTCCTATAATATCAATGTCATTGGTTACATCATTAACATTATCAATGGATTCACCCCTTATTTATGGGGTCTCATAATCAATATCTAAATCTCTTTTATTAAGAGATATATTCATTGATGTATCCTGAAAAAGTTACAGACCATACACTTTAATGGAACCACTTTCTTGTTCCAAAAACTAATTTTCATGAAATTTTTTTATTACACTCCACATGTCATTTAAATCTCTAATATTTGAAAAATAATTTCAATAATAAACTTCATGTTTATGATGTTCCAAAAAATTGTTCATTTTCTATAAGAAAAAATTTATATTTAATACCAATGACTCAATTTCATGGATGAACAAAGAACCCTCAATCAGTATGAAAGCAATGAAATTTAATCTTTGTTATATAATTTTGAAAAAAAAAATTAACTCAATTATTTCATCTGGTATGTCATATAATTCAACTCTTCTTTATTTATGATGGTATACTTTTACCCAAACACTATTATTAATTTTTTCTGACTCTTTATATGCAAGTGTATGAAATATAAATCCATTAACCAAATAATCATTATATGACTTTACCAATTAAAATGGTGGAATACTTTTTGAATATAATTTTATCACAATTTTATCTCCATGATGGAATAATTTAATATGTATGAAATGACTAACTATATATAAAATGACAAAATAAATTCTTCTTGTCGATCATAACAATTTTACGTATAAATATTTGAAACAAGTATGAAAATTTTTGTTACTGACATTATTTAAGTGTATTTTGGGTAGTTTGTGTGAACTATTTTTAAAATGATCATCATATTACCTAAAAAATAATCCATAGAAATTTATTATTAACTTTTTTTAAACAAATATAATATCCAAACAATTCTTACAATTGAAATTATGTTATATTTTCATAGTTGGGTATAACTTATATATGTGGTCTATGTAGTTCTTCCTCAAAAATCCATTGTTCATGATGACCACCAAAATAATGTTCATGATGATTAAATATTGAAACTCAATGGGCCATGTAATCATCAATATTTCCCTCATTATATCATTTTTTATTATCTATCGAAGGATATTAAATTGATAATAATAATTTAGGAAACATGAAATTTATTCTTCCAAGAACACTTCCACAATTTAACCTCCAATAGATTCATTATTATGTCCCTTTTTCTTCAATTTTTTCATTCATATATGAAATGGATATATCTATCAAAAAATGTACTAGAACTTTATATTTATATTAATATGTAAAATTAAATATTTAATATTCCATTGAGTAAAAGTTTCCCATTTGAAATATTTTTTCTAATTTAATTAGAAATAGAAAATAAATTTTTTAAGTGTATCCATTGAATCATAAATTATTTTGGTTGCGTAAATATTTCCTAATAAATATAATATTACAGTCAAGATGACCGAGATTAAAGCATTCAAAATCCCTCTTAGTATAATAAAAAAGTATTTCCATAATAACAAAACAAATCCTGTATTTCTAACCTAGTAATATATCCATTTCTAAGGAAACAACAAAAATTAGAGGCATAACCATATAGTAAAAGAATATATCTAATCCATTAACTGAATGAAAAATTAATTTCATTAAAAATAACAGAGGTTTCTTTGGGATTCATTAAAATTTATGATCTTTCAATTTCAAATAACTCATGTTTGGGATGCTTACTAATTTCAAAAATATCTTAATATGCCTTTACCATATCTTTCATCTTTTCTGAGTTATCCAGTAGAGTATAAAATATGTTATAATAATAGTAATTTTTAGTAAAAATTATGAATAACATATGATCAATCAAGAAATAATACTAGTATATAAGCCCCCAAAAAATGAATCGTTTTATCTTATTGTGTTCTTTTCCAAAAAATTTTTTTTATAGGTTTATAGTTGGTTCAAAGGTATTGATAGGTAATAAAGAGACAATAGATTTAACATGGATACCTGAGAGCACTACTGGAGGGTTTCCTCTTTCAATTTTCCTTTTCATAAAATTATTACTATTTCATTGAAATGGTTGTTTTATAGGAATAAATATATAATGTCAATAAAAAAGGGTATTATTCAACTAAAATAATAAACACTCTTCTTCAATCCATGAATTATGGGTTTTTTTGGACTATATGTACCTTACCCATAAAACAGAACAAATTCTGGAGAATCACTAATTTACGAAATTAAAGTATACATAAGGACAAAATTCTAATATGTAACTATATCTTATATAGAGACACATTTATTCCATAAAAAAATTAACTCGTCAATTGTTGGATTCAAATAAACATCATCATTCTTCATCAAATGTCCTAGAATTAGCAATTTTAAATAAATATATGTTTTCTAAACCAATATCCCAGGAGGATAGTTTTACAGATTTATCAAAACTGGACAAAAAAAATTCTAACTAACTTAAGAACCAATTATAAAAAACCATAAGGAGAAGTAACTAACCTTATGTTTCATGATTATAAAGAAAAATATAAATGCGCCAGATCAAAGTGTTTTTCTAAATCACCATTACGAGGTTGATTTGAACTTTTATAGATATAAACATTTTATTTATTCCATGTCATCATTTCCTTTATGATGCAATACATAAATAGACATTATAGTATATATGTAATTGTAAAATACCTCAACTATTTAATAGGAATAAATCTATATTTTATGTAGTGTAACTCTTGATACCTTTATTTTCCACATGTAGGATAATTAACCAATGATTCATATTCACCATAATATAAGATACATTCAATTGAACGTAAATTATTATCTAGATAATCAAGTCCCAAATTATGAACCACATTTTTTTACTCAATGATTTTTACATACAATGTATTCCATTTTTTTAAGAATGATTTATCTAAAGAAATTATTTGATAAAAAAAGAATTCTACATTCTAAAATTAGAGTTAATTTTAATAAATTTTCCACCATTTTCATGTATTATTTGCATGCATACAAGAATTTAATGCATCCCTTATAGATTTAAACCAATCATATAATCCTAATTATTTGATTTAGGATTTGAATTTTCATATTTATTTTCTATTAGCAATGATGGTATAACAACATCATCTACAAAAATTTTAATTTTTCATTGTTATGGAACTAAAAAATTAGTATGTATTTCTAAATTTTATTCATTATAATTATATCAAAAGTAATAATCAATCTAAAAACCAAACCAAAAAATTTGAACCAAAACTATAAAGACCTGTAAATTTCAAGGAAAAGTTTTTCTTAATTTATATGGGATTTTACGAGTAAGCAGTTTCTGAAGACACCTGATTCCGAGGCCTGGTGTGCACGAAATCAATTTTCGAAGTTCAGATCGGGTACGTTCAATGAACGAACGAGCGTGTTTTTCTAACTTCTGACCCAGTGCTCGGAATCAAAATCTGAGGGCACTGATGATACCGCAGCGCCTGTTTTTGATTAATAAGACTTTTCCTAGAGTTGTGTTTTCAAGGGGATAATTGATTAAAAATGTGGATTAAGTGTTAGGTGAAATAAAATTGTAACAATTTTTCTCACTTTTGAGGATGGTTGAGTCCCATGTGTTGAAGTTGAGGTGGGTCCCAGTTGATCCTAAACTCCTCTTGATAGGATATTAGTGAGGTGGGGCCCACAAGAGCCCCACCCATTCAAATTCATCTAACCCCTCTTAATTTTGGCAACCCCCCATTAATTTGTAACTCACCCACTCCCCCTCTTAATTTCATGTCAACTCTCACATTAAATTGACTGATTAATGCTATTCACTTAATTAATTAAGAGTTTGAGTTTTTGACGTTTTGAAAATCTTGGCATGTGTTAATAAAATAAATAAGGCCTTATTTTATTTTGGAGGTTTTGTTGTTTGAGGATATTTGTGGAGAGAACACTAACTCTTGAAGAACGCCATCACTTTCATTGAAGAACGCTAAGACTTTGACAAATAACATTGTCACCGCCAGTGGTGATCAACGTGCATTTCCTTTTCCTCTCTACAGCTGGTGTGTGACCCCATACCCTCCTTGGGCGCACATCAACGCCATCATCGAAACCCCCCCTGTGATGCTAGCTTCGGCGAATTTCATTGTTGTAGGGGTTGAATGTACGTTCAAGATTAAATTTGACGTTCGTCGTTAATTTTTCTCCACTTGATATCAATATAATGGGAGGGGGACGGACCACACAATCACAGCTGATCCTCCACCAATTTTTGTTGTTGATCATCGTTGTGGTTCGAAAATGAGGCGATGCGGTGCCATTACACCGCATGGGGACGAGGGAATTGTGGCCGTAGCGGGCTAAGGGAAAGGGGCATGGAGCCGTCACACTGCACCAGTGAGGCCGAAGGAGGACTCGGCCAAGAATGGGCCGCGACGGAGGGGCGCGGCGCCGTCACGGTGCGCCGGAGAACCAGGAGTCCGTGGTGGAGGGGCGCGGCACCATCGCACTGTGCCGGTCAGACAGGGGCCACGACCTAAGGCCGTGGAGGTTGCAAAGGAGGCGGCCAGACTCGGCTGGCCGCTGGCGCACCCGGAGATGGGACCGGCGGGTCCCGCGACAACCACACTGGCCGGACAATATGGCCGGCAGTTCCAAGAGGTCCAGGGGTTCAAAATCCCAAGTCAGTGTATCTAGGGCGGACCCCATGAGGGTCCTCCATTCCGGAAAAACATGGGGCGGCGCCCCCACCCCTTCCGCGTCCGCCCACGCTGGGTCGGCCTCCCGCGCTAGGTCGGACTGCCCGCACGGGGTCGGACCGCCTGCGCAGGGCCAGACCGCCCGCGCTGGGTTGGACCCCTGCGTCGGGCTGGGCTGCACGAGCAAGGCTGGGCCACACCCAACTAGGCCGAACCCGGACCTGGGTCGGGCCGACCCGGTTCGGTCCGACCCGAGGCTATTGGGCCGGGTCGGACCGGGCCCAAACCCCCCATTTTCGGACATATTCGTACAAATGATCATAACATGGGCTACAGACCTCTGATCAAAGCACCGTCAGTTATGTTGGGATCCTTGGATCAAGAAGGTCGTTTCAGTATATTACACTCAAGGTTTTGGTGATCTTTGGGTATGGCCGGGTTGGTTCAAACATGAAACTAGCCAGGCCCTTTGAGAGGAAATGCTTATAACTCGAGCTCCGGACGTCCAATTGACGTGCCATAAACTTTTTTGGTTTCCTCTTAGTGAGACGGTTATGTTGGTCTACTCCGCTTGAGGTTTGGACTTAGCTGGAGTATGGTCGGGTTGGTTTGTGCTTAAAAACCAACCGGGCCCCTGGGACGAAAATGCCAATAACTCTCAGACCGGGCGTCCGATTGACGCGACGTCTATCACGTTGAGTTCCTTTTGATGAGAAAAAACATTGTGATACATCAACTTTGGAATTCTCGATAGTTGATGTATCGACCCCTTGGCTCATGGAGCGGACCCTCCTGGAATCGAGCGTGCTGTGTGCGGGAACCCTAATGCTGGCTGCGACTACGACGACGACGATGACTGTACTTGGATCCTTTGTGGGTTTGGCAGTGACGACGACTGTACTGGGATCCTATGTGGGATCGACGGCGTTGATTACTATTCTTGTATCCTATGTGGTTCCAGAAGTATTTGACTCTGTACTTGTATCTTATGTGTGTCCGGTAGAGTAGTTGGTCTTGTATCCTTTGTGGGTCCGACAGCTTAGCTGGTCTTGTATCCTATGCAGATCCAACAACTTAGATGAATCAGTGGCTGCATCTGATCATCTCTATCACCTTTCTAAGTGTATACCTGTTTGAGCTGAGTCTTGACTTTCAATCATTATCTTCGATATGATTGACTTTCTTCCTATGTGGATTAGGTAGTGATTTCTTGTGTGGACTAGGTTGAACTTGGGCTCATGAGTTGGAGCAGAACTGGAATTGATGACTTAGGTATATATATGGGCTTATACCAAAGTATAGTTGGTTCATACTTCATGATTGTATCTTGCCTTTGTGGTTTATCCTTCGTGGATTCTGGTAGACCTTCGGGAGTCTCGGGGTCCCTACTGAGTATCGTATACTCACCCCTGCATGGGCTATGCCCGCACTACGTTGTGTTGGATGAAGATAACAGACAGATCTGATCGAGGTGGAGGCTCGTGGAGCTGGACGGTATCTGGAGGTGGATCACTGGACATGACGTACATGGAGCGGACGGCTGGAGCCGAGGAGCTGAGGAGACTATCTGTAACCACCCTTCACGTGGGATTTCCATTGGATGACTCAGTGTTTCTAATTTACTCTTCTACTGCTGTACTTTCTTTCTGTTGTACTTTACTTTCAGTTGGGTTTGTATTTTGGCCCATTTACTATCCAGAACATACTTTTTTACTCAGTTTACTTAGTGTGTACTTTGGTTTGTGTACTCTGTGGTGTGTTTTTACTTTATAAAGGCAATGCCTTCCCTTTTATCAGGATTTACGCCTTTGGTACTTCTCACCAGCCCCTGGCCTATGGAAGGCGGGCTTGGGGTAGTCACAGCACGGTCCCCAAGGATGGGTCGTGACAAATTGGTATCATAGGAGTTCATTTCTATTGTAGAACTCAAGACTCTGATCTTACTTCTGTGTGAAGCAATAGTGTTTAGAGTATTCAGTGTGGTTATCAGTCCAGGGAGTCCAGTGTTGGTGCAGCGGCCGACGTATCCAAACACCAGGACCCTGACTTCTGATTTCCGACTCAATGCACGAAAACATTGATTGCATGTGTGTTTCAAAGTTTTCGTTGTGATTACATTGTGTCATCTCACCAGGTATACTGTATTTACCGTGGCACACCTGTCTCTTTTCAGGATGGCCCCACGATGACAGCCAGCTAGATTTATGAGCTTTGTGCGAGACGGAAGCTCACCGAGCGACGAGGCCTCAGTGTAGGGCCCAATTACAATGGAGGCACCAGCTGTACCTCTACCCGCCGAGCCACTGATGCCACCAGCCCCAGCAGCTAAGAGTTCACGTCATATTAGTGCACTACATGAGTTTCAACGTCAGAGACCGCCCAGGTTCCACGAGGAGACGGACCCTCAGGTAGTCGAGGATTGGCTGTAGGATGTTGTTCGAGTTTTCAGATTATTAGGGACACCAGCTGACCTCATGGTGATCCTTGCAGTGAGTCTCCTACACGCGGCAGCAGGTAGATGGTGGAGCTTTATGCTCTAGGTGCATGATGAGGCATTTCTTCTTTGGACGGACTTCCAGGGCCTCTTCTATTCAGAGATTGTTCCAGCGACCCTCTGTGCGGTGTGCATTCTGGAGATACTACAGCTACGGCAGGGCAGCATGAAAGTATCCTAATACTCGGTGAGATTTACCGACATCTTGCGCTACTCCACGGACATGGTACAGAACCCATTCTTCCGGGCCCGGACCTTCGATCAGGGACTGAGGAATGAGATTAAGGCATCGATGATATCCCTCAGTATTCCAACACAGGAAAGATTACTGGAGCGAGCCCTTCTTGTGGAGAGATTTCATGTCGAGACTCCACCAGCAGCAAGACCTACCGAAGGGCGGCACGTAGTGGAGTCTTATGTAGCTGGCAGTCGATGAATGCCTCAGGGGTCTAAGTGGTCCAGACCATCAGGTAGACGACCTCATGTTACTGGCTCAGAGGTGCAGGGCACACGGCAAAAAGCCATCCTTACGAGGAGCAGACAGTGCTACGCATGTGGCGGGTAGGGCCACATGGCTCGTGAATTCCTGACCCGCCATGAAGAGGAGTAGAAGATGGTTGAGGGACTACCCAGGCAGAGGCATAGGTTCGACCATGGATGTTCGTAGGGAGAAGGCGGATGAGGCAGAGGAGTTGGACGAGTAGCAGGTGGTGAGCGACGCTTTGAGGCTCTACCACCACCACCACCACCAGGAGGTCCACCTTGACCACAGGGAGCTGGCAGACAGAGGCAGGCTCAGCTTCATGCAGCGGAGGCCTATGATCACGGTGCACCTGAGATGATTCGAGGTACTATCTGTTTCCACTCCACCCTTTCTGTAGTTCTTATAGACACAAGAGCGAGTCATTCTTTCATTGTCGTTGCCCTTGTTTGGAGCTCGTAGATTCCGACAGAGCTGTTGGCTCGATCTTTATGGCTAGATACTCTTACAGAAGCAGAATCGATGATTACGCACTGGTACTGGCAGTCTGAGCTTACTCTAGGAGGTGAGATCTTTGGCTGGGATCTTCTTGTAGCGGTGTCGAGGTCTTATGACATCATCTTGGGAATGGATTGGTTATCTACAGTCCATGCTCAGATTGACTATATTAGGCGCAAGGTGCGGTGTGTCCACACAGATGGGAGCATGTTCACCTTCACCGATGAGAAGGGTGCCTTTGCAGCGCAGGATGGACTCACTCAGAAGATAGGATAGCCGATTAACCATCAGTTGGGTAGTCTTATCCTGGGAGCAGTTGATGTGTGGAGTCCGAGTTTTCGTACTGTGGTGGATCAGTATGCGGACGTTTTTCCTAACGATGTTCCAGGACTACCTCCTCATAGAGAGGTAGACTTATATATTTACCTATACCCTGGGACAACCCCGATATCTACTCAAACATATCGGATGGCTCTCGCAGAGCATCGAGAGATACAGGTGCAGCTTGAGAACTTGAAGGGAAAGGGATTAATCCGACCCAGTGTTCCACCCTGGGCTTCCCCAATTTTGTTCGCCAAGAAGGCAGATGGAAGCTTGCGACTGTGTGTCCAAAACCGTCACCTGAATCAGGTGACTGTGAAGAACAAGTATCTGCTACCGAGGATTTATGACCTCTTCGATTAGCTCAAGGGAGCACGATGGTTCTTGAAGATAGTCCTCAGGTCAGGCTATCATTAGCTCAGAGTTCGAGATGAGGATGTGCAGAAGATGGGCTTCAGGTGTTGGAATGGCCACTATGAGTTCTTGGTTATACCTTTTGGAATAATTAATGCTCCAGCAGTGTTCATTAGTCTCATGAATAGGATATTCCAGCCTTACCTCGACCGATTTGTCATAGTCTTCATCGACGACATATTGATTACTTGACTACTGAGGAGGAGAACGCCTACCACTTGTGGGTTGTACTGGATTCACCTTGAGAGCACCAGCTTTATGGTAAGCTCTCGAAGTGTCAGTTCTTGATACGTGATGTCCAATTCTTGGGGAACGCCATCTCTGAGGCGGGAGTTGTGGTGGATCCTAGGAATAACGAGGTAGTGCCAGCTTGTGAACCACCCAGAAGCATGATGGAGGTGCGGAGTTTACTAGGTCTGGCTGGGTACTATTGGAGGTTTGTGTCAGACATCTCCAGAATTTTATCACCACACTCATCTTTGACAAAGATGGGGAAACCCTTCATGTGGTCAGATAGATGTCTGCAGAGCTTCCAGGAGCTGAGACGGAGATTGACCGGTGCACCCATATTGAGGCTACCAGAGGAGGGAGTAGGGTACGTAGTCTACTTCGATGCATCAGGAACCAAACTCGAGTGTGTCCTGATGTAGGAGCAGGCACTGATCGCCTATGGATCATGACAGTTGCGGCTGCATGAGAAGAACTACGCTACCCATGACCTAGAGTTAGTAGTATTGGTCTTCTCTCTGAAGATGTGGTGACACTATCTGATGGGCGAGCGCTTTATAGTCTACTCTGACCACCAGTGTCTCAGGTAAATCTTCTCACAGAAGGACCTGAACCTGAGATAACGACGATGGCTCGAGTTCCTCCAGGACTATGACTTTGAGATAGTCTATACTCCTAGAAAGGGGAACATAGTAGCCGATTCCCTCAGCAGGAGGTCGGGAATTTAGCTACTTGGAGAGGTGACAGAAAACTTAGCCACTTTACAGATATCCTTCGTGGATAGAGATGTGTCATCCTTTCTTCAGTCGCTCACAGTCACTCCTCCACTTCTTCAGCAGGTCAGAGAGGCACATCGAGGGTACGTTGACTATGAGAGGCAACATGAACATATATCATTAGGAAAGGAACCTAATGGATTCTCTGTAGGAGTGGAGAACGTCGTCCTTTTAAGAGGATGTACCATGGTACCAGCTGCATTACTGGAGGAGGTGCTGAGAGAGTTTCACACTTCCCCTCAAGCTGTATATCCTAGAGTAGTGAAGATGTACCAGGATCTCAGACGACAGCACTAGTGGCTGGGTATGAAGAAGGATGTAGCTGAGTTCGTTTCTCGATGCCTCACCTACTAGCAGGTGAAAGCAGAGCACCAGGTACCAGCAGGCCTGGAATAGACCTTGGAGGTCCCGGAGTGGAAGTGGGATGGAATATCTATGGATTTCGTGACTGGGCTTCCACGTACTTCCAGAGGTCTTGACTCCATTTGGGTGATTGTCGACAGACTCACCAAGCCGGCCCACTTCATCCCCATTAGAGAGCAGGGCTCCGTTGAGAGAATGTGACGCCTCTATGTTCGGGAGATCGTATGGCTTCATGGTGTTCCATCGACTATCATCTCTGATCGAGATAATCGATTTACTTCTCGGCATTGGAAGGGGTTTCAGGAGGCATTTGGGACGCAGCTACGCCTAAGCAACGCCTTTCACCCACAGACAGATGGGCAGATAGAGAGGACCATGCAGACTCTCGAGGACATGCTCCGTGCATATGTCCTAGACTTTTGTCGTAGTTGGGAGGATCACATACCCTTGGTGGAGTTTTCGTACAACAACAACTACCACTCCACCATCGGGATGTCACCATACGAGGCATCGTACGACCGACCTTGCAGATCACCTATGTGCTGGGAAGATCCTGGGGAGTCAGCACTAGTAGGACCAGAGATGGTCCAGGCCATGATGGAGAAGGTTCAGGTTATCCAGGAGCGGATGAGGACAGCTCAGAGCCGAGAGAAGTCTTATGCTGACAGGAAGTGGAGACCACTAGAGTTCGGGGATGGAGACAACGTTTTCTTGCGGGTCTCACCTCGATGTGGATTACAGAGATTTTTCCAAGAAGGAAAGTTGTCTCTATGCTTCATCGGACCATTCCAAGTTCTCAGCAGGATAGGCGAGGTGGCTTATCGCCTAGATCTTCCACCTCAGTTGCACCGGGTGCATGACGTCTTTCACGTATCTCAACTGAGGAGATACATGCATGACACGATGCATATCATCGACTATAGGGAGCTGGACATTGATGACGAGGCGACTTTTGCGGAGGTCCCGATGGAGATCGACAATCGACATGATTAGGTCCTACGTGGATGGTCAATACCTCTAGTGCGTATCAGGTGGTAGCACGGTAACCTCGAAGATAGCACATGGGAGTGGGAGGTTCAGATGCATGCTCAGTACCCTAATTTGATTCCGTAGTTTATGTTGTATCTTTACGGGGACGTAAAGCCCTGAATTGGGAGTAATGTAAAGACCCGTAAATTTCAAGGAATATTTTTTCGTAATTTCATTGGGATTTTACGAGTACGCAGTTTCTGACGGCACCTGATTCCGAGGCACGGTGTTCCCAGAATCAATTTCCAAGGTTTAGCTCTGATACGTTCAGTGAACTATCGAGCGGGTTTTTTTTACTTCTGAACCGGTGCTTGGAATCAAAATCTGAGGGCACCAATAAAACCGCAACGCTGATTTTTTCATTAGAAGACTTTTCCTGGAGTTGCGTTTGCACGGGAAGAGTTGATTAAAAATGTGGATTAAGTTTTAGGTGAAATAAAATTGTAACAATGTTATGTCCCTTTTCTAGATGGTTTAGTCTCATGTGTGGAAGTTGAGGTGGGAACCACTTGATCCTAAACTCCTCTTGATAAGATATTAGTGAGGTGGGGCCCACACTAGCCCCACTGCTTCAAATTCCTCTAACCCCTCTTAATTTTGGCAGCCCCCCATTAGTTTGTAACTCACCCACTCCCCCTCTTAATTTCATGTCTACTCTCACATTAAATTAATTGATTAAATCTATTAAATTAATTTAATTAAGAGTTTGAGTTTTTGATGTTTTGAAAAGCTTGGCATGTGTTAATAAAATAAATAAGGCCTTATTTTGTTTCTGGGTTTTTGTTGTGTGAGGATATTTGGGTAGAGAAGACTAACTCTTGAAGAATGCCATCACTTTCATTGAAGAACGTCAAGACTTCGACGAAGAACGCCATCACCGCCAGGAGTGATCGACGTGTCGTTCCTTCTCCTCTCCGTAGTCGGTGTGTGACGCCATCCCCTCCTTGGGCACACGTCAATTCCATCATCGAACCCCCCCCCCCCCCACCGCGATGCTTACTTCCACGAATTTCTTTGAGGTAGGGGTTGATTATACGTTCAAGATTATTTTTGACGTTCTTCGTTAATATTTTTCTACTTGTTATCAATATAACGGGAAGGGGATGGAGCGCACAAACATGGCCGATCCTCTTCCCCTTTTTGTTTTTGATCATCGTTGTGGTTTGGAACGGAGGTGACGCGGTGTCGTTGCACCGCGCGGGGACGAGAAAATCGCGACCGGAGCAGTCTACGGTGAAGGTGTGCGGCGCCGTCGCACCTTGCCGGAGCACCAGGAGGCCGCGACCGGGGCGGGCCGCGACGGAGGGGAGGGGCACCATTGCACTGCACCGCTCGGACAGGGGCCGTAGCCTAAGGTCACGGCGGTTGCAGAGGAGGCTTCCGGACTCGGCCGGTTGCCGGCGCACCAGGACACGGGACCGACGGGTCCCGCGACAGCCACACCGGCCGACCAATATGGTCGTCCGTTCCAAGAAGTCCGGGGGTTCAAAACCCCCTGCTAGCGTAGCTAAGGAGGACCCCACGGGTGTCCTCCATTTCGGGAAAACAGGGGGGTGACGCCCCCCCCCCCCTTCTGCGTCTGCCAGTGCTAGGTCATCCACCCATGCTGGGTCGGACTGCCCGTGCGGGGCCGGACCACCCGCGCCAGGCCAGACCGCCCGCGTCGAGCCAAACCTCCACACCGAGCCGGGCTGCACGGCTGGACCGGGCCGCACCAGCCGGGCGGGGCCGTGCACAATTGGGCCGGACCCGGACCGGGGTCGGGATGACCCGGTTCAGGCTGACCATGGGGTATTAGGCCGGGTCGGACCGGGCCCAAACCCCCCCTTTTCGGACAGATTCGTACAAACTCTCATAACGTGGCCTACATACCTCCGTTCAATACACCGTCAGTTGAGTTGGGATCCTCGAATTGAGACGGTCATTTAGGTAAATTGCACTCAAAGATTCCGTGAACTTAAGGTATGGTCGGGTTGGTTCGAACACGAAACCAACCGGGCCCTCGGAGCGGAAACACTTATAACTCGAACTCCGGACGTCCGATTGACGGGCCGTCGACTTTTTTGGATTCCTTTTAGTGAGATGATTCTTTTGGAATACTACTCTTGAGGTTTGGATGCAGCTGGAGTACGGTCAGGTTGGTTGTAGCTTAAAAACCAACTGGGCCCCTAGGACGAAAAAGCCAATAACTCTCAGACTGGGCGTCCAATTGACGCACCGTCGGTCACGTTGAGTTCCTTTTGATGAGACGGAAATTTTTTGATACATCAACTCTGGAGTTCATGACAGTTGATGTATTGAACTGTTGGATCGTGGAGCAGACCCTACTCGAGTAGCATGTGCTGTGTTCGGGAACCCTAGTGCTGGTTGCGACTGCGACACCGATGACCACTGTACTTTGTTCCTCAGTGGGTTCAGTAGAGACGATGACCGTACTGGGATCCTCCATGGGTTCGACGGTGATGATTACTGTTCTTGTATCCTATGTGGTTCTGGCAGTATTTGACTTTGTACTTGTATCCTTATAGGGTCCAGCAGAGCAGCTGGTCTTGTATCCTTTGTGGGTCCGACAGCTTAGCTCGTCTTATATCCTATGTGGGTCCGACAGCTTATATGAATCAATGGCTACATCTGATCATCTCTATCACCTTATGAAGTGTATACCTATGTGACCTGAGTCTTGACTTTCAATCATTATATTCGATATTATTGACTTGCTTCCTGTGTCGATTGGGTTGTGCTTTCTTGTGTGGACTGGCTTGAACTTGGGCTCGTGAGTTGGAGCAGAACTGGAAATGATGACTTAGGTATATGTATGGGCATATACCTAAGTAGAGTTGGTTGATACTTCATGATTGTATCTTTCCTTTGTGGTTAATCCTTCGTGGATTCTGGGAGACCTTCGAGAGTCTCGGGGTCTCTACTGAGTATCGTATACTCACCCCTGCACGGGCTATGCCCGCACTACGTTGTGTTGGATGCAGACGACAGACATCACTGATCAAGGTGGAGGCTCGTGGAGCTAGAAGGTACCTGGAGGTGGATCACTATACGGGACGTACACGGAGCGGATGGCTGGAGCTGAGGAGCTGAGGAGACTATATGTACCCACCCTTTAGGGGGGATTTCCAGTGGACGGCTTAGTGTTGCTACTTTACTCTTCTGCTGCTATACGTTCTTTTAGTTGCACTTTACTTTCAGTTGGGTTTGTATTTTGGCCCATTTACTTTCTAGCACTTACTTTTGTACTCAGTTTACTTAATGTTTACTTCGGTTTGTGTACTATATGGTGTTTTTTTACTTTATAAAGGCAATGCCTCCCCTTTTATCAGGATTTACGCCTTTGGTGCTAGTCACCAGCCCTTGGCCTATGGAAGGCGGGCTTGGGGTAGTCACGGCATGGGCCCCGAGGACAGGTCGTGATAAAAACGGTTGCAAATGTTTCATATCTTCTGAGATCACACTTCTTATAGGGGAACATAATTTTTTTCCTTCAAAAAATAATATTAAATTTATATTACAGATTATATAAATGCTCTCACACCCTTGATATATATAGGATTTATACGAGAACCAATTGGATATGTTCGATGATTTATCCAATCATGTTCTCATAACAAATTTTTTTGTATATTTCTTATGTCCCTAATTATCTTAAAATTTTAAAATAATTAGCTATTTAATTTTAAAAAATTTACTTATTATTATTAATTTAAACTAATTTCAATTAATATATAGAATTATCAATTATCTTATTCTCATTTATAATATTTATTATAAATTTTAATAAATAATGATGGATTTTTGATAATTTAAAAATATTTATACTATATTTAATTTTTTTATTAATTTATAATTATTTATATTAATTTTTTAAAATTTATATATTGTTATTGTAAATTTTATCAAATTTAATTTTTAACTAATTATTATTCTTTTATACGTGTTGATGACAAATTTATAATAATTTATTTAAACATTTACTAATTCATAATCATTTATATTATATTTTTGGTTAATTTTACTCATCACAAAATGTTTTATACTATTTTTTAATAATATTTAATAGTTTTTATTAATTTACACTAATTTTTTACTAATTTATAATCATTTTTATTAATTTGGAATAATTTATATTAATTTATATTAATTTCCACTATTATTTATTAATTTATCATATTTTATAATAATTCATACAATTTTTATTATTTTATATAAATCTGTTCCAATTTATACTAATTTTAAATAATTTATCATAGTTCAATATAATTTTAAATATTTTTATAAATTCATAGGAATTTTTATTAATTTAAATTAAATGTATATGTGATTTACTAATTTATACTATTTTTATTAATTTATACTAATATTTATTAATTTATACTAATATTCATTAATTTAAACTATTTTATAAAAATTTAAATTATTTTTTATCAAATTATTAATTTTTTAAGAAATTAAATTATTATATTTAAACCTTTACTAATTTCTACTAATTTATAGAATTTTGTTAATTTATAATAATTTTCATTAATTTATGCTAATTTATACTAATATTTACTAAATTATAATAGATTATAAATATGTAAAATATTTTTGTTAATTTAAAGTAATTATTTTTAATTTAAACTAATTTATTAAATTAATACTATTATTTATTAATTTATTAGAAATTATGAAAACATATATTTTTTTTAATTTTTATGGAAATTTTTATATATTAAAATTAATTTCAATAGTTTTTTTACAAATGACTACTATTTTATACTAATTTATAAAAATATTTATTAATTTATACTTTTTTTAAATAATTTATCATATTTTAATACAATTTAATATTTTTGATCAATTTTTAAAAATTTATATTCATTAAAATTAATTTTTTTACATTTTTTCTAAATTTTATTAATTTATAATTATTTAATTAATTTTATACCATGTTACAGAAATATTTAATAATTTAACGTATTTTATAAAAGAATTAAAAGTTATTTTTTAATTTATAGTTATTTTTAAAATATAAAATATTTTTTTTAGATTTATACTAATATTTAATAATTTAACAAAATTTTTATTAGTTTATTTAATTTTTTATTTATTTATATAAAATTTCATTAATTTTAATGAAATTTATTTAATTTATACCAATTTTTAGTAATTTAAAATAATTTATAATAGTTTTAATTAATTTATATCAATTTTCTTAATTTAATATTTAATAATAATTTAAACAATATTTATTAATTTTTTTAAAAAAAAATTCTTAAATAAATGTATTTTTATGGATTTTTTATTAATTGTTATTAATTTGGAGTAATTTTATTAATTAATACAAGTTTTTATAATTTTTTAATAATTTATACTAATATTTTTTAGTTTAGCATAATTTATATTAATTTAAACTATTATTTATTTATTTATAAAAATTTAGATTAATTTAATGTAATTTTATTAGTTTATAATAATTTAATTATTTTATACTAATTTAAACATATTTTTATTACTTTAATCAAACATTATTAAATTTAAAATAATCTATAATAATGTGTATTAATTTACAATAATTTATCATAATATATTCTATTTTAATTAATTTAATATCACATATACTAATATTTTATTAATTATTCTAATTATCATTTTAATGATTGATATTAGTTGATATTAATTTATAATTATTTATTGTACATCATGGAAATTTAAATAGTTTATTATTGGATTATAATAATTTTTACTAATATAAAATAAATTTTTAATATTTTTGTAATTAATATATACCATTTTTTATTGATTTATATTAAATTAAATTACTTTTATTAAAATTTTATAATTTTTAATTAATTAATAGTAAATTAAATTAATTTTTATTAAAATTTTATAAAATTTTATTAATTTATACTTATGTTATCAATTAATATTTTTTTATTAATTAATTATAATTTATACTAATATTTATTAATCTATTATATTTTAAAATAATTAAAAGTATTTTTTCTAAATTATACCAAAATTAATTAGTTTATGATAATTTATAAAAATTTCCCCTATTTTTAAATTACACATGTAATGTTTTAATATTATAAACTGTTTTTATTAATTTAATTTTTTATTATTTTAAACTATTATTTATTTATTTATACAAATTGTTTCTAATTTTACGTAATTTTATATATTATACAGCAATATTTATAAATTTACCTTAATTAATAAAAATTTAATTATTTTTTGATTGATATATCATATATTTCATTAATTTACACTTATTTAGAACATTTTTTTTGTTAATTTATAATAATATTTATATGATTATACAATTTTTTAATTATTTTATACTAATTATTTATTAATTTTATTAAATGAGTGACAAAATAATAATAAATTATTTTAATCTTTAGTTATGTAAACAAATATTTTTTATTTTATTTTATTTTTTAACGTATTAAAATAATTAGCAATTTACATAAAAAATTACAATTGAATAATTAAATGAAAAAACTAATAACAATTAAATAAATTTTGAAAATACCATGAAGTTATTAATTAGTGAATATTATCGATGAAAGATGCCTCCAGATAATCAGGGAAGGAGTGCGGGAGAGAATGTTATAATGATAGGGGTGGGAGTATATTTATTATTATTATTTTGTAGGAATATTTTTTTGCAACAAATATTTACAGAAAACAATGTATATATTTCATTTTTTTATGATGGAGTAAATTTTCATCATAAAAATTCACCTCCCAAAATAATATTCCCTGCATATCCAAAATCATCTTGTGATGGGACGACCATCGCAAAAAAAATGGTATATTTTTTTTTCAACTTACTCGTTGTAAAAATGTCTTCTATAAAAAAAGTTTATTCCATATTCCAAAATCCATTGCAAATATATTTTTCAATCTATTTCATAGGTATACATGGAAAAAATATTTTGTGATAGAATAGGTAGTGCATCGTAAAAAACAATAGATTTTTTTGTGACATAATTTCTTATCTATCGCAAAAAGTAATTTTATAGGACTATTGGCGATGGAATTTCAATCCGCCACAAATTACCCATCGTAAAAATTGACTTTTCCCAGAGTTTATTGACATATTCAACAACTTGTGGTTAATTTATGTCTTGGATAAAGGTCTCTTATAAAAATGAATACTTATATATGATATAGCTGTTGGACATATGTATAGAGATATATGTGTTTGATGCAGATCACCCAAATTCCATTTGAATATTGAATAACACTAGTTATTTACAAGAGTATACTCTTTTCATGGATTTATGAATTTGACAATTCATATATTGTTTCACCACTATAGAGGCTCATGGGGTCACAATTGTTGTTGAGTGAATGGTGATTGTATTTTTTTTACATAGAGAGAAACTCAAAAGGTGCTTTAGAGTTTATCCCAAAGGATTTTTGGATGATTATTCAAGGAATTACATATTATGTGATATATAGTGATGGTCATTATGATTTTCCAAAAGTTTTTTTTGGATGATATACAATATTATTTTTGGATATGGATTCATAAGCTATTGTGTATGATACTTAATAAGATAAAATTGCATAAGGTCTTTCAGGAATTAGTGCAAGTGAAAGATTAATGTAGGTATTCCCTAAAGAAATAAAGCACATTATGTCTTAAGTTACTTTATTTCTTATGATAAGGTAATTTCATAAGGTATACAATGCTATGATCATGGTTAATCATTGTATATGATATGTGTATATCATAATGACTAGAATTGTAAAGTACAATTCAAGTGGCATATCTATGATTGATTTAAGAAGTGGAAAAATATGTTTTAACATTCATGCATATTCCATTTAATATATCATTAATTAAAAAACATTTCATAAGATAGAAAATTAAGACAAGGTCTTAGTTGTATGTTAGAATTAGTTATAACCAAATTTATTCAATTTAAATGTATAAGTAAATATCTTCACACTTGGGGATCATCCTTGAGGGTTATATTAATAAGTGGTTTCTCTATGATAACGATAATAAGATATTTCTCAACCCCCATATGATTATCTATTTCCTTCCATGATCCCTTCTTCTTCCTCCTTTACTAAATAGGCACAATCATACCATATAAAGAATGATAGTCCCACTCGACCTTTGAGAAAATCATTCGAACCCTAGATTCACCTAAGTGGAGTCCTCAAGTTTCCAATAAGGGATCATAATTAAACAACTATGATGAAGGAAATAATTAATTCCCATTATCTCATGGTACATTTGAGTTTTTAGTTTTATAATTTCATGGTTTTGGATTCAAAAATAAAAAATGTTGACAATTGGATTTATAATTTCTTCCACTACATTGGTTTTTTGTTAATAAATCCTTAAACATCCATAAGAATCCATACTATAAAAAAAATAACAATACAACAATGTGAATGTTGTATTTATAAAATAAAAAATAGTATATATTTCCTATTTGAGTAAAATAAAATCCTACACATTAAAAACTGATTTTAGGTAAAACTAAATTATTTCACTAAAAATTCATGAAATTAGTAATATATGTTTCTACACATGATAAAATAAAGGGGGGGGGGTTAAATAGGGAATTAAAAACATAATAAAATATAAAATATCATTTTATCACGCCTCTGCACTTATTATTTAATCGTTGGGAAAATCAACTATTTATCAACATAAAAAATGTATATCTTAACTACCATCAGACATAATATTTTCTAGTTTCAACATTAATATTTCTTAAAAATATCATATATGTAGTTCAAACCAATATAATTTTCCATTACCAACCTATAATCATCACGCTTCTAGAAAAACAATTCTAGAAAAATAGTGATTAAATCGTGAAATGTAATTTATTGTGAACACCATGAAACATTGTTTAGAATTGTTAGGATAAATAATTTAATTTTACTAAAACAACAAAATACACTTGATAATATGTAAAACAAGTTCAATAAACCATGATTTTATTCATTTATAATAGTGGGTCAATATTTATATACAATATAGAAAACAGTTAACGTTTGTTCCTGAATATACACTCAATTAAGCACTTTTGGCGATTTAATTCACAATTTATATTAGTTCATATTAGAAATGTAGTATTATTTATATTTGTATATGTATATATATATATTATAAACCCAAAAAACATAATCAATATCTAAATAGTGATCATTTCATTACTCAAAACCCTAACTAGTTTAATAATTCATATAAAAAATAGTTTTAATGTAATTATCATAGTTATGAATGATTAATGATATAGTTTAAATAATAAAATATTCAATGAATATTTTAACGTAATCATCCTCTAGACTAGATCAATGTCACAACTACTTGTTCAACAATTTTTTCAGGAATTTTATCAATGAAATAAAACAAACGATAACTCATAAAAAATTATAAATAACTAATCTAAGAGTAAGGGGACCCTTTCTAATAAAAATTCACAATTCTTTATTTATAAATTTATGTTGGAAGGTATTATTATTTATATTTATATGAAATTTTACCTCCTATATACATCTTAAACTATGTAAAAATCTACCTCACAAGAACTACAGGGCCACTTTCCCACTTAAAAGAATATATATATATATACTTATAATTTTACATAGAAAATTCAAATTTTATCATAAAATTATAAAAATTATTATTCCCCATGATGAAAGACAATAAAAAATGGATTCAATGATGAGGTTTTTAAAAGTTTTTTGTGAATTAAGGATGGTGAGTAGTTTAATAAAAACATCTAAACTGAGGAGGTCTGGATCATTAATGTAATACATGATAATAAAGTAAAGTAATGAAGAACCACTGACTAAATTTACATACAAAAGGATATTACACACTACCTTTTATTTAAATTTAGGTAATGGGTTTTGAATATGAATCCAATTAATAATTAAATTTATATTTACCATTTTATATCTTTTATAAAGGTATTTATTTTAATTGTTTCATTATATATATAATATATATGTGTGTGTATGTGTACTTCATATACATATTTTTAAAGGATAATGAAATGATAAAAATCTATATAATATATAATGACATTCCACACGATTGTCCATTTATGCATTCCCATAAATGATAATCTCAATACACATTCCCCTAAAATGAAACACATCCAAATGTAACACATGAAACCCCTGACTCCACACTAAGTCTTTAAATAGTAATAAAAATAATAATATTTAGGGTTAGGTAAGATATTATTGGATTGAAATGTAGCTTCAAAATATAAATTCACTCATGTTAAACTATGCTCATAGAAAAAATTGGTGTATTAAGAGGGTCTCAAAGATAATACGGGATATGAAAAATGAATACTTTAATCATTTTGAAAACATCTCATGAACTCCAATTTTTTGTTAATGAATATGTAGCAGTTAAATTTTTCTCACAAAGTATAGAAGTCTCTTAGTAAAATTTTGGGTATTAGAAATAATTGAACAAAATAGGTTTAGAAACCTATAAGGATGAGAAATAAAGTTTTGGGAAGTCACTAGAGGGGTTGAATTTCAAATTTTATTCAAAATTCAATAAAATTACTAAAAACAAACAAAGTAAAACTAACACATATCAGAATTAATTTTAGATTTTTAGTTTCATGAAGAATATAATGTTCTTTACAATCATATTGGGGTATGAAAAATTATTTTCAGTATTTGATTTATCTCCAAAAAATTTTAAATGGGAGACATGAAAATAGTAAAAATAACATTAAATAAAAAATTGTATATGTATATATTCAAAAAAAATTCACTAAAACATATAAAAAATAAAAAAATTACATAAAAGAAGGAATTCCTCAACATAAAAGACTCTCCCCTTCACTAGTGGGTTTCAATGAACTAAACAATAGATTTTCAAGGAAATGAAAGGAAATATAAACCTCATTTCCAAGATCACCATACTATATAAACTGATGTCGTGTTAGATATAAATTAAGTAAACACACCATTCACCAATTTTGTAAAATTTTTTATATTCAATGACAATTGTTTGATGAATATACCCGAGGATAAAATAATGATTTACTCTATCCATGGTGTATCAATTAGTGCATCTAAATCACACTATTCTGATGAATAACCATCCTCACTACAATAATATGATAGAACCTTTATAATTAAAGGATGGGAGAGGGGAGAGAATCCCTAGGGGAATCACCTATGTCATGAGAAAACTCTAATACATGAACAAACACCCATATCAATGCCTCAAACTTTTTAAATATGTTGCGAGGTACTCTCAAATATCCTCATGAAATTACACTTACATTACTAAAATTTAGAGTAAATTGAAATTGTTACAAATTCCATTAAACCCATAAATAATCTTCAATAATTTTCGATTTTGTAAATCATTTACCATTAATGATAAAATATGTGGAAAAATAATTTAACATTAACATGTAACTCTCATATACTAGATGAATCATATATTTCCATATGAACCATATTTCATGATTGAATATATTATGATCTCCCTTGTTGTATAATATAATTAGAAGAGACAAACAATTACTAGAATTATGATATCTATATATCATAAGAAACGATATACCCACAAGGCATAGAATACTAGTTTACAACATGGATTATATATAATATGATATCACAATATTTTTTAATATGATATTATCAAAAATTACATCATATGTATTCATTTTTTAGGGAATATCTTTATCAGTCTATCATTTCACTAAATCCATATAGACATTGTATCATTTTAATTTATATTTTATTATATAAAATAATTTGTGAAAATATATCTAACTTTGTTGGATATTTTCGAAAACATCACCAAATTCACAAAATTCTAATTATATGAATTACCTTGACTATCCATCCCCAACCACTTCTTAATATACTATTCATCATTTATAGACTAAGAATATTTGTTTTTTTGAAACTCAATCAAAATTTATTCAACTAAAAAGTGTAATCTCAAGAGATTTTAAAGTGTTGAAAAAATAGGAATTTATGAATTCATTAATGTAATGAAATTGTATCTTCCAAAAATGTACTAGTTATATTCAATTGATAAAGGGATATTTCATGAATTTCTTTAAACACACATATCTATAAGTTTATGTTCACCAGATGTATCATATAAAAGCATGAATTATCATGAAATCTATTTTAATATTTCATTTAATAACCATTGTAAATAATATATTTAAATATCTGATAACTACTCAAATTGTTTTCAATTATCTAAATATTAATTAACCAGGTCAATGAATACATAACCTGTTATTCAATTGATTTTTTAGGATCATCACAATCCCCACAACCATAGAGATAATCTCATCACATTTATTTTGTATGAATATACATACACTCATTAATTTTATCTCAATAAGGGTAATAGATTTCATATTCATCATACGTGATGGAAAAGTTTATCTTAGTTAATATATCACTAATGAATTTATGAAAAACAAACCCAAAAACACCATGATATGATAAGCCTCAAGGGTTTCATAAAAAATCTATCAATGTGAGAAGATTATAATACTAGGTATCTCTCCCATATTATGTCTTGGGAAAATCGAAATAGCAAACACACACCCCTATTATGATAATGATATAGAGACTGAAACTTCATTTGATATACTTTTAAGGTCATCAAGAGCACCAAACCCAATTTACACATTATGAGAATATTTCTTATCTTTATAGGAAACCTTATTCATTATAATCATAACATTTTATTTTAACCTATAATAATCCACAATGAATATTACTTTTGTATAACTCAAAGTCATTCTTTGAGAGTTTAATTATCATTTCACTTCACATGATATATGAAACCAACATGAAATAACAATAAATTGGAGACTATATTTTTTATAACATGATATTTTATATACTTAAACTCTATTATAAACACATATAAAACCATACATTAATACCCATTTAATCATATCAAATATCATATATTTTGATAGGGGCCTTATGCTTTCGGTAATTTTATGGTTTTGTTAATCTCATTACATCTCTATGTAATCCCTTTAACATATTAATATGAACATTAAATAAAATACTACCTATAAATCCCTTTTGTGAGTAACAACTATAAAGAACTATAGTTTGAATAATATATTATATAAACAATATATTCCTAATGTTAAACTATTTGATCATTATATTAAAACATCTCAACTCCAAAACACCAAGTATTATGATTTAAAAAACTAATTA
Source organism: Viscum album (assembly GCA_963277665.1). Taxonomy (NCBI): domain Eukaryota; kingdom Viridiplantae; phylum Streptophyta; class Magnoliopsida; order Santalales; family Viscaceae; genus Viscum; species Viscum album. The sequence goes on from OY728162.1 coordinate 242,919,998, forward strand.
TATACTTAAAAATTATTCTAATTTCATAACCATCGTCATCATTCTGAGAACCTTTTACATTAATATTTTCATTGAAATATTTTAATAAATAATTAAACTCTTTAAATTAATATTTTACCAACATACCCAAAACCTTTCAGGATATTATATGTATTTCAATGTTATTTTAACTAGAATATCATTTTATTCGTTAAATTTTAATTTCACCAAGTTAAAAAATATTCTCAATTACCTCTTAGATACTATATTATCTCCAAAATATTTTTCTTAGATATACAAACTCGGTTTGTGTCTGTAAATAAAACATATTTTCTTAAGTGGATATATTTTAAAAAATAATCATGTAATCCATATCATATACATTATTTTATTTATTTAGAGAAATATTATGAAAATAAGTTTTTATTATTTTAAATATACCACTGATGGTTGTGGTATCACATCCATCATATTTTAAAAAACATATTTATTAAATCATTTATATGGGATAAACATTTATGTACTCAAATTATTCTAATGTATGTTATAGAATATTATGAATCATAAACAATGTATATTAAATTCACTTCCACATGCTTTTCATAATAAAACTTTTTATGGAAAAATAATATTCTCTTATAATTCATATAAATGAGAAGAAAAAACAACCTTCATTTAGATCGAACTAATTTGGAATTATTCATTTTTGATATAAATATTTTATGTAATGATTATTTTATTTTTTACTTCAATTTAGGATATAATATTTAATAATTAATACCATGAATTTGAACTCATATATATTTATAATATTCGTAATGTATATATTTGGTATCTTATACCCTTATAAATCAAATGATTGATTTCTATAATATTGATACTTGATATGGAAACTCTAAAGTGTTCACATACCCCTTTAGGTATCCTATACAACTACATCATATAGAATAACATTCCTATATTCCAAACACTAACTTTAGGTTTCAGTGAACTTAAATAGTGTTTCTATGAAACTATATGGGAATTTTCAACCAAATTTTCTTCTTCCATTTTAACTTTTACCCACTCATAATGTTAAAAAATTACTATAACAAGGATATATCATGTTCAAATTATTATTCCTCAACACCTTGAAAATATTTGGTAAACATTTATTTAAACTATTTCAAATTATTATAACAGTTCAAGTAATGATTCAATATTTAATTATATTGAAAAATAAATCGTTATAGTAAACCTTCATTATTTTTGAGTCATTAAAATACTCAAAACTTTTGAATTCATAAGTAGTGACTAACGTTACTTAGGCCAATTTTCATCTAATTCCATTGAAATATTATTATAATAATTCTATAATTCTCGTAAGAATGAAGATTCACGTATTGAATAATTTCAATAGCTGACTGTGTAAGCAAGGGTTCTTTTTAACATATATAATTTTTCTTTTTTTTACTTATAAAAAATTCATAAGTCTCTATATAATTATAAATATTATATGTAATTAAGCTTATTATTTTCATGGATTTATCTCAAAGTTATGTTTGATTGTGAGGAATCTATTTCTCAAAAATCAAATGTTTTATCAGATAAGTATCATGTCATATATTCATTAAATAAGTTCTTTTATTAAATGTTTTCTCTATAAAATGTTGAGACATTTTAAATACCATAGATCGATTAGTGTACTAAGATCCATATTTTATGAGGAATTGAGACACTAAAAATTTTACCATCATTTTCTTCTTATGTAGATAATCATGTCAATCATATCATATATGAAATTAGGATATTTGATAAGATGAATATTTTCCGAATCCATCATATAGACAAACAAAAATATATTCTATTAGTAACCTAATATTATTAAGGTAACCCAGATATGTGTAAAAAAATAAATTCTAATACTTTTAGTTTCATCCCTTACCTTCTTACATGACATAAGATAATCCAGTGGAATCCAGATTTAGCATGAAGAACCTAGTTGGATGATCAAAATCATGAAAAGTGTTTTATTTGGAAGGAATCTGAAACATAGTATTATTAAAGTGGATTTAATCCAATTTTATTGTCATATGTTATTCCCTTCAGTTGTATAGATGATTCTAATGATTTAGTGTATAATCACTATCCATTCCATCAAATCAATATTATCAACTCATATTGATGTGTATCCCTTTGCACATATCTTGATTTTAGTGAGGGTAAGATAATACAAAATCAATTATCATACCTAGGATGTGACACCTTAATTTCATGTATAAAAATTTATAGAATTAATTTAAGAATTTAAAATAAAAAATACACATATTTATAATACAATACATATATTAATTAATGAAAAAAATAAATAAATGAACAATTTAAATATTTAAACATGAGTCTGAATGCTTATGAGTAACATCGAAATAAATAAATTATAAACATTTTATAATTTATCCATATATTATTGAATTTCAATAATTATATAAATATAAACACTTTATATTTCTATTTAACATGAACTCTTCTATACTATCAATTAAATGAATTTTTTCCATAATATAAAATATCTAAAATAATCACATTATATATATATAAAAACCTCATATATATTATGACCAAATAAAAAATATATCATATTTATTATTTTCAGTCAGTAATAATTTATCATGTGAATTATAAAAACTCATTTTAAAGGGTTTAAATAATTTGTCAAATATGGCCTTTTAATTTGAGAAATTAAAATTAATAATCATGAAAAATTGACAATTTTAAACATAATATTCTTTTTATGTAGCAATATTTTGTACTTTATAATCACTATATAAATAACCTCATAATTTCTTTGTAAATAATTTGTATAAAAATTATAAATAATTAAATATAAATTTCAAAAGGCATTGAATATTAATAAATAATATTATGGAATATTTTTTTATTAAATGGTAAGATTTAATAATCAATTATAAACACTTAATAATTAATTAATTGAAAACAAATTATATATTAAATAAATATCCTAAAATTACATGTTATATAATTAAATCTATTTTTTAAATTATGAATTCAATTCAAAATTGAAAATAAGAAAAATAATAAAATTTATCCATATATTTTATTTTATAATATACTTAGGTCATAAGTTCAAAACTAAAGTTGTATCTTACTATTTACTTTTATAAGCTTATGATAGATAATCATAACATTATCAGTTGGATGATATAACATCTAGGCTTATGTAAATTTACACAATGCATGTTGATTTGTGTTATATTAATCCCCGACACCCAAATATAATATTCTTTAATATAGATCATAATGATAAACTGATTCAAGGATTTATTATGAGGAATTGATACAACGAAATTCAGAACTTTCATCAGCTATAGACCATATTTATACCAAGATATATTGAATGTAAAAAAAATACACTGAGTCACTGGTGATGATATAATATATCATATGGTGTGATCAAATCATGGATTTTAATATCATATATCATAAGGCATTCCAAAAAAATAAAACATAAATTATATTTAATGATAAGTAATATAAAATTTATATGATAGAAAATTTCATTATTTTAATACATTATATTGAGAATCAAGAAGAATGAAATGATTCTGACACCCTCAATGGGTTTCAAAAAATTAAACGACACTTGTTTAAGGTTGTGGAAGAAAATAGTAAGGTCATTCCCAAGATCACCATTATAGGTAAAATGAAACCATTTAAACTATAAATTAATAAAAAATACCATTCACTATTTTTGGATACTAATTTTTTGTTTAATCATAGTGATTTTATAAAGTTTTTTTAGGAGAAACCAACTGGTTACTCACTATGTGGGGCATCCATGGGTTAATATGAATCACCCAATACTATGGTAAGAAACTCATCATAACCATGTTATTCTTGTACCTCATAAAGTAAAGGATGGAGTATGAGAGAGCATAGTTTGTAGAATCGAATGAGGCAAGATAAAAATCAATCACATGAACATTCACATATCTCAATACCTTGGTCTTTTTATTAGGCCTCGGGGATATTCTGATCCTCCTTAAGAATCTATTTTCACATTACTAAATGAATGTGTAAAAGTAAATGATCCCAAAATCAATTATAACCATTGTTCACCTCCCATGTCTTTCAGTTTATAAATTTTTTACCAGCAATGATAAAACATATGAAAAAATACTCAAATTTTAACACTTAATGTTCCAATTCCCAATAAATTTTAGATTTTCATATGAAACATATAACATGATACAATGCATTATGATCTTCTGATGTTGTATAATATGAATTTATTGGGTTGTATCATTACTAGAATTATTATATCTATATATCATAATAATTAATATACCCACAAGGCATAGAATATGTATTTTAATTATTCATTGCATAATAAATTCCCCATATAATCTTATGTGACATGAATCAAAAATAAATCATATGTATAATGAATTTAGAGAATATCTCCACCATTTTCCACACATTTATTTTATATAATACATTATAAAGCAAAGTAATATAATGTATTCTTTGTCAAATAATGATATTAGGGTAGTGAATATGTAAGTGAGATAGATATGAAACCTTGATACATTTAATTCCTTGTATAAAAAACTGAGAGAATGTGATCCCCTACTTCTTTGGTTTCAAATAATCTGTAACATGGTTTTTTAGTTTATATCCACTTGTAACGTAAAAGAAAAATTTGGAAGATGATTCTATTTTTAAAAAACCTACATAAAATAAAAAAAATAGAAAATAAAAATATTATGGTTCTTTATCTATAATTATTGTAGTTATACTGCTTACAACTTGTTAGTGTTAGTGATAATCCATGGTATAAATGTGGGTGTGGTTTCATGAATAGTGTCCACATATTTTTATTTTTACCAATGCTCATAAGTGTTAACTTGGAGTGGGGAATCAATTATAAGAGAAAAAGAATCCCTACACCTAATAAATTAAATAATCAAAAAATAAAGAGTTGAAAATAGAAATAAATGGGTCTCAATTTAATTTTTTATATCCCCCTTAATTTTAACTTCACATTGTTATTTAAAAATTTGTGGCATCATCGATGATACCTATGTTCTTTCAAACACAACCTCCACCTTTTCATCAATGGTGACTTCCTCTTCTTCACTCTCTCTGAAAATTAATGTATTTGTTTATTTTGTACAATAAAAAAAAGAAATTTATTATATATTTCACTTTGAGAAAAAAAATAATAAATAATCAAACGAAATATATACTCCCTTTTGTGGTTCAACCAGTAGGACATTCCCTTCTTCAAATACCACTAAAATTTATTTTTCAAACATCGCAAGTTTCTTTAGGGTTTGTAATTATTCATCCCCATCATCCTCTTACTCCATGGATTGTGTGGAGTCTAGAATCTCAAAAAATAGAGATATAAATCTATCTAATTTTAAAATAATCAAATAATAATGAATATAATGTAAATAAAAATCCATTAATATTTTTATATCCATGCATATAATCTTCTTTTTATGTCTCAAAAAGAATATTAGAAATGTGAAAGAGGTAAGTATTATGATGTAGTACCTAATACTTCTTCATATCTCCATTTACAAGAGCATTTGATGTTTTTATTCTTATTCTTATTTTTGTTTTCATCTCTCCATGTAATCTTGGAGGGTGGGATTCATAAACACCATTTTTTCCTTTAGTTTATTGATTTCACTATGTTTCTTATTAAAATTGGATAAGGATAAGAGTATCTCTATAGTGATGGGATCTTCTTTTCATTGGTGACACAATGACATATTTTTTTTTAATGTTAATAGGTTTTATTGTCATATTAAAATCATCTTATATATCCATTGTACTAAATATTAGTCCATTGATAATTTATTTTAAATAGAAATACTTATGTTATCTATTTAAGAACCTATGAAAAGAGATAGTGGTTAGTGTTTTGGAATTGAATAAATAATTATTCATTTACCTCATTAGTGAAATAATCCACACTCTTAAACTAAGAATAAACATTAGAATCATTTGTTGATTAAGGTGAATCACATTATCCATAACTAAGTTGAAGAAAAAAAAGAAATAAGAAAACTATTAAGGAGGCAAAACATTAAAAACAAATAAAATAATCTAAGTCAGTAATTAAAATAAATAAAAAAATGTTCAATTTAATAAATATTTCCATTTATAATTTCAATTGGGTTCAAGTCTAATCATGGATTCCTCCCTATAAAATTCATTTCCCAAAATAATACAATAGAGTGACCGACATGTATTATCTCCCAGAAAGATATAATTTATTAGTTGTTCTTTATATTTACATACCACTTATTATTATAATTTATATCAGCAATAAATAATGCAAAATTTGGGAAACTGAGTGTGATATAATCTTTAATAAGATAAAAAAAGAAATGGGGAATATAATTTATTGTGACATGAAAATAAAAGTGAATGAAAAAATGTTAGTGGAGAATGATTAACCCAAAGGTAGAGGAGAGTGTAAAAATTCCATATTTATTAAATTAAATTTAATTATTTTTCAATAACTAAATTATATTACATTTCTTTGATCACCCTCCACTGATTTAATGTGTGCTTAATTAGGGAAATCAAGATATTTCCAATCACACTTTTCACTCACATCATCCGTAGAAAATAAAATAAACACACCTCACATAAGATAATTCCATTACTCAAACCCCTAGCCACAAGACATATAATATTAGTCTCATGTCCCACTCAAATAAACTATATATCAAATTAAATATGTGAATGTAGGTGGAAATGATTTAATTGTGGAAAAAATTGGGATATAGAAAATAAAATAAACAAGTAATAAAAATGTTCTCACTGTCAAAATTATCCGTCAATGCACTAAAAATAAGAATAAAATAATGTATTATTGAATGTATTATAAATATGATATCTCACATCCTTTCCCCTTGAATCAATATTGCATTAATATTCTATGATAATGAATCTAGAGTGTTTATGGACGAGGTATAGTTAAAGAAGGGGAAAATAGTAATATAAAAATGAAAACACTAATAGGAAATAATAGATAATACTAGAAGAAAATTTTAAGAAAAAAAATCAATATTCCCCAAAATAATTCACCCCTCTTCCCCTCAAATAAGATGAAATAATTAATGAGTTTTTCCAAATAAATCAAGGAAATAATGAAAACTATAGTCAAATTCATACCAAGATATGGTTGAAGAATCATATACCTTTATTACACCTTCTAATTACAAATCCTTAATACATTTGATGTACAATGATCCACAAAAAACCCGAAAGGATCATCTTGTATGCTTCATATAGTAATAGGAATCATTACAATCCTCTCAGAAAAAGGATTTTATTAAGTTTAGTGAACATTAATATTGGGAGTTGGGAACACACAACTAATCATTTATGTTATTGGGACGAGGTGTATAAGAATTGTGATGGTATAATGTAGTGGGATTATAGAGTATTGATGCATGTTTTCTTATATTATAATTCCAAATATAGATATTATTTTCAAGCTAGTACTGTGGAATTTATCAAGAGGAATTAGTGTAGACTGCTTGTGTGGGTACATGGAAGAATTGGGAAATTGATTGTATTCATATGAAAAAAATTAAATCTTTGATATAAAACTAATAAGACATTAATTTATACTTGTGTACATGCGTACATGAACATTTATACTTGATTATTATAAGGTCTTGGGTTAATATGGGTTTCATGGACCTATTAGATTATTGATGATGTTATTGAAGGTGGTTTGTTTAACTAGAGTAAGATGATGCAACAGTTATATACGGTAGATGTTAGAAATATAGAAACTCAAATGATCAAATTCTTATTTGAGGATATACATGGTCATTCAATTTAAAATTAAATCATGAAAGGCTTAATTAGATTCTCTATATAGAGTCTATTAGATTAGTATACTATCTTACATTATATAATATTTACGGTGATTTAATATCATGGTGCTCTTCAATTTCTTGAGTCTTCTTAGAAAGTGGTGTGTACTATAAAAATAGTTGACTAGTTTGACTCGATCGTAGATTATTCATGATTATTTTGGAATTTTTGTGTTGGAATAGCCCAATTAAAGTACTATTAAATTTTGGGGTTTCAATGTCTTCCAAGAATGTTATTGTACTAACATGAAAAGGGTTCAACTTGGCCAATGTTTTTTTGGACTCCATAGAAAATAAAAATTCCAATATTTCCCAATTTCATTTAAAAACAAATATACTATACAAAAAAAGGAAATTTTTTATTTAGAATCATTTATGTTTGGAATAAAAATAAAATATATTTAAAATTAGAGGAAAATGTATTTTAACAAATTATAATAATGATTTGAGGTTGATTTATTTTAATTCCCTAAAAAATAATTAATGTATTCAAATTTGGTTATACCAAAGGTAAAATGATAAATAAGTGGGTTTTATTGGTGAATTATTAATTGAATAGACCAAAAAACTTCATTTTATGAAAAATATCATTTCCCCATGTTGTTATATAATTTATATCAAAATCATTTATTTGTGAACATAATTCTATTAGGGATACCAAAATAAATGTATCACCAATCTCATGTCATATGCAATAAAATAATCTTACTCAGTCCACCCATATTCATCTAACCTTACATGGAATAATCCATGGTCACTCAGCTTTGGATTGACCTTAACATTTTTATAATCAAGCAATTGAAAAGTGCTCTCTTTGGAAGGAATATAACTCAAGGTATTTTAAGGTGTTCTTTAAATATCACCATCTTTTCATATATTCACTTCAGTTACTCGTGATTCAATTTTTTTATTTTTTATGTAATACCTTAAAGTAAATTAATATTTTACATGTATATTAATGTATAACAACTTTTATAACTAATATTTGTGATAATTTAAAATAGTTAAATTTGATTATATATATAAATATAAAAACCAATCTATTTTATAATCCATATGAAACCCTTTAATTTAAAGATTTATAATAATATAAAAAAAATACACATAATAGAAAGTATGGGGGTGATTTGTAGAAAACCCCTACATTTATAGAATTCAACCTTATCTCTTTTACAGTTAAAAGTTCATGCCAAAGTCAAACTATCCATAGATCAATACTCAAGAGAAATTTTAATTATAATACAACCGTAACTCCTAATATGTATAAATCAAAAAAACTATTATTGAACAATTTATAACGCATCAAAAAATCGTACACATTGTTGAATGTTAAAAATTTATATATTTTACCTATCATGTAAATCCTTCTATAAATTGTATGATAGTTAAAAAACTAGTTTAATTAATATAAACTCAATAATAAATCCAATAATAATATAAAATAATCATATTCATGAATAATAAGAAAGTTTGTATAAATAGATAAATTACTAATTCCAAAATTTATACATTAGGAAAACCTTTATTAACATTTTATAAATAATGAAATTATAACTAATTTATAATTTAGACATGATTCTACGAATATTTTATAACATATAAATATAAAAAATTAATATTTATATTTAAAATATGAACTCTTTATATTTCATCATTTACATGAAATATATTTGAAATCCAATATTTTAAAATATATAATTTATTAAAACATTAAATTTATTAAATTTTAAATCTATATAAACATTTTAAATTAATATTGAAAGAAATTAAAATTATTTGTAATATCATAAATTATATATTTAATTAAAACCTTTTTAAAATACACAAAAACCATTTGGTGTCAATTTAAATAAATTTATAAAATAAGGCATTTAATTTGAATAATATTTATTATAATTATTGAAAATTTTGAAAACAATTATAAACTATTTTATACTTATCTATATTATTAAATTATAATTTTTTCATAAATTAATTTATAATTTTAGTAAATTCACTTTATTGTTAATTATATATATATACCATGTAAATTAAATGTTTTAAACAAATATTTTATCCCCTAAAATAATTTTTAGTACAATAAAAATAGCCCATCAGATTTGGTTACACCCTGATAGGACCTCACCATTGAATGTTTTTTAGAATTTAATTGGAAAATATTAATAAATCATAAAACAACATTATATTTCTTTAGAAACTATGATATGATTCTTCCCACATGAAAATTATTTTCAAATGAATAAATACAATTTAGTTTAAAAAAAACTAGTTTCTGTAGATATCGAAAAATTCATACTTTTGAATGATGATGTGGTTTTATTTATTGATGTTAGTATTATTCATATGAAAATATAATTTCCATTTAAAAAATAACTATTTTCTAATAGAATCATGGTGCATGAAATATGGATTTATGATGGTCTATTTTTTGAAACATTTTCCACAACCCATTTTTTTGATACCACAAAATTATTTTATAAATGTTCATTTACCAACACTGATTTATATTGAAAAATATCTTGGTTATGAATATCATGAAATATTTTATTTTTTAATCAACACATCATGGCTCTGAAGAAAAATCATTTTTTCAAGATTCTCCAGAATGAATAAACTTAATCCACAAAAAATGTAAGTGGATCCGATACTATTTTTGGCGTTTCATAAAGCTATAATTATCAAAATATAGTGAAAATAAAAATTATAATGTTTTCATACAAGATCCAATCTTTTTTAATTTTAATTGAATAAAAAAATGAATAATATTCATACCATTATTCTTATAAAGAAACTGATATTTTTTGCACATGTGTTGTAAAGAGAATCCTCATAAGTTACTCGTGAATTCGTTTATCAAAATGTTTCCATGGGTTCTATGAATATATTAATACGTAGGAATAATGTCCCTCATACGCACTATAATATCCCAAAATATTGGCAAGTAAACTACATAGAGACAACTATAATAATCAAGGTCTAATAACTAGTGTTGAGTTATCTACTCAAGATAATATAAGGCATTAATTATAACTATAACCTATCAACTCATAACATGAATCACCATTAAAAAAGCATAAATGAATAAACAATAATAAAATATAAATTATGTATATATAATAAATATATCCAATATTTAATGTAAGGTATTAAAATAAAACACTATATGCATATAATTCATCTTGAACATATACAATGGATCATCAAAATTAATATGAATGAAACAAATGGGATTGTCCAAATAAAGACTCTATAATATTAGATACCATATCTATTATCACTACTAAAAAACGGCCTATACCCACGGTTCAAAACCGTGGGAATAGCCCCCAAAACCGTGGGTATAGCCTATACCCACGGTTTTGGGAACCGTGGTCTGGAACGGCGTCGGTATAGGTCCCCAGACTATACCCACCGTTTTCCAAAATCGTGGCTATAGGTGTCCTACCACCGTGTCACCGAAACGTAACCAATTTCCATGGTGTCAACGGATTTTACCCACAGTTTCAAAACCGTGGGTATAGGTCCTAAAATAATGCAGGCGCCGAGTTTCGATCCCGCAACCTCTATGCTGGAAACACCGCGTATAACCACTACCCTAACTTCACCTATATGTATATATATATATTTAGTTAAATATATTTATAAAAACTGTGGGTATAGAGGGAAGAACCGTGGGTATAGGGTTCCCGCAAAAAAAAATTTCCTTCCCGCGGAAAATTTTTTTCCCACGCACACAAAATGACCTATACTCACGGTTTTTCATAACCGTGGGTAAAGGGGACCTATCCCCACGGTTTTTCATAACCATGGGTAAAGGGGACCTATCCCCACGGTTTTGGGTAAAACTGTGGGGATAGGTACCCCTATACCCACGGTTTTGGGAAACCATGGGTATAAGTGATTTTTCTGGACCTATCCCCACCGTTTTCGAAAACCATGGGGATAGACTCCCCTATGCCCACGGTTTTCCAAAACCGTAGGTATAGGTCTTGAAAATTCACCTATACCCACGGTTTTGGAAAACCGTGGGGATAGGTCCATTTTCCAGTAGTGATAAGAGATGCATGATAATAATCTGAGAAAATAATTCAAAATTTAACCATTACACTAACACTCTATATGTGTGTCTGACAATAATTTAATATTATTCATTAGAATTTATATCCTATAAATATTGATTATTTTTAAAAAAAAATTCATAAATGATTTTTCCTTGAAACCTTACCTATATCATTTGCAATAAAATTCCAAGATCCACTAACTTATGAATTATTAAAAGTAAAACATTAATCTCATTACATAGATATCCGTATATTTAGTACATTTCATCACCCCTAATTCATTATTATTATCTCTTTTCAAAATTTTCACTTGGAACAAATCTCATACACATATATCATCCCATGTTTAATCTCTTTATGACACTAATTGAAATATTTATAACACGATGACAGGTTGAAGATTAGAGGGTTTAATCCTTCTTAAGATGCAAACTATATTGGTTTGTTTGTTTGTTGATTTTATTTTTAGTTTCTTTGGTTGTACAACAGTCGGATAATAGGTATACACACATAGGTCGGTCCAGGTCAGTAATAAAAATGATCGGATAAGGAATTAATGTGTGGAAACGTTATTTTTGGAAGGTAGATAAATATTCAAATAACTTATATTTACTCTATATTAAGTAATAAATAATCACACTTCATGGTTGGGGGAAATTATTTGTGGAGATATTATGTGAAAATTTTTTATTATAAACTAGTCACACAAAGGGTATTAATTTTATAAATGATTTTATAGATATAAAAACATTAATATCATAATAACATTTAATAGAAAAATTCACCCCAATTTTATATTCATTCTAAAACATATATTCCATCACTGAAATAAAAAAAATTATAATTTCAAAAAAAAATTGAATCTGGGAGATTCCCCAGGAATTTATAATAATATCCCTGGTTAAGTGGGAATGAATAGAAATACAACTAAAACATGGGAGTGTAAAAATGAGGAGAGGTAATAATAGTATTTAATAATTGAAAAATATAAAAATAATAAAGGTCATAACCATTCGTAACTAACCCATAAATGTACCAATACCCACACCTAGAGTATGCAGTGTCTACATTGTAATAAAAGATAATTTAGGATGGGAAGGATAAAACCTAGTGGGTGTCATTGGTATGTTTCTTATTTAAGTTGGAGTTCTATCATCAAGAACTCTAGAATAGATTCCTGAAAGTGCTTCAATCGCCACCCATTAACTGTGATGGTTCATTTTGTTTCTTCATTTTGAAACTGAACAAAACCAAATGGTTAAATAGAAGTAATAGTGTATGTTCCATAATAGTGGGAACAATGATTTACTAGATTAGATATCATCCATTAATTTAAAATGAGTACCTCATACCCAAAGAGGAATTGATGATGTAGGATGAGGCAATTGCGGGAAGACATATCCTTATCCATATAATCAAGGGGTTCTCAAATTAATCTCTATGCATTTACTTTACCTCATAAATATACAACTTCCTTTAAGAACCTCTAATAGAGAGATTATAATTAGATTATTTAATGTCATATTATGATCTATACTCTATCTCAGTAGGGATGTGAAAACTATTTTTTTAAAAAAGTCGATAGGGTGACATTATAATGGGTGTTTTCAAGGGGTACAATAAGCCCATAATGAATAATCATGTCTAAGAATCCAATCATTTCTCAAGTGTTGAACTATTTTTTACAATTTTTCTCTAACTTTATATCTAAAACCTTGGTTTAGACATTATTTGGTGGGTGATATGGAGTATACACTTGATGACCAATGCCACACTGATGAAAAAGGGATTGTATTGTTTGGCTGTAGAAATTAGAACCCTGGTCCCTAATGATCAACCAAGGTAATCCAAACCTTCAAAAAATTTGGTTTCTCAAAAAAGTAAACAACTTTATTGGAATCATATATCCTCATGGACCACGCCTATATCAACTTTGACACCTAATACACTACCAAATAAATATACACGTTTGAAAAGAAATTCAAAAAAGGCCTTATAATTTCAATAAAGCAAACATAAAAACTATTATAGAATATAAAGGGTTTTGTGGAATTTCATTTTTTTGTAGTCATTTCCCATTATTTGATAGTTATTAAAATATTTATTGAAACCATGGGCATCCCAAAATAGTGTTTTCCAGAAAAATTGGAATCAAGGACATATCAAGCAGTCCATTTGGGATCAAAGTGGAGCCCGCAAGCAAGAGTGTAGACGATCTATGGACAAATTAAAACTCATTATTAGGATCATAAAGAATATGTAATTGATCAATACATATATGAGAAAGGTAGGGCTCATACTAAATGTACCAATGAGACTCTTATTTTAGAAGATCATCTTGTTTCATTTAAATCAGCTAGAATTCAATATGTAGCCAAATATTTTAAATTTTCATCATAATAAGAAATAATATATTTAACTTGATACAATTGTTCATTAGGAAACATGTCATTTATGGGAATACATGGGGATAATATTATTTATATGCATATCAGGATCACACTGATTTGGGAAACCAACACATTCTATGCTAATTTTTTATCCATAATTTCAAGATCAAATTCCCAAAGTTGTAATATCTAGAGATTGAGATGTGGTTTTGCTTCCGGTTTCGTAATGGGATTCCAATTGGATTCATGGTCTGATAACCCAATTGCATTGGACCTTAACATGTTTAGTTTGAATTTATCCATGAAAAATATAGTGGAAGAGAATTTTTTTTAGTTTTGGTGTTGTTTTCTTGAGTGTTGTCTAGTGCTCTTGAGGTATATTCTTTGACTTGTAGTCCTCGATCGACCCATTGGGATAAGACTGTCGAAACTATATAACAGCTCAAATGGAAAATCCAACCAAGTTCATTGGATTATAAGGGGTAATGTGATTCTATACTAAAATTTATTAAAAGATTCATCACATTCCTTTTCAAAAAAAGTCCTTTCCATTTTCAAGTAAGCAGGGGTGTGGGAGGGTGATCTTACTAAAGTCACAAATGAAATGATGTTAAAATCCAACATGACCTAAGAAATACCACACATCCCAAACATTTTTTTTAAGAATGGTACGGAAGAAATTATATCCACTTTTTATTTATCAACATCGATACCATACCCAAAATGGTATAACCAAGTACTATACATTTTTGTATCATGAAATTAAGTTTCTTATAATTTAATAGAAGAGTATTTTTAATAAAGTGACATAAGACACAACCGAGACCACCCAGAAACTAATCAAAAGAGGATCCATAAATATTAAAATAATCCTTGAATATTCCTATAAAATTCTCTAGAAAATCCAAAAAAATACTATCCAGGAATCTATGAAAACTATATAGATCATTTGATAGAAAAAATGGATTCCTTCTATATGAAAATGTGCCAATGGGAAAAGTAGAGGCTCTATTTTCTTGATCCTCATGGGAGATATGGATATGAAATTATCTAGAATACCCATCATGAAAACAATAGTGTGATATCCATGATAGCCTCTTTAGAATCTATTAAATGAACAAAAATGCGAAATGGTCCATTTAGTGCGATTTTTTAGTTGGCAGTAGAATACATAGACACACTAACTATTCTTCACATGTGTTGGAACCAATTCATTTTTTTCATTTTTAATTACGGTGAGACCAATTTTATAGTGAACTACCTGTATTTTACTTTCCCATTGGCTATCATATATGGGGTAAAAGATTCTGACATCCAATAATTTTGTAACCTTAATTTAAACAACATATATGAGGTTTGGTTTTAGCCAACATTGTGATTGCCTCATTGGTTTTACATCATTATTTAACAATATATTATCCATGAAAATTGATTGTATAATACAAATAATGTATTAATGTGTCCATATAAATTATATTTTATCCCCCCTCAAAATTAATATCCATCACAATTTATTCATTGGAGGGAGTGAAATCTCGAGGATGACAGACATCTTCATTCCATTCTCAAGATATGATTATTTGAACTTTTGAGGTAGTTGTTCAGTTCCAATTCATATGGATTTTGGATTGATGGGAGTTAATGAGAAATAGGTTGTTCACTTATCTCATCTAAATTCTCAATGATAACATCTTCAGATGAATAATAATCCATTGCATGATTAATAATATCATCAATGGTCTTGGGATCCTTAGTTCACAAGAAATCATAAATTAATAACATGGGTGACATTTTTTTAAACCAGTACAACAATCAATATATGAATCATTAACTTGAATTTATATCAATGATTAAAATTTATAATGTTGATTGGGGGAAATAAAATACGTTTTTGCAGGTGAAGGGAGTACACAAATATAATTAACAGAATGTGAGGAATTATCTTTCAAGGGGTGCTTCATGGAATCAAGGATCTTGAAGTAAATAGTGTCACTACTAAAATATACAGATTATATAGCATTGTGATCATTAATTAAGGTTTTTTAGTTTCCAAGAAAGGATCTGTCAAATATAATTGGGACATGTCCATTAATCCTATCATCTTCTATTTTAAGATCATAAAAATTAGTAAGAAAAAATAAAAATTTCAGCCTCACAAGAACATCCTCTAACTCACTATCAGAGTGTATGATAGACCATCTTTGAAGTTGAAAAACAATTATAATGTAATGAAATTCCCCAACCTATATTGAACATAAAATGGACTGTTGCATCAAATTTATAGAAGCACCCAAATCAATTATATCATCAGAAAAGAAATAATCCCCAATGGTGCATGTAATTGAAAACCTTCCATGAACTTTTCATTTTGTGATGTGTGATGGATCTATTAATGATGATAATTTCTTCCCTAAGGTCACCTTTTTATCACATTGAATTCTCCTTCGGTGTGGATACACCCCCTTTAAAAACTTGGCATGTCATTGAATTTTACTTAAAAATTCAATCAAGGGGATGTTAACCCGAACATTTTTGAATGTTTCCAATATTTCATTGAAAAGTTTAGTTTCATATAATTATTTTGATAGGTGTTTTATTAGGGAAATAGAATAGTACTGGTTTATTGTATAAGTTCATCTATAGAAACCATATTTACTTTGGTAGGGCTTCTCTCATGACACCAGTTTTTCCTCACTTGGACAATTTTTAGTGGTTAAGATGGTCATTTTCATTAGAGGATATGACAGTAATGTATAGAAAATTTTTATTATAAGTTTTTTTCCACTTCAAATGGTATTGGTACTGAAATTTCCAATATCCCTATGGTTTACTATTGTTTGACAGGGCTGTTTTCCCGACCCATAACATTGGATTTCCACCAACAAGTTAGGGATTTATCATAACATGTGTTTTAGGTCTTGTATGGATAATTGAGTGGTTTGTTGGAATTAGAGATTATTTGTAGAAATTGTTTCCATTATCTACTCTAGGATAGGCTGTGGTTTTAGAGGGGGTTTATGGTAAGGTCTTTGTTGTGGATGAGGATTTCTAGTTAGTGGTTTTGGATGACTACTCTACTCAAGTTGGTTCTATGGTAGTTGAGGTTGGTTTGAATACTACCTTTCATATAGGTTTGGATTTATTTCCACCTTGGATTGAATTGATATTATGGCTCTTTCCCAATGGTTTGGTCATAGGGGAAACCTAAGAAGATTGTCTGACAACTCTCATAAATTTATCTCAATTAAGGGAATTGTCTAGAATAGTGGGTGTTGGATGAAAAAATGCTATAATGGTTGGGAGGATGAGGTTGGGATTTCAATTTTGAATGAGAAAGATATAGTAGTAGGGTACTTACCTCTTAAAACATCATTTTCATATACTTCTTGATTTCATTACTTTACTCCTCAGGGACACCTAGAATTGGTACACTCTAGTTTGAACTACATTATTTAGTTTTCTGCACCATGTTTTTAGTGAGAATACAAGAAGTGATTGGTGGTTTACAAACAAGGAAACCACATTTAGAAACATTAACCATGTAATGATTAATTAGAAATAAACCTTTATAATTTTTTTATTGCAAGTTTAATCATATTTGGTGGTGTGGAAAACATGAAAAAATCATTTTAAAGAATTCACAGTATTTAAGAAGTGTTTCCCCTTGTTATTTCTTTATACCATATAATTGTCTCCCGATAGTATATTTCAAGAGACTAAGATGTATTTTTCCATAAAAAGGCTTTTCATTTCTGCCAAGCCTTTAATAGTAGAGTTAACATAATAAAACAAATATATTGATGTTTCTTCCAATGAAAAGGGTAATAACCTAATATTTACTTATTATTAATTAATATTTTTAGGTTTTAATGTAGAAAAAATAATATGTAATTAATTTAAATTCTGATGTGTTAATTCTTCAGTATGTCCATGTATTCTTCATAATAATGGAATTAAAATAGATTTTAGTTCAAAATTAAGGGCTTCACATTGTATTTGAATATATGAGGGATGGATCTGTACATCAAGTGAGAGTAGGTATTTTAATTTATAGTTACTTTAATCCATATTATTTTATTTTAATTTAATATTTCTATTTGATTTATAACAGGAAGAATGATCAAAAAGAGTTTTGTATTTTTTTCCCTCTTTCTAGGGATTGTTAGGTGCTTTTTATTGTCGATGATGACGGATCTACCCTAGTTCTTATTAGAAAGGATGTTTTTCCTCTGATGAATATCACATCATTCATGAGAAAAAAAATGTTAATTTTAAAAAAAATATAATGAAAGAAAAGTAGAACACCAATATTTACAAAATAAACAAAACATTTATAAAGAAATCACACTAAAAACAAAAGCACTCCCGGATAATGACCTCAAAAATTGGCCATATTTTCATGAAACATCAAAATTATTATGTTTTTAAAGTTGATTTATATTATATAGAAGACCCTAGGTTTTATCCCATTGATCATTTGAGGGTTTCATTGCTTATTTTTATAAAATGGAATAAATGAGGGGGTGGGTTCAAAAATAGTATTAAAAATAAAATGACATAATTTAATGTTTTTAATAGTTGAAAAACGAGTGGTTTTGAAAACTTAGAGAAAATGGTATTTTTGTGAGTTAACTACACACATTTAAAGTTAAAAATTCTTAGAGATTAATTAATGTTTGAATTATGAATTTGGATGAGAATAATCAGAATACTGATTACTTTCCAAGCATTTATATTAATTCATGTTGGACCAAACCTTGACATAATAGTCATATAGACTTGTTCTAGATCTCATGGATGGTATAACAACTTATAATAAAAATTTAGATCTCAAATAATTGGGGGAAAATGATTCACGTGTTATCCAATCATAATTAAAAAAGTCAGACACTCAAAACATCACACTAATAGGTTAAAAGTAAAGGGAATTCCATTCGATTTAATCAAAAAAGCATTAAAACGTGAATCAATGTATGATACGTATGGAAGAAATGATTTCAAACCCAGTATAAGTAAATCTATAATAAGTAAAAGTTCCATAAATCCCTTTATAACATGTAAATATATCTCAGAACTAACACCCTCCATTTTGCCCACCATTGAGATGAGGAAGAAGCTCACGTGGATCTCCTTCATCATTTTGGTCTCCATATCAGGGCAGGGAGCTCTAAATCCTCCAAGGGGATGAGAGAAATTCTATAGAACTAAAAATTTTAAGTACTTCACTCTCTTGGTCAAACATACAAATGGGGTTCCAAAGGCACCCCTTTATAGCCAAGATGGGAGTTAGTATTGGGGACCCAAATTTTGAAATACCATTTGGAATATGGTTTTGGGTGACCAGAAATTTTTATCTCAATTTTGAAAAAATAAAAACTTGTTTCCCCTCCTCTTTAATAATATCACCAAATATTCAGCATCATTTAGAAAAATTCACCATGAGATATAGAAAATATTCAGAACCGAACATTTTTAATTCATGCAGATTTAGTTCTCTAGATATATCAGTTCTGTTGGGATAATTGATGGAAAAGTTCATCTTTTGTGTATTGAAAAAATTTGTATCGCACATAATTTTGATTCATGTTACAAAATTTCAGGTTATTTTGTATTCATGGATTACTCCAAACATTAAGAAAATTTGAAAAGTGTTAATGGGATTCTATGTAGCTTGTCCCATTTTGCATCAACATCATCAAAAATCCTCCAATAACTAACAGCTATAATGAAACAATAACAATAGGTGAAAATTACCCTTTTAATAGAGATCAAAATTAAATAATTTAATTATTCACGATGTTAATTTTTTTATTAAATTTTTATTGTAAAATAAAAAATAAGTTTAACACTATGGTTTAATGGGGAAAAAATAGTGAAGCATAGTGTGATGAATTTTATCCCCACCCATTTTAGGTAATTAACCCTCATAAATAAGTAGTAAGACCCATATGTTCAATACATTTTCCATTTTATGTCCATGTTTGTTCATGCACCGATATATTGTCATTTGTTTAATTAAAATACTAAATGTAACTTCTATTCTTATGAAATTAATATGTGATCTATATTAATAGAATCAATATATACCCAAAATCACATCAAAATATATTATAGGGGAATATAAATATTTTAAGGAGTCAAATTATCATAAAATTATATCTAATGTGTGGTATATATTATAGATGAAAGTATAAAAACATTTGAAATTTTATCGATAAATCAATATCAAACCAATGAGGTGGTGATATGATACTCATAAAAAATTCTTTAGATATATAATAGTTGGTAGAATCATAATCAAATATTATATTTTTTGTTCTAGAGTAGATGACATGTGTTCCTTTCCCCACTTCATTCTTATAACCCACATTATTATTTGTGGTAACATAGTATTTTAACAAAAAATAATATCAAATCTCTCATAATGGTTTATAAAGAAAATGTCAATGGTCCAAAGAATATCCCTCTAGAGAGTTAAACAAGGTTTGTTGTGAGGTCTATTGGGAATGGACTAGTTAATGAATGAGTTTATAACTAACCATCCATCTTTAGGTTTATTGTCATAAGATGAATCTATTCTAGAGCCTATATCTAATTTTATGTATCTTGACAATTATTGCATTCATTTTCATCATAAAACTCCATAAATTTAGAAAATATTATGATATTTATTCTATTTAGGCTTATCTCAAGGACTCTGAGTAAATGTTTCTAATATTAATTCCAAAAATATATAAACACTATATTGATACCATATATAATGATCAAACCATCACTTATATAAAGGTGATATCATTTTAAATGATTATTCAATACATCTGTCTATAATACACACTCAAGAACCATAAAGGGTTGGTTCTATTGGAGTTTAGATATATAATTAAATTCTTTTAGGAATGCTCTCTAATATTTCCCATAATTTTCGTCTCATGTAGTACCCATATTTGAGATATAATAAATTAAAACATCTTTCATAACCAAGGAAAATGAAAGAATAAAGAAGGGTGGTATTTGATTCTCAGTAATGTTAAAAATGTGAGATATAAATTGATGAACATAAGTGAGTATAAGATAATCATGAAAATCATACCCAATAAGTCATTGAACATAAATCATGAGTCATGATATAATAATTTATCATACCAAATAAAATAAGTTATAATTATGAAGAATACTCAATAATCAATCATCATCCATGAGATAATATCATATTCATAAGGAATTTTATTGGGATATACATATCCTTAGAAAATAATTTCATTATTCAAGGATCAGTTCTAAAAAAATCATTGTAAACATAATACCAGAGTGGATTTTTTCTACTCTCCAATCCCATAAACAATGTGGGTAGAGTCCCAAAGTGGATTAAGTTCACTACATATATCCTTTCATATCTTCTCATAAGATATCAAGATTTACCCAATGAATTAGAGGTCTATATAAGTCCATTCCCACCCAGTACAAAATTAAAATCATATATATGTATTTCATAAGATTGTAGAATAATTCAAAGTTTCGTTATAGATTAATTAACCCATGGGATGGAACTTTTATTCATAAAAACATCCTTATAATATCATTATTATAGACTATGTAGAGAAATAATGGTCATGTTTTCCTTATATTATATACCTAGTTAAGTATAATATTCAATAAATTATGTTCAAATAGATGAAAATTGATTTAATAAAATTATTTGTAATATATGTAATAAATCAGGGAAAACATCATTTTGATTTTGTAACATTTAAAAACTATAAATATCCTAAAAATTAGAAATGGATTTTATTTTTAAAAACATAGAAATTTTAAATTTATCTTCATTACTAGAAATGTACATGAAAATAGTAAAATCCATTCCTGCAGTAAATGTAAAAAAACATTCATGTCTCACTTTTGTGAAGAAAGACAAAAAATGACCAATTTGGAAAATCATATAAATGTACCTTTATATTTTTTTGAAACAAAATAAAATATATTAAAAAATAACATTATCAATTATTAAAAAAATCTATTTTCAAAAAATAATTTTATGAACATCGATATGACGGAAAAATATTTCTGAAAAAAAAGTATAAGGTCATCTTTTATTAAAACCATTATTTCATGTATATAATTACTAAGGAGGGTAAAAGAGAAAAAAATACTCTAAATCCATCTAAATAATAATAGTCTAAGAATATAGAGTGTTTTAATATGATAAATTACATTTAATTTCCTATAATTAATGTTGAAACATAATCAATACCGATAAAAATCAATATAAAAACAAAAACCCTTACCTCAATTCACGAAATTGATTCATATGTGTTCTAAACTCATTTATAATTATCCTATACTTATAATCATCAATATAAAAACAATATTCACACTTATATTACAATATATAATTACCTTATAAATCTAATTACCCATATTTTAAAAATTCTTCACGAAAATCAATATTTTTGTGTTGACTGTAATGTTTTCAACATCTGATTCGATTCGATGATTCTATAAATTTTACCTTTTTCATTGTTTAATTATATATATATTATTAAAAATGTCATAAATATATTATTTATTCATTATATATTCTTTTATAACCATCCGTGAAAGGAGGTGAAGAAAAATGAATTACATCACTCCATAGAGGTAGCAATCTGCACGTACAGATAAGTGATGTTTTAAATGGATGGAAGGAAAGGAAGTTAAATTTTTTTATCATTAAATTAACATAATTATATATTTTTTATAATATATCTTCACTAAATATATCTGTATAACTACAGTTGATGTTTTTTATTAAAAAATAAATATTTTGCTTTATGGAAGCAGTAGTATATAGTTATGCATGCGTGACGTAGTCATTTTCTATTGGATGGAAAGAAGGTAGATAATGGTTGTTACATGAAAATAATAAAAATTTAATATACTTATTATAATTATTAATTTATCTTAATTTTGTCATATATGTTTTTTAGGAGGTGTAAGATGAAATAATGTTGACATAATTCAGTTAAGACAGTTACATAGTCTAAATGTTTCATTCACTACCTTACACCATTATATATAGTGGGTGGTCTTCTTCTGTGACCAAATAATCTAAGTCATGGATAGTATTTTTTAAAGGGATTTTGGATGTTTTTTTAGGTTTTTATTCTTTAAGTGTTTGGAGAAGTGAGGAGAAGGGGTTCCTATTTACATGTTTGGGGAGTGGCATCCATGATAATACTCATATCATTAAAAAAATAAAAAGTTGTTTTTTATATTAAATTATAACAAAAAAATCCAAATGCATAATATTAGGTGATTATATATATAAATATACTCAAAAAATTTAAAAAAATAAGACGTTTTAGTGATAATTGTGGTTTTATCTCATAGGTTAACCCCGCTTTAAACCCTTTTAAGCCTTAATGAGGTGAAACCATTTTACCATTTTAACTTATTTTTATAACCAATTACTAAGTCAAACATAATACCTAATATTGATTATTTCGATTAAAAACAGGGAATAAATTTTAAAATATGACATCTATAAAGGTGTTACAAATTAATTTGAGTATTCATGCACATAACATGTAAAACCATTTTTAGAAAAAATTTATCATTAATAATTAAAATTATTTCTGATCTTTCCATAGCAAGTAAAAACTATTAGATAAATTTTAAATAATGTAATTTAATATATTTGATATAATATTAACTTAAATTATTAATCAATATTGATTAATTTAATTTATTATGATACAAATACATTATGAACATATAAAATTGTTTTTTGAAAAATATCTCGTTTTACATTTAGAGAATTTTATCTTTATTTATATAAAATATATAATAATGTTATGATTTGTTATTTAATTTATTAATTTTATAAATAAATTTTTTTCATAATTTCAATACTATAAATAATTGAAATTATCTTTCAAATAGAAGCATATTTAACAAATTAATATTTTAAAAAAATCTATTTAGTAATGATTTCATGGACCAGTATTACTTACAATTACATAACTATTCCATATAATGCGTTAATTTATTTTTAATATTAATCACTTTAGTTTTATCAACATATTTTGATATTATTTTTCAATAGTATTAAATTTAACAAAAATACCCAATTCAACAAAACAATTAAAAAACAGTTTCTATAGAATCAATTGTATTTGATTAAGAGAATTTCACCCATTTTTTAAAAGTTTTATTTTTTTATTTCACTATCTAATAATTATTTTCATTTTATATTTAAATAAATAATAATTCTATTACGTTCTGTGTTTTATAAATCCAAATATACCTGACACATTGAATTTATTAAGGAAAAACATGTTTTATGAATTCAATGTTTTACAAGAGATTCCTTAGGAATGAGAGGTTTTTTTGTAATATATATCAAGGATTTATAAATTAATGTATGAACATTATTATCAATTGAAATGGTTTCAAATTTTGTGTTTGTTAAAAAATTTCTAGAATCATTTAATAGATAAAAGAATAAGTTCATACCAGCACATTCATCAAAACACCAACTTAGAGTCGTCCCTTTAAAATAATTTGTGATGCTAGTGAATTTTATGTTGGACTTTCTTTTGGGAAAATAGAGAATTTAAAAAATAGGTAATTTACAGTATAATTAAGTTAATGAATCGAGAACAACTCAATTATACAATTAATGAGAAATTTATGTTGTTAGTGGATCCAAATCATGGTGAATATTTATATAGATCACTCATATTTGATGTTTCTATTAGTATTATTGAATAGATGGGAATTTATATTATAAGAAGTATAGGTTGTGATTAATGGGAAAAATGATGTTGATAATTATGTAGCTGATCAAATTACCATACTTCAATTATAAAAAATAATATCCTACATATCCAATCAAGGTATAATTTTATGATCAAAAACTACTTTTAGTAACAATAAAGGGACTTCCTAGGAATTTTTAATTTTTTAATTACTTTCGTTCCGAAAACAAGGAACATGGGTTGAAATGGAATGAAAAGGTTAGTTTTGTTATAGAATTGAATTATTATATCTATAAAGTGTAATTTTTATCAAAACAAGGTTCCAATGGAATTATAAGAAGGTGTGTGACAGAAAGGTTGGTTCTGTAAATTCTAACATGTTGCCACAAACATTAATATACAGAAAAAATAGAAATAATTAAATAGTTTATAATTTTCATCAATGTATATTTTTCTAGTCTATATTATTTAAAAAATCCCTAATTTTTCAAGAACTATGATTGTTTTTAATGTCCATGAAATGAAGTGATAAGGTAATAAATTATTCAGTCATATATATGGGATGTTGAAATTTTCATATATAGGGTCAGGAATTCATGGGGATATTACCAAAACATCATGGGAATGAATATATTTTTCTTGTAGAATATTATATATAAAAATTGGTTGAATCCATTTCCCTACTATAAAATTTTGGATCCTACATGGTTATGTTTGTGAAGACATTAATATTATATATATTTCGAGTTCCTAGGCCACCATTATTGATAATGTGGTACATTTATAGAGTTGTTAATAGAAAATTATAGAAATAAGCATAATAATGAAATCATAAATTATCCATAAATATATGAAAATTATCGGATGAATAATAAGGAATTTAATGAAATTCTTAAACAGATATATAGATTCTCTAAAAAGGATTATACTTACAAGAATGATGATTATATTTAAGAATAGAAAACAACTTATTAATGTCCCATTGGTATGTATATATATATTGTTTTTGAAGAACAAGCCATCTGTATATAGAGATTGAACACAAATATTTTTGGGCTATAAATACTATTAATATAGAATACATGAGTGTTTTATGGAAGATGATGTCTATCTCCAATGAACTAAATTATCTAAGAATAGAATCATTTGAGATATTCAGGACTGTAATATTAAAGACTAATATATTCCATTAAAGGATTATTCAAAGGAAGGAATTTAAAAAAAGATGACTTTCCTTTTTATTAAATTCATAAATTGTTCTATTTTCATGGAATTTTATGTCCAAATGGTCTGGATCATTCATTATAGTCAAAGTAAATTTTAATTGTGTTATGAGGATAACATGATAAGACCAAGAGATATTCTTTGTGAATCAACATATGATGACTTTATTTTGTTAATGAGCAAATCTTTAAAATCATCAGTTTATCTAATTAATGATTGAATATCTTAAGTTTGATGTTAAGTAATATAATCAAATATCTCTTAGGAGGCCATGAATATTATTTAATTTAATTTTTTACTTTTTTAAATAGCACATTTCCACCCACTATGTTTGTTTCATACATTTTGTAGGGTATATATTATACATAAAATAACTCTTTCATTTGAGATTGTTGATCTATAAAATTTAAATTCATTTCACATGAACACACACACACACACAGATATATATATATATATATATTGAGTCATATGATGATACAAATTGAATATGAGTGTAATGGGTGAAATTTTGTTTAAACAAACTTGATAATACTATCCGTCACTTCTCTAAACGACTGACCACTTCAAAATCATTGAGTCTCTAATCAATTAACTTGTTTAGAGAATTTTAAATGGAAATACTATTGGGGATCAAAATATATCATCTACACACTATATTTTTAACATGAATTTTAGTATATAATAATGTTTTTGGTAATCACACCACTAGTATACATCCTAATAAACTATCATATTCCTAAATGAAATTTTGTGTAAAATGGGAAATTTGGTTCCCATGTGAAATTTTTGATATGATAAGCATGTGAGTGAAAAAAATGCATAATATATGAAATTGATGTGTGAGAGTTTGTTTCAATTAT
Organism: Viscum album; assembly: GCA_963277665.1. NCBI lineage: Eukaryota > Viridiplantae > Streptophyta > Magnoliopsida > Santalales > Viscaceae > Viscum > Viscum album. Next base: position 242,947,158 of record OY728162.1, read on the forward strand.
ATTTATTTCATTCTACAAAAATTACAATTAGTTAAATAATATTTAAGTTAAAAGGTTTGAATTAGTTATGTAATAGTCATAGATAATCTCTATGTTCAAACCATTGGCCCTGGATCAAAAATATAAAAGATAGTTTGTGTGCCTAATTGTCAAAATAGATGGAAAATGAGGAGACTATTGAATCCAAATGAATAATGGGAAATTATAAATTTAATATTTTTACTTATGTTGTATCAAGGAAGTTAGAAACCATGAATAGTGAGTTAAAATTTAAGTAGATGGATTTATGAAGGAATTGCGTATTAGAGAAAGTATTCATCTAAAATAACTTCATTTAAATATTCAATGACTGATGAATTAAAAATGAATCATATAAGTGTTATTTATGTAACATTTTTATAAAAATATATTATGGAAACATAATCACTCATGTGAGGGGAATGTATGATGAAAAAAATCTATCATTATATTTAGTTTGATTTTCGGTGTTTTTATATATTTTGGAAATAAATGGTTGTTTATAGAATTTCATTAGCTTTGGAAATAAGATATTATTTATAGGCATCCATACTTATATTTTCATTAATTCAAGATAAAATTCTAATTTTTAGGTTTTAAATGTGAATCAATGATTTTAAAATTTGTTTTTATTCAAGGTAACACATTTTTTAAGAATATGAAATTGTAAGATAAATTTTTAAAAAAGCAAAATATAGTGGTTAACGCTATATCATTGGATAAATATTATCTACAGGGAACCTCATAGTACATCTCATAACCAATGTTGTGCCAACTCTTGATTTTATTTGTAATCAACATGCCATCATACCAATAAAAAGAAACACATTCATCTATTGAAGTCAACATATTTCTACATTAATGAACATAAGAGTGAGTCAGGGAAAATTGAGTCATGAATTATAATCTGGCTGTATGTCAGAGCTATAATATATTCCAATTTATATCCTTACAAATCTGAGTTTGATAATTAATAATAACTACATTATCGTAAAATGAAAATTCCATCTCCAACATAGTTTTTGTGAATAACATGATGTTTCACCACCACCAACACTTTCTCATGGATGTTAACCCAACGTATCTCTGAGATGAAACATAGAATCGAGGGAAAAACATGATATGATACATTAATGTAATGAGACTTTAATTGAATTAAATCGAGTATTTTCATAGAGGATGGCTCAAATATATATTGACCCCTTAATTAAATTATTATAGGGTCATCCTATGTAGATGAAATGACTAATTGAAATACATGGATTGTTAAATTATAAAGAAACCCCACATAGAAATATTTCAGATATTAAATGTAAATAACCATCCCTTATTAAAGAGAATTTGAATGATTAATGTAAGGAAATGGCATGATTGGTGGGTTTTACATGATTTTTTATAGCCATTGGTCTCTGAATTTTCTTGATGAACCATTCCAATTAAATTTTTGTATTGTATTGTGGCATGTATCTTTACATGGCATATGTTTAACTATTAAATTCACATTCCAAATTATTTTATTCATGATACATTGGAGTATAATCCCTTGCTATTCATTGTACTAGAATGCCTTATTATTCATGGGCATAGCGTCCCTTATTATTCATGGGAATGAATTCCCTAGTTATTCATTGGTATGATGTACCTTATTATTCAAGGGAATACAATCCACTATTAAATATGATAATGGAGTACCTTATTCTTCTATGATCAATGGGCACAATGCCTTTTTAAAATTTTGATACATGATCATAAAACCCCTAATTGTTATACTCAGGCATGACATCCATTAACATTGTTCGACGAGACTATTGGGACTATGAATGAATGCTTGAGTTATAGCTCAGGTCCTGGATAGAAATATGTGTATATATATATGTGTGTGTGTGGATATAAAATGATTCTAAATATAAAGGTAATATAAATACATATATATTTATAGATATATTTTTAGAAATGTCATCAAAGATATTTTAGATTATGCCAAAGCAGGTCATATCGTCCGGGCGTCCCATGGGGAACTTGATTTAGACATGATATTATTTATTTATTTAGTATCTTATTGATATGCCTGCACACTAATGTAATTTATATTTACATACTGGATCACATTTTACACAATTGGTGGTGACATATTGGTTGCATCTTACAACTTATTTAGGCCATCATTTTACTAGGGTACTTGAAAAGACCTCATGGTTATATGATCTAGTTATGGATTAATGTTGCCTACTATGTTTCATTTATTATTTTTATACATGGACATGAGATATTTGGAGAAGCGGCTAAGAATGTACTTGAGATGACTTCTAGATATAGAGTCTTTATTTATTTATTATTTCATCAAACTATCCCTAGGTATTTTATCATTATATATACTAGTGATTACTAGAATATTGTAGTATGTTCATGCATAATTACAGAGACATGTATTATTAAATCTGAGTTATTATTTTATCTTTTATAGAATTAGTATTCATCTACTTATTCTATTTAATTATTGTATATTCTATTGTTCCACTATTTTTATGAGGGTATAGTATCACCACTGTAACACCACTTGGAAATTGTTTTTAGTCGGAAACCTCTGGCATATAGAGAGGAGCACTTGAGGCTATGTGGAGAATCGGCTCAATGCACTATTTTAGTGACCCCTAATCTAGGAGTTTACAAAGTCGTATAAATTATTTCTTTTTTACTTTTTATTAATGTTTTTGGGATGGTATATAGGATACTAGGAATGTGTTAGAACACGGTAAATAGCTCATATTTGGGTTTAACAAACCCATGCACGCGGGGAAGATCATGTTTCGAATGATGAGACAATTTATGTTGTCGCTATTAAGGTTGATTGATATTTCACCTTATGTGATTGGTTTATTTACACTTATTACTTATTTATGAAAAATTACACTTATCCAGGTACGGAAAAGAGGTATTATTATATGCATAATTTTAATCACACAGAGATTCAGATGTCATGTATATTCCATTATGAAAAGATTTCATTATTTATTTCTAGAGGAATGATGATTTTTATTCTATGATTGTTTTATTTATCAAAAATCTTATTTTGGTACTTATTTTGGTGATTGTATGAAGTGATTTATTACATAACTTTGATGGGTGATTTATTAAAGGTTCACATGTGTTTTCTATTTATGTAGAATCTTGTTGTGACTTTTCTTATTTATTAACTTTCAAAACATGAATTCTTATAGTTATGATAAAATAATTGATTATTATTGGGTATTTATTAATATAAACAATGTTTTCCTATATAGATTGTTGGTATAAACTTAATTAAAAAATTATGACCTGTTTGAGCATTGGAAAATTGGTAACATGGGATGAAACACTAATGGTTGTGAATAAATGGGTTCCATTAAAAATTTATAATGTTTATGGGGCTTTATAAATTGGGAAGTGTGACCCATATAGTAAATCCATTACACAAAAAACTTGGTATATTCTTACACCAAAGGTAGAAACCTAGTTTTAGCTATATGAATTTTAACTGTAAATTATAAATTCAATTATCTATATTATTTGGGAATGGTAATTAATCTTACTAAACAATGACACCTATATGTATATATTGAATTGAAAATCATAAGGAAATTGTTTTCTTTATAAAGTATTATACCTCTTTAACTGGGGAATGAAGACATATGTTGCTAAATTCATAAATTATTAATTAGACCCAAGTAAGTTGTATATGGAATATTTATTATGAGATAAATTCTCTAAGGGTTTAACAAATCATTTAATGAAACAAATTCAATTGGGTTGTGTTTATATGGCTACATGATGGAATGATGAGATACCATTAGGTCACCTTTATATTATATGATTTAGTGTTTGAACCCATATATGATTGTTTATGATAATGGGATGGTTACCAAATGTTTATATAGCCAATTATATGGTTTTACAAATAAATATTTGGTGTCTTTATTTTTAAACTATGCCCTTTAATTCCTAAAATATCATTGATCGTCTTATGATCTTTATTTTTACAGGGCATCAGTTAATTAAAACACCAATAACAACATGAAGAGTGATTTACACTATAACATGGAATTTAAATTTTCATCAACCGAGTTTGGTTTTTAGAGCATTATAGTTAAATGAATAGTTTGAAATGATAAAATGAGGTAACTACCTTATTCTACATGGAATTAGCTAAATAAAGAGCTCAATACTACCTTCCTTATAAATGGTACTTGATGAATCATGTGTCACCCTCATTAATTGGTTGTGATAAATGAAAAAAAATAATTGTATGAAAATAACATTTGGTTTATGTTGAAAAAAAGTAACCTTGCGTAATAGTTATCTTCAAAGATTACTTTCAGATATTTTACATAGGAACATGAGAGTTTCCCATAGGTATCAGTTGAATTCTAACATGTTATTTCTTGAAAGTAGAGCTTATACCAATATTTAGAGTGACCTTCTATACATGACCTATTTATAAGGATTTATTTTTATGATTTAGTAATGTGGTATCCTTTTTTATGTATCACCCACTAAGTTAAAATAGTAAAAAAATGCATGCTTTTAATTTTTAGATGAGTGGTTATGTTTGGGTTCTGGTTTTCCTTTGTTTGACTCTTACTATGAAACCACACCCCATAAAAGTTGATATATTTTTATATAAAATTGAACCTCAAGGGGTATTACCATATGCGAATACCTAGTGAGTGTTATCTCTTGAACGTTTTACATTGGTGTTATAACCCATGACGGTTGAATAATTTATATTCCAATTTCTATTTTACATATTTTAATGGGAGTTGAAAATATATTCAATAATGTAGGATAAAATTATTTATATGGGATGTTATTCTCATGCCAGTGACCATAGGGATAGGTTAGAGACCTTGATTCCCATAATTTTTATGAAACCCCATCAGGTTAGTTGTGTTTTGATTGACCAAGGGAAACTATAAAGAGATCATTGTAATGTCCTAGAAATTCTGTATAATTTTTTTATTTATATTGATTTATTTTGAGACTGTGAAATTTGACGATGCATGATTCCAAGTCCCGGGTTGCCCGAAATGATCCGTCAAAGATGTGTTAAGGTCAAATTAGCGCGTGTAAGCAGTTTTCCCAAAAAAGTGGAATAACTTTTAAAAGGATACATAGATTAGAAATCTGAGGGCACCGTTGCGCTTAGGATGGCGAGTTTACCCTTGGTGCGACTTAAGTTGAGTTGGTGCATGCCTCCTATGAGAAACCTGAAAATGGCATAACCGTAAATAAAATAATTAATTAAAGTTATTTTATATTTTAAATTCTTATAACTCTAAAATGCTAACTTGTATTAAAAATCCGAGACAACTATTAAACTCGTGACTAAATGATTTATTTAAGAAGATATAAACATTGTCCGGTGTGGGCCGTATGTGAAATTTAGTTTTTTGCCGTAAATAAAATAATTAAGTACCAATTATTTTATTATAAAATTCATAACTTTTTAGCGGTTACTTTGATTGAAAATCCGAGAGTACCGTTGGGTTCGATGGGTCGTGTTTCACTTATGAAAATCCTCACCATAAACAGCGCGAGTCGAGGGTGACTGTTATTAATTTTCTGATTTTTTTTTCAGGTACGTTCAGTGATCACGCAAGCAGCATTTTCTAACATTGGAATCGGTGCTCAGATTAAAAATTTGAGTGAAACTGTAACGACCCAAAGTATTTCAAAGGAAAATTCCATTCTTATATCTATGTCATAAAAACACAAAATAATGAACTACTAAGTGATAAGTGACCCTTAATCATAATTTTGTGACCCCTATGTTTGGAATTTTAAAAATCTGACATACACGGTTGTGTCCAAGAATGTTTTTGGAGTCTAATGAAACAAAAATAATTTTTGGTGAATAGTAACCTACCCTTATGAATAGTAACCTACCGTTATGAATAGTAATATGACCCTTATGAATAGTAAATAAGTGTAACATTTCCTATGAATAATAAAATAAAATTTAGATTTCTTAGTGACAATTTCACCTTAGTAAACGTTTTTTGTATTTTATAAGTAATAAATAAATAATTATAATTAATTAATTAATTTAAAAGAATATTTATTATCCTGTAATGTACTCATAAATTATTGAATCAATTTCTAATTGTTTTTAGATAATTTTATAAGACCCTGCGTAATTTTTGAAAGAACTACAAAATCAGTTTTAATTTTAAAAATTGTTTTTAAGTAAATTATGATTTTAATTAAATATTAAAATAATAATATTTAGAAAATTATTTTTGAAAAATGGACTTCATTTTTGGATTCTAAACGTTGAAAAATGGTTGGGGTAAAGTTTTGTGATTTTTCTGAGATACTTGAATTTTTGGTGAATAGTAGAATACATTAATTTACCATATACATACATTTTAATTAAAACCCACTATTCCTGACATCACAAGTGATGTAAGCACCCAAATCCCGAACTCACGTGTCTAATTTAATATTCTTAGTCATCCAAGACTTACTATTACTTGTCTTAGGTGAAATTAATAAACAAATCAATTTTATATTAAGGAAACCCCTCTCCCCTCCACTAAAAAAGCCACCCTCCACTCCCTCTTTTCCTCACACCTCTCAAGCTCCTTGCCTTCTCTAAATTCTTCCCAAACACCTTCCCTAGCTCATCCCCCACGTCCAAAAGCTTCTGGTCTCATCAAAAGACCAAGCCTAGCTTCCTTAAAGGGGATCTCAAGAGAAGGATTCTAAAGGTAATTTCACTCTCTCTTCTCCTTTAATTTCCTTTCAAGTCCAAGTTCCTTTCTTGATCTCTCCATACCTATCTTCATCCAAATTGTTTTGTAACTGCAGTATGATTCATATACTGTAATTTTATGATTCTAAGGGTATATTTTATCACCCACACCCTTTCCCTCTGCCTTTTATTTTATTAAAGAGAACGTTGTTCATGTGGTGTTAATTTATCACCTTCAAAAACAACATGCTCTCTTCTTCCATTTATACCTTCATATCTGGTCATGAAACAATTTTTATTGTTAAACCAGAATAATTTATATGTATTATGTTCTATTTTAAGTTCTGGAAAAAACCTATGGCCATATTACTAAGTTAAATGTCAAAACAAGTCCGTTATGATCCAAAAACCGCCCAAATTAACCCAAATAACCATCATTAAAATCTTATCTAATGATTCGTTCACATGGATCTAATATAACTCATTATAAAATCATTAAATCTTCTGTAATATCATTAATAACATGTAATATCAATTCTGGATGTTTACCCATGATCTACCCAAACATCAATTTAAGAATACAAGTGGACCGCTCAAGAAAACCATGAAAACGTACAACCCCGATCAATGTTTTTAAACTCTATAAGTCATCCAAAGGAACATAATATGAAATAATGAAACCAGAATGAACCCAATTAATGTATAAAAGGTTCTAGAATTTTTATTTAATGAATATAATGTCATTATACAGGACATTAAAAATAAGGTGGCATTCGAGTACAAGGTAAGGGTAAATCTCGAACCCAATTTTCTTCCATCGGGTTCTCCCTCTTTCACTCCATTTTTGATATGGTTACTTCTCAAAGATCATTTGTTCATCATTTAATTTACTTTTCCGGGATATACATTTTTTTCACAAGTTTTTATGTCCATCAAAATGTTTTCCAAAAGAACTCTTCTTTCAAGATCTCACCTTTTTCAAGGTTGATGGTTCTTGTATCATGTATGTTGTTCCCTCTTTCTTTTGGGAACCCAAAGCTTATGAATGTGTTATTATGAGATGAAACCCATTAATTTCCATGGGTTATTTATGTACATGTTTGATATGTGTTCTATGTGGCAAGCATGATAATGATAATGTTATGATGTGACGGGTGCACCCAGAATTATATAGCGCAATATGAATGATTAAATTTGACGGGTGCACCCGGAATTATACAGCGCTCCAATGCATTGGGTAAATTGATGAATCTCATGAGTAAATTTTAAATGATGTGTGAACATGATGCTAGATTTGTTCACAATTATGTGTGGTTGTTAACCACTAAGACTTGATGTTTCATTTTTATGCATTGCCACATTTCAAGTCTATTATTTATGCTCCTCTCATGTTCATGATTCTTTGCCAATGTCATGATTATGCTCACCCCATGATATATTGTTCTTATCTATCCTCTTACTGGGCTTCTAGCTCACCCCTTTTGATTTATATCCTCAGGTGGCTACATGTAGTACGGAGAGGACAAGTGCCACTAAGAAGCTAGTGAAGAAGAAGTTAAATAAATGTTTATGGTTGATGATGTATTTTTCATGCATGGTCCTAGTTTTCCCAAGACACTAAACCTATGGATACTCCATGTGTAATACTATTATGTTGTTTATCTTTGAAATGATGTAATATTAATTTAAGAAAAGGCCGGGTCTCTATAGTTGGTATCAGAGGAAAGGTTTAGTTAATTTGGGAATTAGGATTAGTGAACCCTAGAGAAAACCTACAACATGAGACTAAGTACAAATATCCACACAAGGATATTTACCTAGGGATCTCATATGTCATGTTTTTGGTTTTGTTGTCTAAATTAATAATTTATTAATGACTGGTTTAGTTATGTTTTGTTCTATCATTTTCTATTTTAGAAAATGGTGGGAACCAGGAGAGGTAGTGAAGGAGAAGTACCCTCACATGTTTGTGTAAAGTGAAATTTTTGGGGCGAAATTTCTTAAGGGGGGAAGAATGTAACGACCCAAAGTATTTCAAAGAAAATTCCATTCTTATATCTATGTCATAAAAACACAAAATAATGAACTACTAAGTGATAAGTGACCCCTAAACATAATTTTGTCACCCCTATGTTTGGAATTTTAAAAATCTGACATACACGGTTGTGTTCAAGATAGTTTTTGGAGTCTAATGAAACAAAAATAATTTTTGGTGAATAGTAACCTACCCTTATGAATAGTAACCCACCCTTATGAATGGTAATATTACCCTTATGAATAGTAAATAAGTGTAACATTTCTGATGAATAATAAAATAAAATTTAGATATCTTAGTGAAAATTTCACCTTAGTAAACGTTTTTGGTATATTATAAGTCATAAATAATTAATTATAATTAAGTAATTAATTTAAAAGAATATTTATTTTCCTGTAATGTACTCATAAATTATTGACTCAATTTCTAATTGTTTTTAGATAATTTTATAAGACCCTGCATAATTTTTGAAAGAACTACAAAATCAGTTTTAATTTTAAAAACTGTTTTTTTAAGTAAATTATGATTTTAATTAAATATTTAATTAATAATATTTAGAAAATTATTTTTGAAAAATGGACTTCATTTTTTGATTCTACACGTTGAAAAATGGTTGGGGTAAAGTTTTGGGATTTTTCTGAGATACTTGAATTTTTGGTGAATAGTAGAATACATTAATTTACCATATAAATACATATTAATTAAAACCCACTATTCCTGACATCACAAGTGATGTAAGCACCCAAATACCGAACTCAAATGTCTAATTTACTATTCTTAGTCATCCATGACTCACTATTCCTTGTCTTAGGTGAAATTAATAAACTAATCAATTTTATATTAAGGAAACCCCTCTCCCCTCAACTATAAAAGCCACCCTTCACTCCCTCTTTTCCTCACACCACTCAAGCTCCAAGCCTTCTCTAAAATCTGCCCAAACACCTTTCCTAGCTCATCCCCCACGTCCAACAGCTACTTGTCTCATCAAAAGACCAAGCCTAGCTTCCTTAAATAGGATCTTTAGAGAAGGATTCTAAAGGTAATTTCTCTCTCTCTTCTCCTTTAATTTCCTTTCAAGTCCAAGTTCCTTTCTTGATCTCTCCCTACCTATCTTCATCCAAATTGTTTTGTAACTCCAGTATTATACATATTCTGTAATTTTATTATTCTAAGGGTATATTGTATCACCCCACACCCTTTCCCTCTCCCTTTTATTTTATTAAAGAGAACGTTGTTCATGTGGTGTTAATTTATCACCTTCAAAAACAACATGCTCTCTTATTCCATTTATACCTTCATATCTGGTCATGAAACCATTTTTATGGTTGAACCAGAATATTTTATATGTATTATTTTCTATTTTATGTTCTGTAAATAACCTATGGCCATATTACTAAGTTAAATGTTAAAACAAGTTCGTTGTGATCCAAAAACCACCCAAATTAACCCAAATAACCGTCATTAAAATTTTATCTATTGATTTGTTCACATGGATCTATTGTAACTCATTATATAATAATTCAAGCCTCTTTATTATCATTAATAACATGTAATCTCAATTCTGGATGTTTACCCATGATCTACCCAAACATCAATTTAAGAATACAAGTGGACCGCTCAAGAAAACCATGAAAACGTACATCCCCGATCAATGTTTTTAAACTCTATAAGTCATCCAAAGGAACATAATATGAAATAATGAAACCATAATGAACCCTATTAATGTATAAAATGTTCTGGAATTTCTATTTAATGAATATAATGTCATTATAGAGGACATTAAAGAGAAGGAGGCATTCGAGTACAAGGTAAGGGGAAATCTCGAACCCAATTTTCTTCCTTCGGGTTCTCCCACTTTCACTCCATTTTTGATATGGTTACTCCTCAAAGATCATTTTTTCATCATTTCCTTTACTTTTCTGGGATATAAATGTTTGTCACTGGTTTTTATGTCCATCAAAATGTTTTCCGAAAGAAATCTTCTTTCAAGATCTCACCTTTTTCAAGGTTGATGGTTCTTGTATCATGTATGTTGTTCCCTCTTTCTTTTGGGAACCCAAAGCTTATGAATGTGTTATTATGAGATGAAACCCATTCCTTTACATGGGTTATTTATGTACATGTTTGATATGTGTTCTATTTGGAAAGCATGATAATGATAATGTTATGATGTGACGGGTGCGCCCAGAATTATATAGCGCAATATGAATGATTAAATGTGACGGGTGCACCCAGAATTATACAGCGCTCCAATGCATTGGGTAAAGTGATGAATCTCATGAGTAAATGTGAAATGATGTGTGAACATGATGCTAGATTTTTTCACAATTATGTGTGGTAGTTAACCACTAAGACATGATGTTTCATTTTTATGCATTGCCACATTTCAAGTCTATTATTTATGCTCCTATCTTGTTCATGATTCGTTGCCTATGTCATGATTATGCTCACCCTATGATATATTGTTCTTATCTATCCTCTTAATGGGATTATAGCTCACCCCTTTTGATGCATATCCTCAGGTGGCTACATGTACTAAGGAGAGGACAAGTGACACTAATAAGCTAGTGAAGAAGAAGTTAAATAAATGTTTATGGTTGATGTTTTATTTGTCATGCATGGTCCTAGTTTGCCCAAGACACTAAACCTATGGATCCTCCATGTGAAATACTATTATGTTGTTTATATTTTAAATGATGTAATATTAATGTAACAAAAGTTCGGGTCGCTATAGTTGATATCAGAGGAAAGGTTTAGTTAATTTGGGGATTAGGATTAGTGAACCCTAGAGAAAACCTACAACATGAGACTAAGTACAAATATGAACACAAGGATATTTACCTAGGGATCTCATATGTCATGTTTTTGGTTTTGTTTTCTAAATTAATAAGTTATTCATGACTGGTTTAGTTATGTTTTGTTCTATCCTTTTCTATTTTAGAAAATGGTGGGATCCAGGAGAGGTAAGGAAGGAGAAGTACCCTCACCTGTTTGTGTAAAGTGAAATTTCAGGGGCGAAATTTCTTAAGGGGGGAAGAATGTAACGACCCAAAGTATTTCAAAGGAAAATTACATTCTTATATCTATGTCACAAAAACACAAAATAATTAACTACTAAGTGATAAGTGACCCTTAAACATAATTTTGTCACCCCTGTGTTTGGAATTTTAAAAATATGACATACACGATTGTGTTCAAGATAGTTTTTGGAGTCTAATGAAACAAAAATAATTTTTGGTGAATAGTAACCTACCCTTATGAATATTAACCTACCCTTATGAATAGTAATATGACCCCTTATGAATAGTAAATAAGTGTAAAATTTCCTATGAATAATAAAATAAAATATAGACATCTTAGTGACAATTTCACCTTAGTAAACGTTTTTGGTATTTTATAAGTCATAAATAATTAATTATAATTAAGTAATTAATTTAAAAGAATATTTATTTTCCTGTAATGTACTCATAAATTATTTAATCAATGTCTAATAGTTTTTAGATAATTTTATAAGACCCTGCGTAATTTTTGAAAGAACTACAAAATCTGTTTTAATTTTAAAAACTGTTTGTTTAAGTAAATTATGATTTTAATTAAATATTAAATTAATAATAAATAGAAAATTATTTTTGAAAAATGGACTTCATTTTTGGATTATACACGTCAAAAAATGGTTGGGGTAATGTTTTGGGATTTTTCTGAGATACCTGAATTTTTGGTGAATAGTAGAATACATTAATTTACCATAAAAATACATTTTAATTAAAACCCACTATTCCTGACATCACAAGTGATGTAAGCACCCAAATCCCTAACTCACATGTCTAATTTACTATTATTATTCATCCAAGACTCACTATTCTTTTTCGTAGGGGAAATTAATAAACTAATCAATTTTATATTAAGGAAAACCCCTCTCTCCTCCACTATAAAAGCCACCCTTCACTCCCTCTTTTCCTCACACCTCTCAAGATCCATGCCTTCTCTAAATTCTATCCAAACATCTTCCCTAGCTCACCCCCACGTTCAAAACCTGCTGGTCTCATCAAAATACCAAGCCTAGCTTCTTTAAAGAGGATCTCAAGAGAAGGATTCTAAAGGTAATTTCTCTATCTCTTCTCCTTTAATTTCCTTTCAAGTCCAAGTTCCTTTCTTGATCTCCCCCTACCTATCTTCATCCAAATTGTTTTTTAACTCTAGTATTATACATATACTGTAATTTTATGATTCTAAGGGTATATTTTATCACCCCACACCCGTTCCCTCTCCCTTTTATTTTATTAAAGAGAACGTTGTTCATGTGGTGTTAATTTATCACCTTCAAAAACAACATGCTCTCTTCTTCCATTTATACCTTCAGATCTGGTCATGAAACCATTTTTATGGTTGAAACAGAATATTTTATATGTATTATGTTCTATTTTAAGTTCTGGAAATAACCTATGGCCATATTAATAAGTTAAATGTCAAAACAAGTTCGTTGTGATCCAACAACCGCCCAAATAAACCCAAATAACCATCATTAAAATCTTATCTAATGATTCGTTCACATGGATCTAATATAACTCATTATAAAATCATTCAAGATTATGTAATATCATTAATAACATGTAATATCAATTCTGGATGTTTACCCATGATCTACCCAAACATCAATTTAAGAATACAAGTGGACCGCTCAAGAAAACCATGAAAACGTACATCCCCGATCAATGTTTTTAAACTCTATAAGTCATCCAAAGGAACATAATATGAAATAATGAAACCAGAATGAACCCTATTAATGTATAAAAGGTTCTAGAATTTCTATTTAATGAATATAATGTCATTATACAGGACATTAAAGATAAGGAGGCATTCGAGTACAAGGTAAGGGGAAATCTCGAACCCAATTTTCTTTCTTCGGGTTCTCCCTCTTTCACTCCATTTTTGATATGGTTACTTCTCAAAGATCATTTGTTCATCATTTACTTTAATTTTCTGGGATATACATGTTTTTCACTGGTTTTTATGTCCGTAAAAATGTTTTCCAAAAGAACTATTCTTTCAAGATCTCACCTTTTTCAAGGTTGATGGTTCTTGTATCATGTATGTTGTTCCCTCTTTCTTTTGGGAACCCAAAGCTTATGAATGTGTTATTATGAGATGAAACCCATTAATTTCCATGGGTTATTTATGTACATGTTTGATATGTGTGGTATGTTTCAAGCATGATAATGATAATGTTATGATGTGACGGGTGCGCCCAGAATTATATAGCGCAATATGAATGATTAAATGTGACGGGTGCGCCCGGAATTATACAGCGCTCCAATGCATTGGGTAAAGTGATGAATCTCATGAGTAAATGTGAAATGATGTGTGAACATGATTCTACCTTTGTTCACAATTATGTGTGGTAGTTAACCACTATGACATGATGTTTCATTTTTATGCATTTCCACATTTCAAGTCTATTATTTATACTCCTCTCATGTTCATGATTCTTTGACTATGTCATGATTATGCTCACCCCATGATATATTGTTCTTATCTATCCTCTTATTGGGCTTCTAGCTCACCAATTTTGATTTATATCCCCAGGTGGCTACATGAACTAAGGAGAGGACAAGTGCCACTAAGAAGCTAGTGAAGAAGAAGTTAAATAAATGTTTATGGTTGATGTTGTATTTTTCATGCATGGTCCTAGTTTGCCCAAGACACTAAACCTATGGATCCTCCATGTGTAATTATATTATGTTGTTTATCTTTGAAATGATGTAATAGTAATGTATGAAAAGGCCGGGTCGCTATAGTTGGTATCAGAGGAACGGTTTTGTTAATTTGGGAATTAGGATTATTGAACCCTAGAGAAAACCTACAACATGAGACTAAGTACAAATATCCACACAAGTATATTTACCTAGGGATCTCATATGTCATGTTTTTGGTTTTGTTGTCTAAATTAATACGTTATTCATGACTGGTTTAGTTATGTTTTGTTCTATCCTTTTCTATTTTAAAAATGGTGGGAACCAGGAGAGGTAATGAAGGAGAAGTACCCTCACCTGTCTGTGTAAAGTGAAATTTTGGGGGCGAAATTTCTTAAGGGGGGAAGAATGTAACGACCCAAATTATTTCAAAGGAAAATTCCATTCTTATATCTATGTCATAAAATAAAATTAATGAACTACTAATTGATAAGTGACCCCTAAACATAATTTTGTCACCCCTATGATTGGAATTTTAAAAATCTGACATACACGGTTGTGTTCAAGATAGTTTTTGGGGTCTAATAAAACAAAAATAATTTTTGGTGAATAGTAACCTACCCTTATGAATAGTAACCTACCCTTATGAATAGTAATATGACCCTTCTGAATAGTAAATAAGTGTAACATTTCCTATGAATAATAAAATAAAATTTAGACATCTTAGTGACAATTTCACCTTAGTAAACGTTTTTGGTATTTTATTAGTCATAAATAATTAATTACAATTAAGTAATTAATTCTAAAGAATATTTATTTTCCTATAATGTACTCATAAATTATTGAATCAATGTCCAATAGTTTTTAGATAATTTTATATGACCCTACGTAATTTTTGAAAGAACTACAAAATCATTTTTAATTTTAAAAAGTGTTTTTTATGTAAATTATGATTTTAATTAAATATTAAATTAATAATATTTAGAAAATTATTTTTGAAAAATGGACTTCATTTTTGGATTCTACAAGTCTAAAAATGGTTGGGGTAATGTTTTGGGATTTTTCTAAGATACTTGAATTATTGGTGAATAGTAGAATACATTAATTTACCATATAAATACAATTTAATTAAAACCCACTATTCCTGACATCACAAGTGATGTAAGCACCCAAATCCCGAACTCACATGTCCAATTTACTATTCTTAGTCATCCAAGACTCACTATTCCTTGTCATAGATGAAATTAATAAACTAATCAATTTTATATTAAGGAAACCCCTCTCCCCTCCACTATAAAAGCCACCCTTCACTCCCTCTTTTCCTCACACCTCTCAAGGTCCAAGCCTTCTCTAAATTCTTCCCAAACACCTTCCATAGTTCATCCCCCACGTCCAAAAGCTTCTGGTCTCATTAAAAGACCAAGCCTATCTTCCTTAAAGAGGATCTTTAGAGAAGGATTCTAAAGGTAATTTCTCTCTCTCTCTTCTCCTTTAATTTCCTTTCAAGTCCAAGTTTTTTTCCTGATCTCTCCCTACCTATCTTCATAAAAATTGTTTTGTAACTCCATTATTATACATATACTGTAATTTTATGATTCTAAGGGTATATTTTATCACCCCACACCCTTTCCCTCTCCGTTTTATTTTATTAAAGAGAACATTGTTCATGTGGTGTTAATTTATCACCTTCAAAAACAACATGCTCTCTTCTTCCATTTATACCTTCAGATCTGGTCATTAAACCATTTTAATGGTTGAACCAGAATATTTTATATGTATTATGTTCTATTTTATGTTCTGGAAATATCCTATGGCCATATTACTAAGTTAAATGTTAAAACAAGTTCGTTGTGATCCAAAAACCGCCCAAATTAACACAAATAACCATCATTAAAATCTTATCTAATGATTCATTCACATGGATCTAATATAACTCATTATAAAATCATTCAAGATTCTGTAATATCATTAATAACATGTAATATAAATTCTGGATGTTTACCCATGATCTACCCAAACGTCAATTTAAGAATACAAGTGGACCGCTCAAGAAAACCATGAAAACGTACATCCCCAATCAATGTTTTTAAACTCTATAAGTCATCCAAAGGAACATAATATGAAATAATGAAACCAGAATTAACCCTATTAATGTATAAAAGGTTATGTAATTTCTAATTAATTAATATAATGTCATTATATAGGACATTAAAGAGAAGGAGGCATTCGAGTACAAGGTAAGGGGAAATCTCGAACCCAATTTTCTTCCTTCAGGTTCTCCCTCTTTCACTCCATTTTTGATATGGTTACTCCTCAAAGATCATTTGTTCATAATTTACTTTACTTTTCTGGGATATACATGTTTGTCACTGGTTTTTATGTCCATCAAAATGTTTTCCAAAAGAGCTCTTCTTTCAAGATCTCACCTTTTTCAAGGTTGATGGTTCTTGTATCATGTATGTTGATCCCTCTTTCTTTTGGGAACCCAAAGATTATGAATGTGTTATTATGAGATGAAACCCATTCCTTTACATGGGTTATTTATGTACATGTTTTATATGTGTTCTATGTGGAAATCATGATAATGATAATGTTATGATGTGACGGGTGCGCCCGGAATTATATAGCGCAATATGAATGATTAAATGTGACGGGTGCGCCCGGAATTATACA
Organism: Viscum album; assembly: GCA_963277665.1. Lineage (NCBI taxonomy): Eukaryota > Viridiplantae > Streptophyta > Magnoliopsida > Santalales > Viscaceae > Viscum > Viscum album. The sequence continues at coordinate 242,964,304 of OY728162.1, forward strand.
GCGCTCCAATGCATTGGGTAAAGTGATGAATCTAATGAGTAAATGTGAAATGATGTGTGAACATGATTCTATCTTTTTTCAAAATTATGTGTGGTAGTTAACCACTAAGACATGATGTTTCATTTTTATGCTTTTCCACATTTCAAGTATATTATTTATGCTCCTCTCATGTTCATGATTCATTGCTTATGTCATGATTATGCGCACCCCATGATATATTGTTCTTATCTATCCTCTTACTGGGCTTCTAGCTCAACCCTTTTTATGCATATCCTCAGGTGGCTACATGTACTAAAGAGAGGACAAGTGCCACTAATAAGCTAGTGAAGAAGAAGTTAAATAAATGTTTATGGTTGATGTTGTATTTGTCATGCATGGTCCTAGTTAGCCCAAGACACTAAACCTATGGATCCTCCATGTGTAATACTATTATGTTGTTTATCTTTGAAATGATGTAATAGTAATGTAAGAAAAGTCCGGGTCTCTATAGTTGGTATCAGAGGAATGGTTTAGTTAATTTGGGAATTAGGATTAGTGAACCCTAGAGAAAACCTACAACATGAGACTAAGTACAAATATGCACACCAGGATATTTACCTAGGGATCTCATATGTCATGTTTTTGGTTTTGTTGTCTAAATTAATAAGTTATTAATGACTGGTTTAGTTATGTTTTGTTCCATCCTTTTCTATTTTAGAAAATGGTGGGAACCAGGAGAGGTAATGAAGGAGAAGTACCCTCACCTGTTTGTGTAAAGTGAAATTTCGGGGGCGAAATTTCTTAAGGAGGGAAGAATGTAACGACCCAAATTATTTCAAAGGAAAATTACATTCTTATATCTATGTCATAAAAACACAAAATAACGAACTACTAAGTGATAAGTGACCCTGAAACATAATTTTTTCACCCCTATGTTTGGAATTTTAAAAATCTGACATACACGGTTGTGTTCAAGATAGTTTTTAGTGTCTAATGAAACAAAAATACTTTTTTTGTGAATAGTAACCTACCCTTATGAATAGTAACCTACCCTTATGAATAGTAATATGACCCTTATGAATAGTAAATAAGTTTATCATTTCCTATGAATAATAAAATAAAATATAGACATCTTAGTGACAATTTTACCTTAGTAAACGTTTTTGGTATTTTATAAGTCATAAATAATTATTTATAATTAAGTAATTAATTTAAAAGAATATTTATTTTCCTGTAATGTACTCATAAATTGTTTAATCAATGAATAATAGTTTTTAGATAATTTTATAAGACCCTGCGTAATTTTTGAAAGAACTACAAAATCAGTATTAATTTTAAAAACTGTTTTTTAAGTAAATTATGATATTAATTAAATATTTAATTAATAATATTTAGAAAATTATTTTTGAAAAATGTAATTCATTTTTGGATTCTACAAATGAAAAAATGGTTGGGGTAATGTTTTGGGATTTTTCTGAGACACTTGAATTTTTGGTGAATAGTAGAATACATTAATTTACCATATGAATACATTTTAATTAAAACCCACTATTCCTGACATCACAAGTGATGGAAGCACCCAAATCCCTAACTCACATGTATAATTTACTATTCTTAGTCATCCAAGACTCACTATTTCTTGTCTTAGGTGAAATTAATAAACTAATCAATTTTATATTAAGGAAACCCCTCTCCCCTCCACTATAAAGGCCACCCTTCACTCCCTCTTTTCCTCACACCTCTCAAGCTCCAAGACTTCTCTAAATTATGCCCAAACACCTTCCCTAGCTCATCCCCCCCGTCAAAAAGCTGCTGGTCTCATCAAAAGTCCAAGCCTAGCTTCCTTATAGAGGATCTCAAGAGAAGGATTCAAAAGGTAATTTCTCTCTCTCTTCTCCTTTAATTTCCTTTCAAGTCCAAGTTCCTTTCTTGATCTCTCCCTACCTATCTTCATCCAAATTGTTTTGTAACTCCAGTATTATACATATAATGTAATTCTATGATTCTAAGGGTATATTTTATCACCCCACACCCTTTCCCTCTCCCTTTTATTTTATTAAAGAGAACGTTGTTCATGTGGTGTTAATTTATCACCTTCAAAAACAACATGCTCTCTTCGTCCATTTATACCTTTAGATCTGGTCATGAAACCATTTTTATGGTTGAACCAGAATATTTTATATGTATTATGTTCTATTTTAAGTTCGGTAAATTACCTATGGCCATATTAATAAGTTAAATGTTAAAACAAGTTTGTTGTGATCCAAAAACCGCCCAAATTAACCCAAATAACCATCATTAAAATATTATCTAATGATTCGTTCACATGGATCTAATATAACTCATTATAAAATCATTCAATATTCTTTAATATCATTAATAACATGTAATATCAATTCTGGATGTTTACCCATGATCTACCCAAACATCAATTTAAGAATACAAGTGGACCGCTCAAGAAAACCATGAAAACGTACATCCCCGATCAATGTTTTTAAACTCTATAAGTCATCCAAAGGAACATAATATGAAATAATGAAACCCGAATGAACCCTATTAATGTATAAAAGGTTCTAGAATTTCTAATTAATGAATATAATGTCATTATACAAGACATTAAAGAGAAGGAGGCATTCGAGTACAAGGTAAGGGGAAATCTCGAACCCAATTTTCTTCCTTCGGGTTCTCCCTCTTTCACTCCATTTTTGATATGGTTACTCATCAAAGATCATTTGTTCATCATTTACTTTATTTTTCTGGGATATAAATGTTTTTCACTAGTTTTTATGTCCATAAAAAGGTTTTCCAAAAGAACTCTTCTTTCAAGATCTCACCTTTTTCAAGGTTGATGGTTCTTGTATCATGTATGTTGTTCCCTCTTTCTTTTGGGAACACAAATCTTATGAATGTTTTATTATGAGATGAAACCAATTCCTTTACATGGGTTATTTATGTACATTTTTGATATGTGTTCTTTGTGGAATGCATGATAATGATAATGTTATGATGTGATGGGTTCGCCAAGAATTATATAGCGCAATATGAATGATTAAATGTGACGGGTGCACCCAGAATTATACAGTGCTCCAATGCATTGGGTAAAGTGATGAATCTCATGAGTAAATGTGAAATGATGTGTGAACATGATGCTCGCTTTGTTCACAATTATGTGTTGTAGTTAACCACTAAGACATGATGTTTCATTTTTATGCATTTCCACATTTCATGTCTATTATTTATGCTCCTCTCATGTTCATGATTCTTTGCCTATGTCATGATTATGCTCACCCCATGATATATTGTTCTTATCTATCCTCTTACTGGGCTTCTTTCTCACCCCTTTTGATGTATATCCTCAGGTGGCTACATGTACTAAGGAGAGGACAAGTTCCACTAAAAAGCTAGTGAAGAAGAAGTTAAATAAATGTTTATGGTTGATGTTGTATTTTTCATGCATGGTCCTAGTTTGCCCAAGACACTAAACCTATGGATCCTCCATGTGTAATACTATTATGTTGTTTATCTTTGAAATTATGTAATAGTAATGTATGATAAGGTCGGGTCGCTATAGAAACGTTTAATCTGCAACGTTGGGATTTTCTTAAGGGTGGATTTACTTTGACAATAGTAGGGCTGGAGAATATTTTTTTTAGTATAAAAAACAAAAGAAATAAAATAATCTCATTATTTTATTACTTTTCCACCAACGGACAAGCTGTAGTGTAGGACTATCAGAGAGTCATGCCATTAAATGGCTTGAACCATCATATACAATGTAACATCATCATTGGAAATTATGAAGGTTCCTATTAAATGGTCCTTCATAAATTCCATGATCGTTACTTACTATCCCCCTCTTCTATTTAAATGGATATTGGGGGGTGGAATAGGCACTACTTTACCAAGCGACGAAGCTCTGGTAAAGTGCCACGATGCCCAACACATGGTGAACAAAACCGGTTCCAGCAAGCGGTGAAGAGCGACCCCAAACCACAAATCGAAGAATAAGGATGTCACTAGATCCCAGATCAAAAACATCTTGTGGGAGTGATGAACGCCGACACCCCCATCACCATCGGCTTCGTCTACTTCCTCGAGAGAACTCCTATGGGAGAAATTCCAGTTATGGGTTTTATTTATTTTTGAATTTACTTAATTTATTCTTCATAACCTAAATTCATAAAGATGATAGCCAAACAAACATGGCCATCATCCCTGCACATAATCCATGCTTCTCATTCTTTTTTATTCTTCGTGTGTTCTTCATGCATTCTTCATCGCCTAATATTTATTGATGCTGGAAACATGGTGTTTTGATGAGCATGATATAAGGACATGAAGTCTTTGACACAAGGATGGCGTATATGTGATTGTTTAATTTTTTGGACTTGGAATGGACCCGCAGTGGCTCACAGAAGAAGGTCGAGGCCGGAAACCGGACGACCGTGAGGAAGGGAGGGGGCGTGCATCTGTGTAGCCAGTTGATGAGGAGGACAAGGCCCATCTGCCACAGTGGGGAAGTGTGGTGTTCGAAAAACTACTGGCCACATAGAGGGGCGGTGAAGTGAATCTGCACCGTCAGTGAAGCAGGAGGCAGCGACTGCATGGCCACGGTAGAGGCTGAAGGGCGGCCGACATCTGGCCAGCCGTTGTGAAGCAGCGATGCATGAACGTTCCACTAGGATGAAGTCTGTCCAACCACACTACATTTGGTGAGACCCCTCAGATGGGTCCCATGTGTCAGTAGCTGAATGGTCCACATACCATTCGGGAAGACCGAGGGGCACCTCTCCCTGGGTGTTGGTTAGGGCACACCCGCTACGGCGGACCACCCATCAAGTGGGTCATGCCCAGAGGGTCAGGCTGGGTCATCCCCTATGTGGGTTGGTCCAACCAAGGCCAGGCCATTTGGGTCGGATCCGGGTCAGGCCAGGTCTGTCTGACTAGTTCAGACCGGAGCTGGGCCCATCCGAACCCAGTTTCTCCTTTTTGGCTATAACATGAGAACCGGGCGTCCGTTTGACAAAACATCTATGGAACCAAAATTTTTGGATTGATACGGACCTTTTGGTATACTCTAATTGAGTTAGGGATAATGTTAGAGTATGGCCGGGTTGGATCGAATCCGAATCCAACCGAGCCATCAGAGCAAAAACGCTAATAACTAACAGACCAGGAATCCTATTGGCACACCGTCTGTTGTGTTGGGTCCCTTATGATAGGATGAGCCTTTGGGATAAATTTTCTTAATGATTTGGGATGGGCGAGGTATGATTGATTGATTGAGGAGAGGTTCTCCCTAGTGCGCTATGTACGGAACCCTACGACCGGCTGAGACTTGGCGACTGCTTACCATTACAACTCGGAGTGAATCAACTGGCCCAGTGAGGAGCGCCTCTGTGTGATGCCATTGACCCCTGGTGGGGATCACCCATATATGATGTGAAGACCCACAATACATGGAAGGAGGAGTACCTCATCATGCCACGAGGGGAATGCCTCTATGTGTCGCGGCAGACCCATGGTTGGGAGTGCCTCTGTGTGACACAGCAGACCCATGGTACTCGAATGGAGAAGTACCTCAATGGTTCAAGGTTAGTGGGAGGTGCCTCTGTGTGATGTGGCATGCCCACTATAATCGATAGAGGTGGAGTTCTCTAGTAGATGAGGCATTCAATTTTGTGATTGGGGAGGTTATATGTTACCACCCCTCGAATAAATACTGGTTTGAGTTGATTGTACCTTGTGATTGTGATTGAGGTTATTCTATGTAGTACATTACTAGTGTGGTAATCTACCTTCATGGTGTTACCTTGTGGTTTTTCTTGGTGGAACTCAAGGAGACCTTCAGGGTCTCTAGGTCCCTACTGAGTATCGTTATACTCACCCCTGCACGGGTTACGCCTGCACCTTGTCGTGTCATGTGTAGACGATGAGAAGCTAGGCTGAGGTTTGAGAGAGCCAAGACTAGTCGGTACGCAGAGGAGACGGGCGGACATGGAGTGATGAGGAGGCGATCTGTACATACTCTTCAGGTAGGAACCATGGAGGATGACCAGGTACCTATTTTACTTTTTTTCTTTCAGTTGTAATGTATTTCTAGTTGTACTTGTACCTTTATAGTTGGGCTTGTATTCCATCCCCTTTAACCTTAAACACTCTTCTACTACAGCATTTTACTTCACAGTTGCTTCTTCCCACGTTCTTGGACCATGTGTTTGTACAAGATTAAAGTAAATGCCTTCCCATTTCAGGGAGTATGCCTTTCGGTGCTAGTTTCCATCCCCTGTCCCATAGAAGTTAGGCTTGTGGTAGTCACAACATGGGCGTTGGAGGATGAGTCATGAAAAAGTGTTATTAGAGGATATTGGTTCTACCGAATAACTAGGAATATGAGATTTTCTATGTAGAAAATTTTTTCTAAGTGTTTTGAGTGTGGTTTTTAGTTCAGGGAGTCTAGTGTTGGTACGACAACTGACATATCCATATACCATGACCCTGAATTCTGATTTCTAGCATAGCGCACAAAAACACTTATTTCGCGTGTTTTTGAAAAGTTTTTCTTTTGAATTCTTTGGATTCATCTCACTAGGTATAACTTAAAGACCGTGGAGCACCTATTCCTTTTTGAGATTTTGTCGCTTAGAAATCCACCCAGGTTTTTTGAGAGAGTACGCGATGATGGACCACCGAGTGATACAACCTCAGTTTATGGCCCTCTTACGACGTTTTCTCCTTTGGGTGGTGTACACGTAGCACCACTACACGTTGAACGAGCATTGCCACCAGCCCCACCAGTAAATGATGCATGCAAACTGAGCGTGTTGCTCATGTTCCAGTGATAGAGGTCTCTAAGGTTTTGAGGCGAGACAGATTTCTAAGCAGCTGAGGACTGGCTGGAGGTTATGGCTAGAGTTTTCCTTCTATTTGAGACACCAATAGAGAAGATAGTGATCATAGCTTCTAGTCTATTCTACTGAGTGATCATATGAATGATCCTCAGAGCGATGAGGCTTCGGTACATAGATCATTTTCTAAGATACTACCTTTGGGTAGTGTGTCAGCTATATCACTACCCGTTGGGTAGTAGTTAGAAATGGCGATACCAATAGAGGAAACATTTAGGCTTTGTGCCTTACGCGAGTATCAACATCAGATACCCCTCAGGTTCCAAGGTGAGACTGACACATAGGAAGCTGATGACTAGCTTCAGGAGGTGGATGAGAGTTCTCTAGATCTTCTACAACTTTGGCCGAAAGACATGTCAGTAGCTGAGTATTCATCGAGGCATACATACCATTCCTCGTACTCAATGTATACGATATGATCATTTATTTTGGGCTCATACATCCAAGCGCGGTGTGTTTAAGGACATTAGAGCCCACACTATTCCTCAATGCATTCCTACCTATGTTAGGGTGCTAGAGATAACCATTGCGGTTGAATGATTTTTAGATGATCAGATACAACCAGTGAATGTTTGTAGTGGGAAAGCAAGAAACTGGTGCCAGTATCAGATACTTGGGCCTGTAAAATGTTTTTAGGAAAAGTATGTGATATGGAAAAACAAATCTGCAGGGCTATAGATGTAGGTGTGTAGCTAGGAGTGCAGCATGAGGTGGTGTAAATTTTGACATGTTACAACCACTACACCAATGTGGTCCCCACAAGGCTCAGGGAGCCGGTGGACAAGACATGGGAGTAGCTACATGTGATCAATGAGTGGGACCCAAGGGCACTAGGAGTGATTCGATGAACTATCTATGTCTACTAATTGCTACTATATTAATAGACATAGGAAACAATAATTTTATCCTTCCACAAATCTTGTCCAAGACCTAGAGTTTCTGGTTAAGCTGTTGACTTGACCCTCATGTCTTGAGATATGTTTTGGAGGAGACTCAATAATAACACTTACACCGATGGTTTGATCTGATCCTTGAGGCAAGAGTTTTAGTTAGAACATCTTGGTGGAAGCGTTGACGCATTACAATGTTAGTTTGGGTGTGGACTGGGAATCCACTATTCAAACTCAGATTGACTGTATTAGGAAAACAGGTTGTGGTTTATATACAATGTTGGAATAGGGGTTTCCTTGGTCAACGAAAAATGAAACCCAGGAAGCACAAGATAAACCCATGTATAAGAGGGTGCAACTGACCAATCTTATGTCAGCCAGACCCACCCTCGAGGCAGAAGGATTTTTCAGTTCCAAATAGTAGTGGAAGTGCATCGAGACATCTTTTCAAAAGATGTTTCCAGGATTACCTCCCTAAAGGGAGAGGGACGCATGCTTTGGATTGGTACATTCTAAGAATTGTACCCGACATAACAAGGGTAGCGACACCCTTATCAGCTTTGTTGAAAAGGGGGAGCCTTTCCTATGAACGATGAAGTGTCATCAGTGCTTTCAGGAGATGAGATGGAGACTGAAAAGCAGAACTATGCTACCCATGACTTAGAGTTAGAAACAATGGTCTTTTCACTGAAGATGTGGTGGCACTACATGATGGGTGAATGGTTTACTATTTACACTGATCACAAGAGTATCTGGTGTATCTTCCCTCAGACGGACTTGAACCTGTGATAGCGGTGTTGGCTTGAGTTCCTCTTAGACTATGACTTTGAGATAGTCTATACTTCTAGGAAGGGGAATGTGGTAGTAGATGCACTCTACAAGAAGTATGGTCTATAACTTCTGAGTGAGGTGTCAGAGTCTCTAGTTGGGTTGTAGATATAATTCATGGATAAAGATGAAGCTGTATACCTCTAATCTATGACTGTCATTTCCCCAATTATTTAGAAAATTTGAGGGGATATAGCTTGAGATGTTGAATGCGAGGCCCGACGTGCTCAGATATCCTTAGGATGGTCTCCTAAAAGATTTTTTTATTGTGGGGAGAAAATCATCCTCTTCATAGGATGCGCCATGGTGTCAGTGATGCTTCAGGAGGAGGTGTTGAGGGAGATTCGTACATCCCCATTAACGGTACACCCTGGTGTGATGATGAAGTACAAGGACATCAGGTGTCAGTACTAGTGGTCATGGATGAAGGATGTTGTGTGTAATGCCCCGACCCTAGTTACCCAGAGTCGGTGCATTATTGCGTAGCATTGGCATGATCACAAAAGATCAAGTCTTGAAAGGATGATTAGTTTATTAGCCTTGGAAACACTAGATACATTCATAAGTCTTACATTACATCATAAAGTAAAACAAAACTACAACATCTTCTCTTCATATCCCCTTATATTATTCCTACAGGCCATTCGTAATATACTTCTTCACATCCTGGAAAAATTAAAACATTGAAAGGGTTGAGCTCAGATGGTTAGTAAGGATAACAATATAGCGGAAGATTTCATAAATATACATTAATATTTAAGGCAATATATAACTAAAAAAAGCCTTTTAAACTTGAACATTAGCATAATATGGAAAAAGTAAAATGAAATAATGCCATTTACTTACTCACATGGATATTCTACAAGTCGAATAATCACATGAAATATTAATAACCACTTTCATAATGATGGAATGCCTAATTCCAGACTATCCTAACCACGTAGCCAAGGCCTCGTGCCAAGAACACAAATAAGATTTTGTCAAGGCCTCTTTCCAAGACACTAGTTTGTCTAATGAGACCTACCGATGCATCGAGGAGCTATAGCGGGCTCCACCCGTCACTTATTAAGTCTAATTCATTCCTCATATGAACAAGTTTAAACATATCATAAACCATAACATAATCATATCACATAAAATATGCATAAAGGAAACATAACATTTCCACATTTCAATCAAAATATATCAATACGGCACCTTGATATAATAAAAACACTTTCAAAACCATTTTCAATACCAAAATAAAAGAAAATTAAAACATGGAATTTATTTTTCATGTTAAAAAAATTTATGGCTTGTAGAGGAAGCTGAAACCCAAATAATGGCCATGGCGGCAGAGAAGTCGTTGCCGCCGCACACGTACAACAAGAAAAACATTCCTTTTTGTCATTTAGTAAAACACATCGTATAAAATGATTCCTTTTGATTAAACGTAAAAGTCGAAGGGGTATATACACTGTAGAAAAGAAGGTTGTGTATAAAACAAAATATGCCTCAATGAAAGGAGATAAGGCGAAGTCCCATACAAAGATCATTTTTTTAAATAAAATAGATCTATTATGTGTATTCACTATAATTACACATAAAGAAAGTAAAAATACAAGATAGGACATAATAATATCATGACATAATTTTAAAGTATGAGATTAACCCAGAGATTGGAAATTGGGTTAAGAAATTCCCTTACCTTGCGTCCTGTCTTGACTCGACCATTCATTAACCTCTTGAATAATAAACTATAGTTAATTTATAGTTTCTTAAGAACCTTTTCATGTTTTTTATTCCTTTAATATCACTTATAACCATGTTATGAACATTATGTGATTATTTAAGTTAATAAAGGTCGTTTTGTCGATCTTTGGTACTTAAGTCAAAAATAGACTTCTTATAATTACAAGTTGTTCATGTGGTGAAATATCCGTTATATCCAAACTTATATTCATGATATAGATATCATATATCTCATATATATCTAGTATATACATTCATTCATAATATTACATGACATTTAGAGGTATGAAATGAAATGCACCGTTCATGGAGACGGTAAGCCGTACGTAAGCATGAATGCTACTTTCATTTCTATTTCATATTTAATGGAATGAAATCATAATGATATAAAGGTATATTATATTTCCAGTAAAATATCATATATATTATCATTTACTCCATCCTTTATACATACCACATATGGCATTAATGATTCAAATCACTTTGAGGGGGCGGTAGTCCGCACTTCCTAAAATGAAAATATCGCGTTTACCCATAATAGAAACAATAATGGTATGCCATAAATGAAAAATACAGAACCTTAAGTAAAACATAAACATATTATATATCATCTATATAAATATAGTGACATCTTAATGGCCACCTTTGAAGGTGTTATATGAGTGTTGAACAATCATCATATCATGAGGCAGAAATTCACCATCCACAGAAACAGTATGTTCTTTAACCATTAGATGTAGGTGTGTGTATGTGTAGCTCGAATAATTCTTATAACAACATCCTAGTATATTGAGGATACTGGTGTTGTTACAAGAGAAATGAATAAAAAGTGTTTAGGGGGTTGGAGAAGAAAAACAAAATAAAAGAACACAAGAGAAGACATTACCTTAAAATCGGGTAACTCTTTTGATTTGAGCCAAAGGCTTCCTTGGGAAGAATTCTTCCCAATGTGAGGATTCTAGGAGTAAGGGAGGGAAGTTGGGAGAGTATTTGGGTAGAGTTTGGCCGAGCCAAAATGCTTTGAATGTGTGAGTAAGGTGGTAGTGGTGGGGGCCTTTTATAATTGGAGAGGAGGGGCACTCTTGAAAAGTAATGAAATGTTACTTTATTATACAATGAATTTCGGATTCTAAAGGCCCCACACTTATAACATTAGAGGATAAGGTGATAAGGGTTCGAAATATACTCATCCAATAGGTTTTTGAGATGTGTAAGCCTTGGATTTTACATTATCATTTCATTTTAATTAAATTGTTAATTAACGAGGTAATCGCTGCATCATCATGATGTCATAAATAATTTAACTTATTTAATGTCTAAAAATTATAAAAAAAATATCATGATGTAGGAAATATTTTTATATTTCTAATTAATATTTATAGTCAAAAATATTACTTGTATAACCCCATTTAGAAATTGTTTTAGTATAACAACTCTTGTTTGTGACCTTTTTATTTTAACATTAAATAAAATGTTATTTATGTCATTTTCCTACCAAAGTGGCTCCATGGATTCCCCAAGTTGACCCATGGATTGTCTTGGTCGGACATGACACATAAAATTGGGGTGGGACAAGTGTCAAGGTCATTTCAAATTTTTATAATACCATTTTTACCTTAAATTTCACTAATTACCTTTAATCGCGATTAATTAAACTTAAAAGTTACTATTCACCAAAAAATTATTTTAATCACATTGAACCACATTTTACTTACTAATGAAAACCATGTATGTCAGATTTTTGAAAATCAAATCACAGAAGTGGTAATGTTTCATTTAAACAAAAAATCAGTTTTTTAACTACCACTTAGTGGTTTCACTATTCATAAAAAATTGATGTTTTTCAGAACAATGCAAAAATTTCACCCTAAGCTATAATTGATATTCCGAATTCAAAAATGATGTCTATTTTAAAAAATTTCAAACATATAAGTTTCATTAGTTAATTTTATAATTAATTTCCGCTGTCACAACAAATAGCGTGTTTTTAGGAAACAATATATATTAAAAGATTGACAATTGTTTATGTCTAATTTCAAAGTGAAATTAATTATAATGAAAACCATTGAATAAAATGGTAAAAATATATTCTAATTATACTTTAAAACCACTCAATAGTTTAATTTATCAATATAAATTATTTTTATTTAAAATGTTGTTTTTAAGTATTTTTCACTATTCATAAAAATTGGAAGTTCTCAGAAAATTACAAAAAATTAAACTTAAGATAATTTTGATATTACAAATACAAAAATGAAGCCCATTTTGAAATATAAAATTTCTATAAATTTGAAAAGTTGTTATTACTATTCATAACGGCTACTTTGATTAGTCGCGGTGTGTTAGAACTCGAATTTGCGTAAAATGCAAGCTATTTAATTATTGAAAGAGAGGCGTATCATGAAAGGTCGGGGTGTTACATTCTCCCCTCCTTAAATAAATTGCGTCATCTCAATTTGAAATTTTTCTATGAAAATAAAAGGTTGAAAATAGAAAATACCTTTGCAGAAAACCCACATCGCAAATAAGGTTAATAAAAATATCACTTTAAAAGAAAGAAATATGAGTACAAAGGTCACTGAGATAGCCTATACTAGGATTCTATGAAAATATGGATACGGAAGAAAAACAAACCATCAAGGTCTAATGGAGAGTTGTAGAAAACTGGATTAGGAGAAAGATAACCACAATAAAATCACAAACTTGTGATTGGTAAAACGATCATTGAATCCCCAGTTGGAAAAGTTAACCGACAAAGTTTTTGTTTTAAGTTAACTTTGATAAAGTTGAGGAGTTTATTTCGGAGATTTACTAAGAACGTAAGGGAATATACATACTTTTCATGTAGACTTTCATAAAAAAAATTTACCACAAACCCATCTTTCACTCTAAAAGGTAATAGAACTCAAAAATATTCTATTTATACTAATTGTATAAGGTTCCAAATATTAACACATACCATTTAGATTTGTAAAACTATTTTGTAATAACTAGGGACTTCTTGTAGGATAGTGGTAGGTAATAAAGGCTTGTCGCACTATGTGTGGGTTCGATTCCTACAGCTTTTTCCGACGTGATAGGTTATGCCCCACCCTGCAGGTTGTCATTTTCCTAAAAATATAGTATTACAATATTCCAAAAATAATCTTCAGAATTGTTTTAACCTTAAAAAATACTAATCAAAGTTCAACTTAATCCATCCCAACCTTAATAGTTATCCAAAATACCTTTGTCCAAACATTCTCTAAAAGGTCTCTTAATTCCAAAATCAATTTATCAGATTCCCCAAACAAAGTAAAGTTTCTCTTATTGTCACATACTAAAAATATAATTATCTTCATCATATTAAAACCTTACTGAAACAACAAGTACTTCAGTACAATATATATATATATATATATATCACATTATTCTAATAACCAGAATATAATCCATGAGTCCAAAAGCACCAATACATTAATTATTCCACTTCAACTGTAGTAACAGCATAAGATTGCCCTTGATACCTTGGCCTTTTCTGAGGTAAGTTTCCCTGACGCTTAGGACATTAATTTTCATAAAGCCCCATTTCCCTACAATTGTATCATTCAACATTGATTGCCTCTTTCTTTCCCTTTCAATCATGAGACTTGTGACCTTTTTCTCCACATTTATAACAAACTCCCATTCCCTTTAGGCAAGCACCGAGGTAATTCTTCCCACAATTATCACATAATGGAAAATACTACTTTCCCTTTTTCACTTTATCCGTCTCTTGTTCCACCGTTCTCTTCTTCTCTTTCTTTACTTTGTTGTCATAATACTTAGAGAATTCCTTTTCTATCTTAATAGCACACGAGACGATATCTTCTTACGATAAGAAGGTTTGTGAGACTAATTCTCGACAGAGAAATGGTTTTAAACCATCAAAGAAATGATCAACCTTACCTATTGGGTTGCATATATAATCTGCAGCACGCCTCGCTAACCTTGTAAAGTTAGCCTCATACTTTGCGACAATGTCATCCTCCTTCTGCCTCAGACTAAGAAACTGCCTTTCCATATCTGGTCGATGATCATGCGGAAAGTATTTTTCTAAGAAAATTTCCTTAAACTCCCTCCCTTCCATACTTGATACTTCTTCATCTTCCTTTGTGTTTTGAATCAGCGACCACCATTGATCGGCATCTCTAGTGAGGCGGTAGACTACCATGACAACCTTCTCCCTTTCGCTACTCCCCAAGGCGTGGAATATTTTCTCTAAGGATTTTATACATTTCTCAGTTACTAATGGATTTGTACCCCCATTAAATGTTGGTGGTTGTTGCCTCATGAAGCGGTCTAACATTTATCCTCCACGTTGCGGATCAGGGTGCTCCATACGAGTAAGGTTATAATTCATAACCTGAGTCAGTTGTCCCAGTTTGGTAATAAGTTGGTCATCACCAGTTGTATCTCCAGATCCACAATAATTATCTTGAGTAGGAGGGAAATCCCTACATGGAGTGCGTGCATTGATACAGTTTCCATTCCTTCCACTAGGCACCATTTCTAAACAATGGCATAAACTAGATTTGTTTATGAATCAAAATACATAATTCCATACTTGTAAAACACTTAACACTAATTGAACTATTTATGGATATAATCCATAATCATAAAAAAGTTTTTTTGAGGAATTATATACTCATAACCCTTTATAGTGGTTTGTAAAGAAAATGAGAATTATCCTAAGCATATCTCCCGGGAGTGTCGTAACCAAGAGTGCAGCAAGGCCCGTTGTCGTGCACCAGTTCCCATTCGAGTCTAGCTCAAAGCGGTGTTTTTGGGTTTTACCCCTAGGTAAATCTGTTCCAGAGCCACCTCTACCTGCTCGTATCCAGACAGGGATGTATTGCTCGTAAAACTCACAAAATCTCTATATTATCAAAATTCTAGGAAGTTCTTCTATATTAATCCTTAATGTCTATCTTCGGTCTATGTGCTCTAATCATAGTTTATCAAAATCTAGCTTCCAAGGTTAGTACTAAACTGCCTCTGATACCAACTGTAACGCCCCAACCCCAGTTACCCAGAGTCGGTGCATTATTACGTAGCATTGGCATGATCAAAAAAGATCATGTCTCGAAAGACCGATTAGTTTAGTAGCCTTGGAAACACTAGATACATTCATAAGTCTTACATTACATCAAAAAGTAAAACAAAACTACAACATCTTCTCTTCATATCCCCTTATATTGTCCCTGAAGGTCATTCATAATATACTTCTTCACATCCTGGAAAAATTAAAACATTGAAAGGGGTGAGCTCAGATGCTCAGTAAGGATAACAATATAATGGAAGCTTTCATAAATAAATATTAACATTTAAGGCAATGTATAACTAAAACAAAATCCCTTTAAACTTGAACTATAGCATAATATAGAAAAAGTAAAATGAAATAATTCCATTTACTTACTCACATGGATATTCTACTAGTTGAATAATCACATGACATATTAATAACCACTTTCATAATGATGGAATGCATATTGCCAGAATATCACAACCACGTAGCCAAGGCCTCCGGCCAAGACCACAAATAAGATTTTGTCAAGGCCCCGTGCCAAGACACGAGTTTGACTCATTAGACCTACCGATGCATCGAGGAGCTATAGCGGGCTCCACCCTTCACTTATTAAGTCCAATGCATTCCTCATATAAACAGGTTTAAACATATCATAAACCATAACATAATCATATCACATAAAATATGCATAAAGGAAACATAAAATTTACACATTTCAATCACAAGATATCAATACAACACCTTGATATAATAAAAACACTTTCAAAACCATTTTCAATACCAAAATAAATGAAAATTAAAACATGGAATTTATTTTTCATTTTAAAAAAAGTTATGGCTTGTAGAGGAAGCCGAAACCCAAATAATGGCCATGGCGGCGGAGAAGTCGTTGTCGCCGCATACGTACGACAAGAAAAACATTCCTTTTTTTAGTTTAGTAAAACACTTTGTTTAAAAAGATTCCTTTTGAATAAATGTAAAAGCCAAAGGGGTATATACACCGTATAAAAGAAGGTTGTGTATAAAACAAAATATTCCTCAATGAAACGAGATTGAGACGAAGTCCCATACAAAGATCATTTTTCTTAAAATAAAATAGATCTATTATGTGTATTCACTGTAATTACACATAAAGAAAGTAAAAAATACAAGATAGGACATAATAATATCATGACATAATTTGAAAGTAGGAGATTAACCCAAAGATTGGAAATTGGGTTAAGAAATTCCCTTACCTTGCGTCCTGCTTGACTCGACCATTCTTTAACCTCCTGAATAATAAACTAGAGTTAATTTATAGTTTCTTATGAACCTTTTCAAGTTTCTTATTACTTTAATATCACTTATAACCATGTTATGAACATTATGTAATTATTTAAGTTAATAACGGTCGTTTTGTCGATCTTTGGTACTTGAGTCAAAAATAGACTTCTTATAATTACAAGTTGTTCATGTGGTGAAATATCCATTATATCCAGAATTATATTCATGATATAGATATCATATATCTCATATATATCCAGTATATACATTCATTCATAATAATACATGACATTTAGAGGTAAGATATGAAATGCAACGTTCATGGAGACGGTAAGCCGTACGTACGCATGAACGCTACTTTCATTTCTATTTCATATTTAATGGAATGAAATAATAATGATATGAAGGTATATTATAATTCCAGTATAATATCATATATAATATCATTTACTCCATCCTTTATACATCCCACATATGGCATTAACGATTCAAATCACTTTGAGGGGGCGGTAGTCCGCACTTCCTAAAATGAAAATATTGCATTTACCCATAATGGAAACAATAAAGGTATGCCATAAATGAAAAATACAGAACCTTAAGTAAAACATAAACATATTATATATCATATATATAAATATATTGACATCTTAATGGCCACCTTTGAAGGTGTTATATGAGTGTTGAACAATCATCGTTTTGTGAGGCAGAAATTCGCCATCCATAGAAACAATATGTACTTTAACCATCAGATGTAGGTGTGTGTAAGTGTAGCTCGAATCCTTCTTATAAAAAAAATCCTAGTATATTGAGGATACTGGTGTTGTTACAAAAGAAATGAATAAAAAGTGTTTAGGGGATTGGAGAAGAAAAATAAAATAAAAGAACACAAGAGAAGACATCACCTTAAAATCGGGTAACTATTTTGATTTGAGCCAAAGGCTTCCTTGGGAATAATTCTGCCCAATGTGAGGCTTCTAGGAGTAAGGGAGGGAAGTTGGGAGAGTATTTGGGCAGAGGTTGGCCGAGCCAATAGGCTTAGAAAGTGTGAGTAAGGTGGTAGTGGTGGGGGGCCTTTTATAAGTGGAGAGGAGGGGCACTCTTGGAATGAAATGAAATGTTACTTTATTATACAATGCTTTTCGGATTCTAAAGGTCCCACACTTATATTATTCGAGGATAAGGTGATAAGGGTTAGAAATATACTCATCCAATAGGTTTTTGACAAGTGTAAGCCTTAGATTTGACATTATCATTTCATTTTATTTAAATCGTTAATTAATGAGGTAATCGCTGCATCATCATGATGTCATTAATAATTTAATTTATTTAATGTATAAAAATAATAAAAAAATATCATGATGTATGAAATAGTTTTATCTTTATAATTAATATTTATAGTCAAAAATAGGACTTGTATAACCCCATTTAAAAATTGTTTTAGTAAAACAACTCTTGTTTGTGACCTTTTTATTTTAACATTAAATAAAAAGTTATTTATGTCATTTTCCTACCATAGTGGCTCCATGGGGTCCCCAAGTTGACCCATGGATTTTATTGGTCGGCCATGACACATCCAATAAGGGTAGAACAAGTTTCAAGGTCATTTCATATTTTTATAATACCATTTTTACCTTCAATTTCACTAATTACCTTTAATCGCGATTAATTAAACATAAAAGTTACTATTCACCAAAAAAATATTTTAATTCCATTGAACCACATTTTACTTCCTAATGACAACCATGTATGTCATATTTTTGAAAATCAAATCATATAAGTTGTAATGTTTCATTTAAACAAAAAATCAGTTTTTTAACTACCACTTAGTGGTTTCACTATTCATCAAAAATTAAAGTTTTTGAGATTAATGCCAAAATTTCACCCTAAGCTATAATTGATATTCCGAATTCAAAAATGATGTCTATTTTACAAAATTTCAAACATATAAGTTTCATTAATTAATTTCCACTGTCACAACAAATAGCGTGTTTTTAGGAAACAATATATATCAAAAGATTGACAATTGTTTATGTCTAATTTCAATGTGAAATTAATTATAATGAAGACCACTGAATAAAATGGTAAAAATATATTCTAATTATACTTTAAAACCACTCAATATTTTAATTTATCACTATAAATTATTTTGATTAAAAAAGTTGTTTTTAAGTATTTTTTACTATTCATAAAAATTGGATGTTCTCAGAAAATTACAAAAAATTCAACATAGGATAATTTCGATATTAAAAATAAAAAAATGAAGCCCATTTTGCAATATAAAATTTCTATAAATTTAAAAAGTGGTTATTACTATTCATAACGGCTACTTTGATTAGTCGTGGTGTGTTAGAACTCGAACTTGCGTAAAATGCAAGCTATTGCATTATTGAAAGAGAGGCGTATCGTGAAAGCTCGGGGTGTTATGTTGTGGCCGATTTTGTATCATGATGCCTCACATGTCAGCAAGTGAAGACTGTACAAAGATGACATAAGTCTTATGCTGAGAGGAGACCTAGATCCTTGGAGTTCAAGGAGGGAGGCTATGTTTTCCTATGGATTTTTGGCCAAAACAACAAGTTATCTATGAGGATCATCTTGACCATTATATATTATCAACCGAGTGGGCGAGGTGACATACCATCCATCTCCTCCCCTGTAAATGCACCGAGTGCATAATGTTTTCCATGTGTTATAGCTGAGGAGATGCATGCATGATCCATCACACGTTATCGTCCATGGAAAGATGGAATTAGATAATGGGGCGATGTTTACAGAGGTTCCAGTAAAAATTGAGGATAAAAATGAGTGGGTCCTTCGTGGGTGGTCGATACGTCTAATTCTCGTTCACTGGCAGCATAGGAACCTCTAGGAGAGCACATGGGAGCGGGAGGCTCGGAACTGTGATCAGTACCCCTATTTGATTCCTTAGTCTATGTTAAGGATTTCAGGGATGTAATTTCCTAAACTGGGGAGAATTTAATAACCTAGAAATTCCGTATATATTTTTTAATTATATGGAATTATATCTAGACTATGAAATCTGACGGGGCACAATTCGAAGGAGTGGAGTTCCTGGAATGATCCATTGAAATTTTGTTAAGGATTAATTAGTGCGAGTAAGCAGTTTTCTAGAAAAGGTAGAATAACTCTTAAACGGTTACTCAAATCAAATGTCGAAGGTCACCATTTCACTCAGGATGGAGAATTTACCATAGGCGTGATATAACTTTAGTCTGTGCAGGTATCCAATGAGAAAAATCGAAAATGGAATAACTGTAAATAAAATAACTAAATAAAGTTATTTTATTATTCAAATGCTTATAACTCACAAATGGTAACTCAGATTAAAGATCTAAGACCACCCCTAAACTCATGAGGACATGCATTATTTACGAAGATACTATCTTTGGCCGGCCCGAGCCCCCCAGTGAATGTTAGTTTTTGGCTGTAAATAAAATAATTAAGTGGAAATTATTTTATTGAAAAATACATAACTTTTAAATGGTAACTTAGATTCGAAATCTGAGAGTATCATTGGGTTCCTTGGGGAATGTTTCACTTAGGAAGAGCCTAAACTGAATTGACATGGTTTGAGGTTGACTGTTATTAATTTTACGAACTTTTATTTTCAGGTACGTTTAGTAAATGCGTGAGTATTGTTTTCTATCTTTTGAACCGATGCTCAGATAAATAATCTGAGAACACCGTTGAATCCGACACACTAGGATTTTATTAAGGGAGGATTTACATTGACCACAGTAGGTCCGGAGAAGAATAATTTTAGTGACTTTTAAATGGAAATGAAATAAAATAATCTCACTATTTTATTTATTTTCCACCAACGGACAAGTCGTAGTGTGGGGCCAACAGTGAGTCAAGAAATTAAATAGCTTGACCCTTCAAAAAATAAGTAATAAAATCTTTGAAATTTAGTAATGTTCTTTTTAAATGAACCTTCATAACTTCCACGATCATTACATACCCTCCCCCTTTACTATTTACATGGAGCCTGGGGGGAGGAATTGGCACAAATTTACCCAGAGGCGAAGCTCTGGCGAAGTGCCGCGATGCCCAATACTCAAAGGACAAATCTAGTTCCAGTTTTCAGTGTCGAGAGACCCTGAACCATGAATCAAAGGATGAGGATGATAATAGAGCACGAATTAGAAACATCTTGTGGGAGCGATGAGTACCGACATAGCCATCTTCATCGACTTGGTCTTCTTCCTCACAACAACTCCTACATGCGAACATCAACGTATGGGTTTTATTTATGATTGAATTTACTTTATTGATTCTTCATATCCTAAATTTACGATGATGATGTCCAAACGAACATGGCCATTGTCCCGCATATAAAACTTGATCCTCTTTCTTTTTATTCTTCATACATTCTTCGTGCAATCTCCAATGCCTAATATTTATTGATGCTGAAATCATGGAGTTTTTCTGAGCACGATATATAGATATGGCTCCATTGACACATGGATCATGAATATGCAATCATTTAATTTTTTTAGGCAAGGAACGAAGCCACAGTGGCTTGCGGATGAAGGAGGTGGTCGACAACCGACTTACCGTGAGGAAGGGAGGGCGGCACCCATCCGCGCCACTGGTTGAGGAGTAGGCCACAATCCATCAGCCATGAAAGGGTAGGGTAGCGGTCTGTAACCGTCTGACTACGTAGTGGAGTGGCGGCGCACGTCCGTGCCGCAGGTGGATTACGAGGCCGCGGTCGATCCTGATGGGCGGTAGCCATCTAGCCGACCACAGTGGAGCTGCGGCGCATGACCGCGATGCAGGGTAAAAGTCCAGTCAGCCTTTCGGCCAACTGCGCCATAGCGGGTGGGACCCCACCGATCGGCCCTGCATGCCAGCAGCTGAATGGTACATAGACTATTTGGGAAGACCATGGGGTACCTACCCCTGGGTGTTGGTTAGGGAAGACCCACCATGAAAGATCACTAGCCGAGCGGGCCGTGCCGTAGCGGTCCAAACCTATTGGGAAGAGCTGGGCCGTCCCCGATGTGAGTTAGGCTGCCAAGGCCAGGCCATCCGGGCTAGACCCGGGTCGGACCGACTAGGTCAGACTGGACTAGGGGCCATCCAAACCTAGTTTCTCCTTTTTGTCCGTAACATGAGAACTGGGTGTCCATTGAAAAAAAAATCTTTGGAAATGGAATCCTTAGATTGATACGGTCCTTTTAATATAATCCACTTGAGTTTTGGATAATGTTAGAGCACTATCGGGTTGGATCGAATCCCGAATCCAACCAGTCCCTCAGAGAGGAAACACTAATAACACTCAGGCCGTACTTTCGATTGACATGTCGTCTATTGTGTTGGTTTCTTTATGACATAAACTACCTTTAGGATACTTTTTGAGAGAGTTTGGGATAGTTGTGGTACGACCTATGGCTTGGGGAGAAATTCTCCCAAGCACGCTATGTACGGAACCCTATGACTATTTGAGACTTGATGACTTCTAACCATTACGACTCAGAGTGACTCGACAAGCCTAGTGGGGAGTGAATTTTTTGGAAATGGCAGACCCATGGTGGGGAGGGCCTCTATGTGATGTGACCGACCCATAATACCTGACAAGAAGAGTACCTCAGCAGGCCACGATGGGGAGAACCTCTGTGTGACGTGGTAGACCCATGGTGGGGAGTGCCTCAATGTGACGTAGCTGACCCATGGTACATGACAGGATAAGTACATCAGTAGTCTAATGATAGTGGGAAGTGCCTCTTTGTGACACGGAAGGCCCACTGTACTCGATAGAGGAGAAGTTCTCTATCATTCGAGGTGTTCAACATGGTGACTGGGGATGTTACTTGTTACTACCCCAAGAATAAATCATGGTGTGAGCTGACTTTACCCTGTGCTTGTGATTAAGGATATTCTATACAGTAAATTACTTGTGTGGTAATCTACCTTTGTGGTGTTACCCTATGGTTTTTCATTGTGGAACTCTAGGAGACTTCCGGGGTCTCGGGGTCCCTACTAAGTATCGTTATACTCACTCCTGCATGGGCTATTCCCACACCTTGTTGTGTATTGTGAAGATGACGAGCATGTTAGATGAGGTTTGAGGGAGCAAGGACTAGGCAGTACACAGAGGAGACGAGCGGATGTGGAGTGTTGAGGAGGTGATCTGTACCTACCCATCATGTAGGAACTTTGGAGCATGACCTAGTAGCTGTTTTCCTTTTTTTCTTTCAGTTTTAATGTATTTCTAGCTGTACTTGTACCTTTACAGTTAGGATTGTATTCCAAACCCTTTTACTTTCAGCACTCTTTTACTACAGTAATTTACTTCATAGTTGCTTCTTGCAGTGTTCTTGGACCATGTTTTTTTACAGGATTAAAGGCAATGTCTTCTCGTTTTAGGGAGTATGACTTTTGGTGCTAGTTTACAGTCCCTGGCCTATAGAATGTTGGCTTGGGGTAGTCATGGCTTGGGCCCTGAGGGACGGTTCATGGAAATGTTGTCTTGGGGTTTTTATTTAGTTTATGGGAAATGATATTGGTCATATAATTTATTATAGAATGGTGCATAGTGGTTGCCTATGTTTTGTTATATTGACTTGGTGAAGGCTCTTCTCTTTTAAAATAATGTTGAGTGGTTGTTTATCAGAATTATCTTAAATGGGAAGGACTGTTCAGTTTCATAGCCCACATAACATGTGTTTGTGGTATAGACAATTTATTTTTTGATACGAGTCCTTGAAGTAGGTGGTCATTTGATTAATCATAGAACAATTAGTTTCATGACTTAAAGAGGAGTTCAAAGGGATATACTATAATATTCGAAACTATCATGCTATATAGAATGATCAACATGATTCTTTTGATGAAAAACTCATGGGTGTGTGATTTAGGTCTTGAACCGAGTGTTATGAACTAATACACCTACTAAAAGTGATATGTTAGTTCACATGGGTTGTGGGTGGTAACTATTTAAAAACTGTACTTCAGGGAATGGTTGGATGTAATCCAATGATGGGTAGTTCAAAAAAGTGATTCTTTTTAGCAAGGGGACTCAGAGAATTTGTATGTAAAATCGATCACCATATGAGAAGTGATATCTTAAATATAAATTGAGTGAAATGATATGATTGACCAGTAAAAGGACAGTGACATGAATCATCGAAGATGTGGTGTCAGGTGTTGGTAAAGTCATTTATTTCTCTACATTATGTTATAGTGTGGCTATAAAATATCTATAAATTCATATCGATAAAATCTAAATTTACTTCATGTATATAGGTGTCCTTTATCACTACATCATCCTGAGTATGTTGTGTGAGAATTTGATATAAATTGAAATACATAACAAAATAGATTTTTGAGATGATGGAAGAAACCATTTAAAGGTATTCTAGATGAATGGTTTAAAATAATGTATATGATCCATAGTACTTTAGTGTCCATTAAGGGTGGTAACCATCATTGTAAATTGAAATTAGATAATTTTAAACCAATTGTTCTCAATGTGTGTGGATGAGTAATGAGAGATGTTTTTTTAGTTCTTGAAATTAGAAGGTTTTTAGATTATCTATTCCAACCATAATATATGGTAATGTACAGTGATAATTTGGTTTTGGTTCTACTAGTATGATGATAAGGATGATCTTATGGAGGGGAATAAGACACTAGTCACTAGTGAGTGACACTCATGTGTGTTGGGTTCTGGAACCATAATACTGGTTGTGTGATAGTCATTTTTGAACTCATATTTCATTCAATAGATGGAAAAATATATGAATAGAATCCTTAGTAAATTATAGATATGGGTTCGATTATTTATTTTGGTGAAATCATTAGGTGGTCACCAACCAAAGGGTAGCTTATTATAATCTATGGATATTGGATGATGAATGTGTAAATTCTTGTATTACAACTTGGAGAGAGATTTGAGAAGGATATAGTTTTGTTTGTATACATCACTAGAATACAGGTATTTGATTCATTGCACACACTTAGAAAAATATTCTTATTCCATTGTATAAAGGATTTGGGAACATCTTTAGGGATGTGTCGACTACATTATCAAAGAATTTTTAGAAAGTGGTTGGCTAGAGGAATTTTGGATTTATTTTCACTTATATAATTGAATTATCTTAGTAAGAAAATGAATTTAGAGAAATATTGGTTTGAGACATGTGTAATTATAAAGGATGTTCATTTTTTA
Source organism: Viscum album (assembly GCA_963277665.1). Lineage (NCBI taxonomy): Eukaryota > Viridiplantae > Streptophyta > Magnoliopsida > Santalales > Viscaceae > Viscum > Viscum album. The sequence goes on from OY728162.1 coordinate 242,989,147, forward strand.
ATGGACACTTGGGCATGACCAATTTAATTATGGACAACTGTAGTTCAATCGTTTAAATAACAGTAAGCATCAAAATTAATGTCATTATAAGTGATTTGATAAATATGCATAGAGTGTCACTAGGATTATAAGAACATTATTAAGTCGGAAACATTGAGGGTGGTAGCACCATGACCCACAATAGGCCATGAAAAATATATTACCTATGGTGGGGAGAACCATAATCCTATTGAAAAAAAAGACATTAAAATGAATTTTTTTTAGGGTAGAAGGGATCAGGTATGTTCTATCTTGATGTTAAGCACTCTTTAAGAGCATTGGATTATGTTTTGGTGTATTAAGTGATTAATTTTTTTCATGACTCTTATAGTTTAATTGGTAATTCAGAAACACATTGAATCCATTTTAGAAAAAAAATATAGACCTAAGTAGGGTGGGTGGTGTTTCATTATTTTTAAGGCTTATCTGGGATGAGAAGTTTTATGGTGGCGAGATTTTATAATCATGAATTTTGGACCAGGTTAAAATATCTAGATGAATTTTATCATTTCATTTAGTTCATGGGATATATATTAAATTAATCTTTAGAACATAAAATATAATAATTAGAACAATTAAATATTTTTTTGATGTTGTTCATGGTATGAGATGTTTCTAAATAGATTGGATGTGTTTCCATAGTGTTATGCTTCAAAGAATAATTTTCTAATGAAGCAGATAGAGGCACACTATCTTCCAAATTTCGGTATCTCACAAGGAAAATCACGTGTCTTGGTACATTAGTGTCGATAGTGTCACAAGGTTTTTTAACGAGTGCACAATTTTTTAATGTTTTTCTAACTACACGCTATCCGTGTGTGGTGGGTGCCACTTTGGACAGTAACACCGCACTATTGGTCAAACTGTGCATATAATTTTTAGGGGAAAATGAATATTTTACCCCTATGATATTAATTGATATTTTCCCATTTTCCCCTATTGTCCCTTAAATATTTTATGGGTTCCATCCCTCCTTCATCCCACTTCCATGAACATTTATCTCTATTCTTGTTTTGATTCAACCACCATCATGCATGTTGGAAGAATATCAGTCAGTCTATGAGTCCTCTAATCCATTATTCTGTTCACTGCTCTATCTTCGATGTTATCTTCATGTGAGCTAGTTTTCCTTATTTTGAAGCATTTGAGGATTTCCTATGGTTTCAATCATTTTGGCTCAAATCAATTATATTGATTTGATGAGTAAATATTCCTAAGCATGAGTTGGCTACTCTATGTAATTTCCATTAATGTCTCAATGTTTTATAAAATGCGGTATTGTGCCACATGCTGGAACTTTCATTCATTTCTACATAAATGTGAAATTAACATGTATGTTCTTATACCTAAAAAATATTTTTATTATACCCTTAAAATGAACTATTAGATTATGTCTTCCATTACGTGAAACACCCTTTTGGGTGTTTTATTCTTATTCCCCAACCCTTCTTCTTATTATTTAATTTAAACAACTCATTTTAGGTGAGTTAACTGAACTCTTAAAAAATGAAACATTTGTGGAATTAAATAGATTGTAATAATTGAGGATGAATCACTTAGATTGAACCCATTACTAAATTGTTCTTGGGTCATCCTATGCTAATAAAATAAATAATTCAATTAGGGGGATTATTAAATTGAAAGGAACCACACTTAGTCATTTTCCAGATATTATATGTAAATGATCAACCATTCTTATGGGAATGTGAAATTATCAATGGAATTAAATAACATGCTAGGTGGGTTGGACCCTATGCTTCATTCCCCTTGGTCTGTGAATTTTCAGGATGTACCATTCTAATTAAATTAGAATATTTTATTATGGAATGTGTCTTATAAGGGCCTATGTTTAACTATTAATGGCATGTGCCTACATATGTTATTCAATATACTTTTTCATGGTATACATTACTTTTTATTGTCATGTAATACCTTATTATTCATCGGTATGGCTTCCCTTATTATTAACCGTCAAGATGTCCCTTATTATTCAGGGGTTTCGTTTCTCTCATTATTTGATGGCATGTCGTCCCTTAATATTAATGGACATGGAATACCTTATTCTAATTTGAAAAAATGGAATGAATTCATTTATAAATTGTGATACACAGGAATCGAATCCCTTACTTTGATACTCAAGCATGAAATCAATTAATATTATTCAATGAGACTCTTGTGACCATCCATGGATTCTTAACATACACATCGGGTCCTGTCCCATAATATATATATGAATGTTAATGTTTTTACACATCTAATTTTTATATATACTTTCATATTTATTTATATATATTTTTAGACATCACTAAAGATATTCTCTCTTATGCTGAAGTAGGTATTGTTGGCTGAGTGTCCCTTGGGGTACCGTAGTTCGACTTTTTATTATTTATGTATTTAGTATATTATTGACATACCTACACAATGCTATATTTTATATTCATGGAATATATTTCCTAAAACATGGTTAGTGGTGGATTACATAATATATCTGACACGTTTTTTGGGCCATGATTTCATTGGGGTACTTGAACAACTTTAGGTTTACAGGATCAAGTTCTAGATTTGGAATTCTTACTGTTTTTCATTTATTGATTTTATACGTGGGCATGGCGGCTTGGGAGTCCAAGTAGAGAATTTACCTAGACCTCCATCTTGATTTGGAGTCTTTATTTATTTATTATATTATCGGAATCAACATGTTTATTTTTATTAAGTTGGATTGTTGAATTCTAGAAAATTATATAAATTTTATCAATTATTACTCATACAAATATTATTGATTTTATATTTTAATTTTATACTAGTATTCTATTTTATTCATTTTATTCCACTATAGTTTTATTAGATATACTACTTTTCAACTATGATCATGATTGTATAATCTCCTGATTGTACCACTGTTAGAACCTACCTTCTAATCAGCAAGCTCTAGAGTACAGAGAGGCATGCTTGAGGCTATGAGGTGAATCGAATTGGGGTACTGTTTTAGTGGATCTAGGTTTTGGATGCAACGAGAAATTGTTGTACAACCACAATTCATTGAAAACTACACTAATAACACAATGATAAATTGTTAAAGAGGGGTTCAACATTGGGTGTCATTAATAAATTTATAATCCATGTCGAGAACAAAAATGGGTTATGGGAACCAAAAGATTATCTATTCAATCCTATATATTCAATTAATGTCCATCATGATGAAATAGGTAGATGCCACCTAATCTTAAAAAGAGAGATGATAAACACTAGGAGAAAATATTCACATGCATCACTAATGAGAATGAAATTTGTAATGACCTGAATTATATTGATTCTTATTTCCTACAAAGAATGATCATTGTTTATGAGAATAATTATATAGTGAAAATTTCATAAACATGATAAGTTGTTGGTGATTGTGGACTGTGAATTGAGTTTTATGTTTAGAGAATGTGATTTATAAGCTAGGATATTCAACCATTGATGGATGTTTCACAAATAACAATTATTAAATAAAATTTTTATTCTTTAGTCTTTTTTTATTTTAAATCTTTATATTTTGTGGGTAGTAATTTATTGGGTTTAAGAGTAGTGTAATTATTGATTTTTAGTAAATTATTAAAGGATTATAATTTTGTATATGATTTTTCACTTAATGATTTTATAAATATATAATCAAGTATATGAACATATGGTAGAGGATAATGGAATAATAATTAAAATTTAATAATATGATATTAATGTATAGATTTAGGCAAATAAATAACGATAGTGTCCTATGATAGTAATGAAAAGACTAAACAGATATGAAAACTAATTATTTATCATTTTGTAGTCAGTTGTGAGAAAATTACAGTGTTAAATTATTCCACCAACAAGTTGAAGAGTAACAAGAGATAAAACATATAAAGGAAGTGTGATGTTATAGAAAACAAAAATCGAATTAATTCATGATAAATTTGGTGAATAAACCCAATACCAAGACCATATGATTTTATATTATAATTTATATAACACTAAATTATTAATCCTCTATTAATTCTATCATCAAATTTTTTAGATTCAACATTGTGTTATGTGCTACCTTTCACATGGCTTCACACTTTTTAAACACATAGAATCTTTTCTTCATAAGTTCACATTAGTAGACTTAATTAGTCGATTTATGTCACCGTGCATCAGGATATGGCTTGGGGGAAAATCTAATTGATTTGATTGATGAACCTGTAATCTTATAGAGATGATGAATAATTACACTACATTATTAATAATCTTGAGCATGTCCTTAGAGAGAAGTGGTTTATATAATTCTCTACTATATTATATAAGAATATTCCAATATAACTACATCCTTCTAATAATAAAGGGTTATTTTATCATAATGTACAATGCAATCATTTAGTTGATCCTCAGTTTATAGAAGGTCTTCCATAACTTCCCTACATAACTTGTTAAGGAGCTCCTCAAAGAGAGCCCATTAACTTATATATTTTGATAGATTTTCAATTCCATTATCTCTATATTTTTAAGGTGATGTGTCTCCTTAGAAGGAAGAAAAATGGGTCAAATATCTCCACAATATCATTTACATTTTGATGAATTAAAATCAACACTGAGCCTAGTTAGATAACTTAATTATTTAAGGATAATATCACAAATGATGGGATGTTATGATTGAAAATAATAAATAATAAGATATTTCCCAATAAACATACAAGCGATGGTATTAAATTAATCACCCAAAAATATTATAATTGTATAATTTCATAAATTTATAAATATGATGCAATTATTATAGTCTTTTATGGGTTGTGTTGTAGAATTTATAAATTTACTTCTATTTATCCATACATTAGTGAAAAAAGGAATATAAGGTGGTGAAATTTAAATAGTTTTGAAAGATACATTATGGATACATGTAATTCTCTTTAATATTTTAACAGTTTCTGAAGTGGAGAACAATGTTTTCCTCACATAGATTTGATCTAATGGTGATTTGGTAGAAAGTTGTTTTCTTCCTATAAATTATATAAGAAATATTTCATCCAGTTTCCCATATGAGAAAATGAATAGTTCTGGTTCTCACTAGGGACTCCATGAAAATAGATAAACATAGACTCTTATTTTTGGGGAATTTCCTATTTACTATTATCAATGTGAATGATTTGGTTACCAAATGTTGGATTATACCTTTCAGGTGATGTAGTTCAATTTAGGTGGTTTTTATGACCATATTCAATGGTCTTTTCAGTATAATATATCAAAGTGTGTTTGGAGATAACCTCAGATTTCTCAACCATCATGGGTTCAGTAAGACTCTATATCAACTAGGGGTAGCTAATAAATATTTGATAGACCCAATTAATGAAAATTAAGGGGTAGTGAGGATCATATGGCTTCAATACAATCAAATTTGATGATATTCTTACCTCTTGCTGAGTCACCCAGATCTGCACTCCAAGATCCAATGCTATAAAACATACATTAAAAAATTTATTTAATAAATAATGAGATAACTAAACTAATAAATACCTTCAATTTAAATCTTTTCCTCATGTAAAACATTAGATATCACAAAAATACTCTAATACCATGTTATGATGGATTACTGTCTTTGAAAATTACCTAAATAAAAATAATATTGCAATAATTTCCTATAACCAGATCAAACTATACCCCCTTCTATAAATATATTAGGATAATGTAATATTTATAACATTGTAATGACAAATCATAGAAATGTGTGAGATCATATTATTAGTAAAGGAAAGGCTTTTCAATACATGATTAATGGTTATATCATAATATTGTGATTATGTATGAGCATGTAAGATATATTTTATTAAAAATAACATGGTACAATATTATATTTTTATAATCCATATTAAAATTACATGTAATCTTGAATTATATAACAAATATCATGGAATATGAATATCAAATTATGAGAAAATAATCATTATCTATTGAGAAAAATTATAGGCATGTCACATGAAAATTTTCCATAATAATATTCATAGGAAACTATAACATTGTGATTATATACTATCATAGTTATGACTCTAAGTAGTATTTATAATCATAATATACTGAAAATAAACCAAAACTATCTCTATGAGCATACATAACAACAAATATAATCACATACTATCATTATAGGCATAAAAACAACAAATACACCCACTAATAGTCCTAGAGATCATAAAATACCTCAAATAAATTCATCTGAATTCTTTGTGACAATATATACTATAAAATACTACCACATACAGTCTTTATGATCATAGGATACCAAATATACACTCACACACTATCTTGGTGAGAATAACTGACCATAAACACACTCACACACAATATTTGTGAGAGAAGATAACCGCAAATACACTCATAAAAAAATTCATTATCTCATGGGATAAAAATAAATAACCAATGAATTGGAGGGATATATATGACACCAAAATATCACATAGTAATAATCCATACATATTTTTTCTAAGATAACATTAAAAAACTCTTATTTCAGACATTAGTACATTAAAACATACAAAAGTGATGGGTTTCTTGAAGATATCCATTGAACATTTCATAGGATATCTAGATAAATATTGTGTATTGTATCATAATAAAATCTCCAATGTGTATCATATTTAACATCAAATTAAATTTAAATAATTTAAAACACCATTTAAATGTGACGAGTAAAATAAATTTTAAAACCATGTTAAAATATCTTTTTTAAAGTATTAAAAAATATTTAAAATGTTTCTTTTAAAATGAAATACATTTATATTGATATGAAAATTAAATAAATACCCTTGAAAATATTTATTTAAGAATATAAAATTATAAAATGAAGATGTTTTTAAAAACAATCTTTTAAAATACATGAAAACATTTGATGATTTGTTTCCTAAAAACACAAGCCATTAGAAATAAATTTTAATATGAAAAATTCATTTCAAGGATTAAACATTTACCTTTTAAAATATTATTTAATTTTATATTAATAATAATTATGAATAAAAATTATTAATAATACCATTATAAACCATTTAAATGAATCTTAATAAATAATAATTCCCATAATAGTGAAAGAATGGGTTTACATGGAAAATGTAAAAAGGGAACATTTTTCAAAATTATATATCTGGAAAACATTAAAATATTACTTTTAAAATAAATTTTTAATTAATTTATAAATATTATAAAATACAATTAATCAATTATTTATGAATAGATAATTGAATTCATTAAATGAGAAGGGATATTCCTCAATGTAAAGAGGAGGTGGGGTAAGTTTCATTTACATGAATAACATAGGGTAAAATATCTACCAAGAGAAATAAAATTTATAGAGTAAATATAATATATAAATTATAAATACAATATAATATAACTCTTTGGGTTTTATAGATATTATTCACAAAATTTTATCCATATGAAAATTCATTCACAACAATGTTGATATAAAAATGTTGCTGGAAAGAATAACTGATAACATTATTGACTTGCAAATTGAAAACCCATAAAAGGTATAACAAAAGATTTATTTTTGAATCCCCTAAATTTAATTATATGTATATAAAAAATACATCCATGGCTAGAATATTATAAAAAAGGAAATTAGCTGGAGAATAAAAAGTATATTTTAATGAAGAGAGACTGAGATGAGGAAACCCATACAACATTAGTATCTATTGGATTGAAATACCATGAGAGATAAAAATATGATATAGTTTTGAAAAAAATTAATTTTTATGAAGTTATAAAAAATATCCATATTTCAGTATATATAGAAATTAATTTATAACAAGTGGTGAATATGCAATCTGCCTGAGAGAATAAAATGTGTGATCAGAAACACTATCCTTAATTCCTAGCTTCCATGGAAGCGCCTTAACATCGTTTATAGTAAACATATGTATCATAATAAATCATTTTAGAACCATATTAATATTAAAAACCCTTTATAATTTTTGTTCAAATAATTTATTATACATGCCATAGTTATTAATTATTTTCATTAACTGATGTTGAAATTAAGATTATTTCACAAATGTTTCATAATATACAAGTCGTATCCCATTAATTTTGACTAATATCATAATTAAAATATTTTTAAAATATATTCATATCATTTTTTCTCATTTATTTATATATACCAATGTATACATAAGGGTAATAATGGGCATGGTTTGAGAGAATAAGATCTATGAAAATTCTGTTTCATGGAATATACTGATATGAACATATTACATCATAATAACCATCAATTATTGTATCATAAATTCAGAACCATATTAATGATACATATAAAACCATGATATCATATATATTTATCAAATATTATTTATAATCATTCATATTGGTATGTGATGAAAAATGAACTTTCTTATTCTATAGAGGTGGCAGTCTATGCGTACACATAGACTATGCCTTCATTTTCCATAGAACAATGGGAAGGTATAAAATGGTTTATATTTTAAAAATAGTAAAACTTATATAAATATATTATTTATTTGATAAATTAACTTTTATAACTATCAATGTAATATGTTAATGAAAAATAGAATATACCATTCATGGAGCAAGTAATCCATGTGTATGCTTGGATGAATTTTTTATTCTTCTAAGGGGATTGGTGGATGAAACATAATGAATATTACAACAACCTAACAAAGGTTTAGTATAATACTGATACTTAATTTATTATTTCTAGATGATATAATTGTATTTAATATAGAATAATAACGGATAATGAAATAAGTATATAAATGAGTGATTGTAGAATTTTTTCCGCAATTCTTGGAATAACTCTTTTTCCACAAGGATTGAGCCTTTTTTGTGTGGTCTTACAAAGAGAAAAGAAACTATAGGATGTTTCTATATGTTTTTGATATGTATTTGGGTGGATTTATGGTGAACTAAAGGCCATTGTTTTTGTAGATAAATAGGGTGGTGAAAGTTTCCTCTTGTTAGTGAGGAGAGTGAAATTTTGGTTGTAAAAGGTGCACTGTTCCAGGAATGTTTCACTAAATGTGATAAATAATGGAAATGGAATGATTTTTGGTTAATAAAACCCATAAAAAATATCATATAGATATGGTTTGATGTATTTTAGGCCTTTTGTCAAATGCTATTAACTTTTACCAAAATAAATTTTACCTTTGTAAGTCATTTTTTATCAGTACTAACTTATTTTTATAACATAAAATAAAATTTCACTTAATATAAAATTAGATATTATGATTCAAAATATGAAAATTATTTTTTCAAAACAAATTTTCATTGGTGAGAAAAACTAATTTTAATATTAGTCCAAAAAGTACATAATTTTGTTTTCTTCAAAAAAGTGTATTATTTTGAAAAGAAATTGAATTTAGGATAATGTTATTAATGTTTTTAAAATGAATTACAATTATTAGTTTAATAATATTAAAAAAGTGTTATTTGTATTCAAAACGAATCCAAAACCGAAATCCACCAAGTTAATATTTAATTAAAATAAAATACGAAAATATTTTTTATTGGAATAAAATACTACTCATGTTTCAAATTGTTAAACATAGGATTTATAACATAAAAACAGTAAACTAAAAAAAATTACAATATAAACCATTAGTTTAGAAATTTTTTTACAAATTTTCATCTGATTTTTACTTTATAATATCATTATAAAAGCTATTGTATTGGTAAAAATTTTATTTTTCAATATTACCCTTAAATAAATATTTTCAAAAAATATAAATAAATTATCATAGTATAATATTTTTTGTGATGAACAGTAAATAATGATTTCATTTTTAAATATTAAAATTCTAAATTTTTTGAATTTATCTTCAAAATGGAAATATGAAATATTATTATTTTTATTTGAAATTGAATTTATAAATAAAAACAATTCTTATTATCATTTCCTTTAAATTAATAATTAAATAATTATTAATATATAATTCATATAAAAACTATATTTTGGGATGATTTAACTATAATATATATAGTAAATTTTCAAAAACATTCATAATTCCTGAAAAATAATTTTTTATGAAATTAAATTTTTAATACTATAATGTTCTTATTAGTTATGTAACTAAAATAATTGAATTGTATCAATAAATTGATATAAAAATGCCATTTATTTTCCTTTGAATATATATTTCAAAATTTGGTTACATTTATTTATACAAAAAAAATCAACGAATATATTTATAATGATCTCAATTTAATACTAGTAATTTTATCTTAATAAAATGATAAATGATTTCGTTTTACTCATGTGTTGTATGTGGGGAAAGATATTAAATATATTATTTAATGAAAGTAAAATATATATTAAAATCTTCTGGTCTTATATTCCCATCATCATCATTAAATTATCTTCTCACAAATTTAATTATCCCATTATAATAGCTGAGGGTATCCAAATGATAAACATAAATTAAGATATGATTTCTTGTAAGATAGCAAACTAAATATCCCATGTAAGACTAGGGAACTCATATATTTTTTAAAATAGAAATATTCCAAATATTTTGTTTCCCTTCGACCATTTATTCCAAATATCCTTCATTGTCTTTATATATGACTTACATTTTTTAGAGATATATCCCCCAAAAGTTCATTTTATAGGTCCCTTTTCCAAAGAAATAAACAAAACACAATGGTTATGATAATATAAAATAAAATTAGGGTAAATGATCATATGAATTGGAATAATCAATTTTATTTTGTTTTCTCTGATAACAGTATCATTTCAACCTATGATGGTTTTGGTTCAACTATGATATAATCTTATCAACATGTAACTCCTTTGGTTTATCCCAGGTTTTCCATTATCATTTTACTATTAGGGTATATAACATTAAAATTATTATATTAAATCTTAAAATTTAATTTAAATACATTAGAATGGTTTATAAAGATCATGATAATTTCCAAACAATATCCCCATGTTCTGTCAAATCATGTGTACAGTTTGTCCTCATTGTCATGTACCATGTGATGATCAAGTTAATAACGAACTAACCTTTTTAGGGATATTACCCCTAAGTTAATTTATTACAAAGATTTCATAGACTTGTTCATATATTAATAGGGTCTTCATTACTGGTAAACAACACAAACTATAATTTATCAAACAATTAGTAAATTTACTATATTTATACATATCCATAGGAATCTCATTTATTTTTTAATCCTAATCTAAAAAAATATCAAAACCAATCCCCCAATATAGAGAAACACATCATTGATCCCAACTGAGATGAATCATACCAGAAGATTAGGATCTGGTACTAAAAAACATTAAAATCCCGATTTTAAACAATGACATATTATAGAATCTAAATTTATGTTTATTTTACATAATTTACATATGTTAAACATCACATCTGATATTTAAAATCACAATCATAAGAACTAATGTTTTAGTGTCTCATGAGTTGCTACATTAAAATATTATTTTGAAAATTTCCTTATAATCATTTCATACAAGATCATAAGAAGGTGAGTAAACATGAGCATGAGAGAAATATATTTTTAAAAATAACATGGAACTATATGTGTTTTTTATAAGGTATAAATGAGGAAAATTTAATATTAAATGATCGATAATGTACTATGGAAAAATAGAATAGAATCCTGAGAATAAAATGGTAAGCTGTGGACCATAATATAGTCATATTAATTTGAAATGTGAAATAATAATAACCTTATAAAAATGTGAGATTATGAACATATCTATTCAAAATTATGACCACAAATGATCTTATTTAGAATATATAACTATAGATATAATAATAAATTGTTTCACTGAGAATATTTAACCAAAGATACATTTAATATAATAAATTTTGATTAAAACTAATAATAAATACACTCACACTCAATCATAGAGTGAATAATTGATCACAAGTACACTCATTCACACTTATTGTGAGTATAAATACTCATAAATATAGACAAAAACAATATTTATGAGCAAAAATAACCAAACATACACCCACACACTATATTTGTGTGAATTTATAAATGAAAATAAACTCATGTATAATATCTGTGAGTGAACTAAAATGTAAATACAACCACAAAAATGGAATTATCCCATGAGATATAAATACTTAACCAATTCATTATATGGATATATAGTATCCTACATATCAAATCACGATCATCCAAACATATGTGTGATGAGAGAATATAAATCTATTAAAATTTCAAACATCCCTTAGTTAACACATTGAAAAGTGACGGGTTATGTAAATAAAATCATAGACCATTTCATAATCCATCCAAAATAATAATTTAGACGGTATAATAATAACATATCCCATATGTGACATAATAATCATTTAAATTTTTTTTAACTATAATAAAAAGAACCTTTTGATATTATTGGATAAATAAATTTTAAAAATAAAAAAAAATAACATTTTACTGAAATGCAAAAAAACTCCCTAATTTTTTTAATTAATACCCTTTAAAATAAAAATGGAATTCTTAGGCAAAATATATACATAAAAAAAAATTAATAAAAATTTCTTGAGAATACATAAAAACAATAATCATTTCTTTCTTTAGTGAAAAATTCTCTAAAAATCCATTTAAAAATAAATATTTCATTTTTAGAAAAAAATGTTAAATTTTAAAATAATTCTTTCTTTTATTTTAAAAATAATTAAGAATATTTTTTTAAAAACCCACAGTAAATCATGGAAAATATATTCATAAAAACTAATTAAAATTAAATTGTATGAATGTGTTCACATAGGTTAAAAATTTATTGTTTTTTCAAAATGACATGTTTGGAAAATCAAAAAATATTACATTCAAACAAATTCATTATAAAATTAAAATATATAATGATTTAACCAAAATAAATTATTTAATTTAGTTAAGGGGAACCATAAAATTAATAAGGATATATGGAAGTATGATTCCCAGCTGCAATGAAGAGTTGGGGTTAGTTTCACTCACGTGCACCATGATAGTAAATTATCCACCGAGGAAAATTAAATTAAGAGAGTGAATGTTTAAACAAATAAGTAACTAGAGGATAAAAATAAATTTGTGTTCATAGAGGTAAATTTCACATAAATTTCCCCAGATTGAAATTCATTCATAACACTCTTGATTGGAAAATGAGATTGAAAAAAAACACTTACAACATCAATAGATATCAAATAGAAAACTAATGAAAGGTTGAATATATGGTTTATTTTGGAATATCTTCAATTTAATAATATATATATATATTAAAAAGACCATGCTAATTATATAAAACTTAAAAGTAAATATGTTGTGAATACAAAGAATATGTTAGTGAAGGGAAATTTAATTATAAAAATACATAGGATAGTGTAATCTCATGGATCAAAATACCCTAAGATATAGAATGTGAGATAGGTTTGAAAATAAATTTAATTTAATATAATTCTCATAAAATCTTCAATTTGTTTGTATATACAATAAAAAACACAAAACTAGTGGTAAACATGAAATATGTCACAATGAATGAAATAAGATATGAGAGACACCTACATTAATTCAAAACTTCCTTGAAATCAATTTAACCTCTTGTATAATAAACAGAAATATCTTAATGAATAATTTAATAACCTCATTAATATATGTAATCATTTATAATCATTGGTAATAATAATTTATTGTTCATTCTTGAGTTATTTTCCACCTTTTTTATTATCAAATATGGTAATTCCAATTGATTCACCCTCATTTCATAATGGATATGGAAACCCCCATTCTTTGATACTATGTTAATTATTAAAACATTATAATATATATTTAAATCTATATTTTCAATTATTTCTACATCCCAATGGTCATTTTTAGGGAATTTTGGGTATTGTTTTAGAAAACAGGACCTATGATGAGCCTGTTTTGGGTTGTCTACTGAAATCAACAGATTACCTCCTAATGATAGTGAATTTTTTTTGAAATTATTTGGGAACCATATTCATGAAATATATGAATCCATGATATCTTATATATTCATTCAAAATATTTTATAACTATTCCTATAAGAATGTGATGAAAAACCAAATATTTCATTCCATAGAGGTGGTAGTCTGCTTGTACACACATACACCAATTTTATTTTCCATAGAACATGGGAATGTTATAAAATATTTAACATTTTCATAATATATTTTTATAAATATGATATCTAGATTTTAAATACACATTTAGATCTATCCATGTACTATTGTGATAGAAAATAAAACATGTTGTTCATGGAAGTAGTAATCTTTAAGAACTCCTAAATGAAATTTTTATTCCCTTAGAGGGAAGGGAGGAGGGTAGATAAAGAATGTAATCTAAAAATAATCAAATTTAAATATAATAATGATACTTATGTTATTAATTTATAATTTTATAATATTATTTTGGGTAAAATACGAATACATAAGGAAATAGAAATGAAAAGTAATCATTTGGAAATTTTTACCATACTCTAAAGAATCACTGCATTTCAAATTTGATTAATATTATATAGGTTGGTATATTTAGGATATAAAAAACTCCATGATGTGTATTGGAGTGTTAGGGAGGTATTTGGTAATATTTTTTTTAAACTAAAGGTATTTTGGTGTGATTAAATGATGGGTGGTGAAATAATTCTTTTATAAGGGAGGGTTTGGAAATTTGGTAATAACTGGTGAATTATTAAATGAATGTGACTCCAAATGAAGAGAATAATATATGGTATCATGTTTTATTTGATAAATTCATTTACCATACATTAGTATATATGTTTTGGGGATATATAAAAAATTTTCCCCAATGTTTTGAACTTTTCCCAAATTTACATTAACACACTAACTCTTTGTTTACCATAAAAAACATATTATTATAACGAAAAATAAAATTAAGCATTTTACAAAATCCACCATGTAAATATTGTGTTAAAATAAATGACAAAAAATAAATTTTCGTAATAATATATAAATTGAGTTCCAATTGTTAATATTTTTTCATAATTCATATTATTTTTAGATTCATAATATTACTATCTAAATTAAATAATTTATAAAAAATGTTTTTAAAAATTTTTATGTGATTTTTAGATTATGATAATTTCATAAAATATATGGTATTGGTAAAAATGGTATTTTATAATATTTAACTAAAAATAATCTTTTCAGAAAAATCCCAAAAATTTGATCCTATGAAAAAAATTTTATTATGAAATCATTAATTATGTTTTTGTTAAAATAAATAAAATTCTAAAATTTAATTATTTATAATTTAAATAGAAATATAAATTAAAATAAAAAAAAGATTTTATAGGAAAATGAATTTTTAAATATTTAACATCGTTATTATTTTTTCCTAAAAATTATTAATTAAATTTGTGTTAATATTTTTTTTCATATAAAAAATTTATTCTTTCATCATTTTTCCATAATATATTTAATTTATTAAAATTAAAATTTGCAGCACGTAAAAAGATTTTTTTTTATAAAATATATTTTTAAGAAGAAAAGATATCATTTGATATTAAGCTAGAAAAATTGAATTTTATGAATTCATTGATCTTAAAAAGATACCATTATTTTCCTTTAAGCAAATATTTCATAATGTGGTTACTTTTATTTATACTCATTAAATCAAAAACTACATTTATAATGCTCAAAATATAATACCTGTAATTTTCTCTTAATAAAATGTATCACCAATTCTATTTTTTTTGGAGATGTGTGTGGGGAAAGTGTTTTAATAGTGTGCCCCTAAATCGAACTGAAAAGTATTATTAGATTACTAAGAGGAGAGAGGCTCTTATATGTGTACTATTCATTGCGAGCTCATGAGAGCTCCTCTCTCCTCTCCGATTTTCTAGAGATATAAGGTCTTGATTGAGGTGATAAGATCAACATCATCATTATGTATAGAAGGAACATCAATTTGACGATTTTTGGCATGTCGAAGGGATCATCAGTTCATTGCACTAGAACCCATAGATCCAAGTCTCTTCGAACCCAGAGAAACTACTTGAGGCATCTAGAAAGCCATTACAAATCACTATAGAACTCCTCCTACACTGGCCCTACCATCCACCCTGCCCCTCCTCACCAAAAATAACCACAACTCCTCATTCTTAGGTGAATGAACCGACCATCATAACCAGAAGTGCCCCACATCTCTCCATACACATCCACCTCCTTCAATGCTTGTGCACCACTATTTTTCCAACACGACTCCAACTCTGGGAAGATCTAGTGTTCTTTCCTCATATATGGTTCACTGGTGCTTCCCCTAACATGCTTCCTCCATTACTCTCTCTAACCCACATAATTGGATCCCAATCCCCCCATCATTGCAATGGATCACCATAGATCCTGCATCTAACTCCTCCTCTCGAGTGGCTAGAACCACCACTCTTCCTCATCAAGGCAACCACTCCACCCATCACAACCATTGTCCTCCATCACAGCAGAGTCCTTTGACCATATCTCGTGATCACATCATCTCCTCCTTATCCCCTCACAACACCGTAATGCACCATCCAACATCTATGGTAGTTGACTCACCTCTATCTTCCTAGATTTGAACTCCCATATAGTACCCTACCTTTGGCTTGATCTGCGTACATCAGGGCTCTTGAACACTGATCATTTGGTTTCCTATATTGGATTGTATCAAAGGTTCATGTATCCACCCATTTTTTTGTGCCATGATTGGTCAGGGCCAAACACGATGGATGGGTCATTTCATACCTAAAATAGGTATGGTTGAGTCCTACCCAAGCATATTTGAGTTGCAGTTATATATATGTGAGTGCATATATATATATATATATATATATATATATTTGAAAATAAGTTTATTTTTTTGGAATATATATATATATTATTTAAAAAGTAAATAATTTAAAAATTAATATTTAAAAAATTAATTTTAATTCATTGAATATAATTAAATTAATAAAAGGGACAGAATGAATCAAATATTGAATTAATAATAATAGTAAATTTTTAATTCAATAAAAATTCCCTAAATAATAATTTATTTCATGTTTAATTTCTTATTATGAAATTAATGATTATACATGACTTTAATGTATATAAACTGATCATGAGTTATAGACCAACTAATTTATTTATATGGATTTTATTTATTCAATTAATTATTTCATTGTGTGTTTGTATATCTTTTTTTAATAAATGATGATCTTCATGAAATTTTTAAAACAATACATGTATAATGGTTTGAGAGACAAAATAATTTTATGTATGTTTCCTCCCTAGAACCACTTTAATTTTTGTGCGTATTTTTTAATTTTGACGGGGATGAGAAAATATATTCTTCATATCGAGATTTGGAGACATGACTAATAAATGTTCGTTCCATTGGATGGGTGAGTGATGCAACTCAAGTCACAAATAATGTGACTCAAGTAGTTATCCATAGGAAATATGCTGATCCATTATTCACCAAATGGATCAAAAATTAGTATAATCTCTTTATCATGTCATCTTATTTTATTTATGTATGGTTTATTATGTTTTACATGTGGAGTATTACACACGATCACATGGAATAAATAGAAATAATGGTAAGATCAAATTAACTTGTGGCATGTGAGATATTTTCTATTTATTGGATGATCATTTTAGAATGAGATCACATAGTATGTGATTGGTATACATAAAATTATTTCATTTAATTATGTCATAATAAAATCCCTTAATGAAATATTAAGCCATAATCACCTTTTAACATTTGAATATGAAAAAATAAAAGTGCTCATGGGGTGCTCATTCAAGAATACCTGAGGGTTACTCATACTAATAGGGAGGTTTTAAGGAATATGTGTTTAATAAATTAAATTTGGAAGAAAAAGAGTATCCATAACTATCTTGTTTTAAATTAAAAGAAATTCATTGAGTAAATAATTTTTATGAATTTATAATGTGGTACATCATGCAACAAATAAAAAAGATGAAAGTTAATGTGGTTGGACAATGAAAAGACTACCTTCAAATCTCAGAGTATTGGTTTATCCATAGTTTTTCTATAATGAGGGTATGTTTAAGGATCCTTCACTCTAGAATATTTTTAAGAGACAGTGTATTCTGATTCTACTGCAGATGGATTCTAGAGTTCGATAATTTAGCGGGAGAAAATTATTTACATATTTATTTAATAAGTAATTTTCAATTGGTAATCATAGATTAGTGTACATTCTTCATGTTTTTTAGTAGAAAATGGAATGAAATACAACAACATATAGTACAATATTTATACGACAATGTTTATTTCCTCGCCAGTATGAATTTACAATGTTGCAAATGCACTTTCTAAAATTAATATGATATTGAAAATTCAATGTGATGATGTTGTCAATAAATATAAAGCTAACTCATATAGAGAGTGTGTGAAATGATTATAGGATAATCATTTAATATGAATATGTTGGTTATGTAATAATTATATCATCAAAGATTGATGTGAGTTGTGGATACAACATC
The DNA here is from genome assembly GCA_963277665.1 of Viscum album. NCBI lineage: Eukaryota > Viridiplantae > Streptophyta > Magnoliopsida > Santalales > Viscaceae > Viscum > Viscum album. The sequence continues at coordinate 243,007,656 of OY728162.1, forward strand.
AAGATGTCAGTGATTTTAAATGTTTTCTCATATTACTGAATCTTTTTTTGGAGAAAGTGAAGTCAGATATGAGTTGGTGATAATTACAGTAGTTATGTTTAAATAATAATGGTGTATCAGGATCTTTCAATACATCCCTTTACAGTATCATTTTCACTGGTATGAATCAGTTTTGTTTAATATTACAAAAAGAATAAAATTGAGTAATTTCTTATTTTACAGTTCGGTAAGTCTCTCACCATAAGAAAAAATAAATAAAGATTCATCATTAGAATATTTTAAGAATAAGATGAAAGGAAAGAATAACATTCCAATACAAAGAGTGACATAAATGTATCTTTTAAAACTTCTTTTGATGAAAGTGTGATTAAGCATGATTTCATTTTCATCTCACAAATTTATGTAAGTTTAATTGCAATGATCTAAATAAAAGAACAAATTATTACCTTATTTTGGGATATTAATCAAAATAAAACTAATGTTTCAGTCATAATTCATGGTAATTAAATACAATATTCATTTTACATATGCGTATTTAAATAATCTAACCATGTATGTATAGAAACAATGTAATAATTAAGTGTGTTCTCCCAGCTTTTGAGAAATGGTGGTTCCTATGTTTGTGGTGAGAAGCACACAACTTCTAATTTCCAAGTTAATGATTCTAGGTATAATTTAGTAGATAATTAAAAAAAATAATCTCATGTGTCCTTTAGACACAAGGATACATTTTTTGTAGTTTACGAAAGAATGTTTTTTTAAATTTTCTCATACTAAACCAATTTTCAATTTATACTTCAATCATAATACATATACAATGAATATAAAATGAATGTCTAAAAGAAATAAATTTTCGAAAAAACTAATTTTCATGTAAAACTAAAAGTATATGTAAAAGATACACCCAATTTTGTATTTCGACTCAGTAGATATAAACAAACTAAGTATTATCAAGGTATATGAATATTTATTTTGGATAACAAAACATATGAAAAATGATTTCAAAATTAGTTTAGTAGAATATCATGAACAATTAAAAGGATAAATTAGTGGTAATTGAACTTCTATAATATTCCTTTAAGTGTTTGAGGAATGTAAAATTGAATTATTATATAGACATGGTCCGAAGAAATGAGATGCTTCAATCGATTTTTCTAAAAAATATATTGACCAAGAATTCATCAATTAATATAATGTGGCGCGGAGTAATTCTTAAACACATATTACGTTATCAACCTAAGGTCTCTGATTATAATATAGAAGATATATGAAAAGTCATACATGTTAACATTTATCAAGAAAATGTAGCATGGAGTAATTCCTAAACTCATGTTTCCTTATACACATCAATGTCATGATGTTTGTTAAAGGGGAAAATAGTTAATACTTATATACATTACAGTTACTTCCATTTTTTTCAAAAAATTCACCGTAAATAATGGTGTTATCCCATAACAATATGCCTAATATAATGAAAAATGGATATAATTTGACTTATAATATGATATAAACTCATTATGTCAAACTAACATGTGTTTCTTTTCAAATTTATTATTAATGATATAAACAAAATTTCATCAAGAAAAGAACAATTTCCATCTAATGTAACCATCCTAAAAGTTTTAGATTAATATTATAGAAATACATATGATAAAAAGGTTAAAGTCATTTGATAGACTATATTTTTATAAAAGGGTGCAGATCTCTATTTGAGATAGTGGTAGAATATTTTACTTGGGTTTAGTCAAGGCCAAATGTGAACAAACATTTTACATAGGAACACATTCCATAAGATTTGTAGAAAAATAATATTCCATATACACATACTAAAAAGGATGGTTAATACTATAGTGATAGTTTTATATTCACTGCGGATGGTGATTAATTATTCATTTATAATTAAAATAAAAAAATTATGTAGTATATGGAAATTATTTATGGTTGAAAAGATCATTGGAAATACCAAAATGGATTCTATGTATCAATGAATAGTAGGATTGTTATTTTGAATACTACAGTGGGTATTCAAGTGAGATGATACATGGATGGTACGATTGAGGTACTAATGAAGTTCTACTACTACCAAAAAATCAATATACCTATATTCATTAGAATTTTACTTTTTATAGCTAATTTCTATTGTCAATTTGTTGATAATTTGATGCTAATACCACTAATCATGTATGGTGTAGATACGATACAAGAAGACAGGGATAGTGACACCATAGAAATCGAAAAAGGGGTTCAAGTTATTCATATATATTTCAAGATTAATGTATGGAATATGATCATAAAATATTAATTTGGAATGAATATATGACATGTGTCTGCTAGAGGATAGTGGGATAACCATTTTCTCTATGTAAAATACATTTGGCATCATATGGAAAACAAATTTGGATCTCATAGTTAGCTAATTCCAAATTAAAGAAATACTATTGGGATTGAATTGATGTAGAAACCAATGTACTAGGGAAGAATATATACTGAGGTGGATCTAATGGTTTATTATACATAGTCAATATTACATACACTGACAACGTATTGAATGATATTGGAAGAAAAAATTTTAGAGATAATTCTTACCATTGTCACATGGTATATATATCTCAAAGAATACATTCATTGGCATAGGATGATATTAAAGTGGTGATTTTACCTTCCAAAAGCATTAATTATGGTTTAATCACATATACCATGATATGTACAAGACATGATATTTCCAATATATACATTGTTGTATGAAAATATCTATTATATCTAGTAGAACATCAAGGGAATCAATCATATCAATCCAATATTATTAGATAAAGTACACATGATACATACTTGGTATGTGGAGAGGTATAGATACTAGTTTTTAGGGTACACAAACTAGTGTTCTTTGGATCAATGTGATATAATATCATAATAAAGATAAAGTAAAGAGAATGGAAATCTCATTCAAGATAGTTTTATCTATATATTACAAATATAAGCTGTGTTTTGTCTTCTATATGTGAGAATAAGAAGACTAATATATTCAATTATTTATTCAAATTATTTGAATCCCACCTAGTAAGTAATGTTTTATCATTAAGATAATTCCTTTACTTGTACTAGATAGTATTTCAAGTGTTGATAGTGGAGAAAGGGAACATGATTGAGGATGAAAAATCATGAGATGTTTTACTCCCGGAAATGAGGACGTACATAATATAATAGCCATATAGTGGAGATAAGGGAGACCAAACAACTGATGTTGTGACTCAGCAGAAACATGATCTCAATCATATGAGAAATTATAAGGATGGTTAGAATATTGGTTCTGGTGAAAGTGGATGTGTTTTAACAATTGGTTACCTAGACAAAACTAAATAGTATATTTTATTACTATATCTCATATACAATGTGTTATGAATGATGTATGACTACATATATTAGGTAGAAATTTGGGAATCCTCTATTTAAATGGCAGTTTTCAAATATTAGTTGTTATATCAAAAGGATATAATAGATCTGAAGATATAATGAACACCTTGAGATAGTATGATATTAATCCAAAATAAATTTCCTATGGTTGGGATACATCATATTGACTAGACACAGTTGATGCATAACTATTAGGTTCTAGGGTATCATCTTAATTGAGACTTCTTATCATAAATTTAATACATGGTGAACTTCGGTAGGTGAGATCACGATGGAAGACTCACCAATTAGAACACTACATGTTTTAGGTGTCATTGGTTGTTCTTATCTATGGACAAGGGTATCATTCTCCTTAATCGAGATCATTATCAATGTATTGTATTATATCATGTGTTTTTATGTAAGGGAAAACCCATGAAAATGGAATCATATTGAGGTGTCTGGTGTTGGGTACATCATGGTTAGTATGCCATTTGTTTAGTGGTCAGGATATAATTTTTTTCTTCTGATTTTATGTAGTAATATATCATAGAAATTGTTGATCAGGTTGGTAGTACCATAATAAATTCATTTACAAGGTAGTATAAACTAAATGGTTACAGTTAGATTGATAAATAATAATAAAATAAATAAATATGAAACAAGTGTGCATCCATCATTATGAGATTTCTGCATACACAAATATTATATTACACATTATGCATTTATAATTTTGTTATCATTACAAAGAACATTCCTTATCTAATTAGGGGACTTGATGGGTTGTTAGACGCTACTCTTGGACTATGAGTGCTATTCACTTCTATCAGGATAATGGACTAGAGGGTCACACCCAATTGTGTATTTATGAATATATAATATACTAGTGAATGTGTATATAAGACATGGTGGTCCCAACCATGAGGTCTGAGAGTTTTCCATGTCAGCGAACATTGAGAAATAAATAAATTCATTTTTACTAATGTATGAAATAATTAGGTTGAATTGATTTAATAGCAGTATTTATGAGGAATTTAGTGAATAATGGGAAAATTATATATGAAAAAAATATTAGTTTAATATTCAAATCATATAATTTTAAGGGGAATTATGAGTTGAGTTAAATAAATTGATTTTATCATATATAGTATTTAATATATATTATAAGTATGTGAAAAAATATAAATAATTTTTATGATGCAGTTTAGTCTTTCAATTTTACTTTTTATTTCTTATTTTGTGGGTGTTTATTTTCTAGGGTCAAGTGAGCACTATCTATGCATTTTATACACCCACAATATATTTATAAATATAGGCTCATTTCAAAAACTATTCATTCATCCAAAATGAGAGATTCTATCTACTCCCCCTTTATACAGAGAGAGAGATTCACTCTTTGAGTGACCGATCCAAGGGTACATTGGTGGATTGATGGAATCCTATCATGGTGATCATCGTGACATAAAATTGATTTTCAGAGCTCCGCACTAGCACACATAATTTCATAAATGATGTGAACGTGAATTCTAGGCCTGTTTGTTGATGAACTAGATGGATTTAGCTTCAGATCCTTTAAGAAATAGTCTCTTGGGATGAGCTATAGTAAAGCACGATAAAATTTTAAATTAGTAAGTTGTTTGATTTTATTACTATGATCTCATTAATTTAATATAGATCATCAGACCATACTGAGGTTTGAATCACTGGAGCTGATAAGTTCCATCCCTCCAGTGATGAAATTTTTTAATCCCTATCCCATTGGCCTCCACATCACACCCTTAAAATATCATAAATCTATTCAATATAGTATTTATTTGAGAGAAAAAATATACCAAAATCATGGCGTGTTACATTTGCTCAGTATAAGGGTTCAATTAGGGAAAATTATTAAAAGAAATATACTATAGATGGTGGATATGGACCATTAACATTTAGAGGTAATATTTTGTTATCCTATATATTTGAATTTTCTTTTTATAATATAGGTCCTCTTTAGTACATTATTATTTTTGTAATGACCTTGTTAAAAGGAAACTCGACTATTGACTCAACCTAGTTCTCCTAAAGACCTCAAGTGCTCCTTCCTTAGTTCAAGAGGTTGATGACTTGTAGTGGGGGTATATAGAGGTATCATAGGGTGGATATACCATTAATGTCAGAGTTGACAATAGAATAATAAATAACTAAATATAATCTATAAAAATATAATTATGTTCGAAAACATAAATATAAACATGATGAATAATCCATGAAATGTAATAAATGACCGACCAACCAAGCCACAAAACAAAAAACCATAGACTAGAATAGAAACACATATATACCAGTATAAAATAATTAAAAGGAATATAATTTATGAATACAGTATGCATATTATCATCCAGATATCTAAACTCATCCCTTATATTCGCTCAATTAATCTATCATGATCCTCTGAACAACTTGTGCATGTAATAACCATGTGAGTTTTTCTCAGGTATGCATGTGCAGTGTTGTCACAACCAAGACATGAGAGAAAAACACAATAGGAAAATGACAACACGATCCCAAAAAACTAAGAATTATAGTGATATGTGAATTTAAAAATGTCTATATAAATTAAAAACCTAGTTACCAATTAATAAAATAAATGAACAATACCTTACTCATCTCTATGTTAAAATATCTCTAAGTATTTCAAATAAATCATTCCAACATGTTTACTAAATCCATACATTTTTAATACTTATCCCAGTGAACTAGATTAGACCTAACTAATATAGAAAAATCCTAGGTGACAGTGATAGTTTCACGATATCATTATTACTATATAAACACCTGATCACTGTGAAACCTAGGCATCCCATATTTTCAAGCTCAAGTGGCCATATGCTCATCCTGAATGGCCCTATGAAGTGATCCTAAGTGTCTTGGGAATCTTCCAAAAACCTAGGTATACAAAATGACTCGATGATGATTCTAGAAAACTCATGAAATACATAAATAAAACAAATCCACCAACTCAACATGCCAAATTTCTTAATTCCAAGCATCAAGGTCATCCCAATATTGAAAAAGTAAAATCATCATGTTTTACTAAATAGATCCTAGGGCTAACCTAGGGACATCGTAATAATAATAATAATAATAAGAATAATAATAATAATAATAATAATAATAAATACCCCATGCCTACATGGTTAGAGCCTAGTCAGTCTTGGAATAAAAGGGACCTAAGGAATCCAAGGAATCCCATACATCCCCGATGTGAAAACACATCATCCCAAGTATTCTTCACCTGTCTCGACAAATGTATCTCAAGAAACAATGAAATTCGATGATAAAATTATGTTCTAATAAATACACATTAATATCAAATAAGGAATAAGGATTAATCCAAGGAAGAACCTATGGGAATCTATTATACATTCTGATCATGCTAGGACCATATTCCATGTCCCAGGAAGCACGTCCAATTATCAATCACTTTATCCATAAAAAATACATAAATGGAAAAATGAAAGATAAGGGTTGGAGGAATGTTAAAATTCATTACTACCACTAAAACCCCATCATCCTAACATATTTTGGAAAAATTATATGGTTACACATTCTACCATCTCTACCGAAGTTATATGTACCCTTTTATGGTTATTCAAATATCATGAAACTCATTGAGGTCACATAGGTCACGCCATAGTAGAGGAACCCTCACATGGGTCCTTAATATCGATCGTGGTACCATGTAAACAATCGATGCCTATAAGACACTATATCCCTCAATATGGTCATAAGGGAAGCATAAAATTACTTAATAAATGGGGTTATTCACATTAAAAAGAAATGAAGATTTCCCAAGACCCATCTCAGGTCTCATGTTCACTCAAGGATAGACCGCTTAACCATCCCATCACTAGAGCCTATAGTATATTCACATAGGCTCTATAAGTTATAGGATAAGGTCTTGAGCATTGGAGGGTGAGGAAAGACAACTTTTACCATGGATCATTGATAATTTATCACTATCTGCATATAAATAAAGGTATATCAAATTAATTTAGTAATATATATAATTAAATAAAACCAATTAATTAATATCTTAAATATGTGTTTTATTTAATTAAACCCATTGACCACCTCATTAGAAAATTTTCGTTTCACAATAAATAAATAAAAATCATAAATACAATAATGTAAGATACATAGACCACCTACCGCAATTGAATTATTTACGACTATTTTCATGATCCAAAAAATATATTTTAAGGCCCGCCATGGTCCATCCACCCTCTTCTATGATCAACTGAGATCATATCAAGGACTCGAGCCTTCTAATCATATCATAAATAAATATTTAATTAATTATATCATTATTAATTAATTAATTAGTTCAATTACTACTCGAAATAATATTGGATAGCTCACCACTTTACGATGTCGCAACATAAAAAAAGACCAGATATGGGAGGCCCACAATATGATACAAAGACAAATATGGGACAAAAGAATAATAACTAGAATGAAAAACGATATTAATTTAATTTAATATAAACAAAAACCATTATGTAATCCCATGAAAAGGTGTACCTTTAATAATTTAAGGAACAACCAATCATGGAAATCATCTTGGGACATCCTCACTATAGGCTATATGAAAGACCCTTCTAAACCAAGAAATTTCACCATTCGCAGGTGAAATAACCTCTATATCCAAAACCAAAAACCAAAAAAATATATATTTAGAATAAATTTAAAATACATGAGGAGGGATAAATGCCTATACAATGAATCATTATAAAAAATTCTTATGAAATTCCCCCAAGTCAAGGGGGGAAAAGGGAGGAGATTAAAGGGGAGGCTCTTACTGCATGAGAGTAAAAAGGGAGAGAGGGGTTACCCCTATAAAACCCAAAGGGTAAAAAGATAAAATTCTGTGTCAAAATTACTATTTTTGAACTAATGTAGGATATCTGTAACACCCTGAGATTTTGAGAATTATATTTTTTTAAATTGATTTATCTTTTCAATATTTTTCATTTCACATGAAATATATATATATATATATGTATCTTAATACAAACTTTCAAACATCCCTTTCACATGAAATACCAAATTGGCTTGCACTACATGCAATACCAACTTGGCTTGCACTACAAGCGACACCGACTTGGCGTGCAATACACACAACATTGTGTTTCGTTGAAACATATTTTTATATATATAATTAATTATATTAGATAATTAGAACCTCACCATTAAACAACATTATTGGAATAGTAATTAATAATTTCCAAATAATTATTACAGTTTATTTATATAAATAAAACACATTGATAATAAAAGATAAGATTGTTGGAAAAGTACTTTTATGTTAAAAATACATTTCTCTCAAATGACCTTCTACTAATAATGAATGTAATTTTAGACACATTGATAAATTTAATTTGATAAAATAAACTTCAATTTTTAATTCATAATGATGAAATTATCCTAGGGTTAATTTTTGGGATTTTTCAAAAAAACATCATTATTATAAATAGTGAAATATATTTCTTTTTAGTTAAAAAATTCATTTTTATATAATTAAATATAAATTATAAATGATATTATAAATATTTTTTAGGTAAAATTAGTCAAATATTACTTATATAAATATAATTTAATAAATTATAATATATTTCACTTTGAAACTAAATATAAAATCTTTACAATCTGTAGAACGTTTTACAACATTAAAACCCCTCCATTTCATCCCATCTGCGGGATTAACACTAATATTCATTTTTCTACTTATCTGTCTTGAATTAATAAAACTATAAATACACTATTATAATCAATATAAGATTTATTTTCTAATAATACCATGTCAATTTTGTTTCCAATTGATTAGTAAAAGTTATTAAAATTAATCACAACAATTAAGGCTAAATTAAGCTTAATTAGGTATGAAACCTCAATCTTAAGGGCCAAAATGACATAGAAACTTGTCCCAAAGCAATTTTATGTCCATGGTTAGTACATAATACATTAAGTATTTATTTTTTTTGGTTTTTATGAATTATTATATGTCAGAAGCTGTGCACACCTAATTTGTTTCCAAAAATTACATTTCGGCCCTCTTCCATATCTATAAAGGCCACCACACTATTTAATGGATGTTGAACATACTGTGTCTGTGTACGGTGAAATACTGCCTCACGAAACGATGACTATTTATTTTTCCTTTACCACCAATAATGGTGTCCATTATGATGAAAAATCTATTTATATATTTCATATATTATATTTAATATTTATTTAATATTCATAATTCCTTTTACAACACACATATCTTTACATTCCATTTAGTGTTAATATGATAATATCATTTGAGGAATTATTGGTGACCACCCCCTCAAAGCAATGTGATTCATTCACACACCACATGTAATATATACAGGATGAGATTAATTAAATTATAGTATATTTATGATATATTAATTATAATTTAATAATTATATTCACACACACACACAAACATATATATATATATATTTTGTTTACATAATTTTCTTCGATACACATAAAAAATGGAAAACATTGTTCATGCGACAGACCGTCTCCATGAACGGTGTATTCCACAACATAATTCATTATTCTATAGATTATTATAATATTAATATAAATTATATAAATTATATTTATATCATTTTATTTATTATGGAATCATTATATATGTATAAGGATCAATGATATAACAAATTGAGAATCATTTGAAGAACAAAACGAATATTACCCGAAGTGAAACCATAACATAGGATTGTTCACAAGAGAGTAATATAAGGTCATAATTATAAAATATATGGAATTATGTATAAGAATATTCTAATTAAAAATATATATAATAATATTATATTTATTGTATATGATTATTGCATGAGTATAGAGTGATTCAAGACACAAGGTATGCATACTTTCATCTCACTTTTATTTCCTGTGAAATACACGCTATGTTCAACACTCTTTCCTTTCGAGTGGTGGATGTACTACACATTATTTTATTGTATTTATAAAATTTCTATTTTATGATCCTACTTTAATGGGGTTTACATTTCAAAATTTATCAAATAGGTAAAATGTTTTTTTCTAAATTTCCCTTCTTTGAGACTCATGTATTGTTATGCACCTAAACACTTTTTGGGGTGAATATACTTCCATTTTACATGAAATATCATGAATCTCAATATTTTCATGATATTATATTATTTATTTAAATTACTTTCCTTACATGGAGATAATGATCCCAAGATACCTTTTTATAAGATTTCATTGAGACAATGTCATTGCTCTTTAATATTGTTTATATTTTTGCTTCTATAGATAAAATATTATGATCTATATCTAAAGAATATTAATGTGTTTAATTATACTATATTATATAATGATATACTCATGTATTGGTAATATTTTATACTCTTTGTTACAATAGTTAGTTATGAATTTGTTTTTTTGGAAAACCTTATTTTACTGTCTCTTCGGTCGCAAATCTATGTTTTATAAAAATTGATCCCAGCGAATATTATACTATTACTCTATAATATATAAATGAAATTTTTACACTTTTTTTTATTTTACCAATCTCTCCAATGGAATATTATTTTCACCCTATGAACAAGGCACTTTTCAATTTTTTTTATTTTGTAAAAGGAATGTTCTTTTTATCTTGTATGACATGTATGGATTTACCCGCCGTCATTTTTTCGAAGATAAATTTACTTTGTTAAAAGGTTAATCATTAATAAAATGTTTTTAAAATTTATTTTCATTTTTTTCAAACTGGCTTCAAACAAATATTCTATATTTTTATATAAAATTGTTTGCAAAAAGTCTTCATGTCTTATTTAAATGTTTTCAAAGTGATATCAATAAAATGGTTTTCAAAATATTTTATAGATTATTTATAAGTTATTAAGAAAAATTGTTTTTGAAACGTTTTGAAGCATTATTTCTGTGTTTAAAAATTATTTTCAATGAAATATTATTCATGACATCTTCAAGATTTCATTAAAAGTTCATAAGTGTTTTCAAAGAAAAAAGTTTTTAAAAATTTTTGCAGATATTTTAAAAGTTTTCAAGATAAAAAGTTTTCAAAATGATTTCATGTATTTTTTATATTCTTTCAATGTATTTTCTACAAAAATTATTTTCAAATGGTTTTAGTTATTAATAATAAATTTTCAAACTAGAAATGATATTTTCCTCAAGAAACGTTTTTAGAGTATATTTTAAATTATTTTTTATATAAGAATACATATATTGATGTTACTAATGTCTTTATTGGAAATTATATAATTGTTACATTATTATTCTTTCTATGAATAAGTTTTTCTTAATTACATGGTCTTTATGAAACCCATTTCTCCTTCACGAGATATATATTTTTGAAACCCATTTTTATTTTCTTGGTTTATATCACTTTTAAATTCACTTTTTTTCACAGGTTATGTTTGTGATGAAATGATTATGAAACCTACCTCTTTGCACAGGTTATGATATGTTTACATGTTTGTGATACCCCTTTCATTTCATGTATTATGATATGTTTATTTATGATATTTTATTACATGTATGTATGATTTCATTATCTGTGCGGTGGAACCTATATATCCCTCTAATTCATTGGGTAATGTTATATATCTCTTGAAATAAACTAACATGGTATTGGTAGTGAATGTTGACTACTATGATGGACACATGGGTGAACCATGGCTAAAAATATGGTATGATGAGTGAACTCCTGCTACTATGATTGTCATGGGAGTGAACCATGACTACAATGATTGTGTGGGGAGTGAACCCATACTACTAATATGTTCATGGAAATGAACCCTTGGCTACAATGTAAGTCATTATATACTTATTTGTTTTACCCAATTCCTTGTTTTATTCCTATGTTATGATTTCATGTCCTATCCCTCTATTTAATTATGATTCATCTCTTATGATATTCCATCCTTTATGACATGATCTATATTATGATCTTTGATATTCAAGTTATGATCTTTTATTTTCATGATCACATAGTAATACACTTATGATCATGTTTATTCTTACATGTATCCCTTTTTAACCTTTACTAAGGATTTGAGATCACCCCTTTTAAGTTTTTCCCCTAGGTTAGGATGTTAGGTACTTTTTTGAGGTGTATAAGACGGGTTCTAGATAATAAGATCCTAGTGGGAGATGATGTAGCTCACAGATGTAATGATGTTTATATTTATATGTTTCCAAAGTCACTATACTAACTATAGTATTTGGGAGTCTCTTTGTATATTGTTTAGGTATTTCAAAAAAGTTATTTAATGTTAATGTTTTGAAAAGTTTGGGTCACTACAGTTGGAATCCAAGAAAAGTTATAGATAAAAATTGGATACTAGGATAAGAAAACCTTAGTGAGATCCCAATATTTATTTACAATGATATGTCTAGGGATGTTTCTAAGGATAAGAATAAGGATGAGTTAACATTTAGGAAAATGTCGTAGAATTTTGGTGAAGGGTAAAGTGAGTGGTTTTTTGGGAAATACATCTTTATCTGAATACTGTATGGGGATGTGGCTCTGGAATAGATGTATCTAGGGGTATCCACTCCAATAAGATGTTTTGGCATTAAATCAAGGTAATATGGTACAAGACTATGAGCCTTTCTGTACAATTGGTTTGACAATCCTGGGGGATATGCTTGGGGAATTCACAAAATCTTCACAAACCATCATTAAGGAAACAATTAAAAATTTGCTATGAATATACTAGGATAAACCAAAGGTTTCCTATATTATGGAAGGTTTCAAGATTTAGAAATATAATATTTAATTAATTTAATGGTCATATGTTTTTATTCTATGATAAGTAGTTCTCACACTATGCTTCTAGTTTTTGTCATTGGTTGGAACTAGAAGGTACTAGATTAATATCAAATATGATGCAAGATTTTTGGATGAGATTTCAAGGGGTATGGTCACTAGAGTGAATGAATTTATGATCATTCCTAATCAGTTTTCAGTTAACGTGATTAATAATGTTTACATTAACCAACTGCCAGACTCACCAAGAAATATAAAATTGGAGTTCACCGAGTGTTTGTGTAATAGGGACCATGATAGAAATAATATTTAGTTTCATTTATATAAAAAAATTGGAAATAATCACCTATGTGAATGTCTTATAGGAATAAGAAGGTGTTTTGAATATTGAAAATAAGGACACAAAGAAATTGACTACAAGGAAAACCTTAAGGATTTGGTTAATGAAATAGATGTTAATTTTGTCCTCCCTAAATCTTCATATAAGGTTAAGTGTTTTATGTGTGGAAAAAATGGTCATTATGAAACCCAATGTCATTAGAGGAATCATCCTAAAGAGAATAAGTAAGGATGCGTGAGTAAAGGAATCATTGTTGATTATGATAAGACTACATATGAATTGTGAATGTAAATAGTTATTATGTAATAGGATGAGGAAGCATTGTTAATAGATTATGGATGATGTAATAAAATTATTTATGTAGTCATATTCAAAAGTTATGAATGATGAAATATACAAGGATTGTTAGACGTATGTATTCACTTAGTATTTACAAGATCATATCAAAAGTTCCTTATGGACTGCTGAAGTTATTTAAAGACATGGTGATATTTTTTTCTAATAGAATGTAACCCTTAATATGTTCCTCATGACAAGATAATGTTTTATAAATAATGATACATGAGATATAATTATGTAAATTCAACAGTATTGATTACCTTGGATTTAAGCAAAGACTTGTTTATAAGTGATTCCTACTATGACTAATGAAGTTTACCACATTTTTTGGATTTAAGGATTAAACACAATATACCTTGGAATGAAGAAGAATTCATGTTCAGAAAAATGATTTATGGTAATTAATATTTTTACAATGTTTAAAAAGAATATATGATGAGGGTATTAACATGGGAGGAATGTTGCAACATATAATTACTTTATGATATATAATGGAATCAATGTGATTCTCATTTTGTGACTCTCTTTCTAATGTTTTGGATATTCAACTTTGAGATGGGTTATATGGTTAACTGTTCGTGAAAAGTTTAAGTTATGATTTAGAGGAAGTATTTTTTTCATTGATATTTTGTTGAAACCATCAATTAAAAGGATAATTAGTGATTAAATTTTTTTCAAGGATGTCCATATTTTTTATTTTGGTGAAATGGACATCATGTATGTCTGCTTACCACAAATAATGTCCTGAAAGGCCACAGGTTTTGAAGCCATGACCAAAAGTCTATAATGGATTCAAGCCTTCCACTAGCCTACACGATGCCCTGTTTAATATATATTTATTTTTAATGAATAAATATTTATGATGAACTAGTAGTGTGACTTTTTACTTTTATAGATTAATGCATGTTGTTTTTTAATCTTTATGGTCCTTGAGATCCGTTAAAAGAAAATTTTAGTGTTTTATTCATCAATGTTAATTTATAGCCTTTCATTACACGAGGTAATGGATTTATAATAATTTTTTCAAAGCACAACCCATGAATGAATTTCTTTATAAAAATTTATCAATAATTACTCAACGTTATGAGAGGGATCAAAAAAAGTACTGTCCTAAAACCTTAATTTTCATTGAGATCATAGCATTTTAAATCATCACAGATTTATAAAATCGTATCCCTCAACATTCCCTTTATCATTAACTTGTTTTTTATTGGTTAACTTAATCACTTACAATAAATATTTATGCTTTTCTCAATGTCCAATCTTTACACCCAACCTATGTTCTCTTATGTGGAAGCCCAGTTATATGTTACATTGGGTAACCGTTATGCCTCAAAATTTTTATTTTTAAGGGTAGTATTAGAATCAATTTTTATGATGTGGGTTTATATGAATAAAACATTAAATTATTAATCCATTTATAACCTATATGAATTTTAGGGAGAAATTCATTTTAAGGGGGGTAGAATAAAACACCCCGAAATTTTAAGAATTTTTTCTTTGAATTAACTAATAATTTAATTAATTTTAAATTCACAAGACACTGTAAGTAGTTTTGAGTATATATATATATATTAAAACACCCAATCAAACATTACTTTCAATTGAAATACCAACATGTAATGCACTACATGAAATACTAACTTGGATTTCACTACAAGAAACACCGACTTGGCATATGATGCACACAACATTGTGCTTCTAAGAAACATATTTATATATATATATATATATAACTAATTAAATAAGATAATTATAACCTCAATATTAAACATAGTAATAGTAATAGTAATTAATAAATTATGAATGTTGGTTATAATTTTTTTCCGTAAATAATATATATTGATAATGAAAGACAAGATTCTTGGTAAATCCATTTTATATAAAAAACATAGTTCTCTCGAATGAACTACTTATAATAATGAATGTAATTGTAGAAAAATTTGGAACTTTTTATTATATAAATTAAACATTATATTTTAATTCAGAACATTTAGATTATCCTAGACTGAATTTTTGGTATTTTTCAAGAACCATCGGTTTTCTAATGAATAGTGAGAAATACAACTTTTTAGTTATAAAATACCTTTCTCTATAATTAATTATTAATTACTAATGATATTTTAAATATGATTTAAGGTATAATTAGATATATATTACATATATTAATACAATTTAATTCATCAGAAGAAATTTCACTTTCAAATGAGTTATAAAATATTAACAATCTTTTGAACTTTTTCCTACTTTAAAACCTCGTTATTTCATCCCATCAGTGGGATTAGCACTAATCATAATATTCCTACTTATGTGATTAGAATTTATAAATTCCAACTTACACCAATGTTTTTTTGTGTAATATTTCGTTTCTAATAAGAACAAATTAATTTTGGACTAAATGATTAGTAAAAGTGATTTGAATAAATCATAGTTTTTAAGGCCAAATTATGCTTAATTAGGGACTAAACCATAAATTTAAGGGCTCAAGTGACGTAGAAACTTGTTCAACATCCATTTTATGTCCATATTTAGCCAATAAATCTTTCATTTATGATTGTTTCTTGGTTTGGTATCAATATTTCCATTAAAAAACATGTGTGCAAATAATTTATTTCGATATATTTTATCTGAGTCTTTTTCCTTCCCCATAAAAGGCCACACCCATTACTCATTCCTCACACCTCTAAAAACTTTTATGATCATCAAACATCTTCCAAAGTGGCCTCCCAGTAATCTTGAATTTTTCCTTGAATACTTAATTTGGGAAGAAATCCTCTTAAGGAAGCATTTTGGCATAAACCAAAAGGATTTATCATATTTAGAGTTAACGTCTTCTCTCATGGTCCATACATTTATTTTCATTCTACACCCATCCAATAACATTATTACATTATATTGTGAAAAATTCAATATCCTCCTTATACTGGGATTTTTTTAGGAAACATTTCTAACCAAAACATAGACACACCTCCATATAATCGATGATGAACATACAGTTTCTGTGTACATCGAAATACTGCATCACAAAGTGATGATTGTTTATTTCTCCTTTACCAACAATCCTAGTGGCCATTATGATGAAAAATATATTTATTTCTATCATATATTATATTTAATATTGATTTAATATTATATATTAATTTTAAAATATAAATATATTTAATTACCATTTGGTGTTAATACAATAATCCCGTTTGAGGAAGTGTGGACTACCACCCCCTCAAAGAGATAAGATTCATCCACATGCCCCATGGAATGCATTAAAGATGGTATTAACGAAAATATATGATTAATATGATATAGTAATGATACTTGAAAAATTATATACTTACACACATACACGCACACATATATAAATATCATTTACATAATTTCCTTCAATTCAATAATAAAAAAAGAAATCAACGTTCATCCGACATACCCTTTCCCAGAATGGTGTATTACATTACATACTTCCCTATAATATAAATTATTATAATATAAATATAATTTATATAAATTAAATTTATATTATTTTATACCTTATGGAATCAGTATATAAGTATAAGTATCAACGATATGACCAATTAAGACACATATGAGAAACATAACAAATATTACCCATGGTGAAACCATAACAGAGGATCGTTAACCAGAGGGTAAAATAATGTCATAATTAAACTATATATTGTATTATTTATAAGAATATTATTATGAAAAAAATATATAATAATCATTTATTTGTTATAGTGGAAGTTTGTATGGGTACAGAGAGATTCAATACCAAAGGTAAGTGGATTTTCATCACACATTTAATTTCTATGAGATAGAAGCTATGTTTACCACTCTTTCCTTTTGTGTGGTAAATATACTACACATGATTTTATTCTATTTATATTATATTTAAATTTATGTCTATTAACTTTTCAATTTTTTATCCTCCTTTCATGGGGTTTTAGTTTCAAATGTTACCAAATTGGTAAAAATATTTTGTCTCAATTTTCTTTCTTTAAGACTCATGTTAAGTTCTATACCTAAACTCATTTTTGGGTTCATATACTTCTATTTTAAATTCCATTTCTTAAATATAAATACTTTCATGATATTATTTTATTCATTTAATTACAATTTTTATAAGGATATCATGATCCCAACATTCCATGTTATAAGAGTTTATTGAGACATTATCAATTCTTTTCAAGATTTTTT
The DNA here is from genome assembly GCA_963277665.1 of Viscum album. Lineage (NCBI taxonomy): Eukaryota > Viridiplantae > Streptophyta > Magnoliopsida > Santalales > Viscaceae > Viscum > Viscum album. The sequence goes on from OY728162.1 coordinate 243,025,733, forward strand.
ATATTTATTATTACTTTGATAAACTATTATGATCAATAATTCAAGAATATTCATGATTTTCCTTCTCCTCTATTACTTCATGATAAAATCATATATTGGTATCATTTTCAACACTTTGGTACATAAGTTAGTTAACAAAGTGTTTTTAAGAAAACCCGACTTCACCCTCTCTTTAGTCAGAAATCTCTATATTTTAAAAAATATTTCCAAGAATATTATTCCATTCCACTATAAAAACTAAAATAAAATTTTAACATTTTTTCTTTTACCAATCTCTTCAAGTGAATAATCTTTCCTCTTTCCAAACAAGGAATTTTTCTATCCTTTTTATAATGAAAAAGAAATGTACTTTTGACCTCATACCTCATGTTCAGATTTACCCAAAGATATTTCATTAAAGCTCCCTTTTCACTGATATAATGGTTAATATTTACGAAAATGTTTTTAAAAGTATTTTAAAAGGGATTTTTTTCTAAATGGTTTCAAACATCTTTGATATGTGTTTATGTAATTTTTTTCTAAATGTTTTCAAGTCTTATTTACATGTTTTCAATGTTATCTCAAAGAAATGGTTTTCAAAATGTTTTAAATCTTATTTATATGTTGTCAAGATAAATGATTTTCAAAAAGTTATCAATATTTCTTTGTAAGTTTTAAAATTATTTTCAATAAAATAGTTTTAAAAACACTTTCAATATTTATTTAGTATTTTTCATGTGTTTAAAAAGAAAACGTTTTTTAAAATGTTTTGAAGATTTTTTTAAATGTTTTAAAGGGAAAATAATTCTAAATCATTTCATGTATTCATTATAATTATTCACGTTATTTACTATGAATATGATATTCAATGGGTTTTATAAATTAAAAATAATTTTTCAAACAAGAAAGTATATTTTCCACAAGAAATATTTTTAGAGTATATTTAAAAATTAATTTCCATATAAGGTGACATCTATTAATGATACTCATACCTTTATAGGAATTTATCTAAAGGTGACATTCACATATTTTCTATGAATGAGTTATTATTAATTCTGTGGTTATTATGAAACTCATTTCTCTAACATGGGTAATTTTTTTATGAGTCTCATTTCAATTTTCAGGGGTATATGCTTTTGAAACACACATCCATTCACAGGTTATGTTTGTGATGAAATAATTGTAAAACATATTTCTTTCCATAAGTTATGATATTTATACATGTTTTTTATAACCATTGTATTTCAAGGGTTATGATATATTTATTTATGATTTTTTGGAACATGTATGCGGGATTTTATTTTGTCATGGATGGGACCTATATCTCCCTAAAATCCATTGGGTAATGATTCATATCTCATGAGATAAAAAAATATGGTCGTGGGAGTGAACCTTCACTAATATGATGGTCATGGGAGTGATCCATGACTACTAAGATGGTATGAGGAGTGAAATCATGCTTCAATGATGGCTGTGGGAGTGAACCACAACTATTATGATGGAATGGGGAGTGAATCCATACTAAAAATATAGTCTTGGAAACAAGGATTTGGATGCTGTGGAAATAATTATATGCATATATGTTTTCTACAATTCCATGTTCTATTCCTACGTTATTCATTCATGGATTATTATCTCTATATAATTATGATTCTTGTATTACTAAAAACCAATATTTATTCCATGATCTTTTTATGATATTTTATATGTTGGGAATGATATTCTCTTTTAATTATCACATACTCATACCCTTATGATCTAGTTTACTCTTACCTGTATCCCTTGTTTAACATTACTGAGCATTTTAGATCACCCCTTTTATGATTCATTTCCCCCAAGTTATGATGTTATGTACTATTCTTGATATGAATAAGAATGTTTCTAGTAAATAAGAACCTATTGGGAGATGATATAACTCACAAATGTATCAGTGTTTATATTTCCATGTTTCTAAAGGCACTATAATAACTATGGTATATGGGAATATATTTGTATATTGTTTATGTATTCCACAAAAGTTTAGTAATTTTAATATTTGAAAACTATGGTTTTATATAATTTCAGTCGGTTGGTGGCCCCATACAATGGTTTATACCACTGAAAGACACCACTATCTTATTGGTTGTACAAACTAGCTAGCTGATGGCTCTATTGCAACATTTGATGCATTTGAAACCCAATCATTCCTAAGGATTATTTGAGACCTCTGGATGACTCCCAAACCACTATAAATGTTTGTGAGAACCTATTGTAGTTTTTGAAACTCTCATAACATGATTTTAAATTCCTAACTCCCATAACAACTGTGAAACTGAATTAACGATTCCAATTTTTACTTAAGATTAAAAGGATCATACAGACATGAGGCCATATAAAATCCCCACAATAAAACTTTTCTTCCATAATAAGTATCATCAAGAATTAATGAATAGATCTTGTACTACATATTTCATCAATTTTATAGTAACTGTCTATGTTCCAAATCGAGTTTCCAGAAACAAATCTAAATATAATTATCAAAATTCATGGAAACTTTGTGACGAAACCATGAGTAAACTCTAATATAAATTTTCTTAAAATCCTTGAAAGTTCTCCATAACACCCATCCACATTGAGACATTGATATATCTTCATACAATTCATTATATGATTCATAGTTGTCCCCACATATGCATGAGCACACAACTAAAAATTCTGAGACATAGTGCTCATAACATTTATATAACATATATGAAAATTGTACCTATATTACAACAACACATCAGAGCATTATCTAACCTACCACACCCAAACATATATAAAACCAAAATTAATACTCTAATTTCTCCCTTTTATCTCAATTGTTTGTACAAATATAAGAGCCTCTCTTATATGAACATATCATGAGCACACCAACTTTTTCATGAAATGCATTGGACAATGCCTAAAACAACCCTTAATATTAAAAATGGCATACCATATGTAGTTTCTGACTTATGACATTCAATATAATTTAAAAATACAGATCATACTTTCTATGATTGGCCCATATAAATTATTATCAACCCCAACTTTGAATGCATTAATAAATTACCTAATAACGATTCCCTTAACCCAAAGGCTTCATGTGATTATCCGAGTACACTCATCAAAGCCCATACTCTACTCCAAGAAATGTTCCATGGTTAAACCTTTGACTACCTATTTCCCCCATTTTTTCACACCAATATAACCAATTCACTTATATCATGGAAACATTCGGCTCTTCATGAACTATCGTGAGCCCAAAAACCGCACTCTAACTCCATATAATAATATGTTATAAATCATATTTGGAAATATCCCTAGATTAAAAATTAACTTGGAACTATTATCCATCAGAATGAAAATTCTAAATGAAAATCTAGTGAACGTTCTGAGCTTGCCCTCGACACCAGCCAAATTGGGTCTCACCTCTATAGATTTTCTTTCTCCCATTACTACAGTTATTGATTATATATGATAGAATCATTCATATCTAAGAACTATCATGATATATCAACAAAAAACTATTATTAACTCAAGGTAATTTCATCCCTGTAAAACATTAATATTCTAATCCTTACAAGTGTTAAACCCTCAAACAACCAATGGTGTACTCTCTACCATATGGATTACCATATAAAACTCATCATGCTCCACCATAATGGTATTGAAAATACTAAAATTATTGCTACTCCCTCCAAGACACTATAAGTAATCTCAAAAAATAATTTCCTTTAACCATGTCCTGGATTGACCATGCCGCCACACTCAAACCACTTCCGATGTCTCCTTTACAATGAAGAGATATTCCATTTTCCTTAAAACCCATACTACCATACCCGTAGAAATATCATCTATTAAATAATTTCTCATTTCACATCTATAAACTCAATAATATACAATTTAAATATGTAACACTAACAAAATTATTTATTCTATTATCATCGCATCTTGTATAGTAGGTATACATCATTTTACCACCCAATCTATCAGTTGACTAATGGTCCCACATGGAATAAACCACCAAACTATGATGACCATGATCTGAAACTTGTGAAATATTCAGTCCAGGATCTTCTCTATGAACTCACCTATAAAATAAACACCTTTCCTATTCCAAGGATTATCTCATGATCAATAACCACTCAGTGTTATTCGTATTCCATGAATATCTGCACACACCATATTGTGTGTCAATCCCATCCACATTTTTAATTGACAATCGACTCTATTCGAAGACCTATGAAATTTACTCATGCTCACAACATGTACTATAATATACATATAAAAATAGGGTAAGAACCTAAATAGTTATATTCTTTTAAGTTATTGGAAGAACTAAAGAATAGTAGGTGTGTCCTCGAAATTTGAAGATATCATCATGGATAAATATTATTTGAGGTTGCAATCACCAGCACCTGTATTTTAAATTGACATACCTAAATGTGCTTCCCATTACTAAAAAATACCCAAACCCTAGGCCAAACTCTCCCATGAGTTTCACTTATAAGAAACCAACAACAACACACTACTAATTAGGTCAAAATATGGGTATCTAGGTCTACCACCTATACCAACTAGTCATGTCTCTTTTCAGGGTCACTTGTTATGTGCACCAAGACCGAGGATAAAAGTCATAAAAGGTCATAGTTCATAGGGTTTCATCTGCACTTCTGTCCTAAATGTTTCATGAAATGACACTCCAAATCCCCTATCATGATTTTCATATATAATAATGATCAATAACTTCATACCATGTCACCATCCCACTAGGGAATTGATTCTCACTGAACATCCGAACATGGATATCCCCATGAAGAATCTTCATATCACTATTCAACATTATCAAAACCAATAACATAATCCTAGATGGATCATAATAAAAGAAACACAAACCATATCTCAATTATGTAGATATTATTTAAAATATGTATAGAAAAACACTATATAGGATTTCACAGATGATATTAATAAATGAAACTAAATATTAAAAATCTATAATGTCCTTTCCATGAAGGCATAAAATGTCTCCACTTACTGACTAGGGTCACTACACCTCTTATGCACACAAATTATTTGATCATCATCATGTGTCTGATTTTTTATCCACACAATGTTCTATTAGAAGGAAATATATATACATGTTGTCCTAACTATGTATAATTACACAAATTACATATATATAATGACATTATATGATAAATTATGAACACTTTTAATAGTTGAAACTTTATATAATGTGAAAATATCATACTAGAAGACATATATATTGTGATTCCTACACTACTTTCATGATGCACATGATGCATCTTTCTGCTACAGGATAAGAGAAAAAACTAATAACACATAACAAATAAATATCAAACCATATGTGAATCACTATAGGTGAAAAAAAACATAACATCGTAAGAAAATAACATCAATCCCATACAAATAGAAATTGTACTTCCACTAGGAATGTTGATCATGGAACACCCTTTTGGATTCCATCACAAGACTTGAAACATCACTATATCTTCTATTTACTAACCTAAAAAATAGTAATAAAAAATAAATATATGATACCACTTTGTAACATCCCAATTTCGAGGACAGTTATATGGTGTCCTCTCTTGGTTCACCATAAGACCTCAATAACACATCCATAAATGGAAGTGGTTGTCGAATAGTAGTGGGTATCTTTGGATGTATCATGGGGTGTCTATAACCCAACAGAAAAAGTCATTAAAATATTAATTAATAATTGAATATCATCCATATAAATAATTTGAAGGTGTAATTAATAAATATAAACACTGTTGAATATAAATGTAATATAATAATGTTATAAACAACCAAACCACACAACATTCAACCACCCACTCAGCTAGTCACATATATATACTATTATAAAATAAGTAAAAGATGTTGGCTCAATGACTACACTACACCTCACCTCATCCAAATATCCAACCTCACCTAATATGTCTTATCAATCATGTAATCTAAATCCTCTAACCAACTCAATAAAATATTAATCATATGAGATATACTCAAGTACCAATGTGCAATGGTGGCCTAGGCAGGGTGTGGGTACAAATATTAGTTGGCTATGACTGACACGACCCCATACTAAGCAAAAACTGCATTGATATGTACATGTGATATGATCAGTATAAATAAATAAACTAATAAAAAATAAATAAAAAATCCAAAAATGCCTTTATTTATCCAATTGTAGAATTTATCAAATAAAATATCATGGATAATGCCAAAACATAAACCAAAACCATACCCTTATCAATCATTATTCCAGTGATCATGATTGACCATACTGTCTTTGGCTAGTGTTTTGGTGTCTCTAAGCACATCATGAAATCATTATAACCATATAAATACTAAATACTAGTGTAACATAAGAATACCTTATTCTTTGGATAAAAAAGATAACATATCATTATGAATTTCTCCAAGGCAATATTCTTAGTGTCCAAAGAATCCCTCCAAACTCCATGCATAAATAATGTATCATGTTTAATTCCGGATATACTTGGTAATCATCAAATAAAAAAATACCCCACCTCACCATTCTTAATGGTTGGTTCCCAAGTATCCTAGGAATCATAATTATGAGAAAGTAAAATCATCAGGCTCCTATCTATCAAACCCTAGGGATAACCCTAGAATATAATTATCAAAATAATAATACAAATAAACATAACATAATTCTCTAAGACTACATGGATGGATCATAGTAATGCTAAGAAATTTATGGACTCAAGCCATCCATGGGATTCCATACAGTCCGGATGTATAATCCCCAATTTTTAGGGATTCTATACATAACTTAAAAGATAGATCTCAGGTAGCACTACACATCCACCATGATATCATGATCTCATCCATATGGCATTAGTATCACATAAGGAAAAATGTCAGATCCTAGGAAGTACATTTAGGAACCCACCATAAAATCACATCATGTTAGGCCCATAAGATGATTCCTAGGATGCATGTAAATGTATCAACTAGAACATACATAATAAATTCATGAAGTCAGAAATAAATTTTATCGGTTGACTTAATACCCAACACCATCATTACCATTTAAATCCCGTCAATTTTACCCATTCAGTGTAGGTTTTAAGTTGACAACTTCTTCCATGGGATCCACTCGAGTCCCATAGGTTATAGTATATTAGTGTCACCCTCACACGGTTTCATGGTCAAGATATAGGTTTTAGGTCATCAATCAATTCCTAAGGTGTACTATGTCCCTGGACATTATCATGGTGGTTGGAAAAACTCGTTGACTAAATGAGATTCTCTACTTAGGTAAGAGTTATGAAGATGAACCATGATTCATTTGAGTCCACAATGTAACTTTAGATAATTTGTCTTACAAAATATGTGAAAAGAATATATAGTCTATCCACAAAGGATGAGTATCTTCCAGGTCAAGGCCCCATGTATCAACAATTGAGGAAAAACAACCAATACCAAGGTCCATCATGTTATTAACACCTTTTACATCCAAATTGAGGAATTATTATTTTATATAATTAGGGGTGTTATTAATTTAAAACTAGTTAATTAATATTTTATAATATGTAGTTCATTCAAATAAATATGTTATCTTCTTGAGTTTTATAAAAATCCTCAAAAATCCAAAATAAAAATTATAAATACCATAAGGGAAGTTACATAGTCTTACCTCCTTATTTCAGATCTTTCAAATTATTTCAATGAATCTATAACTACTATGAAGGACCACCAAGGTCCATCTAGCCTCATCCATGAAAAACTGAGATCATCTCAACATCCCAATCCCCTAAACCACAAAATAAATAAATGAATATTTAATTATTACAGTAATAATTAATTAATTAATTCAATTCCATGTCATCATAATTCCATATAACTAATCTCATTGTTAAATCACTCAAGAACCAATGTTGATCATCCACGAGAGTCCCACAGTACACTCTCAAGTCCAATCTTAGCCAATACCCTAAAAGATAAAATTAAAAAAAATAATTTGTTTAAATAAAAATTGAAAAATAAATAAATGATTTTCTTTTGTGTGACCTAAAATTTAAAATTTGATGAAGAACCACTCCAGGATATTATCCTTTGACATCCACAACCTAGGTAGTGTAAAATCCCCTTTAAAATTAGGTGAATTCAATTTTTTTCTATGATATCCCAGCCATTGAACTAAACTAAAACAAGTGAAAAACAACCTGAAGAATAAGGATAAGATTCCCATGGGGGGATAAGATAATTTACGTTATGTATTCCCCAAAAATTCCCCATAAACTTTCCCCAGTCCATGAGAGAACCATGGAACATGAGGGGATGTTAGGATTGACTAGAAAAAGGAAAACATGGGAGATATGGGGATACCCATTCTAAAAACAAGAGGGGTGGTGGAGAAGGTAAATTGAACCCAAAAAATATAATCAATGAGCTATTAGACACCATCAGCAGGATGCTTGGACCATGAAGTGTCTATATCCACTGCCAAACACTACTAACTAGTTGGTGGTTCAAATGAAGAATTAGCTTAAATATCCACCCAACCTCTATTGTAGGTCCTCCATGCCCTCCAAGATGACACTTGAGCCTCCATCGATGTCGAAAAACACTTATTATAGGATCATGAACTATAGTTACTTGATTACAAGTCCTTTTTCTAAAAATAACTAGACTATAAAATTGAAAATTAAAATTTCACCTTGAATTTCAAATCCCATAATAACACAATGCCTTACACATCTAAATCAGAATCTCTTATTGAACATAAAGTGAAATAATTATATTTATATATTATTTTTGACACATATTTTGGAAAGAGGATAGATAAGAATAAAATATTTCTATTAGGTTCCATGGTTGTAGATTAATACGAGAATTTATAGATTATCAATGTTCTAAATATGGAATTAGATGATGTTATTTTTTGTATGGATTGGTTAAGAAAATTCTCAACATGTATAAATTGTTCTGATACTTGTATGAATTTATTTTCTATAAATTCTATCAATATACACACTGGGGAGCACGTGAGTTTCATGATTTTTGGGCAGGTCTAGATAAATTTTTTATAGGTGAAATTACTAATGATATTTCATTGTTATGTTGTTGGAGTAGTATAATATAAAGGGTATAATGTTTTACCTCATGGGTCGATTTTTATCATGACATCCACCCATAATATTTCTATAGAATACCTCCTATGTGGGATGTAAAATTTTATATCTTCTTATTTCCTAAAAGTGAATATATATTAATTCATCTATATCATTCAGAACCAACTTAACTAAGAAATATAAAGTTTAAATGTAGGTACTTAAAGTAGAAGTTTTTAGTACGCCCAACTCTTATCCATGGGGTGACAAAATTATATTTTTTTATAAAGTTAAAAGAATTATATTTATATGTGTAGAATATCAATATTATAATTAGGTGATGATCATGAATAATTATCCATTTCCAAGAATTTATGTTGTCCTTGGTTTTATAAATTGAATCTTCTCCCAGGTTCTCATTAACTCAGATTCAATCTAGTAAACATAAAAAATATAGATATAAAAATATGATATTGGTATTTTATATACCATATTATTTCATTCACGTTAACTAAATAACCGAAATTTTTTATTGATTTGAAGGATAATACATTTGATCCAATTCCTGGCTCATTTTTTCAGTCTTTGTAGATGATATTCTGGTTTACCAATGATCTCAAAATTATCATTGTCAACATCATTGCATCAGCTTGGAAACCCTATAGGAGATAAAAATATATATAAAAATTTCTAAATGATCCTTTTTTATTTGGGATTTTAATTTCCATGAGTATTTTATTTTGAAAGAAATCATATTAGTAGATCTTGGGAAGGTGGAATTGGAAATTCCCAAGAATGTTCCTGAAAACATAGTTTCATTATTATGTTTTCCTAGACTTGGGGGATATTACCACCAATGTATTATGGAACTCTTGAAGGTAACTGAACTAATAAAATCTGTGGTGAAAAATAGGGGAAAATTTATATGGAATACCAAATGTGAAACAACATTTGAAGATTAGAAAATATTGTTGCCTACAACTCTAATTCTCTCCATACCAAATATTGGTAATGTTTCTCAGGTTGGTTGTGACAATACCTTATTTTTTCAAATATGTATTATCATATTGGATAATTTGGAAGTCGAATATGGTTATAAAAAGTTATGCACTCAAGAAAGGAATAATTTTACCCATGATTTAATGTTAGACATTATTTTGTATTCCTTAATGTGTTGGAGGTATTATTAATTCCATGAAGGAATTAAGGCATTAAAAAGTCTCAAATGACCTAAATAAATATTTTTACAAAGAAATATGAACATATGGAATCATATTTTTTGAATCTGTCTATAAAAATTTGATTTCAATATTTTATATACTTTTGTTAAAGGAAGCATATTTTTCAATTGTCTTGGATACAAATTTCACCCTCAAAAGGTGCTGGAGGCTAAGGAAGACTGATATTTGAGATCCCTAATGGATAAACACTAATTTTATATTATTGAGGATTATAGTTGGTGTAAAAACCCCAGAATCCATGGTATGTTTTCCTTTGAATAATGCAATAGATTGTTTTGTACGCAACTTCGAGATTCTAACACACCGCGACCAATCTAACTAGTCTTTATAAATAGTAATACCCACTTTTTTGAATTTTATAAATTTTATTTTTCAAAATGGACTTCATTTTTTAATTTGTAATATCAAAATTAGCTTAGGGTGAATTTTTGGTATTTTTCTGAAAACATTCAATTTTTGATGAATAATGAACATACTATGTTATTGGTTAAAACCAAATTATTTATTTAAATAATTATTTAAATTATTTAAATTTATTTTATATAAAAATTGATACATAATACCTATATATAGTCAATATAAATCATTAGAGTCGATATATAATAAGTTTAGATATATAAAAATTTTATTGAAATTTTTACAATCTTTTACCCACCTCATATGAGAATTTGCAAATTTTCATAAACAATAATTTTACCACATATGTGAGTTGAATTTCAAAAATTTGAGAGAATTAATAGATATCAGTAAGTAAAATATTGTTCAATAAGATGAAAATAATTTTTGTTGAATAGTAACGTTTTACTTTTATTTACCACGGTTAAAATCAAATAGGGTAATTAAGGGTAACTATTATATTATAATTACCCTAACACATATCCTAATTTTGTTGGATAAATGTAATTAGAATAGAAAAAAACAAAGGAATAAAATCTGATCTTTTTTGGTCCACTTGGATTAGATTAGGACATTAATTATTATTTTATTTAAAGAAGAGTTAAAAGAGATAAATTCAAAGTTTAATAACTAAACCATTTTTAATACAGGGTCATACATAAGATAAATTCGACTATAAATATTCATTATAAATATAGAAATATTTCATACCTAATGGTATCTTATTTATAATTTTTAGACATTATATTATTTAACTTATTTATGACACAATGATGATGTATTAATTACCTTATTAATGAATGATTAAAATAATTGATATTGTAAATATCCAAATATATGTATTTTGAGACTTTTAATGAATTCCCCTAATTTTTACAGTTTATATGACATGTTAGGGTTGATTAAATGATTTTTTCGATGTAATTATGTTGTTAGGATTTTCACGAAAACCCAATAATAAATAATGTCAAAATTGACATAATTGAGTTTTTAAAACAAATACTATATTATTATTTGATATAAAATTCATAAAAATATAAGGATCAACAAAAGGACTTAGATAAGGTTATATATATTTATAATGAACCACTTGGGGTTCATGTGTCTTATTATAGTAAGATTATTAGCAATATAATATAAAAATACAAAGAGACATGGTAAATGAAAAACTATTTAACTAAGAGTTAAATATAAAAGATAAGGTTAATATGGTGATTTAAACCTATATAAAACCTATTTGTTGAGAGTTTATAGAGACATCCCCACCTTATACTTTAAATAAATCATTTTGGATCCATTAGAAACCGAAAATGAGTTTCTTATAAAATAATATTTCATCTTTTTCCTAAAGTGACCATCGCCTCTCTTATAAAAGGGTACTTCCCCTTATCATAATTAGAAACCTCCAAAGCCATTTGGCATGGCCAAGCCTTGGCCAAATATCCTAAAAACATTACTAAACTAATCCTAGAGGCCTTACATTGTTCATAAATCCATCCTAAGTATTCTTTTTTATCCAATCAAAAGGAATAACTCGATGAATAGATAAATATTTCATCACCTATTTCAAGTTCTTTTCTTCTGCAACTTCCTCTTTATTTGTTATTTACATTAAAAAAAAAATAAATCTAGTATCTTTTATATACTGTGATGTTATTATAAATATGGTACAACCATATTATTTATTCTATCCATCCTATAAATGACAAAGTGACCATACGTGCATACGTACAGCTTACCGTCTCCACGTCGTGGGCTAGTTTGTTATTCAAACACTTAATTATTTTGGATGGGTATTACAATGGTTATAACTGATTTAAATAATAAATATAAAATTTTAATGATTCTTTATATTTGATATACCATCAAATTACATATTATTTCACCATTAATATAATGATATTGTAGCTCATGCATACGTACAAATTATCGTCTCCATAAACGCGATGGATTCATTCCCCATCATAATAATTCAAAAATTATTTTCATTTTATGATTAAAAATAATTTCTATGAACAAATTATCATTCTGTATATGAAACAAATACATCCTATCCATAACAAAAAAGGCTTACGTAATAAATCATATAATGTAAAATGAATCAGTTAACACCCAAAAACGATGATACTACTGAAATATTATTAGAAGTTAAATATTAGAGGATAATATATGAAATCATAGTTATGTATATAGTTATTGTATAATTCAATAACAACATTTTAAATATTATATAGGATGTTATAATCCCACTGAAAAAATAAAAAAACTAGGTAAGGGTTAATTCTACAATCTCTTCATTATCCGATGTTGTTTTTACGTAAGTATTTACTAGGAATTCTTTATCATCCACATCAATGTTTCCTAAAAATGTATCTAAACTATTTTTACTATTTAATTTTATATGAGTTAAAGTCATTTATACAATTTTTTAAATTTTTATAAATTTTTTTTGAAGGTAATCTTTCCATCGTTTACCATACTAGGTAATTTATGACATTTTTTATGAATTAAGGTAAGAATGTATTTTTTTAACTTATGCAGTGGGTACGTCAGTTTTTCACTGTTATATCATTGTCAAAGCATCCCATACGAGCTTATAAGAATATTTTCCAAATAAATTATTTCTTTTATAATTATATGACATTTAAATGATTTCATAATAGAAAGAGGTATTTCTTTAAAAAAGTTTTGATTTCATCTATTATAAAATCCTTTGATGGATTTTAAGCATGTTTGAAGTTGATTAATTATGATAAAAAACATACATTTTGTATTGGAGGTTTTGTGATTTTTTTGACTGTGGATGTTTTATTTTTACATCATTCATGGTTTATGGATAAACTATTGACATTTCATATGCTTTTTTTAATACAAATGTTTATGTTATGTTTAAACCTTTTCATATGAGTAATGTATTAGGCTTAGTAAGTGACGGGTGGATCCCGCTATAGCTCCTCGATGAATCAGTATGTATCATGAGGAAAACTATTGTCTTGGAACAAGGACTTGAAAAAATATTATTTTTAGTCTTCGCACAAGGCCTTGACTATATGGTTATGAAGTCTGGAATTATGCATTCCATCATTATAAAAGTGAATATTGATATTGCATGTGATTATTCAACTAGTAGGATATCCATGTTAATAATTAAATGAAATTATTTTATTTATATTGGCCATATTATGTAGATGTTTATGTTTAAAATGCATATGTTTTAGACTTATACATTTCCTTAATTTTTTATGCGTATTTATGAAAGTTTCCGCTATATTGTTAGCCTTACACAACATTCATGATCACAGCATTCAAAGTTATATTTTCTCCAGGATGTGAAGAAGTATTTCATGGTTGACCTGTAGGGATAGGCTAAGGATATTAGTGTGTTAAAAAGTGCACAAAATGATGTTGATGTTTTTAATTCATGATGTAATTTAAATCTTATGAATGTTTCTTGTACTTCCAAGGCTACTAAACAGATCGGTCTCTAGGGATTTGATCCCTTCTGATCATACCAATGTTATGTATTAATGCACCGACTATAAGTATTTGTAGTCGGAGGGTTACATACGGTATCAGAGGATGTTTAGTACAAACCATTTAAGCTAGATTTATAAAAACTCATATTTTACAACATTACCCATAAATAGAATTTGAAGATTAGTATATAAGAACATCCTAGAATTTTAAAATTTTAGATATTTTGGGGGATTTCAAAGAAATATATCCCTTTATAGATATGAGTAGGTAGAGGAAGCTCTGGCATAGATGTACGTAGGGTTAAAACCCGAAAACACAGCTTTGAGCTTGACTCAAAAGGGAACTGGTGCACACGAACGGGCCTTGCTGCACTCTTGGTTTCGATAGTCCCTGGGGATATACAAAGGAAAATTCTAATTTTTTTAAAAACCATTATGAAGGGTTTATGAGTATATAATTCCTCAAAGTTATTTTATGATTATGGAATATATCCACAAACTGTTCAATTTATGTTATGTGTTTTATAAGTTTGGAATTATATATTGAGATTTATAAACTAATCTAGGGTATGAAATTGTTTAAAAATGGAACCTAGAAGAAGGAATGGAAACCGTATCAATGAACGTAATCCATGTAGATAATTCCCTCCTACGCAAGATAACTATAGAAGAGCTGGTGAAGAAATTGGTTCTTATCATCTTATCACCATTATGGGAAAACTCACTCAGGTTATGAATATTAACCTTACCCGTATAGAGCACCTTGATCCAAAATGCAGAGGATAAATGTTACACCACTTCATGTGGAAACATCCACCAACATTAAGTGGGAGTACAAATCCATTAGTATCTGAGAAATTGATGTATTTTTTAGAGAAAATTTTTCATTCTTTGGCGAGTAGAGAAAGGGAAAATGTTGTCATGGCAGTTTATCGCCACATGAGAAATGCAGATCAATGGTGGTCATTAATCCAAAAAAAAGATGAATATGTATCAAACATGGAATGGATGGAGTTTAATGATATTTTCTTGGAAATATACTTCCCTTGTGACCATGTAGTGGATATGAAAAAACAATTTCTAAGTCTGAGGAAAAAGGAGGATGAGAATGTCGCAAAGTATGAGGCTAACATTACATTGTTAGTAAGGAATGAAATAGATTATATACGTAAACCAAGGAGTAAGATTGATCGATTCGTTAATGGGTTAAATTCATTTATCAATTGAACATTAGTCTCACAATCCATCTCATCATACCGAGATATTGTTTCTTGCACTATCAAGACAGAAAAGGAATTCTCTAAGTCTTATGACTTTAAAGAAAAGAAAGAGGAAAAGATATCTATTGAACACTCTGGGAATATAAATAAGGGGAATAAGGGAAAAGATGAATATCCATCCTGTGGTAAATGTAGGATGAAACATACTTGTACTTTCATGAAGGGAATGAGAGTCTGTTACAAGTGTGGTGAAAAATTCCACCAAACTCATGATTTAAATGGAAATAAAGAGGCAGTTAATATTTAATGCTACAATTGTAGAAAAAAGGAGAATTATGCCAATGAATATCCAAATAACCACGGAAACTTACCTCATAAAAGGTCAAGGGTGCATGACCAAGTTTATGTGATCAATACTAGTGAGTTTTAAGCTCAAAAGACTTAGTGGTAGGTAATTTATTTTTTTCCTCAAGTTTAGAAAATACTTTATTTGATTCTAGATCATTTCATTGTTTAAAATCTTCTTAGTTTGATAAGAAATTTAGATATTTTCAATTTGACTTAGAAAGGGAGTTAAGAGTCAAAACACCTAAGGAAATTATCATCACAATGATGTTTTGTGAATCATTTCCCATTAGGGCATATAAATTTTCATCATATGCTAATCTCATCCTCATACCCAGGATTGAATTTGATATAATCCATGGAATGGATTGGATTTCATACTATGATGATAATTTTTATTTTAAGTAGAAGGAGGTTATTTTTTTTTATGATGATAAAGAGTACTTTATATTTATATTAGAAACGACACCACTAGATTCTTATCTATATATTCCCCCCATTACCTCTACAAAATTCAATTATTGGGGAAGAAGAGAGTTGAATAACAATGGGTGAGGAGAAGAATGTTCGAATAGAGGACATACGTATTGTGTTAGAATATGCTGATGTGTTTCCAAAGGATCTACCTGGACATCCTCCAGAAAAAAATTGAGTTTTCTATTGATTTAATTCCTGGTTCAGGGACCATATCAAAGACCCCTTATAGAATTTTCACTGTGGAATTAGTGAAACTAAAGAAACAAATAGTGTAATCAATTAACAAGTCATTTATTCACCCTAGTGTTTCTCTATGAGGAGCCCCTGTCCTTTTTGTAAAGAAGAAATATGGATCTATGAGGTTGTTCATTGACTATAGGGAGATCAATGCCATAATAATAAAAAACAAGTATCCCCTACCTCACTTGGATGATTTATTCAACCAACTTCATAGAGATCAATATTTTTCAATGATTGAACTTCGATCTGGATATCATCAGTTTTGTGGAAAGAAGGAAGACAATATGAAAATAGCATTTCGAACCAGGTAGGGGCATTATGAGTTTACAGTAATGCCTTTTGGATTGACTAATGCACCCTCTCTCTTCACGGATCCAATTAATAGAGTTTTCATGGAATATCTTGATGACTTTGTAGTGGTATTTATTTAGTATATCATGGTATACTCCAAAATCAACAAATATCCTGAAAATCACAAGCACGTGACTCTAAAGACTCTTAGAAGAAATTAATTATATGGGATTTTTTGCAAGTGTGAATTATGGATTTAGAGATTTATTTTCTTGGCCATCATGTCTCTAATGATAGAATCTCTGTTGATCCTTCAGAGACCTAGGCAATCCAATAAGGGCCAACAACGACGAGTGTAAGTGAGGTACGTGGTTTTATATGTTTAGCAGGTTATTATCGACATTTCATCTTGAATTTTCCTAGTTGTCTAACCCATTAACTAATATCACATGTAAAGGGGTTTAATTTGTTTGGAAAAAATAGTGTAAATAATGTTTTGAAGAACATAAGAGTTGATTAGTAAATGATTTTATCTCGACTCTACCATCAGGGAATGATGAGTATATTATTTATAGTGATGCTTCACAGAAACAAATTAGTTGTGTCCTTATGCAGAATGATAGAGTATTTGCCTATGTATCACGACTACTAAAAATTCATGAGATAAACTATCCTACTCATGATATTGAGTTAGAAGCAGTAATATTTTCTCTGAAAATATGGAGACACTATCTCTATGGTGAAAAATGTGATATTTATACAGATCACAAGAGTTTGAAGTATATTTTCTCATAGAAAGAACTCAACATGAGGAAAATATGATGGCTTGAACAACCCAAGGATTATGATTTCACTATACCCTTGAACCGAGGGAAGAAAAATAAGGCGCCAATTGCTCTAAGTAGAAAGGATCATGGAGTTTTGAACAAGATGAGAGTGTAAAGGGATCCCAATTTCATGGACCTTGTAAATAAGGATATGGGAATAACCATTTAAGGATAGACATCGATAATTTTTCAAAAGGTTTCCAAAACAACTTTACTTTAAAAGAAAATAGTGTTCTAAAAATGATGATGATGAGTTTAAAAAGAAGATCAAAGCGGTGAATGATGGGAGATTGAGTGACATCATATATGAAGATATAATTTTAAAATTTAGGAAGAGACTTTGTGTTCCTAATATACCTAATCTAATAATGGAATTTTTGGATGATGCTCATAGCTCCAATTTCTCTATACCCCTGGGGAGCACCAAGATGTATAGAGATTTGAAGGAACATTTTTGGTGGGACAACATGAAGAGGGAGATTGATGATTTTGTGTTAAGATGTATGGTTTGTCAAAAAGTGAAAGTTCTATAGAAACAACTTAGACGAGTCATGCAAACTCTTCCCATACCCGGTCGGAAATGGGATAATATTATGATGGACATTGTCATGGGGCTACCAAAGACTCTTAAAAGGAATGATGAAATATGAGCCTTTGTTGATCGTCTTACCATGTCAAACCATTTTTTTCTATAAGAGAAGATTTACCACTAGAACGTCTTTCAAGACTATATGTTAATGAATTCGTAAGGCTTTATGGAGTTCCTCTACCAAATGTTTCTGATCGTGATCCCCATTTTACATCATGATTCTAAAAAAAGTATTCAGAAATCCCGGGAAACAAAACTTCATTTGGGCCCTGCCTACCACCATCAAACTGATGGGCAATCAGAATGGACTGCTCAACCCTTAGAATGCTTGTTTAGATCTTGCTAACATAACATTCAAGGTATATGCGATCAGTATCTACCTCTGGTAGAAGTTTCCTATAACAATAGCTTCCATTCAAGTATTCAGATGGCACCATATGAAGCGTTATATGGAAAGAGATGTCGTACACCAACTTGTTGGGATGATATTGGTGAATGAAAACTCGTAATCCCAGAACATGTTGAGGAAACAATGGAAAAGTTGAAGGTTATCAAAACCCTCATCAAATAAGCCCAACATACAAAAAAAAATGCGGACAATCGAATGAATAATTTAGAATTTCAAGTAAGAGACCATGTTTTCATGAAGGTATCTCCATGTAAGGGTGATCCACATTTCGGTAAAATGGGTAAATTGAGTCCCAGGTACATCGGACCTTTCGAAATTCTATAATGAATTGGAGTTTTACCTTATCGTTGGGAAATGCCACTAAGTCTCTCCAAAGTTCATGATGTGTTCAACGTATCACTATTGATCAAATACATACTGGAACCAATGCATGTACTCTACCAGGAGGAAATTTAACTGGAACCTGATCCATATTATTGTGAAGAGCATGTCGAAATTAATGATACTGGGGAACAAGTGTTGAGAAACTGGATGACTTGTTTGGTAAAAGATCTATGGAGAAACTGTATGATAGAAGAGGAAACATAGGAACTAGAGTAACACATGATGAAGAATCACCCAAATCATTTTGTGAAGTAGTATTCTAGAAATTTTGCGTGTGATATTATTTTATTTATAGGAGAATGTAACACCCCAAGCTTCCACGATACGTTTCCCTTTATATAGTGGAATAACTTGCATTGTATTCAACTTTGAGATTCTTACACACCTCGACCAATCAAACTAGCCATTATGAATATTAATACCCACTTTTTGATATTTTATAAATTTTATTTCTCAAAATGGACTTCATTTTTGAATTCAGAATATAGAAATTAGCTTAGAATGATTTTTGGTAATTTTTCTAAAAACATTAAATTTTTGATGAATAGTGAAAAACACTACATTACTGGTTAAAACCAAATTTTTTATTTAAATAATTATTTTTTTAATTTAAATTTATTTTATGTAAAAATAGATACATAATACCTATATATGTTCAATGTAATTCATTAGAATCATTTTGTAATAAGTTCAGATATATAAAAAATTTATTAAACTTTTTATCGTCTTTTACTACCTCTTAAGAGCATTTGAAAATTTGCCTAAAACATAATTTTACCACTTCTGTGAGTAAAATTTCAACAATTCGAGAGACAAAAATGATATCAGTATGTAAAATATGGTTTAATAAAATGAAAATAATTTTTGGTGAATAGTAACTCTTTACATTTAGTTACCACGGTTAAAAGTAAATAGTGTAATTAAGGGTACAAATAATATTATAACTACCCTAACACATCTCCTAATTCTATTGGACAAGTGTAATTCGACCAAACAAACCTTAGGAATAAAATATAGTTGCCTTTGGTCTACTTGAATTAGATTAGAACATTTATTATTATTTTATTTAAAGAAGAGTTAAAAGAGTTAAAATCAATGTTTAATAACTAAAACATTTTTAATATAGGGTTATACAAAAGATAAATTCGACTATAAATATTTATTATAAATCTAAAAAAATTTCCTACATAATGGTATTTTATTTATAATTCTTATACATTAAATAATTTAATTTACTTATGACACAATGTCGATGTAGTAATTACCATATTAATGAAAGAATAAAATAATTGATATTATAAATATCCGAATAAATGTAATTTGAGACTTTTAATAAATCCCACTAATATTATAAGATAATATGACATGTTATGGTTGATTTGATAATTTTTTTTCGAAGTAATAATGTTGTTATTACTTTCACAAAATCCAAATAAAAAATAGTGTCAAAATTTACATAAATGAGTTTTTAAAAGAAATACTATATTACTAATTGATATAATATTCATAAATATATAAGTAATGGAAAAAGGACTTAAATAAGGTTATATATATTAATAACTAACCACATGGGGTTCTGTTGTCTTGATATAGTATGTTTATTAACCATATAATATTAAAATATAAAGAGACATGGTAAGTGAAAAACTATTTAACTAAGAGTTAAATCTAAAAGATTAGGTTAATATGGTGACATAAACCTATCTAAAACCTATTTGTTGAGTGGTGTTTGAAAAATACTCACCTTCTCATCAAAATAAATCATTTTTAGCCATCATAATTTGAAAATTATTTTATTATAAAATAATATTTCATGTTTTTCTTAAAGTGAGCTTCACCTCTCTTAAAAAAGGCTACTTCGCCTTCCCTCAATTTCACAACACCAATTCCATTTGGACCGGCCTAACGCTGCCCAAATATCCTCCCAACATTCATTAATTCATCCTGGAGGTCATCCTATCATCAGAAATCCATCCTATGGATCCCTTTGGATCACAACAAAAGGAAGAACCCGAAGAATAGGTAAACATTTCATCACATCTTTCAAGTTAGTTTATTCATCCACTTCAATTTTTTTTGTTTCCATTCTAAAATAATAAATCCTATATCTTCTTTATAATATGATGTTATTATAAATATGATACAACCATATTCATTATTATATACATCCTATAAATGACAAAGTCACCATACGTGCGTACATACGGCTTACCGTCTCCACGTCGTGGTGTAGTTTGTAATTCAAACGCTTCATTATTTTGGATGTCTATAATAATGACTATAATTGAATTGAAAAATAAATAAAAAAATTTAATTATTCTGTATATATGATATACCATCCAATAACATATGATTTCACCCTTAATATAATGATATTGTCACTCATGCGTACGTATGGATTACCGTGTCCACGAACGCGATGAGATTCATTCCCCATCAAAAACATACATGAATAATTTATATATTATTATTAAATATTTTTATGAACATAATATCATTCTATATATGAATAACATACATCCTATCTATAACGAACATGGATTACATAACCAATCATATAAAAGAAAACTAACCAGTTAACAACGGAAATGAGGACACTACTGAAATATTTTTAACAATGAAATATTCAAAGATAATATATGATATCATATGTAAGATTATAGTTATTTTATAATTTAAAAACAATGATTTAACAATTTTATGAGAGGCTAACATAGCATATACTAACAAAAAGTACAAGGTAAGGGTTAATTATACATTCACTTCATTATCAGAGGTTGTTTTTACGTAAGTATCAACTAGGAATTGTTTATCATCCACAACCATGTTTCTTAAAATTATATTTCAAATCATTTTTTCTATTTCATATAACATGGGTTAATGTAATTTATACCATTATTTGACATTTTATAAAATGTTTTGAATTGAATCTTTCCATCATTTCCCAAACAATGTACTTTATGACCTTTTCGTTGAATTTACGTAAGGATGTTTTTTTTCATATACAGTGGGTGCAACTATTTTTCACCATTATAAAATCATCAAAGCTTCCCATAAAATCTTCTAAGAATATTTTCAAAATAAATGATTTCTTGTATAATTACATGAATTTTAAATGATTTCAAAATATAAAGTGTTATTTCTCTAAAAATGTTTTGATTTCATCTTTGTCAACATCCTTTGATGGATTTTAGGCCTGTTTGATGTTGATTTATTATGATACAAAACTTCCATATGGTATTTAAGGTTTTGTGATATATTTGACTATGGATGTGTTATTTTTACACCATTCATGGTTTATGGATAAAGTATTGACATTTTGTATGCCAGTTTTAGTACGAAGTTTTATGTTATGTTAAAACCTTTTCATATGAGGAATACATTTGACATAGTAATTTATGGGTGGAGCCCGTTATAGCTACTCGATGCATCGGTAGGTCTCATAAGACAAACTAGTGTCTTGGCACATGGCCTTTACAAAATCTTATTTGTAGTCTTGGAACATGGGCTTTATAATGTGGTTATAATGTCTGGCATTATGCATTCCATCATTATGAAAGTGGCTATTGATATTGCATGTGATTATTCAACTAGTAGAATATCCATGAAAATAAGTAAATGGAAATATTTGATTTATATTGGTCGTATAATGTATAATTTTATGTATAAAATGCTTATGTTATAGTCTTATACATTTCCTTTATTTTTTACGCTTATTTTTGAAGGTTTCTGCTATATTGTTATCCTTACTAAGTATCTGAGCTCACCCCTTTATATGTTTTATTTTTTATAGGATGTGAAGAATTATTTTATGGTTGACCTTCAAGGATAATATAAGGGTATAATTGTGTTCAAAAAGGGACAAAATGTTGTTGAAGTTTTTATTTCATGATGTAATGTAAAACTTATGAATTTATCTAGTATTTCAAATGATACTAAACTGATCGGTATTTTTGGATTTTATCCCTTGTGATCATGTCAATATTATGTAATAATGCACTGACTCTTGGTAACTGGGTTGGGGACATTACAATAGGGAATTTAGATGTTATATAAATCTATAATCCTTAATTATAGAATGTGTAATGGACTCCTGAATATATGATTTATATTGTAACATTATTAAATAAATGCTAAATAGTTGGAGATCCATGACATATAGTTATGAAATTATAATTGCTTATTATATATTCTTTTAATACTCATGGTTCCAATGAGTATAAAGAAATTGGTGAATAATGAGTATCATGATTTATGAGGGGAATAACACTTAATAATCACAATGAAACATCTGGATATTTTTCACCATTTCAAGAAGCTTAAAATGAATAAATATGTTACAATATTTTTCAAAAGAAGCCTTGCATTATAGTAGGTAAATTAAGAGAATCAAATTCCAATAGGTTTTCCTCACCAAATTAATATAATAGTATTAGAAGATTTATATTATAATGTATTTCATGAGGATTATACCTAATTTTTCGATATGATGAGATGTAGTGTAGATAGTTGTGGATCATTTGACTAGGATATTTAATTTTCAACCAATAAAAGAGGATTATTATTTTTATGATATAAATATATTATATGTTATAGATATGATAAATCTTAACAGTTTAGAAGATATCATTGTATTTGATATGGGCATGTGGTTTACTTCTTTGTTCGAATAAGATCTTTTAAGAGCATTAGGTTACGAGGTGAAATTAAATATTTCTTTTCACCCATAATATGGTGTCCAGTATGAGATAACCAAAAATATTTTATTTTTATTCTGTTGTCGTTTTTTATTGATGTTGGTGGATCATATAGGGATTAAATATCATGTTTAACTACCTTATAATAACAATTATTACACATAGATTAAAATATCTCTATTCGAGGATTAATATGATAGACCACATCATTCTCAACTTTGCTGGATAGAAATATGACAATCATCTATGATTAGGATTACTATAATTCTATAGATGAAATAGAATGAAAATTTAATTTAAAATAAGATCATAAGTGCAAAAATAAAAAAAATATTTTTATAGATCACCAAAGTAGACACATGGATTTAAAATTTTATGATCATTTTTTTATTGTGACATTTGAAGATTTGGTCACCAACGTATGACTATGTTGGAAAATTAAACCTAATATTTTTCCCTTTTAGAATCATGTGTACAAGCCTGTATGTTTCTGTTCTGTATGATTTATCTATAAAATTTAACCCATTAATTACACCTTTATTATTTCATTGTTCTGAATATATGTATATATCCATACACATGTAATCCAGTGTGTTGACGATTATCTTAAATTCGATTCATAATTTAAGGAGCATCCGGTAAATATAATAAATTATGGTTAAAATGTAAATTGGAGAGGGTAATACATATATTATTGGAAATATGGTAGAATGAAAGGCTTCAAGATAAAATAGGTGTGTCAATTAAAGATGAAAATATAATGGAAAAGAAGACTCCACTAGAGAGAAAATTGATTACTCTCTAGTATGTAAATCACAATGGTGTGGAGGTTGTGAAGAACATAAAATATATGGGTAGGTAATTATTCAATATTTTAGACCTTTAATATAACATTGATGTTTTTGTGTGTAAAATAGTTGTTAGAAGAGCTATGAAGAGAATGAAAGGAGAAAGGGGGAGATACCCTTGGCTTGGAAGCACTAGGTACCTAGTGGGATGGCATAGAGTGCCCAATGGTATTATAATTTTTGTATATCCACTACAATCCAAATTAAGAACCCAATGTGTAACAATCCATCATTTAATTTTTACTTCATTTGTAGTCAAGTTGAGGTATTAAATGCATTTCCATACATGGAACAATTAGTCTAAATGAACTCCTCATATAGAATACTGATATAACAATGTTGTTGGATTGGTGTCTATGAATGAGATTGAAAATGTTAGGATATATATATATATATAAATTATTTACTGAATTAAAATTTATCAACTAATTCAAATGAATTAATCATTAATTTTTTAATAAAAACATTTCATGATTAAAATAATTAATTTCCTAATGAAATTTTTTATTTGGGTGTCATGAGTTTTTATAAGAAAAAATATATTTATCATAATAAGAATCTTATTTTAACTAAATGTATTATTAATTTATGAATAATAATTCATAAATTACTTATCTAATGTTTATTAATGAAGATGAAATATTTTAATGGTAAAAAGAGTTATTTTTTATAAAACTATTTTAATATAATTTTTTTAATCGTAACCAATTAAATAATTCAGAAGTGATTAATATATTTATTGAAAATTATAGATTCTATATTCAAAAAAATATTTTTATTTTTTTTCTATTCATTGAAGGTAATTAAATTCAATTTTATACTTAAAAATTTATTTTTTTATAAAAATAAGATTTCACTACATTTTTATCATTTGTTTTAAAATTAAAAATTTTCACTTATAATAGTATAATTTGGATAAAATGGATTCCATATTTGGAATAATCATATATAATTTTTTTAGTATTTCCAGTTTCATTTTTTCAAAATTATTAGTAAAAATATTAAATATTTATTTCCATAATTAATGTTAAAGAGGTTTCCTGAGGGGGGGGGGGGGTGGTTAACATAGAGAAAAGGGTATGCATGAAAAATAATATTTTCAAATTTTAATTTATGGATAATATTTATACCTCATCATATATAACCTTTATTACATAGACATTTGGTTCCACTTTCAGATGAATAAAACTTTATATTATTTAAATATTTTATGTAATTTCTTGGGTGTCCTCGCCCTCAAATATAATTGGGAATCACCTCTCCTCTCAAATTATTGAGTAGTGGGAATTCTACCTTACAAAATCACTACAAAAAAACATCAAATATTCCTTCCAATAATCCTATATCCCTTAGGTTTCTCCTAAGACAAATCATTTATGGCATAAGCTATGAGCTAAAGGAGGTCACTCAAAGAAGAGGTACAAATCACAACTGAGAACATTCAATTTTTTTCTTATTCCACCATCTATAAAAAAATATACCCATCGTAAATTATTAATATATTATCAAAAATATTAAAATGTGTCATTATTATTATAACACACCATTTTCAACCACCATTCCATCAAATCATAAATGAAAGTAGTTCTCATTTGTACATGTGAAATCCAACATCCACATACTGGTATGATGCATATTCCATCATAACAGCACATTGATTGAAATAATTATGGATTTAATAAATATATATTATATTTATGATAAGATTATTTTTAAATAATAATAAATTATTATCTTTCAATATTTCATCCAATTTCATAGAAAATGAAAACTTAAATCATGTATACATATAGACTACCATCCATATCAATGATGTAATTTAGTTATCTATCTATGAATTTTATTGATGGTTATACATATTTATATAAGTAGTATATTTGAAATTTATATATTTATTAAAAATAATAATGTGATGGAAGAATGATCAATATTCCTTGAATATAACAACTAATTTTAAATATTCATAAAAAATAAAAAATTCCACTAGAAATAGTGATTTTAAAAATTAATTGAAAATGAACAGTTTATAATATGTTATAAGTAAAAAATTTATATTATTATAAGTTTAAAATAGTTCTTAAATAGAATTATAATAAATTTAAATTAATTATATTTACCCTTATAATGCTTACAAAAAATCGAACATTGATGAAAGGATTTTATGTAACAATCTACCTAGATTGTATATACTAAATTTCATGATGATAAATTATATAGTTTTTATTTTAAATATATTATATATTTAATTCCCATATTTTTTTATAATATTAAAATATTTCTTTTAATGTCCTATCTTTATGTTCATAAAAGCTTGAATTAATGATTTTATGAAAAATATAATTGTTTTTCTTTTCTGTTTGGAATATTTTTTTTGTGTCCATATTTTTTTAAATTTTTATTAAAAATATTTTTAATATTTTAAAATTATTTATTATCGAAAATTTTACCCATGTTATAATTTCAATTGAAATATTGAAAAGAATTTTTTTTCCCAAATAATGTACTTTTAAATTTTTACTAAAGGTGTGAATGAAATTTTAGTTTTAACATATACTGCTCGAATGATGTTTCCCACTATCATGACCACTCATTTCTTTTAATATTCCCTTATAATTTTCCAATATAAATTTCTATGAAATTTTTCCCTCGATATTTTAGAAATTTTTATATTTTAAAAAAGTTATTTCAAAATGAAAAGGGTAATTTCCCAATGAATCTTATTTGTGTTATTTGAAAGGAATTTATCATATATCATAATTATGTATTATGTTTATTATATTTCACTAAGGTTATGATCCTATGATACTATCTTTATTCTCTATCTATTTGGTTTATGATTATGATGATGAAATATTGATTAACCCCATTATCTTTTCCACAGGTTATGATTTGATGAAATGATAAATGTCTTAATGTTATTGTGGAATAAAAATGAATGGATTATGAATATGTGATGGTTGGGTCCATTATATCTATCCAATTAATTGTGTAAAGATTACTATTTCATAACCTCAAAGGGTACATGAGAGCTTATCCCATTCCTAACAATGGTACATAGGAAGTTATTCCAATCACCAATTTGGTACAAAGGTAGTTATCCTAATCCTAACATATGAATATTGTCTTAGTGGGTTTACTTGACATAATATTTCTATTATTATGATTATTCAACACTTTAGGCACTCTTTTATGACACGATCCAATGAAAATGTTATGATATGATGGCTAATGATTTTCAATTATTTAGTGATTTATCACTTATGGAATTACAATATTTATTTCATAACTCAATAATATGATCTATGAATATTTTTATATGATTTTCAAATATTATTCACATGTTATCATACAATTATTCTCATGTTATACTTAAAAATGATTATTGATTAATATCTTGTTTTCCCATACTAAATATATGAGATCACCCTTTATTATATATAATTTTCTTATAGATATATTATTAATTGTTTAATGTAACACCAAATAATTTATAATATTTTACTTGTATAATTAATTTAATTTTTTAGATTTCTTTACATGCAACACTATGTTGGATTTTGTTACACACAATACTTTATTCATTCGTTAGTGTATAGGACTTGAAAGACCAAGATTAGAAGTGTATATAACATCCTGAGACATTATGATATATTTATTTATTATTATATATTCAATTAAATGTTTTGAAATTCAGAAAATATATTTTATAGAAATTTGATAAGAACAAATCCTATTTTATGCATAAAAAGCTATATTTTTTTAAAAGCATTTTTCCACATTTTAATGGCACACCTATTTTAAAACTAATATTTTATGAATTTATAATTTTTATTTACAAAAATAAAAATACATTTTTAATTAATACATTAAAAATTATTTTAGGGTTGTTTTTTGTATTTTTCTGAGAAGTTTCAATTTTTGGGGAATATTAAAAAACAATGCATTTTAGTTGGAAAATGACTTTTTCATTTAAATAGTTATTTAAGATGAATTATATTTTAAATTTTTTTAATGTAAAAATAGGTCTATTATACATATATTAATAAAATTTATTTAATTAGAATCATATTAATATTGAATTAATACATAAAACCATAATGGAATTTGGAACATTTAAACATTAAATTCCTACTTTCTTGCAGCATCTGCAGGATTAGCATAAAATTTAAATATTGATCTTATGTGAACTGATTTTGAAAAAATGGATACAAATATTTTGAATCAATATAATATTTATACTAAAATAATATATAATTTATTTGAACAAACAATATGTGAAATTAATTAAAATTAATTATAATGATTAAGGTAAGAAATATTTTTCTTCGTTGTTAAACATTAATCTAAAGTGACTAATGAACTAGAAAAATGTCCTAAAACCATTGGATTCCAATATTTCAAGAATCTACCTTATTGGTTCTAATTTTATGAGTTTGTGGGTTACTATTCCCTTAAAGTGGCCCATATAAGGTTTTGTAAGGGAAAAAGAAAAAATCATTCCATAACATTAACATTTATAAAGCCTTGAAATAAAGAAAAACATCATATTTTTAGTTATACAAATCACCTAAAAATATAAATGAGTTATATTTATAATAATTACTTATCATTAATTTTTAGTGATGAATTAGTTACTTAAAATTATTAACAAACACCAACATAGTGATTATTTAGTTAATTGTTATATAAAATAAATAAAACTAATAATATTAAATGTGATGAAAAAGGAATTAATTTTTATGTTACATTATTTTTTTAGTTGAATATGTTATGTTAATTTTTTTACCTTTATATATTTTAATTCCATCATTTTTATGACATTTTTTTAATTAAATAAGTAAAAAAATGTGAAAAATGACATTAATGTTATTTTATATTCAATGATATCTAATCTAATGAAATAAAAATTACTAAAAATAATAAATTCTTAAAATTTATTTTTTTTAATTTTAATATAGAGTAATAATTATTCATCAAATGATTTATCTTTTAAAACAAACATAATGTCCTTTATATTTTATATGCATTACTAGCACGATTAAGGTTAAAGTAGTGATTTTGCAAATTACATGCGCTTGTATTAAATTTTTTTCCAATATAGTGAATATATTTATTTTTTAAATAAGATATCATATTTATAATTCATTGTGTCTATATATTAAAAGGAATATCACATTAATTTATTATTAAATGTTAAATTACTTAGGATAGAAAATCAGTTACCTTAAAAAAACATAAATAGAAAAAGTTGTAAACCTATATGTTGAGGAAAAAAGTTAAAAAATTGAACTTATTTTTTTTAGGTGGAGGTTTTTCTAGAAACAAAATCCCCTTTACTCTATTATTGTTTCTTTTTTTAAACACATGAGTTAGGGAGACGTCCCAAGAGTGTTAACCTTTTGGTATTTACAAATATGCAACTCTTACTCCCCTATAAAAAGACATTAACTATTCCCCTTCCTCACACCTCTCAGAAAACATTAGATCATAGAATCCTGGCCCAAATAATCTACTAACATCCCTGCCCTAATCTTAACAACATTTATTTTTTTAATAAAGAAATAAAACGATGTATTTTTGTATAAACCAAAAGGATTTACCCAAATAAAAAGTAACATTATTTGATTATCACTTTTATTTTATTACCTTATTCACCCCATAATTTATTTTTATATCAATCTTATATTATATCATAATTCTCTTAAAAATAATGTGATGTTTTTATCATAATGGTATGAACTACAACTTCTCAAACATCAATCGAATGGGATATGCAATCATCATTTTTGTGTACAGAATACTACTATCTAATGGACCGATTTCGTTTGGTCTTTCATTACCACATTTCATTGTTAGAATAATGATGGAGTTATAGTTTATATATTATATATATGTCATATTTAGAAAATATTTATGCTTATGGAGTTATTATATAACACATAACTTGTTGATTTCCATTTTTGGGACTATGATAATTTTGTTTGTGGATGTGTAGACTACCACCCCCTCAAAGTGATATGATTCATCCACACAGTACATAGAATGTATTAATTATTATTTAGTTAACATATTTTATATTAATAGAATTAATATGATAATATAATTATAATAATCATATATATCATTTACATTTATATCATTTAATATGACAAGAAAATTGAAGCAGTGTTCATGAGTACGTACAACTGACCATCTCCATGAATGATGTATTTCATTTCCTATATCTAAAAAAATAAGGATTACTATGAATACATATATAATGAATATTAATAATATTTAAATCATGGTTTAAATTATGTATTGGATGAAATCTTGATCTATGTAATAGAAATGAAAAATATCAAATCAATACACACTCAAAGAACAAGGTACTTAACACCTAATAAAATGATTATAATAAAAGACTACAAACTAATGAGTAATATTATGTTATATAAGGATCATATATGATATCATAAATATTTTTAACATATAGATTTTTAAATAGGTATGAAACATTTAATTTTTCGTTCAAATTCAATAAAGAAGCCTAATATCGATTCCTTATCTATATCCGGGGCTTGTTTGATGAAAGACTCCCCAAAATGGGAGGAACAATACTAAGCTGCATGATTAGAGAAAACCATGAATCCCACCCTACACAGATTCCCTAAATAGTGTGATAGCATGTGGTAGGAACCTTGGAGATACACGACTATAAAAAATTCAATAATTTTTTGATAGAGAGGTTTCACATGGCTAGACAAACCATGCACCCAATAATGAGGTATATCCCTCGATGTAGTAGTAGGTGCACGATTAGCATACGGTTTTGACAAACCATGATTCCAAAACATATGCAATGTCCATTTCGAGTGAAATAATTATTTTTCCCTTAATGAATATTTTATCCTAATTTTTATTCCTCCAACTCCATTTATAGTGAGTCCCTCCTCCCTTTTTCTTGTGTGGAGATCCTCCTCCCTCTCTATGGGGGTTTGATGTGTCTACCTTATCTCTCCTCTAATTACTTCATCATCATAATCTATTTGAGTCCCTTGGTAATATCTACCTTTTATATGTCTATATTTCTTGGTTCCTCTTCCATCAATTTCAACATTTTGGTGGGTTGAACATTTTCCCTATTTTTGGGGATTCATAAAATCCATCAATTTTTTCCTTTTTATGTTGGATCAAGGAATGATAGTTGGAAAGTGGTGTTATATAACAATTAAGAAGTGTTTTTATGATTTTCCCAATATTTAGTCAAATTTTTGATATCACACCATTTTCTACTCTCCTGATCCTTCTAAAGATGATTTATTCTAGTATAATAAATTAATTGGATTGGTTTTACATCTTTGTAGTGACATTCTCTATGGAGAAACACATCGATAGGATGTTCTCCAGGCCTTTTCTCACCACTTGGGTGTTCCCATCATCTATGGCCTAAATCCCCATGATTTAATTTGTGGATCACCCTTTTGGAATGAGTTGGGCTATAATTAAATTCCATAATTGAAAAATTAAGTTAATATAAATGGTGAAACATTAGATTTACAATTGGAATACTTTCCTCACATCATATATTTAAATTATAATGAGGTATGTTTTAAAATCCAAACCATATTCCTTATGTTTAATGATTATACAAGATTATTAAATAATTATACTTCAAATCAATAGTCGTTTCTTGATTTTATGATATGACCTACACTTGGAAACCTAGGATACACATTATGCTTATTATTTTATTCCAGAGATGAATGGATTTAATTTTATGCTTGACCAAGATTCATATCATCATTTATTGTAATGTCATCAATAATATTTGGTTAAAGGCACGTTAATTCCATGTGCCTATGGTTTCAATTCATTGATTATATATTATACCTTGTTGTTATGACCGATTCCCATGATTTCTCTTATTTAATGCCTTATTCTTGTCATACAATTGTTCCATAGTTATTTAACTAAACTACATAGATTTTTTATCTTGGTAAGAAAAAAGTATTGATATAGATATTTGATGGAATGTGATAATACATATGCCTTAACATGTGATGTGCCTTTCTTAATATGTCCCACTAGGTAAAGGACTGGAGATAACATGGGTCCCGATTTAATGATTCTATGGATGGACTCATCATGCTCAGTTGGTTAATACTCAACATGTCGAGAGTGATTCATTGGATTTCTAGGTACTAACTCACCATATCGATTTACTTATACTCATGAGTGAGGCCATTTCCCCAAGGGTACCCAGGATGGACCAATTTTGTAAGATGGTTATGTCATGATTTGGGTGATATGAGGTCCCCTATCTGAGATGTGGTATAAACTCAGAATCACTGTGTCCTGAGAGATACAGGGGAAGCTGTATGGGTTTCCTTGTACGGACTCAATGACATTGGTTATATTTGATGTTCCATATAAACCATTGAGATTCTTCTTAGATCACCTTAGATGGGATTATATTCCACCCTAAAATTTGATAGATTTTTGATTACTTGTCTGGTATGTGATTTATCTTTCATTATCATTATCATTGTAAGTTCACATGTTCTGAGACAAGGAAATTAAGGCCCCAAGAAAAGACACATATTTTGGGGCTTAACCTCTTCAGTTTCCATACATATGTTCTCCTTGTATATTTATCATGAATTGCATAGGTACATCATTCATACATTCAACTTAGGCCGAAGATGGTGGTATGAGATGGGTTTCTATTTAAGAATACATACCAATGTTTAAAAGTATCATTACTTTAATACATTTTATTTATTATATACTGAACACTTTATATTTACCTATTACATGAAATGAATTGACCTAGATATCACGGGTTCTAATATATTGATATTTATATCTCACACACATCTCGAGCATTTTTTGGTACCTAGGTAGACTTTATGATCACTCGTACAGATAAAGGGAAGCGTGTTTCTTCCAATGCTTGAGTGCTTTGCTTCATAGGAAGGATTTTGGGGGAAGATTACTGATATTATGTTGTAGATGATGTGTATAAACATTTTTTCTTTTTGTAGTTTTTTAATATTATGCAATATATTCTTGTACCCCTATTTCCACTATACTACCATATTTTTTTATATATGCATGGCATGCCATTTATCATTGTATCCATTGTTGGTATTCTACTTCTGCTAGTGGTTTTTATATATTGAATGTATTATTTATTTACATATATTTTTTCAGATTATTCATATGATTATTATATTTATTATACAATGATCATACACTAATCTTGGAGGGAATATTTTCTCTAGGGACACACCTAAGTCTTTGACTGCAAGTCATAATCCTCTAGCATTCAGGGAGATGCATTTGAGGTCATGTGACCAACTGTCTAGAGGAAATATTAAGTGGAACATGGTGTGTTATGATATAATATTAATATGGGTTTTTATAAGTTAATACCATAATTAAAACCATTATACAATTGTCTAAAGAGATTTTAACTAAATAAGAGAGAAATGTGAGGTATTTTTCCTGTCACTTTTTATGTTTATGAGATAAATGTCATATTGAACACTTACTTCATTTGTGAAGTGTATTTACCATCCCTTTTGATATATTATATAATGAATCCTATTATATTCATGGTATTT
The DNA here is from genome assembly GCA_963277665.1 of Viscum album. Lineage (NCBI taxonomy): Eukaryota > Viridiplantae > Streptophyta > Magnoliopsida > Santalales > Viscaceae > Viscum > Viscum album. The sequence continues at coordinate 243,059,873 of OY728162.1, forward strand.
ATGGGATAAAATTGGATTATCACATCCAAATGATTTTAATTCTAAAATTACCATGTGGTAAAAAATATTTTGAAATCTCACTCTCAATTATGATTGTTAATATTATCTTGAAATAAATCACACTATTTTAATCATTTTTCATTGTAAATTTAGATTCTATTAAATATAAAATTTTTTTTTTTGAGGGATATGATTATTTTATAAATGTTATAACATTTTTATATATGGGTTTTCTTCTGAACATTATTATAATAACTAGGGAATTATCTAAAATATGTATTATTTATTTAGTATGAATATTTTATGATAAGGAACATTCTTTTATAGTAAAATATATTATTAAATCTATGAATAATTATTTTTAATGGTATGAATTTGTTGGGTCCTAGTTATAGATATCTTATTGACGCATCAATAAGTTCTCATGAGCTGAATTAGCTATCAAATCGAAGATGTTTAAACTACATTGAGAATAGATCTTGATGGAAAAGGTATCATGTACTGTGGATACTTGGAATCCAATAATGGTAGGTCCAATAGGCCAGATACTCTAATATGGGGATGAGGTGAATCATGGTATGAAAATTTAATACAGATTCCCATTTTGATCTTGTTTTGTTGTTAGACAAAACCCTCTTCTCTCTCTCCTTACCATTGAAGAGTATGAATGAATCTTAAAGCACACACATGACATAGAAATTTTACTTGGTTCAACCTCACTGGGCTATATCCATGGAGCATACACCGATGATGTGCTGATGTACCAAATCCACTATAAGCGCTCTTCTGTTTACATGCTTGAAGAGGACTCACTATCCCTTCTAGTATACAACCACTCACAATTTGATAACTCGCTACCCTCTCAACTGAAGTGAGCTCACTTCTTCATCAGAAGATCCACTCACAGTTTATAGTCATGTATATCTATTCATTATCAATAATAAATGTGTCAAAAAATCTATTTAGATGCCCTACTGAAGTCCAAATATTATCCAATTATGAATAGATCTTTTCCACTTATCACTAGGAAATACAATTTGGAAATAACTTCACAAACCACCCTACTTCGCAAAGCTCCAAATTTCGCGAAGCTCAAACAAGACTTCGTGAAGTCCCTGCCTCTTCGAGAAGCACAAACCATCGTAGAGATTGCTAACTCACGGAGAAAACTTGTTTATGGATCTCAGAACTTTAAAAATCTCAATCATTCACAATTCATAGGATGTCACAGATCTCAAGACACCGCATTACGAATTCCTTCATAAAGATCACCGATCCAACACAGAACACACCCCTTTTTCAGAGCTAGATTATCAACCATGAAGCTCTTTCCTTCACAAAGCACACTGCCTTTGCGAATCACCTTCACGAGTTGAGAAAAAAAAATTTTATTAGAAAAATATATTCTTCTGCCAAGGTGGTCGAGGTTTATTGATGGGCGATTATACCAAGCCTCGAACATTCCATTCATAGTCATCGCCATGTCATCTCATACCGTAAAGCTATGAAATTTCCGCCGAAATTCTCTCTATATAGTGAACCACCAAGGAAATTTTCAGATAAAAATTATCATCATAATCATCGAGAGTTTCATTAATTCCTTCGTGCCTTCACCGTGAAACTCCACTCACAATGCCCTTTATCGCTGCGATGCTCTTTAACTCTGATATTCGTGAAGCTCATCATAATCGCAAAGAACACCATCAACTTTATTCATGTCCTCATGAAATCTACATCAGGAATTCCGTATTCATGAAAATATTTCTATTTCTATATTTTTATGAGATACTCAAGGAAATCCATATTTCACGATGCACACTAAACTCCTAATTTTGGACCACAAAAATTTGGCTATCACATGAAAATGATGGCACCTTGTATCTGTTATTTTGTACCACCTCAAGATATTATGTTATTTTTTCATGGTTCTACATTAACATGGATTTTAAAAAACATCTCTGGAACTTGAAAATTCACCATGGAAACCTTTATTGTCAACAAACCCTAACAACCCAAAAATACTACAATATTACCTTCGGGGATTTTTCCCAAAAATCTCCCCCTTTGGGTTTGTTGACATCTTCTCTTAGAATAGTATTATACACTTTGATACCTCACTGAGTCTCCTTCCATTATCCACCATCATTCACCTCCTTCAATTCAGATAGCTACAAAAGATTCACTCACCACATACTCTAGGCACACATGAGAAATACTCAGCGTGAGAAACATGAGTACATGAAAAGTTAATCAATGGATCACATAATTTATGACACCAATCCTTGATACCATACTGATGCTAAATTCTGATTACTGAATACGTTCTAACACTATTCCATAATTACCCTTCTGCTTTTATCATGATCTTTATCTGTCGTGATATCTGTTATTTGATTGATCACTTGTAGCTTCTTTAAACTTAATACTCTCCCCCTATTTCATTTCTCCCCCTATCTTGCTACTCCACCTATAAGCTTCTCCCCATGTCTTTGACTAAGAAATTTTCTCTCGTCCTTAACCATAGTTTCTCCCCCATTGTTAATGAACACAAAGGTCCTTCCTCTATGGTCTGAGACATTGAAAAAAACATATATTAGCACAACACAAGAAAAATACACCATACCTCAGGGAGAGGGTGGTTCCACATCCATACTTTTTCAATTGAGGGGAGACATCTAAACTCCTAGAGAAAAAAAATTACACCCAAAAGATTCCTTAGGTAAGCCCTTTTTCAGAATTCCTGCAACCTATAGTTCGGTAGGCATATAATCCAATGTCACGATTTCCGGCTCAACCTTCTGCTTGATAAAATGATACTTTATATCAATATTATTTTCCCATGAGTGATGGACGATTGTTTTTATAGGATATAAAGGACTTGAATTATCGCTTTGAATTCCAATCAGACACTTCACTTCATCTCCCATATCATCAAGCTACTGCTTCATCCACAATAAATGTCTGAATGATTGAGTGGTTGGAATATACTCATCTTCTACGGTGCTTAATGAAAATAAATCATGCATCTTTATTAACCATGAAATACACACTCCACCAAGATATAAGTCACATCCTAACATTGATTTCATTACATCCTCTATGCTGGACAAATCTGAATCTGTAAGCTCCTAATAATCGGAATGTATTATGTGATATTAACTGCCTTACCATTATCATCTTTTTATAATTTCATTCGGGTTGCAATGAGAGTCTTTATCTCCTAAGAATTTTCCATGACAAATATTCTCAGCACCTCCTCAGAATATTTGGATTGAGAAATTAATGTGCCATTCCACCCTTGAGTAACCTATAATCCAAGTAAAAATGTAGTCTCACCAATCATAGGTATTTTGAACTAATGTTATAGGAATTAGAAAAAACTTTCTGCACCGTGCTTTATTTGATCCTCCTAAAATTTATTTAATTGACATAAACTAGCCCCATCATACTTTTATTACTGTTCTTGTTGAAATATAGATTGTAATCAACTCCCCCATACTGGAAACAATGCTTCTACAAATACTGATCAAGCCTTGAGTACTATGCTATTTGTTCTTGATTCAGCACATATAAGACCTTCTTCACCTGAAAAAACTTGTTCTCATCCTCATGAATGTGAAAACCATCTTGCTGCTAAATATAAAATAATTCCTCTATAATCCCATTAAAGAATACAGATTTGATATCCATATAGAACACTTTTAACTTCTATTGTACTACATTGGCTAGGAATAATCTGATTGTCTCCAGCCTTGCATCTGTTGAAAATGTCTCATTGACATTTATTCCCTATATATAAGAGTATATTTTTCACAATAGTCATAGTTTGTTTCAAATCACTATTCTATATTTATTCATCTTGTTGCGATAGACCCATTTTGTATCGATGACATTATTATTTGCTGGCCTTGAAAAAATCTCCCACAACTAATTCTTATCAATCTGATCTACCTCTTTATTCATAGCTTGAACATCATTGTCATCTTCAACTATATCTTCAAAACACTTAGCCTCTACCTAAGGTAGGTAAGATGTCTGCTGTAGATATTTCTTTCTTTGTGTCTAAATTGGAGCTGACTGATCACCAATGATATCCTGCCTATCAATTTCTACTTGACTATTTTTCTTCTTCGTCGATACAGACGTAATTTAATTTTTTTTCATCATTAGAATCTTATTTTAAAACTTTATATTCCACTTCTTCTATACCTGTATTGATTCCCTTCTCATCACATTCAGGAGGAAACTGCCCAATGTGTTATTAAACATTCTATTCATTCTCCACTACAGTTACATCATTTATCTCAACTATATTCCACAGCCTATGTGTTTCTGCGTGTCTTCCAATAATTCTTCTTGATCATAAAAACTATTCCATTATATCCCATTGATATTTGTATCTAATTAATATATTGAGATCATCCACTTTGAGGTACAAATATTCCTATTATTGAGCCCACTGTTTAGACCAACAAACATTGTTTTTCTCCTATATAAGTTCTTTACATGTGACTATATCATGAAGCCATATAACATTAACTTCTTTCTTGTAATTCTTCAAGATTACTTCTTTAGCTCTAGTAAAAAAATTAAATTCGTTGACATTATAGATCACATAACATCACTTATTTTCATCCTTTGATTCCACATTCCATTGGATCATATCTCTATTTGAACCTAAAACAAATTAACATTATTTAATATCATTTAAACACATAGAGTGAGGGGTTTTTTAGAATCCTCAAGATTAATATTTTGGATGATCTAGATGGGTCAACCCTTTGATTATATCTTTTAGAGCATCACAATCCTTCCTTTCTTTTTCTAGCAGCCTAGACAACTTAAACTGCTCTTTCCATATGACTAAGAATTCATTACCTGTATGTTGAGTCTTTTTCTGATATGTATATATTGTAGGCTTGACCTTTCTCACACGTTGAGGTTTAATCCCATTAGTAGACATTTCATTCTTTTATGTTCCACTAATATTCCATTTCCCACGATTCCTTCTCTCGGTAAGAATCTCTCTACTCGTCATTTTTTCTTGCTTCTTACACCATTGCTGGGATCTTTCACTTTCCTCCAATTCTCGTCGTGGAACACAACATGTGAATTGTTCAATTCATTGTTTGTTATTTTTTCTTTTATCGGATATCAGATTTGCCACACTCTTTTTGGAAATGGTAGGTCCTCCACTAGACGTACATTATTCTTACTCACAACTATTGCATCTCCACCATTTTTCTTCAAGAACCACATTTCATCATTTATCAGTCAATATGTTGAGGCATCTTGAGTTCTTCTTCTGACATTGAGCTATTGATATTCCTGAAACATACTCATAGTTTGTCCCATTCTTCCATAGTAATATCATCTGATGAATGTTTTCTTTAGAGAGACTCTTCTCTCTGATTTATCATGATGTTTTTTCTTACATTTAGCTTTAGTAAAATTTCTATCTTCACAACATGAAATGTATTCCAGAGACTCTAAAAAGAAACTTTATATATGACCATGATTCCCAAAGAAATATCACATACTATCATTACTTCGTGTAAATTTCCTCCTAGGTCTGTATCTAGCTCCCATAAGATTTTATCCAATTCAGAAATTGTTCTCGACTCTACTTTTATAATGAATGGGAAGAGATTCATCAAATACAATATTATTTTTTCCCAAAATGTATGGTATTTGAGCTGAGAAAATACATTATTGATTCTCCTCATAGATAACATTTTTTTTTTCATATTATCCTCACATGCCAATGGATAATCAAATAGTCAGTGCTAGAAATACTTAATTTTAGTCTTTCCTTTGGTATTGGATTTCTCTACTTTATTCTTTGCTAATTCATGCTCTTCTATGAGTTTTTGAATCTTCACATTCCGTGCTTTAATTTTATCAATCAGTTCTTTCTTGAGATCATTCTCCTTACATATCTCATCTTTCATTTCATGTGAGATTTTATCCACCATGTCACTTTGCTCCATTACTTTCAATTTTTCTTAAGCAACAGAATCAAAACAACATTTATTCTATTGTTGTATCCTTTGATTCTTATGAACCAGTTTAGATAGCTGTGTAGAAAGACCCCCCATTTAAGGATTTTAGATTCTGAATTTTATATGATTTCAAATTCTTTCCCTTGACATTTTCTTTGATCTTTTCTATATTTATAGAAAATATATTTAGTTCTTTAGCTTGGGAAGCATTCTTCTCCCTCATATCAATAGACATGTCAATTAGACTTTGCTTTAACCCTCTTAGCATTATGACCACATTTTATAATACCTATATCTGTATATTTTTAAATTTAATTTCTTCACCCAATTTTTGATCCAATTGCTTTGTCTCATAAAATACTTCCACTTTTTCACTTCTTAGAGTTTCTTTATCACCAGATGTTTAACATCACATGTAATATCAGGTTCTTCACTCATTCCTTCAGTATCATTGAATGAGTATGTAATTTCATTATATTATTTATCTAAATTATTATTTTTTCCCTATATGACTCCTTTAACTAAATGACACTTTTTCCATTGAAAATTCCACACTAGGGAATTTCATAAACTTCTCTTTCTTCTTTTATATTCTTCCCATTTCCATGGAACCCAAAGGTATGATAAAAATAAAATGTTAATTTCACCAATTAACTGAACCAAGTCAGAGTAAAAAAATCTGATAAAAGAAACCTTCCCTCTAATACCCATTGTTAGATCCACTAAGCTAGATACCTGAGGGGGGGGGGGTGAATCATGGTAAGAAAATTTAAAAAAAATACCCTTTTGATGTTTTTTGTTATAAAAAACCCTATTATCTATATCCTTCCCATTATAGAGTATGAATGAATATTAAAGAAAACACATGAAACATAAATTTCACTTGGTTTACCCTCATAGGGCTATGTCCAAGAAGCATACACTGACGATGTGTCAATGTACCAAATCCACTCTAAGCGCACTACTATTTACATGTTTGGAGAGAACCCACTATCCCAACTATTTTACAACTACTCACAATTTGAGAATTCACTTCTCTCCCAATTGATGTGAGCTCACTGATTCTTCAGAAGACCCCTAACATTTTTGCAGATATATAGGTTTCTTCATTATCACTAATGTGAGCATCCTCCATTGTATGTATATGCCCTATTGAACTCTAAATTTCATCCACTGATGAATAACTTTTTTCCACTTATCACTGGGAAATATAATGTGGAAATAACTTTTCAAATCACCCTACATCGCAATGCTCCCAATTTCCTGAATCTTAAACAAGCCTTCGTGAAGTCCATGCCTCTTCGCAAAGCACACACCTTAGCAAAGCTCGCTACCTCGCCGAGCACACTACTTAATGGAGCTCAGTCCTTTGTAAATATCAATCCTTCACAGAGCTTAGGCCATCTTAGATCTTAATCCATCTCAGAGTGAATTCTTTCTCAATGCTCTCTGTGCCAATGCAGAACACACCACTTTCGTGGAGTGTGATTAGCTGCCATAATGATCCTTTCGCGAAGCACAATACTTTTGAAAACCACATTCCTGAGTTGAAAGGAACAAAATTTTCTTGGTAAACTATATGCTTCTGTCGAGTGGGTCGAGGTTCATTTATAGGCAATTCCACCAACCCTCGAACATTCCGAGTTAAGTCAGCACCATGTTCACTCAAATCAAGATGCTTTGAAATTTATTTCAAAATTATCTCTATATCAAAAGGCACCAAGGAAATTTTCAGATCACGAAACTCGTCATAATCATGGATAGTTTCGTCAATTCTTTCACGCCATTGCTGTGAAGCTCCACTCTCAACGCCCTTCACCACCGCAATGCTCTTCAAATATTCCATTCATGAAACTTGTCATAATCGTGAATAACACCATTAATTTTTTTCATGTTTTCGTGAAATCTCCATCAATAATTCCATCTTGTCAAATTAATTCCTTTTATATATTTTAATGATATCCTCATCGAAATCCATATTTCATGATTCCAACCAAACTTATAATTTTGGACCCAAAAAATTTAGAAACACTGGAAAAAGGAGCCACCTTGTATATGTTCTTTTGTATCACCTCCAGTTCATATGGCCTTTTTTGTTGTTATTTGTCAACATGGATTGTCAAAAACATCTCTGGAACTTAACAATTCACTATGGAAGCCTCCATTGTCAAATAACACAAGCAACCAAAAAATGATGCAATGTTGCCTTCTATGATTTTTTCCGAACAAGTAATTATGAATTTAATCCATTTATATCAATTATTTTTTCTTTAAGAGTTTTTTTATTTGTAATTAAATATGGATGAATTTCATTGTTATTTTATTGATTAAATGGAATTTATTTTAGTTATTTATCATTCTATATTGATTATTATTATTGGTTCATAATTACTTCTTTTTTATTCATTTCCATATTAATTATTTGAGGTCAACATATTTTTTTCCATTCCCAGGATATGAATATAAATTCTGTGAATGATATTGGAAGATGCATTTTATTTTTCATTGTTATGTATTAGGTTTTATTTTATATTTCCTAATGTAATATGTGTATTATGTATATAATATATGTTTCCAAAATAGATAAACTGATCGGTCCTTCAGTATTTGATTCCTTAGAATTAGGCTATTTTAATAAATTAAGGCACTGACTCTTGTCTCAGATTTGAGTGTTACAATTTCTTTCAAAAAAAAAAGTTAAAACCTTGGAAACTATATTTCGGAAAAAATATATTAGAGAACATAAACCTAAGATAGACTCTGAAGATAATTATAGAATAACAACCCAATAAAACCATGTTTATGATTATTATATGAAATATGCATACATTTAACAATTCATGTGCATTTCACTAGTTTTGGTATTATACATGATATGATCAAATCTACTTTGTTTCTTTATTTGAAAATGATACCTAGTAGATGTCATGTAAACCTTACTAATGTTCATGATCCAATGTGTCAGAATGACTATTTCTTTTATGGCTTTAAGATAAGATTTCAAAGGGAAGTAATCTCCAAAAAATTTCACCATAAAAGAAAATCATACATTATTATAACTGGATAAAGAAATAATTCTATTAATCTTATGGATAAAAATGGATTTAATAGAAGAAGAATAAAATATAGGAAAATATAGATAAAGGGAGTAATGGAATGTGGGATTTCACCACATGTGATAACTATGGAAAGAAACACCTTGTACTTACATTAAGGGAATGAGAGTTTGTTATATGTAAAGAGATTAGCGTCACCATGATAAATAATACAAAGGGGAGAATAATAAGGATATTATTTAGTGTTACATCTATAAAAATATGGGGAAATATGAAAATTAATGCTCCAAGAATCAAGAGAATTCCCCTAAAAAGTATGTAAGGGATCTTGGTCTTTCTTATGATATTGATATATCTAAATTGGAATGATTATTTTTATTATGTATTTTGAAAATTAAATAATTTTTTGAATATATGTTATCAATGATATCCTTGTTATGAGTATTATGGAATATTTTATGATAGTACTGTATTACTTTTTGGTTAATAATATTAATGAGTATGTTAAATGGAATCTATGACAAAGAAAAGTGATTATTTGGAATGTTAAAACACTTGGAAGAAAATGATTGACAATTCTTAATTTGTTAATAATACTGAGATAATTATTATTCGATAAAGAGATGATTGATAAGGATAATGTAAATAAGATACTACAAATTACCCAGGAACTTATTTAAATGTTTTGGATCACAATACTTGGAAGGTTCATAAGGTTAACCATTCATGAAATTGTTGGTAAGAAATTTTAATGACGTCTTAGAGATTTATGCATTACCACATCATATTAACCAACCGAATATAAAATATTATATAGAAATAGTTTCTGAAACAACCAAAGGATTATATTGTTGTTAAGAAATAAAAATTTAATAAGTAAGTATATTTACATATATTCTTATAGAGTTAAATAATTATTATTCTATAGGAAAAAGATATTGAAAAATATTTTTTCAAATTTCATTTATATCCGATGAATCAAATCATCCTTTAAAACATTACTGATTTATGGTTTTGATGCCCTTATATTTCCATTGATCACATATATTCTTGTGAGAAATAACCATAGTTATTTATTATTATCTTGCATGTAAATTATTTAATTTCCCCCTTATGTTCTCATATAAGGGAAATTAGTTACGTGTCATTCGTACTTCATTATCACTTTTATTAATAGGATATTTTATTATCCCTTTTTTCGATGTGTTGTTTTCTAAAATGGTAAATTCAGATATCAAAACCTATATTACCAAGATCAAGATTGAATTGAAATGACTAAATTTAGATAAGGTTGGGAAATGTAACAAACCAATAATTTAAAATATTTTCCTTTTATAATAAATTTAATTTTGTTTCGAGCTTTCTTTATACACAAAATTAAGTTGGCTAATGCTTCAAACAATAATGAGTTCTATCGATAATGTATAAGTCACATAATTCCAGGCATAAAAGTGTATATAAGATACTGAGTCATTATGAAATATTTATAATGATATTATACATTCAATAAAATGTTTTTACACTAATTCAATAGAATTTATAGACTTATGGTATGAAATAATCTTGTTTTATTCATAAAAAGATTTATTTTTATAAAGATAGGTTTACCTCCTTTTAATGGTGCACTAATTATAAAAATAAATTTTTATTTTTAAAAATAATCTTCATATTTTAATATGGATTGTAAAATTTATCTTAGTGTTATTCTTTTTATTTTTTAGATGTTTCTTATTTTTGAAGAATGATGGAAAATATTTCATTTTAGTTGAAAACATGGTTTTTACTAAATAATTATTAATACTATAAAAATATATTAAATTTTATTTAAAGAAAAATAAAATTAGTTATAGATATATTAATACAATTTATTCAATTGGAATTATTTTTAATTTAGTTATGTATAAAAACAGAGTGATATTTTGAACATTTTCAATTTAAAAACCTGCTTTCTCTTCACATCAAAGGGATTGAATTGAAATATAAATTTTAAACTTATATGAATTGTATTTGTAAAAATGAATATAAGTATTTGAAATTATTAAAATATTTATATTCTAATAATACAAGAACATTTTTTTGTCATATAATATTATTGAATGTAATTTAAATTAATAACAATGATTAAAGTAAAAAATATTTTACTTAGTGATTAAACGTTAGCATTAAGGTGAAAAATGACTGATTCACTTTTCCAACAGACACCGACTTCCCATATTTCAACTTTATCTCTTATTGGTTTTAATGTTTTGAGTTATTGGGGTATTATTCCATGAAAATGACCCCTATAATGATCAGTATAGAAAATGTCAAAAACCGAACCTTACATACTATTAACATTTACAAAGCCAAGAGATATTAAAAACATCATATTCTTTATTAGACATATAATTTTGAAATAAAAATGAATTATATTTATGGAAATTTATTTATCATTAATTTTTATGGATCAGTTAGTTATATAAAATTCGTAAAAAACACCAATATGAAGATTATTTATTTAATAATAATATAAAATAAATTATACTAAAAATATTATATTTGACACAAATTGAATGAATTATTATGTTTTCATATTTTTTAGATATATTTCTCTTGTTACATATCTTTTAATTTAATATTATTTAATTCCATCATTATCTTGATACTTTTAAAATTAAATTATATAAATAATGTCCAAATTGACATCAATGTTTTTGATACTAAATGATATTTGATTTAATGATTTAAAATTTTAAAAGCCTCTTATCTTCATAAAATTTATAACTCAATGTTAATATATAAAAGATGTTATATTAATGTAAAAATTGATCTTTTATTACAAACCTAATTACCACTAAATAGTAAAAACATTGTTAGCACGGTTCAGGTTAAAGAAGTGTTTTTAAAAATTATATGCACTTGTTTTAAAATTAATTTCTAACAAAAATTGTTTTTCTATTCTATAAATTAGAAATCACATTTATAACTAATTGGGTCTATATATTCTAAAAAAATCATTTTAACATGTTCTTAATTGTTAAATTATGTAGGTTAGAAGACTACATACATTAATAAAAACCAAAATTTGAAGAGTGGAAATCATATATGGTAAGGAAAACATTATAAATACGAACTTATTTTAATGTCATGGAGGTTTATATAGACCATAAATCCACTATAAACCATTATTTATCTATTTTGGAGGCACATGATACAAGGGAGACCTCCCAATAGTGTTCACCTTTTGTTATTTACATGAACTCCACTCCATCGCTACTATAAAAAGACACTCACTATTCCCATTCCTCAATTCTGTCATGAAAAATTAGATCATAAAAAATCATACCCAATAAGAACCCAACATAACTCTACATTTCCTAGAATCCTCACCTTTTTAATAAGTCAAACCAATGCCAGACTTTGGTATTAACCAAAAGGAGTTACCTGAATAAGGGGTAACATGCTTCGATAATCAGTTTTATTCCACTTTAATCTCCACCCATTAAATTATTTTTATATTATATAATAAAATAATTACATTAAATATTATGAGATGTTTTTATATTATGTTTATTACATATACCTTTACACACTTCCATCTTATGGGATACATAATCATCGTTTGTGTGTATGGTGGACTACCACCATGCAAACAAATGCCATTCGTTCTCCCATTACTACCAATCAAGGTTGGAATAATGATGGATTTAACATTTATATATCATATTTATTATATTTTTTTATTTATTTATTAATATTTAATTATTATATAACACATAATTTTATGCATTCCATTTTTTGGGGATAAGATAACATCGTTTGGGGATTAGTGGACTACCATCTCTGGAAAGCGATGTGATTCGTTCATGTAGTACATGAAATATATTAAGGACGATTCTAAGTAAAATATGTGATAAATATGATATTAGTATTATAATGGAACTAAAATATACATATATAACATTTAATTTTATTTCTTTTAATACAACAAGAATGTGGAAGTAGTGGTCTTGCGTATGTACGGCCTATTGTCCCCATGAACGTTGTATTTCCGTTTTTATCATCAAACATTATATATGGTGGGAAAATAGAACTCAAGGTATCATTGAAGAATTTTTTAGGTGATTGTTTTTGTGGAAAAAGTGGGCCATTGTGTTGTTTTTGTTGACAAAACACACCACAATGTACATATTTGTTGACAAAGGTGGTTTACATAGTGAGTGGTCGAGTTCACATGATGTTGTCAACAATCTATTATTGATTGAAGAACATTGAAAACGAAATGTACAATCTCGAGGTAGTATAAAAGGAGCAGATACAAGGTGGCGTCATTTTCTAGTGTTTTCCATATTTTTGGGCCTCAAAATCGACTAAAGGATTAAAGTGTTTTTGGCAATGTGACTTGTGCGCCAGGGTCTTGGAATCTTGGTAACTTGCGCACTATATGTTTTTCATGATCAGAACATCAGAATATTGAAAAAGAAAGAGGTGCATCTACGTTTTGGTTTGGGTGTGCAAGTGACTAGGGCAACAGAGTCTCGAGTGGCTAGACATGCGATCCAAGAGGTGACTTCCACACTACTAGTCAGGTTACCTGAAATGCCTAAAAATAGAGGGATACTGCTCCCCATTTTTTATAGAGTTAAACACATACTGAAAATTAGATCTCCAGTCACGCATGTGGTTTGGGCGTGGTAGTGGTGGTTTCATCACACAAGTATAAAGATATTTTTGATGTTGGGTGCCAATTGATAGTTGTGCAAAAATATTGGTTTGGGCATAAATGAGATTGAGTTGCCCAAGTTTTTTGTTGAAGAAGGGAGAGTCACAGAATTCGTTTGGCGACACTTGTGCTCCAGGATTGAAGAAGCACGCTATGTATTAGAGAAGCACGCCAGGAATTCAGAAGTGCACCGGTCATTCTAGGGCTTCATGAAATGTTTTAATTTTTTCCGTTAAATCTGTGGTAATGTTTTATTCATCAGTGGATGAAAGTAGAAATTCAACATATCATCTACATACAGAGTAAGATGCATTCATTTGTGATAATCATGGGACATACAAGTCTTTAAACTATGAGTGGATCTTTTGAAGAAGAAGTGACCACACATCAGTTGAGAGAGGGCAGTGAGATTTTTTATTGTTATTGGTTGTAAACCAGTAAGGATAGTGATTCTGCACTGAACGTTGTAAACAACAGTGTGCTTCTACTGGATTTGGTACATAGGTATATCGTTTTTGGATGATCCTTGGACATATCCCAGTGAGGGTGAGCTAAGTAAAAATCATTGTGTCCTTTGAATGATTTAGTTTGGTTTATAATTTTATACAATAATGGGAGAGAAGAGTTTTTTTCTTAACAGCAGAACAAGATCAATAGGGGAAGTTATTTTAATCTATCATAAACCGGTTCACCCCCTCCCCCCTCTCAGGGTATCTAACTCATTAGAACTAACGATATATTACTATAAATAAATATATACTAACTATTTATAATATCTAGATCATTTTTACATTATTGAGATTATAAGATTAGGATCTAAGTAATGTTATTTGAAAATAACAAATCACGGCATTCTCAAAAAATGAGACAATTAACACCTCAAACAATGAAAATAATAAAAGAAATAATGACAAATGAGTAATAATATGTTATATTGGGATGATATATAATATAATAAATATTAATATGGTTCTTTTATATCTTAATAACATGATTCAAATCATTATTCTTGAGGTTAAATATATTTCATCCAAAAGAGAGTATAAGGTAAGGGATTTTCATCTCACTTTTTTCATCCGTGAGATAAATGCCATATTGGCAACATAATTATTTTTTATGGTGTATCTAGTGACCCTATTGATATATTATATCATGAATCCTATTATATTAATGTTATTTAATGGTTTACTTTTAATTTTATCACAAAATGGGTTTTAATTTGAAAATTACCTTTTGCTAAAAGTTAATTACAAATATCACTTTGTTTTGTGATTGTTAAATTTACCTTGAAACAATCACTTTCTAGTAATAAATTTTAATTGTACATTACATTTCTATTAAATATCCACATTATTTAATGAGGGATATTATTATTTCCTAACCATTATTTTATATTTTATATATGGTGAATACTATAAAAATTATTTGATTAACATATGGATTCTTGATAAATCTATATTATTTAATAAATACAAATATTTTTGATAAGGTACATTGTTTATTAACTAAATTAATTATTAGATATATATATAATTAATATTTTGGACTAGTATAATATGGGTGGGGGATGATAATAGATATCCCTTAAATTGAATGATAGGTTCTCATGAGATGAACCAGTCAGCAAAATCGGAGTAGTTTACACTGTGTTAATAATAGATATTTACAAGAAATGTATCATGTAACTATGGAAAATGGAATCCAATAAAAAAATTTCCTTCATTCAAATTTAGTTATTATTTATCCATTGTATTTTTTTAATTTACATTATCCACATATGCATTTCGTTCTCAGTTATTTGATTAAATGTCATGTGTTTCATTTATTTACTTTTCCATATTAATTATTCATATTTATTCCTTATTACATCGACCGTACACTTACCCTTACTATGTGTTTTAGCTCAAATTTGTTTTCATTCTTTCCCCCAGTGTATGAAGATGAATTATTTGAATGAGTTTCAAGAATATAGTTTATTTTCATTGCTAGATATATTTTATTTTCCCCAATTTAATATGGGTATCATGTTAGTAATCTAATTTTCGAATTAAGATAAATCGATTAGTCCTTCATGATTTGATTCCTCGTAATATTTTCAATCTAATATAGTAATGATCCAAATCCAATCTTCTGGGTTCAGGGAAATACCTTTTATGTATGATATATATAATAATAATTATAGTTGTGAATAACTTAGTTGGAGATGATGTTTATCTATTATGTATGATTTATTTATGTATCCAATTTTCCGAAGACACGAAAACATTTTTGTTTTGGAACAAATCATAATGAAATACAATAAATATTCATAGAATATGATGTTATATTTGAATTTTTAATGTTTGTGACACTTAATTTTATATTATACCATGTTTTAGTAATTTTTATAAACATCTACAATAAAAAATTAGTTAGAACTCTTAGGAAAAGAAAATGTATAGGAGAATATCCTATCCAATGGTAAATAAATAAGTGTGGTTTTCATAGTGAACACATCCCTATTGGATTATTGGAAAGTTAATGTTTTGGTGACATATACGCACCAAAGGGAAAAATATTCCAATGTTCTTGATTTTTTATTAGCTATATTTTCACCCTGGTACAATGAGTGGGCCAAATTATACACACAAAGCTAGACACTCATGTTTGTTATGCTTGGGTTAACTGAAATTTTATTTAGATATTATTTTTAAAGAATTAAATAGATGACGACCATGTATGATCTCAGTTAAACTTTAATAATCACAGTTTGAAAATATATTATCATGATTTATAAAACGAATAAATTAATTTTATTATAATATGGATTCTCACTATGATTATTTGTGACCCAACTACACTTTTTGGATATAGTAGATTTTGAGAACCATAAGTATCTATTTTTACACTAAATGTAATATGAAATGAAATGGTTGTACTCCTAAGAAGCCAAATGTTATGTTATATTTAATGAAATTTGTTATTTATATTATTAGGAAACTTTATTAATACATGAATCTTTCTGATCTTTTAAATGATAAAGGAATGGAACAAAATTATGAAAATTAATTCATAAAGAAACTACCACCATTTTTATTGGATCTCCATATCAACTAATTTAATATAATTTGTTCAATACCAATGAAACAATATTTTAAATTTACATGTTCTCAAATATTGAAAACTTATTTTAGTTATTTATCATTTTAATGTAAGATAAGATCAGTGGTGAAATCTTTTCATTAAAATTTATCCAAATTATGAAATATAAAATATGGTGGGGGATGAGGAATGCAGGTTGTTTTTTGAATAAGTACTCACCATATATTGTTTAAAAAAATATAGAATAAATTACTTCAGTTAAATAAGAATCATTATAAATACATTAGTTCCAAAAAGGAATATTTTAAAAGCCTAGTGAGGTACACTTTGGGGATTATTATCTAACCTGAAAGTATGATTGATTGATTATTTAGTGTATTATAACCAAGTATCGAAAGGGAATTATCCATAAAATACTCCAGTATCTATTGGGAAATCATTTGATGTGAGATCAAGGTTGAAATTGGGATTATAGTCATCCATCAATATATTTGTTTTGATAAAAAAAGAATTACGTAGTAGAAATAAAATTATAATAAAAAAACCCTTGGATGGAAGAAGATGAGTCTTCCTTTATTTTAAAAGAGTAGAAAAATAAATAAAAGAAATTATATTAATGGGAATAGTAAAATATTTTAGTTTATAATGGAGTGAAATTGAGTAATTGCATTCCGAAGTGATAAGAAGAGTCTAGATAATGATTCGAGTAGAGATAAATATCCACAGAATGCAGAAGCCACGCTCTAGTGTTTAAAATGAAAGGAGTGTAGAAATTTTTCTATATAGTGATCAAATCTAGAGTTTAATGATGATTATAGAAGTTAATAATATAATAAGGCCATATAAAAATGGAAATATCGTTCAATAAATATTTTAGATGTGGGTTATGAGACCTAAGTGTTGAATGGTACACTTTCATCCTTTTTATAATTGTTAATGTTTGATTTGATTTTATATATACCCATTAGTTTATATATGAGTAATGTAATAAGGTTATTACATTACCCATTCGATAATTAAATGTTGAATTATTTTTTAAAACTCATAATGGTATGATGGTCAAATATCAATTCTTTTATTCTTCTCATATAAAATTTTGTCGGAATGCAATACCAAAAAATTTATTTTTTCACCTTCAAGTTTAATTTTAGTTTATGTGGGAAAGGGATTGAATTTATTTATTTAGATCCCATATATATTTCCAATGATGGGAAGTTGAATTTTATATTCCTAATTTACCAATGATTAACTTTCAATGATGGGATAAATATGAGCATACAATGGAAATTAAATTTATTGTATAGTTATTAATTCATATTTAAAGGGTGGAATTTGTCTTTAAGGGTTGTTTAAAAAATAATTATCAATGATATAGATATTTTACAAGAGTTTTTGAGGACCTTATCATTGATATTTATACTATTCCTCTAAATCATTAAGTATAAATTTCAATAGAGCTTATACCTGGTGTTTCACATATTTTAAAGTCTATATATATAATTTCCTCACCAGAGTCATAAGAATTGAAAAATAAAGTCTTAAAGAATCTTGATTATGGATTCATTCATACAATTTCATCATCATAGGGTGAAATTATTTTTTAAGATTATTAATGGATCAATGTGACGGTATATTGATTATCGAGAACATAAAAAATTCATAACCACGGATAAGTGTCAATTTCCCCTTGTAGAATTTTTTAATCAATTTTTTAGGTGCATATTACTTCTAAAATAATGATATTTACTTTTTATACTCTCAATTAAGGTTAAAATATGTATACAAACCCTATAAATTATTCTATATGAGGTATCAACTCTAAGAATATATAATGATTCAATTTTTATTATTAATGTTTTTATATCTTCACAGATTTAATCAATAGAGTCTTTAGATATGACCATGAAATGTTTTTGGTAGTCTTTATAGATGTTATTATTTTATGTTATAAGAGAATAAAATAGAATAGTGATAACATGGATATTTACCTGAAGACCCTAAGGAATAAAAATTTCAATGAAAAAAATTCCACCGGTGAATTTTTACTGCATAAAGTTTCATTTTTGGGTTATTTAATCTTAATTGAGGGGTCACCAGTGGAACCATAAAAAATATAAGTTATTTAACAATATCTCATACCAACCACCTTGGATAATATCCATATTTTTCTTAGATGTTAAATATATTATTAACACCTAATGATAAATTTTATACATCTACCTAATACATTCTCTCTATTAACATAAAAGAGTGTAAATTAAATTTGGGCCAATGAATGTGAAGAAAATTTCATAGAGTTATAGAGAAGTTTGGTCAGTGAACCTGTTCTCACACTACCCTATAGTGTAGATGGGTTTGTGATTTATAGTAATGTATTAAATAAGGGGATGAGATGTTTTATTATGCATAATGATATGGTAATAGCTTATAACTATAGGTAACTGAATATTAATGATAGAAATTACCATACTTTTAATTGGATTAATCAATGGTAATTTTTACATTTATTACATGGAGGCATTATATTTAAAGATAAAGTTGTGACATATATAATTATAATAAGAGTTATATATATATTTTCACCCTGAATTACTTGAATGTGAACCAAATAAGATGGATATAGTTGAATAAAGAATATAAATTCTCAATACATTACATCCTTTGTAAAAAGTACAAGGTGGGTCATTTATTGAGTCAAATGGAACATGATAACTAATGTATGATGTGAATAAAAAAATCTAATATTCATTGATTTCAAAAGGATGGACATTGAAATACTGAAGTAATGTTATGAATCATATCATTATCAAGTCTCTATTTAAATATCTATCTATGTCAAGATAAAATTAATAAAAAATGATGGTGTAGACATGTAAAATATTATGATAAATGTTCCCATGTTAAATGGTGATTGTGATGAAATGAAAAGGTTTAGGAATTGATAATGGGTCCTATAAAAACCATAATTAAAGAATGGGATTTTGGTAGAATCTCATAGCTCACCATTATTCATTCATCTCATAAATATGTATATTAATAGTGATCTAAAAGTGTATTTATAGCAGGAAAACATGAAGAGAGATATTTTAGAGTGTGTATCTTGGGTCTTGGTTTCTCTGTAGGTTATAGATGAGAGACACTAAGGTGATTTTACAACTATTGTCCATATGATAATGAAAATGGGAATACATAACTACCTATTTGTGTAATCTTGATCATATTTCCATGATATATATTAAAGAA
The DNA here is from genome assembly GCA_963277665.1 of Viscum album. NCBI lineage: Eukaryota > Viridiplantae > Streptophyta > Magnoliopsida > Santalales > Viscaceae > Viscum > Viscum album. Next base: position 243,079,957 of record OY728162.1, read on the forward strand.
TATTTAATGTTTCATGGAGTACCATGTCATACTATATTTGACTTATATATGTGGTTTTCCTAAAAGTTATGGTGAATTTTGCAAAAAAGATATGGATACATTGATGTGTTCCAGTAATTCATATCACCCTTAGACAGACAGTCAGTGAACTAGAACCCGTTAAACACTAGAGGGTATTCTAAGATCATATCCTCTAGTTTTAGAAGGTATTTGGGACTAACCCCTTCTTCTAGATGAAATACATTATAACAATATATTTAAATTGATCAATTATATGGAACTTTATGTAACCAAAATTTGATGGAATTATAGAACTATAACATACTAGGAATATATAGAAGAAATAAATCCCTTAAGACCCAAGTCAATTGAGAAAATAGAATTTAAGGTTTTATCTATTTTGAACCACATCAAGGCATCTCAGAATTGAAATAAGATTTATGATGAAAATAATTTGAGAGATATAAAATTTTATTTTTTTGGGAAGGTATTCAATTAAATTTATCGACACAATAAAGTTATGAAATTTATATATAATATGAATCTATGTCTTATATATATCAGCCATTTTGATATTATTAATTATATTGAGATTATTTATTATCACATGCTTCATCCACTAAAAATCTATTAAGTTAATGATGTGACCCATTTATCCCATTTACGGAATTACATACAATATGCTTCAAAGGAAATGAACTAAAAAGTTGTTATATAAGAACATGATCTTATATATAATTGAAAACCCATAAAAATCATTAATTGTAGTGAAAATGTGATATAGAACAAGACTACTCACATGGTTAATGTTCCCCAATAAAAGAATAAATTATAGTAAGCTATATAGGAACATAAGGATGTGATGAAGAGAATATATCCTCATTTTTTTGTCTCAATGTGATGAAGTTTTAACATAATATTCATTTTATGGGATTTTGAATTTAACAAACCAACAATTAATTTGTATTTCCTTTGAAATAAGCTCTAGGTATTCAATAAATTACTTCACATGCATCCCCAATTCTAAATGAAACAATGAAACAATATACCGTTATGACAAAGCTTCTTAATTGGCAGGTAGGAATAAGATTAAACAAATTATGAATAATATAAATTTTTTTCAAAAATTATAAATTATTTATTAATGCATAATAAAAAATCATAAAATTTTAAATAAAATAATTTCTTGTTTAAAACCACTATATTTATTTAGAAATGAGTTTTCATTTGTGTTATGAATATTTATATGAAAAAAATATTTTTATCACTATAAAAAATTGATATTAGTGTATTTGTTGGTAATATATGAATAATTATCTATACATTATTTATATAATGGTTTCTAATATAGATAAAATCACTTAATGGTAAAAAATGTAATTTTTCATAAAACAATTTTATGCGCACAAAGTGTTTTTATCCTAATATACTACATAAATGATTATTTATTAATATTTTATTAAATTTATATGTTATATTTTAAATAATTTATTTTATCATATTTTGACTACTTTTACTTTTTAAGAGAGGAAATTAAATTCAGATTTATGAATAAAAATTCATTTATCTAACAATTGATTTTCATTATCCTTCACAAGTTTATTTTAATATAACTTCCTAAAATATATAGAAATTTAATTTGATATAATTGATTTAGTTTTATATTTATAATTTTATAAAAATAAATAACTCAACTTCATTTAATATAATGAATAGTTAAAAGAATAAATATTTGTTTCCACAGCTATGATTAAAATTTGTTTACTAGGCGCAAGGGGGGTGGGGGTGTTAAAATAAGAGATAAATGTAATAATTAAAAATAATATTTTATTATTATTATTATTTAAATATTTACCAAAATTTTATTATCTTAAATTCACATCCTTGTCCATTTACTGCCAATTTCACATGAAAATTATTTTATATTATTTTAACTATTAAAATAATTCCATGTGTGTCCTCTTCCTCACTTATAAAAGGGAACACCATATCCTTCCTTATTCATGAATTTTGAGCCACATATATCAGAAACATAATTTAAAAAAACTTTTTTATATTCTATTCCTTCACCTTAGATTTCCTGGTCTTCTCCTAAGATCAATATTCCTTAGCTTAAGGTATAATACAGATGAGGTCTCCCAAAGAAGAGGTATAAGTCTTAACTGAGATTTTTCAATTTTTTCCTATTACCTAATAAATAAAATAACTGTATCAATAATAACATTATGATTATAGTATCATAAATATACTTAAATGTTATTGTCAGGATGAAACACCCATTTTCCACCCTTATTTTATCATAGGGAAATGAAAGTATCACTCATTCATACATGTGGACTACTGCCACCAGTAGCGATATGATTAATTTTACATCACAAAATCACTTTGAGGGATATAATTATATATTTAATAAATATATTTGTTATTTAGTATATTTTTATAATTCTATAATTTTCATATTTTATTTATCATTATTTCATTATTTTATTTTTAAAATGGAAAAAATACTCATGAGTGGTACACACTATTGTCTCTATAAATGATGTTAATCATTTTTTATATCTAAATATTATATATGGTTAAAAATATGTACATAATAATTATATATGTTATTTATACCATCATTAACAGTATATATATTATAGAGCCACAATCATGATTCAAGGGACTAAATATAAAAATCAAAATATAAATGCAAACAAAATAGTTATCGCATAGAATAATGATTTTGGTAATGGATATTTATTAAATAGGTGATAAGATATTATAATTAAATCATTTATGTTATCATAATTATTAATATTATTATGGTATACATGTAAAATATATTTAAACATATTATACAGTATTTAAAATTTCTTACAAAGAAAAAGAATGTTGATGTAGGGGTTTTATGTTACAATCTCAATATTTATCAGGATTATTTATTCCTAAATCATATAATAATAAAATTATATTATTTATTTATTAAAAATCTTATATATTTTATTATTATATTATTTTTCTATAAAATGAATGTTTTTATTTCATTTTCCACCATTAATGTAATCAAAATCACAAAATAATGTTTTAAGTGAAATCATCATTGTTATCTTATTCAGTCGAGAATAATTTTATTCTATGTCCATATTTTTATTACAATGTTTTCAAGTATTTTTCATATTATCCAAATATTTATTAAAGTAGTTTTTATATATTTTTTGAATTTTATAAAAACATTTGAAATGAAACGTTTTTTCATTTTATAAATGAGGTATTTTTGACTATTTAATAAAGGTGTAAATGAAATCTTATTTTTAAAGTATACTACATGGATGAAATTTTCCACCACCATGAAAAAGATTTTCCCTGGTGAATACCTTACATGTATCCATGGATATTTTTCAATAAAAGTTTTTCCTTATTTGTTGTAATTTTATATTTTTTAAATATTTTATTTCAAAAATGAAAAGTTTATTTTCATCATGAAACATTCTAGTGGTATTTTAAATCCATTTTTTATCTTTAATAACAACCTTTTATATTACATATTATTCCAGAGAGATATGATCATATGGTATAATCTTTACTCTTTATCTGAATTTTTTAGAAATATTATGTTGAAATAATTATGAAACCCATTTAGTTTTCCATGGGTAAAGGTATGATGAAATATAAATGATTTCATGTTCTTGTGGAATACATGTGAAAGGATTATGATTATGTAATGGGTGATTCCTTTATAGATCTACGAAACATTTGGAAAATAAAAATGTTTTTTGACCTCCAAGGGTACACATGAGGTCATCTGAATCCCAATAATGACTGGCGATATGTTATTATAATATCAAAGAGGGTACAATTGTGGTTTGAACATTCCTAACAAGTGAATAATGATATTTTGAGTTTCTTTGACATTATATTTCTATGATTTTTATTATCCCACACTTTATAGAGTTGTTTTAGGACACGATATTGGGCCATTGGTATGCTCTTATGGCTCATGATCATTGATTTAATAATTATTCTTATATTATGAAATGATATAATCTATGTTGTGACCTTTTATTATTAACTATGAAATGTTTTGGATGATTTAATAATGTTAATATCATGTTCTCATACCCTTATTCTCATGTTACATTAAAATAACTATTTATTGATATCTCAATTGATTATCCTTACTGATCTTCTAAGGTCACCCTTTATCATATTTCATTTTACCCATGATCTGAATTAATATTTTTAGAATCATATGTCTAATATGGGATATAGTTTTAAAGATAGTAGTGGGAGATGATGGACATATTTTATGTACCATTTTTATGTATCAAAGTTTCAAAATATATTAAACATTTTTAGTTTTTTTTATTATGATGATATATATTGAAAAGTCATTATATAAGATTTAATATTTATATATGTAATTATTGTGTCACATCACAGTGGATCATTATTGGGTACTCGATGGAACCATTACTTGTTTTAATAAAATTAGTGTACAAATAGTTTTTTTATCTCAAAATTAAATTCCTTAAAATCATCTCACCCATATTTTAAGTATTTCTATCTGTCAAGAGCTCTACCTCTAATCCATATAATGTTTGGATTCTCATTCATATTTCATTGATCCAGTTGGATCTTATCTATCTTGAGAGATTTTATTTTATAATGTAACGTTTTATTCTACCATTAATATCAAATATTCTCTTCTTATTTATTAGAATAAACTGTAATATGTCTTCCTCTAATGATGGGGCCAATAAAATATGTTTATTTCTTTGGTATTCATCTGGAATAGATATTATGGAATATTAGATAAGGTAGTATCATGGAACTTCCTTTTTATCTTATCTTCGATTTAAAATTCTATATAGATGTTAGCTCAATCAATAATTTTCCTTTGTGTTATGTTAATATAAACTAAAAATTTGGGTATTTAACCCTTCCTATAGACCCAAATGTAGTATCTATATTTAATTTTATAGGTAAAAAACTTTTATATCTTATATTATTAAATATTTGGCTTTTTAATGATTGAGGATTGAGTGAATCTAATTAAAAACAATATCCCTCATTTTTGTTTCATTTTATTCAATTTATTTACCATACTTCAAGAGTTTTTTAGAAGGAATTTTAAAGGTTATATAAAAAAGAGGTTATTGGTTTATTGACCCTCATATTGTTGAATAAATTCCATAATAAATTAGGATATTTAAGAATTCTATTGTTGTTGTTTATGTTAAGGTTAATTGGGGGGATTTTGAGGGGAATTGGAGGTGTAATGTAAAAAAGAGAGGATCAGTGTGTACCGAGTACCTAGTGGAACTAAATTGGGTACGTAGTGGGAGTCAATATTTTTAAGATGTTTTTAAGATCTATTTTGTTTTTAGAGGCCTTATAATAGGTACCTGATCGACTCATTAGAAAATTTTCTTAAAAGAGGTGTAATTTTTTCATATCGACTCTAAATTTCAATCTTTACACACTAATGGGTTGTGATATCACCCTCAGTTGGATTTATATATTCTTTTATAATATCACCATGTAGTTTCTTCCATGATCATGTCAATATATTCTTAAAAATTATTACAATCACCTCTTTAATTGGGATTTGTTTTTTTTTTCTGGGAATGGGTTAGTATCCCATCTAATAGTTGTTCTCTTTTATTTACAATATTAAAAACTACTCAAAACATATATATTTTTAGATAAATTTTTAAATACTTTGGTTATTTTACATTATCATATTACTATATATGGTGGATGTTGTTTCTATGAATTTGGAGTATATAAAAAATGTTTGGTTTTATAGATTTCTTGTTTCACTATAGTTGAAACTAAATATTTTAATTTCATATTATTAGTTGGTCTAATATATCTATTAGTCGATTTTTATCCATTCATAGTCCATGATTATCAATTATAATCTGGTATAGGTATTTGTATCCCTATTTATTTCAATATAATTTAGCGATATATTGGAAAATTCATAGGTCATAGTGAAATAAAATAAAATAAATTTGTTTAATAGGAATGTAAAATTCATAAATTTCATTTCATAAGAGAGTAATTATAATATTTAATCTATATTCACATTTGTTAAACAAATGAATTTAGTAATATTTTTTTCTATAATAAATATTATACCGTAAAATTTATTCTATAAATTAAAAATGATTGATTTATATCCTAATCTACTAATATGAGAATTCTTAGCATATTACTTCTGTTTTCATTAGACACATTTATATGTGTTCTGTTGTATTGTTTATTATATCTGTTAAATTATTTTTCACATGCTATTTTTTATCTATGTAAATATTAGGAAGGTAATATTTATCATATATTATTTTTCAAGTGTGTTATATTCAATAAAATCATGGTAATTGTATGGGCACATTGTTTCTTGAATTTTTATTCTCTTTAACCTTTACAAAGATATTTCCTTATTCCTAGAATCTCATGTTACCAGTCCCCTTTATCATTTGGTAATACTATTAACTGCATCTATTATTTAAGTATAACCAGTTCAGAAAAATTGTAATATTTCTCAACCTCAAGCCTGACAATTATATCTGGTTAATCAGAAATCCCCTATGAAAAGGTAAGGATCCTCACATTAGATTTTTCTATGTTATTAATCATAGTTATAATGTAATTTTGTATTTGGTTTATATAATTTACTTCCATCAGTATATCTATATATCAGATACTTCATTCAATTGTTCTTATGATTGGGGAGTATTTTTGTGGTGGTGATCACCTACTGATTAATTTTATACTTATTCCCTCCATAATATATTTCAGATGCAACTATAACTTCTTGTTCATGATTATGGAAATGGAAATGCATACGGTATGGATAATTTTTAAATGAGGGTGTTCATATTGATGATTGTTTTGATATTATATGTTGGTCAAGATGATGTAATAAGGTATGTCTATTTTTCTTTCTATATTTTATTTACACATTATAGAATTTATTTTGATTTATATACAATGATTTCTTTTCACTCGCTATTTATATTTGTTTTTGTTATATTTATTCATAATTTATAAATAGTTGAGAGTATATTATATATTTTGTGTACAGATATTCATATTTAAATCATATTTAAACAATTTTTCCCTATTTTATCATTTTTATCATCTTCAATTGGAAATTGGTTAAACACTTTTTTCAAACTGCGGTATGGGTAAGTTATGCCACTCAAAGGTGTGTAAAATTTCTAGTCTCATAAATTATTTAATGGTAGAATCCTAAAATAAATGTTTTTATTTCTTAACCACTATTTTTTATTCTACACAATAAATATAAATATTCACATAGAAGGATTTGTGAAAATTATACCAAGGTACCAAACATGCATTCAGGTCATTTTCATTACAAAATAGTATTATTTGACTCACTAAGAGGTCATGGGTAAGTAGATTGAGATAATATAGAAGAAATGTTCATTAATAATCAATAAATAATTCACAAATATGCTTGGATAACATAATTTTGATTGATTCTAGATTTACTAAGAGGGGTACAAGATTCTTTTTTTCTTTCTCATTTCAGTTATTTATTAATTAAAGAGTCTCACACATCATGTTTGATGTTGATAGGTAAAAATAACTTGGGTATAATATATGAGGTTTGATTTTATCATTGATTAATTTCATTATTACTAATAATATTTGATGATATATATTAACTGAATCATTAAAAAAATATACAATGTTTTCCTATATATTTATTATAAACAACAATGTTAATATGGGTGGTGAACAAATTCCTTTGGCTGATAAATTTTTTTGTGATGTTGATAGTTGGTGTTATATATGTTATATTTAATGGATTCTTATATTTTTTTTCAAATAATATCTTTATCTTTTGACAATGTTAAAATAAGGGAATTTTTCTTTTAAAATGGAAAGGGATTTGATGAATAAATTATTGAAAGGTATTTTATCATTATTTATTTATAAATAGTTTTTTATGATTATATTTAAAAAATGTATTATATGTTACTCTAATGTATTTTAATTATATTCACATGTATATCTAATGTGTTTTTTATAATGGTTATAATAATTATTGTTTTTTAAGAGGCCAATATACAATGTTTGAGTTAAGATGTATTTTGATAATTTAATGGATGGATAAGATATGGAGAAGATTAAACCTATACAGCTCAGTACTTTATTTTAGATTATATTTTTAGAGCTAAAGTGGTATAAGGAAAATTATTTTAATTTTTAGATATTAATATTTTTGAATGATATATTGAATCATAATCTCTTAATTGGTTAGTGAGATTATTTTTCTCACCTATTTGTTATATGTATCATGTGTGAATCTTCTGTTTAATTTTGGTATTGTTTTAAAAATTATTTTAAAATATAAATTAAATATCAATATTGTTGGTGTGTTAACTATATATATTTTCTCTATAGGAATGAAATTTTTTCCCAATATTGATTCCTTTAATTTTTTAGTTATGTAAAACAATTGATTTTAGAAATATAATTTTTATTTTTAAAAAATTATTTTTTAATGATATAAAATGGATGTATTTTAATTGATATAATATATTTTGTGTAAAAATAAGACACATTAACATATTTTTATATAAAAATATTCATTAAAATCGAATTTAGTAGAAAGGGATATTGATGTAACCTTGAATAAAATCGGATTTTTGGAATTTCTATAAACATGTATTTTTTTAACAAACAATTTACTAGTGATGTTCTCGAATTTGTTGATTTTTTTATAGATAAATAAGGGGGAATTTATTCTTTATCAATTATGAGTATGAATAATTAAATTTTAGCCATCATTAGATTGATTTTTAGGAAAATAAAGAATGAAAAAAGGTTTACCTTACTTTCATACGACTATAATTATTTTTTCATTTATAGATATATATATTTTAGAAGTAAAAACTGCATATTTGGTTATGATAAGATACTTTAAAATATTTTTAGCATAGTTTGTATATTTTGGAAAGTTTATGTTTCTTGGTTGTTGTAGAATTTAGCCATCAGATGAACACAAAATTAGGGTAGCTCCCACTAGGTTACCATTGGGTAGCTAACATTATTCCACTAGGTACTATATAGGTTGATTTTTATTATGTTTAGATGATACCTAATTTCAAATATTCTTATTGAGATTATTTTGGGTTCATTACCCTATATTTCCCTATCCATTAATTGATATGTGTATGTTCTTTATTATCTCATTCATATTTTTTTTATTTGAATTCATCATTTCTAACATTCATGGTGACTTTTATTCTTCTAATATAGGGTGATCATATCAAAAAAAAATATTTATTTATTTTATAGTTTTCTATTTTATTTCCTTAACCTAGGTAATATTAAGAGGTTTGTAGTTTTACCATGACTGAATAGAAGTACATCATTGCTCAATGCTTTTTTATTGTTATTATTATTATTATTATTCTTAATTTTCTTTTATATAATGAAAAATCAAATGATTTATTCTTAATAAACCCATAATGGGTGATAAATTTATAGAACATATAGTTTTAATAGTATCTTTAACAGTGTTATTTTATTATAGATTTGAAGGGTTAATCACGAACATTATTATATATATATATTTATTTATTTAAAATTAATTTTTTTTCATTAGAACTACAAACATGGTAATTTTACTATTTCTAATAAATGGTTTTCGTCAATCATGATGTTAATTCAAAATTGTGTTCACAACTCCAATATAATAAGAATCTTAGAATGTATATATATTTCTTCTAAAATGATGTTTGAAATTTATGAAATATATCCTAAAATGGGATGTTATGAGCATAAGTGTTTTAATATGTTTAATGGTAAATTACAATTAGAATGATTTTTTGTTAAATAAAATAATTTTATTTTATGATATGTTTCTTTATGAAATAGAAACTGATAATAAGAAAAATATTTGTTTGATTAAACATTTATTTTGATTTTTAATTATAATTTCAATTTATTTAAAATTGTTTTGGTTGGTAACAATTCACATAGAATTATTTTAAAAATGGGAAACTTTTGGATAATTTTTTTCATAATTTTAGCAATATTTATTTTATAAACATAATTTTCAATGTTGAGATGATATAATTGTTGTTTTAATTAAAAAATCCAAAATCTTCATTTGATTATTTTTTAGGTATTATTATTTCTCTATTGTTAATTACAAAAGAATTTCCTAGTGTGTGATATCTCTTATACTATTCTAAAATAGTCAATAAATTGTTGTTAAGGAATATATAATAGGTTATTAATCATTGTATAATTTTTTTTTAAAAATAATGGTTCTTCTCAAAATAAAAGTTTCCAGCCATGATGAAAATTCATAATTAAACAATAATTCAAAACATAGATGAAATGATGTTTAAGGTACCTTATATTTTATATAAAAAGGATTATTTTAGAGATGTTCCTAGTAATAATGATTTGTTTTGGAAACATCTTAATGCAGAATTTTGGAAACTAGTGTTGATTTTTCAAAAAAAAAATTATTTTCTACAAGAAAGAATCTATATATAGATACATTAACATTATTATTAGTTATTATATTTTCCATGGATAAGGGTTTATTTTTTCATTTAAAATTGATTTTAAAAATTAAAAAATTGATTTTATTCATTAAAAATGAATTACTTCTGGTATCTTATGAATATGTGTTTAGGAAGATGGTAAATTAAATCAAAGTGGGTTGGTTGTATTCCTATCATTTAAAATGTGACCTTATATTTTGAAAATGGTTAAAAGAATTTTTTATCCTTATTATCCCTTCATTTGAAACTCTATTGGCTATTAATTGAATATTTTAAACTCTTTAATTAATTATTTTCTGAAATAGATTTAAAATGGAAAATAAATTTAACTTAAAATAAAATACGATTTTTTTTGTGTTTTGATATACATTACCTTTCTTATCATATTAGGGTTGTTCCACCTACTATATAGCATAAATGAATCTTAAATCATTAAATAAAATTAGAAATTGGTTAAATATTGAATTTTTGGTATCATAATAGTTAGGTTATATATTTACTTCCAAATTAAATATGTACTTATATTTAACTCTTAGTCACATTGGTTTTTTATATTATCATCATGATGACTTCACTTTTAGGAAAACTAGTTAATGATATTCCAAATCATTTTATGATTTTTTTTTATCTTTTTACCTTTGTAAATGTTGTTTAGTCTTCTATATCAATGAAGTTTTTAATTATAGATAGTAACATTCTATATTTTCATATAGTTTTTGAACAATGAATTTGTTGGAAGTGGTATCTCTTAATGTAATTATTTTTCATGGGAAATATCATATGATTCTTCTCATTTATAAGAATCCAAATGGTGTGGATTTTCAATTACCATATTTTAAGTTATTTATTTATATTTTTCTAGTCTTTAAAGTAATGTGTTGAGGAGACTTTATATCTAAGATAAATGGGAGTTTAGTGGATGTTTTGAACCACACATTTTTGACGTAATTCCCCATAAAATATGGACCTTTAATATTCGTTTTGGCATGGTTTATATTAGTGATTTTCATGATACCATGGTTTAAAACATGTTGTGGGAATTAAAATGGAGGGGTGTAGTTTCTATAGGGTAACCCATTATAGTGGATTAATTACTTAGTTGGAGTTAGGTGCTACATATTGTTATACTACAAGACAATAGACACACGATGACCTTATACAATGTAATGGGTTGACTCATTGGAAATATTCCTTAAAAGAGGGTAATTTTTTCATTTCAACTCCTAATTTTGAATCCAAAAAATATAATTATTTTTTATATCACATTAATTTAGTATCTATATATTCTATTGTGATTTCTCCTTCTGTATTCCATCGTCGAAAAGAAAATAAATCCAACATCTTCATTAGTATCTCTTATAAGTAGTTAAGGGGTTATTTTTTTTGATGTTAATGGGTTAGTATCACTATCAATATTATTTTTATTCACTTTCCCTTATAGAAGATACTCGTACATTCTTATCCTAAATCTTGGATTTGGGGAACACATTAGTTCTTTTGGATTCTATTCTTCATATCCAAAGTGAAATTTAACACTAGGTAATGTAACTGGATTTCGATTATTTTACATTTTAATATTCTTATTTCACTATGGCAGTAGCTAAATCTTTTATCAATTAAGTATATATTGGACCAATCATACATATGGTGGAATTACCTTTCTTATTATTACTTAATATCAGTTCAACACTATTATTGGTTGGTGTATCCCTCTTTTATCTCATAATCTTAAGGGTAATTTTAGAAACAACATATCGATTGGTAAAAATAAACAAAATAACATATTTTAATTATAATATAAAATTCATAATTTAAATTTTTTAAAATTATATTATTTATATTTTCTAAATGGAGTATATTTTTGTTATTAGGACACAATATGTTTTTATCTGTTTTCATAGTCATATAATTATCATTGAAATTGTTTCATTAATTAAAAAATATTGAATACTTCCCCTAGATACTAATACGAAAATATTTGGAAGGTTATTTTCATTTTCATTATATACTGTTAAGTGTGTTCTATTTAATTATTCATAGGAGATGTTAAAATATTTTTCACATGATAGTTAGTGATTAATAAGTATATTATTAAAGATATATGTATGTTATATGATTTTTTATGTAGGATTATTTGGCTTTGGAGTGTGGTGACGGGATGCGAACCTACTGCATTGACATTTTATACCCCTTCCTCTTTACCACGAGATGGGCTTTGGCCCTTACTGTAGTATACCCACACCCATTTCCCATAATATGAGACTTTTCCCAATCTATGGTATGTGAATCTACCTTGATGGGATGAAAAACAATAATTCCCCACCTTTTACTCCACATTGATACCAATTCATTCGAGAAACAGGTAGGTGAAGGTAACGATCCTTGTGATTTAGGGGGTTACTTTTTCAAGTTCAAAATGAAATTTTAATGCAATGTTAGAAATTTTCTATTGAGTGAAATTATTCTTATTATAATTGATATTTAAAATTTAATTTTTATCATGCTATATATTTTGTTTTTTCTTCACTAATTCTATATATCATTCCCTTCATGAACATGGGTTTATGACATTTCAATAGGGATTGGGTAAATAGTAATTTGTTTTCGATATTTTATACTAATTCTATAAATAAGACCAATTGGAGTCATCATGACCTTCTTTTCAGAATCATGGTATGGAAATGGCCTCAAGAAAGGGATGTAGTTTCCTTAGGGAGTTTATACATCATTGGAATTATGAAATGTATATAAAAAGTTATTGACTTTTCAAACATATGTTATAACTAGTAGAGTGTTTTTGAATTTATGATATATATCTATTATTTTTGATGTTATTTAATTTGTTTAGGTATACTTTCTGTATTTAGAATTCCTTTATTGTTATAAGAATACACTCTTGGTGTTATATGATTTTTTTTGGTTATGTTAAAAAATTGGAATGGATCACATTGGGTTTACACTAATAATTCATGGTAGTATATCAACTCCCACTCCTACATCAAATGAACCCATTACATATGTTATCCTCTAGTGATCAGATGGTGCATTTGAGGTCATATGATAATAAAATTTAGGTAAGTCATGGGTAATCAAGTCCAAAGAACTAAAATATGAATGTAATTATATACAGTGAATATGAAATAATAGTAAAATTAATATTAAATTATATGAAAATCATATAAAAGAACTCAAAATATAACACTAATTGTATAATTGAACCATTGAGTTAAAGGGATGTGTTAAATGAGATCAAAAACATAATAATTTATATACACTAAAAAAATTCAAACATAATAATTAATTTACATTCATAATATTGAACTAATTTATTTATACCTCTAAGAAGTCTCTTTAGACACCCAATTGTTTCTTAAGCATTTTATACAACATAATAAATTTCAAAAAAGTTCATAATTTTAAAACACCTTCTGAAATTCAGTTTAACCATACACTTAATTGTTTAATGTATAAAAAATTCATAAAAAGTTAAATAATTTTATTATTAAAAAATTATGATAAAATAATCAGGATAATATACATTGAAAAAATGATTTAATTGTGAATTATCTCATAATTCATGAATTGATATACATATACCAACAACACACTGATAATAAAAATTATATAGTCTTATTCATCACAACCTAATAAGTAGTAACATTACTGTGTAAAATTTTTTATTTAGTACATAATTATATTTGACATAATCCAACTTATACTCATAAATTTCAATCCCAATTTCATTGAATAATAATACAAAAGAATATTTCATAAGAAAATATTTCATAATATCCTAACCATAAGGAAAATGATCTTCTAGAGAAGGAATATCATAATAACTGCCTATTTTATTGGTGGGCCATGTCGATAATCAACCCATAAATATGGTAATCCATGGGGTGAAAGTCAGTGTAACACAAGACAATCAATAAATTAATGAAAGTAATATACTAGAAATCCATTTACAGGGTGTACCAAAGTTTAGTAAATTATGAGACATCATTGATTAATTTCTAAAAATGGATAGTAGAAATTATGTGATAAACTTCATATAATTTGAAAATGTATTTTTATTCACAAATATTATGAATATTATTTATTTTTGTGATGTCCATAGACATTAAATATTCTTTCATATGATCATGTATCAATAATTATTCTATAGTTATGAGAAATGTGGTTAAAATAACTATCTAATCATAATAAAAAATTTAAGTATCTATATAAATTAATGTATAATGTATGTACTGAAAATTATTTAAGGGAATATTGGTTAGAATTTTCAAACAAACGTAAATACATATAGTAGAAAATATTGACCCCATTACTTCATATAGGTTGTAAGATTTTGGAGATTTCATTCTTAATCATTTACTAGACTACAATGGAATAGAATAGTTGAAAACCATGTCTTTCCATCAAGGAAGATAAATGAACCTCAATAGTGTCTATATTAATTGTATCGTTAAACCATAAATTTCATTCAATTAAAAGTATGGTGTTTAATTAAAACTAATAACTATAATTCATTTAAAATAATAAATGAAAAATTGATGTAAGAACCCAATTCTATTTATGGGTTTTCCAAATATATAATCTCATTTATTAATGAATTTATTGTACTAATTAGTTACATGATTTTCTAAAGGTAAAAAAAATTATTTACAGTTAAATCCATTGAATCTACTTAATATAGTATAAATATTTAGACCAAATAAATATACAAATTTATGCACATTATGTTCAATCTTAATGTTAATATTTTTTAAACCAAACTACTATTAATATTTTTATTCTCTCAACCACACTTGATGTACCCCCTTAACAATTATATTTGTCAAATATTTACTACATAATTAGATATTGATTTAATAATTAATGTTGATCTTAATAAAAAATAATAATTAATAAGGATGGAAAACAATTAAAGTATCCAGCCTTATACTATAGATATCTCACTAATAAGGAGACAAGATACTCATAGTTGATCAGTGTTCCATCATAAATATTTTATTCATCATAACTAACAACATAAAAATATAAAATAAAGTTTGAATAAATTAAAATTCAAAGAAAAATTTATTCTAAATCAAACTTACTCAAATTAATGATATAGTCATAAAAAATTGGGCGTAGAAAGGAAAATTTTCACTAATGAACAATAGAATACAACAAAAAATCAGAACAAGAAGATATAAATTAAAAAAAAGATTTAATAACACCCAATATTTGTACGCAAAATCCACCATATCTTATAAGTTTCCAAAATATATTTTGTAGAATCCCATCAAAGGGTAAAATATTATCTTTTCAAAGTAAATTTTCTAAAATAGATATACCTCACTAACTTTTACTAAAATACCATAATATCTTATATTATAGACTGTATATCCTCATGGATCATAAATATCATATAATATCAAGAAATTAAATAAATGAGATAAACCTAAATCTATATCTTCAAATCTTGTGAATGATTTCAGAAAAAGTTTGTAAATGATAACCATGGCATACCAAATATCGCACTTTCATGGGAAAAATGGCTTGGTCACCTCCAAACATCATCTCAAAGAGTTTCCATTGATGTTCTAGAAATTGCTTCAAAAAACAATGTGACTTGGGAGATATGGTTCATCATGGTAGAAGTAAAATGGCCCTATGATCCATGGCTTGTTAGGTTCATGAAATAGAGAGGGTGGGGCTCCACTTTTCTCCCTTCTCACCTCCATAAGGATTTCCAAGAAGATCCATGGTATATAGGAATAAAAAAATCATTTTTAAAAAGTTCACTATTTAAACTAAAATGTTTCCTTCTATAAAAAACAATTGAAACTGAAAATAATCTAACGAATGAATATCATTTAATGATTAAAATTTTGAAAACATGTTATTTTGGAAAAAAGTAGTGCATGTAAATAAGGAAAAATTAATCATCTTGGTGGATAAAAGTTATATAGCCCATGTGAGTCACCAATAAAATCCATATAATCCTATAGTAAAAATCGAAAAATGAAATAAATAATCAATACTCCATGTAGAACTCCATTATATGACTATAAATCCTCTATAAAATTAACCTCACGCCAGGTATGATGATTCAACACACGAGGATGAATAATGTTTTTTAGGATCATATAGCATATGCATTACTCTAAAATAATAACATTGAGTCCATTTTGTTCTCCAAATAAAATTTATTAAGGGAGAAAATGAATAATTTATGTAAATAATTGTTGGGATTTAGTAATTAGAGAATAACTTTTTCAATAGTAAGCCGAGAAATAAAGACTCATAGGTCCCCTAGAGTCATGATGGAGTCTGCCATTGTACATGATTCCTAAAAGACTAGAACAACATAAATTTAGCTTGAGGACATAAATAGGTTCCTTATAGTGCACCAAATTTCTTGGTCTAACCCTAGATTATGAGGTATTTGTGATAGTGGTGTTGGAATCTAATTGTTTATTTAATTAAATATTTTGAAGTCCTTGACAAGAAAAAAATGATTTTAATACTTCATTTAGTTATTTTGGTTCCATTATAGTGAGCCTCATTTTGGGGCTCTGGGATCTCCAAATTTTAGAAGAAAATATCATCCTAGCCTAGAAATTTAGAGGTCCACCTACACTGTATTAATTTTTTTAACAAAAATGATCAAATGAAATTAATAGAGCACTATCCTCCATAAACCTCTATGAAAAAACCATATAAATTGATCCCATTATCCATCATATAATATGTGATAAATATATTCTATCTATTCACTATCATAAAGAATTCATTTTTAATCAGTATAGATACCTTATATTTTTTCACTTCTACTACAGTAGTAATAAGACAATCCTAAATATTTCATATAAGAAAATTCATCATGTCCATGATGGGTTTTAACCATAAATAACCATTATATTCATCCTCACTTTAATGTATGTGAATGAAATTGTGGAATTTAGAGTGACTAAATAAACTCAACGGGATTTTAGTGATGTTTCACTACTTTGGTACCATACGAATTGGATTGTGGAGTAAATAATCCTCTGATTCAAGTCCACCACAACATTAATGAATACCTGATGTTAAATTTCTTGAATATAGCAAATGTTATGTATAAGGAACCCAGGGAAAAAGTGCATTTCACTACTCAATTTTTCTTCTCAGAAGTGAATTACACCCTATACAATGATGCATATGATGTTTTTATAAATTATTGAAATGGAGACGTAGATATATTCCCACAAGTTAAATCCCTTTATATCATATTTAAGATAGAATAAAAATGAAGATACTTATTTATTTTTAGTAAAACTAGTCCATAGAGAATTCTTAAAGAAGGTATCTATTGTGAATTTATCATTTACTCAATTTATGGTCTCATAAACTCTTTTGAGATTAATACCTACTTCCTTATATTGTCTAGCCAGCCTTAAACAACCAGACCAATTATTTTCCCCTCCCACTTGGCCTCCAAAATGATGCTATTGATTATTGACAATTTTTTTTAATTATTTAATTAAGATATTGGATGACTATAAGGAAATTCAATAGGATGTAATAAAGGATAATATTTATAAGGGTGATACTTTTTCTAAAAAGGCATAAAATGAATCTTCATGTTGGTGATTCTACATGTAATTTTTTTTTGATGTTACCTTAAATGAATTGGATAAAGACTACTTTATTTAAAAAAGATTCTAACTAATAATTCTAATAAAATGTTTTCTAGAAATATTACGCCATTATATAATGTATTTGTCTTTATTGACCAATTATTTACTTGGAATATATACACTTATCATCGTAAATTTATTGCATTATCCACTACTACTTCTATTCTAGTTTAAAATCTATTTAATCTATTTTATGATGTTTCTTCTTATATTGATAAGAAAAATGATTTCAACTATAAATATTAAATGATAGATCCCATCAAAACCATACTAGAATTTAGAAGAGTTAATAATCCAACAATAATATTATATGTTTAAATTAATTCTAAGAATTTAATGGGTTGAGATTAATGAACATGGTGAGATAGGATCTCTATAGAGAATCCACCGTACCTATTTAAGAAAACCCTTATCTTATTCCCATAAAATAGGATATAATGTATGGGGAGGAGAATAAAAAAAAATTGAATATCGCAAAACAATTCTTTGAATTCACAACACCTTATAACATTAAGTTTGTAAAATCAATCCATTATACTATTAACATTCTCTATATTGATGTCGACCATGGAATTGGATCATAACACATTCATGTAAAATCCCACTAAAATTTACTAATAATGAAAATCACCTATGTTTGTTTACAAATTTATTAAAACCATTCCACTCATCCAAAATTTTTATTATCAAGAGTCAAGACAATTCCATATTATAGACCATTATAAGTGCATTTTATTATAAATTTCACTATAAAATTAGTAGAAATTCAGAGAATAGAATGGGATAATTTACCATTAGAATATGTGTATAAACAATGAAAGGATTAACTTGATGCAGTGGGTCACCCGTGAAATAACATTGAACTTACATTACTAATTAGTTTTTGATGAAATTGTCATGAACCGTCCCCCGGTGCCCGTATCGTGACTACCCCAAGCCCACATTCCATAGGCCAGGGGCTGACGACTAGCACAAAAGACATAATTCCCTAAAACTGGGAAGAAATTGTCTTTATAAATCATAAACACACAAAACCAGAGTACAAGTGAAAGAAAATACTAAGTAAAACCTGTATAACAATTGTACTAAAAGTAAAGGGGGCTACAATACAACCCCAACTGTAAAGTACAAATACAACTGAAAACAAGTACAACTAAAAAAGGAAAAAACAACTGAAAGATGAAAGTAGCTCATGGATCATCCTCCGGGGTTCCTACCTAAAGGGTAGGTATATATTCCCTCCAAAAAACTCCACATCCGTCAGACTACACCATGTACCGATATGCCGTAAAGTCCTCCTCTCGGTACCGTCCAGTCCTGGTGCTCTTGGCCTCTGTCGGAGTTGTCCGTCATCTGCGTCCAACACAACGAGGTGCAGGCATAACCCGTGTAGGGGTGAGTATAAAGATACTCATTAGGGACCCTGAGGCCTTCAAGGCCTCACAAAATCCAACAAGTATAAACCACGAAGTAATATTTCAATGGAAAACCATTACTTAAGTATATTTCCATACGTATACCAACATTATCAAGTAACCCATCTCAATAATGAGGAAAACAGAAAGGTCATTGACTCATCTCAAACTAGGATTTTTATTATCGAACCCACTGCTGATGGAGGACTCCTCTTCTGTCGAGGACAATGGCCATTTTGCCACTCTGAGGAGCTTCTCACTAACCTTATACTATTTCGGTACTCCTCCTATTGATTACCACGGGTCTGCTGCCAACTACAGGGTTCTTCGTCCCTTATGGGTCTGCCACCAAATACCGAGTGCTCCCTCTAATAGCCTACAGAGGACTCCCCCTATCGAGTACCACGATTCTGATGCCAACTACCAGGTTCTCTGTCCACCATGGGTCTGCCACCTAATTCCATGTGCTCTATCCATAGGGTTAATCGAATCACTCAGAGTCTAAACAGTCAAGCAATCATCAGGTCTACAACCTCTAGGTCTCTACACTCTGTACGTTCGTCACCGAAAGGATCCGCTCCATGAGCTACTGTTCGATACTCCAATTGACACAAAGTCTCACGTAGAAGTATCTCAATGGACCGCCACGTCATAGAGGTCTCAACGCAACAGGCGATGCATCAAATGGATGTCCATTCTATGAATTATTAGAATTATCGTCCTGGGAGCCCCGTTGGATTACTGTATGAACCAACCAGACCATGACTCAAGGATACCCTGAACTCTAGTGGGGTATACTCAAATGGATGGCTACGCTCCAATAATACCGATGTCGTTGACTGTTCATCAAACGGACGTCCGATGCCAAAGATATGGCCCAAGAAAGTAATGGGTCAGTAATGGGCACAGGTCCAGTGTGAACCGATTGGACCAACTGGGCCCAACATAGTATGGGGAAACCCGGTCAGACTTACTGGGTCTGACCCTGCCCATTGGGCAGGTCAGTCTGCTTTGTTTTGACCCGGTCCATTGGGCCCAGCCCAGCAGACCGCGAGGGTGGTTAGGCCCGGTAGCCACCACTAGGAAGCTCAGTAACTCAGCCCGGGTGACCGGGCTGGTTTAGCCAGTGACACCGCGGGGGAAACCAAGGGTCAGATCGGGAGACCGGGGGCTAGGAGGCCAGTAGGTAGGCCGCGCAGGGCGAGGGCAGGCCGAATGTTCATCGGTAGGCCGTGGTTGCACAAGGTCGGGCGCCAGGGCACTAGGGTGCTGTGCAATCAGCCGTCAGAGGCCGGGCAGGCCACCGGCAGGGTGCGGGGGCGCCAGGAAGGCTGCCAGTGGGGAACGGGGCACCGGGAAGGCTGTCGGCGGGGCATGGGGGAGTCAGGCAGCGCTCCGACAGAGGGTGGGGGTACCAGGCATCACATTGGCGGGGCACAGGGGCATCGGGCCGTGCACCGATGGGGTGCGGGGGTGCCGCGGTTCGCGAAGTCCTTGGGTAGTGAGACCCTGGTTCACCGTCCTCGTCTCCATTGCCTCTTTGACAAACCATCTTCATTGAATATGAACTAACAAGGGTAGGGTCGGACCATGTTCATGCAGCCCGAGCTCTCCTTGTTACGGTGATAGAAATTGGTGATTCTCATACCATATCTTTGTTCGATGGAGAATGAGGTTTATATTCAAATAGAAAATAACACAAAACTACCTACCTCGAATTCGGTGATCAATGATGGAGTCACGGAAGGAGGTCGTCATTCCGTCAATGTTGGAGGATGAAGAGCTCCAAGAAGACGAGTCGAGATGACATCGTTCGCGTTCTTCATGGGCGTCAATGCTTCCCTTTCTTGCCCTGATTGAAGGAGGATAAAGACAGCATTCGTCATTCTTCGTTCTTCATGGGAAAGAGTTCTTCATTAGAGGAATAATTTTCCAAGGGCTGGGTGTTGCCTCTCTTTGCATGTGTTTCACCACTTGAAGAAGCTGTCCCAAAACCTTCCTCCAAGTTTCCTTTATATAGGAGAGGGAGGTTTTGTCCAAAATTACATTGGCACATATTTCAAATATGGTGAATTAAAAGGGTGGTCCCCACCTAATTAAATTCGTGAGAGGTGTCACATTTAATTAGGTGGATTGTCAAGAGGCTCTCCCTCATTAAATATGGAGAGGTGAGAGGTTTTATCCTCCACCATTAAAAGGGGTGGGGTGGTCCCCACCCCTATTACTTAATAGAGAGGTTATGGGTCTCGGGTGGTCCCCACATCGTAACCTCTTAGGGGAGGTTAGGTACGGGTGGGCCCCACCACCATGACATCCCATAGGTGGTTAGGGTGTGGTGGACCCACCTTTAACCTCCCCTTGGAGGTTTTATCCACCCAAATAAATTAAATTTAAAACATTATTTTATTCAATTTAATTAAAAACCCCACAAAACTAAATTCCAAACTCGTAAGAACGCAACTGCGGTGAAGGTTTGAGTAAGAAATTAACGAAACTGAGAGTTCAATGGTGCCCTCAGATTTCAATTCCGTGCACCAGTTCAAAAGTTAAAAAAAACCCGTACGTACGTTTACTGAACATACCCAAACAAAACATCAGAAATTGATTCTGGGCACACGGGGCCTCAGAATCAAGTGCCGTAAAAAATTACGGACTTGTAAACTTCCCATGTATTTAAAAAAATTCCACAGGAAATCTGGGTCTTTACCGAAATTCTTATACATGTTATATAATTATTTAGGGAAACCACAATGGCATGATTAACTGTCAGTATTGAGATTTTAACCGAATTAAAGATCACATTCTCTATCAATGCTCCTTTTAGAAAATTATTTTCATAGTTATCCACTATCATCCATATATTTCAAAAATCAATAATATAGTTCTTCAAAATAGTAATCATGACTCTCTATAATGTGTATTCTGAATAAGAGATATATAAATTCTAGGGCTACACGTGGTTTATTGAAATCAATGTCACTACATAAATAACCTTCCTCAAGTAGTAATTTTATCTTCTAAAAAACTATTTCCATTCATGCATGAATTTAAACAAACTATGTTGTGATCAACATCCTCTAATAGTTTTATGTGGGATCTAACATGAGCCTTACTCTCTTTATTATTCCATCATTATTCAATGGCATATCATTTAAAAGATATTATAAATATGATATCATTATCTCATTGATCTAGAGTCCTATAATTATTAATGATCTCATCTAGAACCTCCTCTATATAATAAACACAAGGTAAAATGGATTATTTTAGTTTTAAAATTTTATAATGAAATAGAATATATACATTCCTTTATAAGGGATAATTTCACAAGTTAAAGACCATAAAATTAAAAATCATCAAACTCTATTAATGATTTCAAGCAATTTAAGCTACTATTGTGATCTAGAGTACCATGAATTTGAAGTAGTAAAGAAGAATGGCCAAATATAGAAAGATCCAAATAGGACACCCTTATGTATGAGAAATCTATAATAGATTTCAGGTAGTCAAGGAACCCATCCAACCGACACCGTATACAACTAAACCCTCTATTATTATTTCTCTACCTAAGTCTACATCCATTAAAACCAATTTCTATGAAGTTAATATAATCCATGAATTCATAAAAATCATTCATATCATTTCATGAATAAAATTCACTTCATTTTGAGACTGTTTGATGGTGGTATTGAAATTACTACAAAAAACTGCATGTTGACACCAAGATTAAGAGAATATAATTCCATCCATAGTTCTTTCCTCTCTCTTACATCACACTTTGTATATTTAATGGATATAAAAATGGATGTTAAATGTTTATTTACCTTGATAGTAACCTATTTAGAATAGGGGATGATGAGTTATACATGATTTGGATTATTTAAATTGATCCAAATGTTAGAGTTAATTGGGTTTTCAAGCATGGGATTATCTTGGAATAGTTTGATTGAATGTTTTTTAATAGAATGTATTTTATTCTCCAATTCCAATAAAAATAATAGGAAATGAAATGGTATTTATTTGTGAACTTTTTTTTTATCAAATATGATCATTTTGATGTGGTATCGAATAAAATGATATTACATATCATTTTAGATTTCATAGTTAGAAAGGCAATAAGGTTCAGAAACATGTGTAACATTGGCAGAGAGGGTATATATCTCTCGAGTATGAATTATAATTTTAATGACTTGTTATAACATTTTAATGGTATTCTATTTTATTTTTAATCTTTTATTTTACTTAAAAAAATCAATGAACACTATATATCTTCACTAAATGATGTTTGGCAATAAAATTTTTTATGAGAAAAATTAAGATATTTTGAGGATATTAACACATCATTGGGATTCTTGATCCTAGTATATGGAAGACATAATTTTACGATGATAACCTCTCCACCAATGTAATGTGGAATGGGAAATTATACAATAAAATTGTCAACAACCATTAAACCATGTTTTCCATACAGAAATAAATAAGAGAAATGAAAAATATTACAGTATGATTCCATCAAAATATTTTAGTAGAATGGATATATATAGATCATTCATATTTTAAATAGATGGAAATCATGTTTTAAAAACAGTCATATACTCATGATATTATTGAGTAAGAATATGAGTGACTGAAGTAAAAATCGTCGTAGAATAACGAAAAGAATAATCTATTAAATATATCCTTATGAATGTAAAGTAAACAAATTCCATTTAATAGGGATGGAACCGCATCTAAAACTAAGATATATGATAGCCACACTATCCTGTATGAAACCTATTTTTGATTCATTAATTTTTTATGGGATCTAGGGAAAGAGGACGTTGAGTTCATGTAGTGGTTGACATAAGTTTCCTCCTTATACGACCATGAAGATGGATCCTTTCTCTAAGAATATCTACCACGAGACTCATCCTCCTTTATATGACGATTTCAAATACAGAGATTTATACAATTCAAGATATCAAGTACTTCATAGTAACAGTGAATGAAAAATAAAATGAGATTGGAATAAAAAAATGTTTCCCAAAAGAAGATATATAGTCCAATAAGAAGAAATATATCATCCATGATAGGTGAGGAAAAATCCATTTTGACATGTATATGATCAACCATGTTATTTTCCAATTATATCAATCCAGTGAACAATATAAATGAGGATTTATAACATTTTCAACATATAATCCTTAAGTGGAAAAGAAATGAGGAATTTCCTAGAGGTATAATTATTTTTATGGTATCATTATATAATATTTAATCCATAATACTTGTAAAATGAAAATCATTATCCTCATTCTTTATAAATATCAAGCCTTGTTTTTTAGCATATCTCAAAATAGAGTTACACATTCACTATCCATGATTGAAAAGATGATTCCAATATTTAGAAATTTTACAACTTCTTACTTAGTAAACCCCTTTTGTGGTGGCATTAATATCATGTGAAATTAGGGGTTTGGTTTAATTAATTCTTTTAAAAATACCTTATGTCTACCAAAAATTGTGATATTTCATTTTATATTGGTAAAACCTAAAAAATTTACATAATTTATATTCATTATTACTTGTTACTTCTTTTACTACGTTTAATGTTTTAATTATTAATTTTTTTCAATATAAATGTATCTTTTACTTCTATGAATACATATCACAGTGTTTGTAGTAGTGACATCAACTCAAAAATTACTAGATTATTGATTGGAAGGATCAACTTTTGGTAGGATTCCCATGAAAAGTTTCATATCCAAATTTAAATTTTTTAATCTATTCATCCTCTAAATGATTATTTTATGCCTTTTGGCCCACCATATCATTAATTAATTTTTCCATGATTTCCTAATATTATTTTTAAAACTCTTGATTTTGGTTTGTTATTCTATAATAATGATATCCTAGAAACCCTCCTATTTAGTTCCATGCCTTACATATTTCATGAAAACAAATGTTATATCCTCTTTTACAGATATAATATATATATTTATATATATATTACCTAATTCACATCAATAAAATCATTTATTATATATAATAATGGTCTCCAATGAAGAATGGGAACATCTCATTCTTATTTTATCTCTATTATTGAGATATCATAATGAAAATTGAAAATTCCCACATTTTCTCAAATTAATCCAATTATTACGTAAGGATGTTTTGTCAAAGGATTAGTGATTTGAAGTAATAATCATATCCAATTTGTCTTCTATTATTATAATTTTAAAAATTACATAAGGGTATACTATTTAACCTAGATCTCATTTAAAAAACTTACATCTAAAATTTGAAGGGTAAAATTAATAATGGGACTAAAAATATTCTTGTATCTAGTATATTTCAAAGAAATATTGTTTAAAAACCATGTAAAAATTATTTACTTATAGAAATTACTCAATGTTCCTATAATATATTATTGTTTTACCGAAACTCCTATAGAAATATTACATATATATACATGATAAAAAATCAATTTTATTAATGGAACGTTTATGATTATTTGTTTTAAAATTTATATAAATTTCTATCTATGGTTGTCCACTCTTAATTATCTCATCCTTTACTAGAATGATTTGGGGTTATATTATTTTTGTTTTTTCTTATATTCTTTCTCTTATTATTTATACTATACTAAATAATTATAAACATTTTCAATTTCCACTATCTCATTTTATTTATTCTCATTCCCCTCTTTACATTCCTATCTATCCACCACATTAAAAAGCAGGTTTTATATCCTTTTCTACCAGTCTCACCCACTATTAAGTTTTATAAACATCACCTTCTCTATAATTTATTTTTTGTTCTAACAAATAGTGTATTGAGTAATATCTTTTAAGAAATTTGAGTAATTTAAACAATTTAGTGCTCTACGATTTATGGAACATATAACTAATTAATCAAATAAAATTATTACCTATTAATACACATATCTAACTTTTTTGATAAATTCAATAAGAATATTCTAAAATTATTTTTATGGTTTGTGATGATGGTTATGTCCATAATTTTTATGAAGTATGATAATTTTGAGGCTAATGGGGTGGATAGGGTTGTAATGTTCTCATGTTTTATAGTTTGTGTGTATTTCTAGGAAATCTTTAATTTTTGTTGAATTTTTTTCCACTATTTCATTTCTTATAGGTGAGAACTTGGTATAATTTTTTCAAACTACCATCCCTTTGTTTTTGGTATTTTATAATTATTGGGGGTGATAGGGTTTGTTAATGTAAATTTATTAATATCAAAATGATTAATGTATTTTGAAATACCTTTTATTTATTTTTATGCATTATGTAAATCACATATCTCATAGGATTGTAAAATGGTAGTATGTATTGGGATTTTATGTTGAGTTTCGGTTACCAAATGAAAATTATTGACAATTTTTATGGTTCTATACTCTTAATGATATAACTTTGAAAAATAATACCCTAAAAAATAATTTTCCAAATATATAAAATTCATCTCAAAATAAATAACATCCTAGAAAATATATGTTTAGTGTCTATGTAGATTGAATTCATAAAAACCTATTTAAAATATCTCCAAAAATTAGTCTTCTCACATAATAACCTTTTAGACATATTTTATATAATAAAATTCTTATAACTTAGGGAATGAAAACATGATAATGTGTGAGCTTAGATGCTCAAAAATGGTAATCACTCAATAAGATAACTGAATATAATAAGTGACTGTAGAGTGATCATGTAGGAATGAGAACATATTCTAGTTTCATGAACATATAATAATATAATAATACCCAATAAAAAATATCATAAATAATAATCCTGCAAATAAATATTTTGGTTTTACTTATGATATAATTAATAAGAGTGTGGAAACATAATTCATTAATCATGAGTAATTAAAACATAAGAATGGTATAATGATTTTACATATACTAATGTATTAAAAATATTTTTTTATACAAGATCTCTATCATGACCATCATTACAATGCGGAAATATTTCCATAATGTATTGGAGTTGATCTCTAACCCATTAAATATAATATCATGGGATATAATTATTTACAGAATAAATTGTAGGACTTTATAATTTTGGTCCCATCCCTGACTTATTGGACATTACTGATTAGGGGTTTATGTTCATGTCCAATTATATATCATCTCATGAGACTCAAAATGTTACCCAATCAATTGGAGGTATATATTAGACCCACCCATAACATAATAAAAAATTATATATGTGTACATTACAATAACATGAAAGAATTGTTAATTCAATCATAGATTAATTAACCCATGGGAAAGAGATGTGTTTTAATGAAAATTTAAACATAATATAGTTATAAGAAATAAAAGGAAGAGGGTGGATAATAAAATTTGATTATATCCCCAGTGAAACCTAAGAATAATAAATCTACATTAATATATACAAAAACCATATTTTAATAGTAATAGGACTTACATTGAGAAAAAAGAATAAATACCATTTTTATTTTTGGAAATATTTATTTTGAAATAAAAAAATTCCTAAAATGGAAGAGATATAATTTTTTATAGAGAAATAAAGACATGAAATGAATATATTTAAATAAAATGTGAAAATATTATAATAAAATTAATTCGCGCACATTATATTAAAAAGGATTATTATTTTGGAACATTTCTAATGAAATTCATGTCATTAATAAATAAACAACTTGCGGAAAAAGTAAAAATATATATTTCAAATTTTCATAAATAAAATAAAAATTGAAATAAAAATTCCATATGAAATCATGAATGCATGTATATGATCATTCCTACAACTATGTCAAGAATATAGACAATAAAGGGAAGGATTACTGACGAAAAACAGAAGATAATGTTGATTCCACTTACATGATTACTTTTATTAAATTGTAATAAAAAGGGAGGTGAAATGGTTTGGATATATGAAACCAACCAAAATTATAAAACTAGAAGAATATATATGATGTTTTAGAGACAATTAATATACAATTTACCCTAATGTGAATTTAAATATAGATAATATTTATTTCTTGGTGAGATTGGAAATGAATCCCATATGACTTCGGTAAAATTTGAATCAAAAGTCATTAAAAGGGAAAATATGATATAGATTTATAAATATGTGAAATTTAATTAAAATGTTTATAAAAGGAAATACATGGTATGTATATACCCTTACCTTTACTCTTGATTTCCATGAAATCACTCTAACCTTATAAATAATAAACATAACCATATTACTAACTTATTTAAGAGTCATATTCTTATTTATTACCATTTAAACTATTCCATTAAAATAATTTATTACACAAATATTAATTTTTTATTCTTTATTTTCATCATTCGATGATAATAATTTTGATTATTTTATAAACATTTAGTAATTTTGTTGTTAATTTTCATTATTTGATATTAACTTCATCATTAAAATATTAATCAATTTATATAAATAATTTTTAGTGATTTATGAATAACATTATCATTTTATGGATATTATGGGTATGGTTCTTGAGAATGGAATATATGAAGAGTATGTTCCGGGTAATTTACTGATAACCATAAATCACATTATAATGAATAATAATTTTTGGTGTCATGATACTAGAACCATATTAATTAATTAAATTAATCCGTAGTATCATATATTTACACTATTAATTATTTGAGGCTTATTAATAATGAGTTGGTTTAGCGTCATGTATGTAGGTTGTTGAACTCAGCCAAACATGAACATACTATACTAGTGAATTAGTAAGGGTTTTGAGTTATATAATAGTAGTAACTTTTATAGAAATTAATAATGACTTTAATAGAATAAAATTACAGTAGATAATGATATTTAGAAAAAAATTTAGATGATAAGGTAATTACAAATGTTATAGATGAATTTATATAATTAATTTTATGAATTTGTAACTTATCAACATGGGTTCCTTCAGAATGATGGTTTTTATAATCCTTATTCAAACTGGAAGAAAAATAATATATAATAAATATCTAGGACTAGGAAAGGTTTTAGTATTAAATATACAAACAAAGTTAAATGGTGGTTTGGGATGGGTTGAGGTGGGGTCCTTTTATATGTGTGTATTGAACACAATTTCATTAAATATTCATTCCCTAATGTATAAAGTAGTTAATTTTAAAGGAAAATGGATATTAAATAGAAAAATAATAGATATAGTTTATTGATAACTTAATATAAATAATTTATATCAATTTTTTTTGATATTTTAAGTCTTTTTAAAATATTTTAACCCCATTTCCTTTATTTTTCTTTTACCGTGTTATCTATATTTTTAACATTGTAACTTATTTTTACACCTAAAAATGATCTTGAATTTCATACCCGTTTTCATCAAAATGATTAATTTTTTATTCTATTTAATAGAATTATATGCTTAAATATATTAAATTTTTATTGAAATTAAAATGAAAATATATATAAATATATGTATTTATTAAAAAATATCTTTTTAAACATTATGTGTTATAAATTCTACTTCATAACAATTATTAATTAAGTATGTGTTAATATATGTTTTTATAAATTGAAACATTTTATTATAATATTCTTTTAAAATTGTTTCATTTAATTTAATATTCAAAAAGGCACAACACTTAATAAAAATTCTTTCATAAAAAATATCCTTATTATCAGTAATGCATTTTAATTACATCCCAGTAAAATTAATCATTTATCATATAGTCATTTAAGTACTTCAAATTAATTAGAATTATAATATTTCATTGTATTTTGTAAACATATTAAATAATTGTTTTTTAAATAATAATATTATGTAATGAAAAAATATATATTTATAATAAAATATTTTTATTTTTTATTTTATTTAATTCTGTAATTATTTATTATTTTGGAATTGCATTACTTTTATTTTGTTACTAATAATAACACAATGTCAATGTACTTACTGGTTACAAATATATAAAACAACCAAAAATCCAATGACCATTTGTCCAATGACCAAATATATAATGGCCATATATTTAATTACCATATATCCAACTAACATATGTATAAAAATCATATGTCCCACAATAATATACAAAATTTCTCTATTTAATTACTATATACAGATTTATATACTTCTCTAAAATCATTCGTCAAATTCATTTAACTTTTTCAAAAAATATATATATTTTTTAATTATTTTCCTTCATTTTATAGTTATAATCAAATGCATTATCATCAATGAAAACCTTAATGAAAAATAATTCATTTAAATGGTGTTTTTATTTAATTAGGGTATTATTGTATTACGGTTCTATTATTAATTTTTTCACATTATATTATCCTTATTTGTTATTATTTATCTAATATTGTAAAAATTTTTGACAATAAAATATATTATTGTTCATTTTAGTTTAGTTTTTCATGTATTATATGATATCATGTTTTTTCATCTACTTGATTGTTTTTTATCCTCAGAAATCCCCCATAACTTTTATTAAGAAAAGAAGTATACGAAGTATACTCAAGAAAGCATCATGTAAATTTAGGACTTTTTAGAATTACCTCACTATCGAGGAATGTATCGATCATATCATGGTTGAAATCATTATTCGAATGTATGTATTTATAGTCAGACATCAAGAACATATAAAGGGAACTTTTCTAAAAGGTCATTGAATCGATCCCATAGTTTTATTTCCAAATCCCTATATTGATTAATGTTTTTTGTATCTCATTCCATAGCTTCACCATTCTCATTCATATAATGTATTTATCCAAAAATAAATCCCATAGGATATCCTAATTAGGGAAGGAATTATTTAGTAACTTTTTATAAAATCATCCACTGATCATTGAGTGGGAATCATAATGTACTCAACCTTATGGAATCTAATATTTCTCATTTATGTTCAAATATATCATTAATTTTTAATAATATAAATAAATGTATTTGAAGAAGGTTATGATTCATGATTAAAATTTACCCTATAATTTTAATCATCCATGGAAATATATTTTTTGACTACATTACAATTCTCTTATATTTCTATTTAAAAAATGTTTTTGGTAGCCCCATGAATGGACAGTAAACCATAGTTTATAATTATTTTAACATTAGGAACTTTTTGTGGTTTTTAATTTTGTTAGTCAATGGATAATTATTTATTAACTTCATCAGAAGAAAATGGTTGTTCATTCCCTTATATGCACGAGCCTAAATGATTAAAAAACTTGTAGATTATATGATTGTATCCCAAAGTTTATTTTGAATCCTTACCCCTTGATTGAGTGTTTTAAATTATTCTCATAAATTTTTTATCTGAGAGAAAAAAAAACCTATTTATATAATAAATAAAAAATAATAAAATAAAAAATAAAATGAATTTTTTAATCCTCATTAGTTTTTAAAGTTTCTCATTCTGTCACTATAAATAATTCCCAAAAAGGATGGGTCCAATCAATGTTTCCAAATGTAATGGGATTACATAGTATAAAAATGATGTGGTCGATCCATTATTTTACTAATATGGTATAATATATTATAATTCTTTGGTAGGAGGGATGAAAGAAAATGAATATCGTGTTATTTTATAAAAACCTGAAAAATAATTTTATGAAATAAAAAATATCAAGTTTTATTTTTTATAAATTCAAATTGATTATCATAATTTCTTTAAAACAATTAATTTAAAATAGAATAAATAAACCAATATCAATTGATCATTTTTTTCAAGGAATTTATTCTATCCATTCAAGAATTAATTCAACTATTTGTATATAAACTTTTACAGATGAAAAAAATATATTTATACTAAATTAAAATTATATTGGTAATCTAATATATATAATTTATTCAATGAAATAAATCATCTTATGTTCATTATTTTCAATAATAAAAGAAAAATGACAATTCCATATAACTGTTAACAGTTTATTTCTCTCAACCATTATGGATACCCTCCCTTGAGAAATTTTTTTGTCGAATATTAACTATGATATTTTATAATAAAATAATTTCTATAGTGATTAATAACTGAGAGTACTTATTCATTAATGATATTGATAAATAATCTATGTGGAAAAACATCTACTCCATATTTATCACTTCTTAAAGAACATGACACTCATGGTTGAAGAGAATTCTATAATAAATAAAATTTTCATTTTATCGGCTATGTGAAAGAAATAAAATTGTGGTTTGTGAAATTATGAGACTAAAAAATATTTAAAAAATATAATAAAATAAAAATATTGATCCATGAAATAATGATTAATTCGATAAAAATATGTTTTTGAATTGAATTTTTTTCTATAGATCTCAAAATTACCAAGTAAATTTTGAATAAAAATGTTATAAGTTTGTAAAATGAAATGTAGACACCTAATAGTATTATAATAAATCGGACACAATTTATAGGATTGAAAATAAAATATGATGGGATCCTCGATATTGGAGAAACACAACAACTTCAAAATGAATTCTCTAAAATGGCAAGATCTCTTTTTCATTTATCCAATATAACTTCATCTATAGTGTGGTGATGTGTATCTTTATATAGTTCTTTAAGAGTTAAAAATTCTATAAATTATATGGGAGATAAAAAAATAATTTATATCTTCAAATCATTTTCTTTATCGACAATCCATCTTGAAAAATATCATTATGGTAAAGGATATGTCATTGTATCTAAAGGAAAATAAAAAGAATGACTCCAAATATGATCTATTATATATTTGTTTGATCATAAAGGAAAATGTTCCCAAAATATAATGTTTTATAGAATATTCCTCATAATTTTATAATTAATATATTACTATTACCCATAGGTTGTTCGGTCTATGGCATTGACATGTCTCGTCTCCCCCCTTAATCTCTCATGTCATACATGGGTGTTACCATGTATCTCCACAACATAGATATTCCAAAAAATATTTTATTTTCTCAATTTTTTCATTTGTAATCCAATATTCACTTTCTTAAAAATAATTAAAAGTTATTATCCACTAACTAGTCCCCAAAAATAATTTTTCAAAAATAGGTTATCCTATGAGGCAAAGTATTGTTTTTTGGGTTCCTTTTTTCCATTATCACCCAAAAAATAGAAAACCAGTAATGCAATTATGAAATAATATAACCATTAAATATCTAAAAAGATTCATCATGAAGGAATTTAACACTTTTCCCCTTATTTTGATACATTTTTTTCACTTCCCTTGATATATAGTTTCTAGATTCAACCATATAGTATAACCCTACAACATTCAAACATACAAAAATTATATTTTTTATCAACCCATTATTATCATATGTTGGTAAATTTATTTTTTTTGTTCTCCATATTCATTTTAATAATTACTCCCAACTCAGAACTTGTATCCTCAGACACATATTTAATAAAAAAATTAGAAATTTATGTAAATTAAAATTTTCCCTTGAAGACACACCATACAATAATAAAATAGATAAACTTACCTGGAACACATGTGATGTACATTACAAAATATAAAGGTATGATCATATAAGTACTAATGTTAAATATTCCCAACAATTTCAGGTGATCTAACACTATTTATAAATCCTTTACATTTTACAACAACGAGAAATCCATAGAATACATTATACACTTTAGAAAATGATAAATGGAAATTTTTTCTCTTACAAAAGTTCCTGTAATGTGATAATAGGGTTTTCATGGATACATTAATTTGAATCTAATTTTGATATAGAGAAAATACAACACCTAAAGGAAATAGTCTATATTTCATCTAAATTCTTCTAGATAATGATATTATCTAAAAAATATTATTCCACCCAGTTATAAGATTTTATTATATACATCTTAAAGGTCAGAATATACCATCCCATCATTGATCACATATTAGTGATATATAATAAATTATGAGACGTTATTGAGCTATTAAATATTAATTTTCTTTGGGAAATGTCGATCATTTCTTATAAATAATCAATTTTATAAGTGGATGGAACTTTTTAGACAAAAATTTCACAATATTAAGTAAATAAAATTACCTGAAGATATTACCTTATTTTTTTCCATATTTTGGAATTTAAATTTGGTATAAGAGAAATTATATCTTTTATATGAAACCCCTAACCTGTACATCCAAATAATGTGAAATTATATTATGTCACTCATTTATAACACTAGATTTTATTATGTTTGACATTACCCAAAATCAAAAGATAACTTTCCATTGGACATAATCACATAATATAAGAGATATTATTACAAATAATAAATATTAAACAATGTTATAGATGTATATATGTATCTATATATTCCAACCATCAAAATATATTTTATTTTTTATATGTTTTATGTAAAAAGAAACTGGTGAGTTTAAATCCAAGTAAATGTATCAATTTATCACGAAAGTGTTCCAAGAAAGATTACGCCACAAAAAACTGGTTAGATTATTTTATTATCATAAAACATGGTTAATTTTCATAAATATGAATTATATTTATGTAAAATGTTATAATTATATGGTGTTGATCATGTGGTTTAAATATCTCATAAGATAATGCCTCCATATAAATCATAGTATCACAATGGGATCTTAAAAATTTTACCTATTAATGATATGAAATAATAATTCATCCAATATAGTATCTATGATTATGAAATATTAA
This sequence comes from Viscum album, assembly GCA_963277665.1. Taxonomy (NCBI): domain Eukaryota; kingdom Viridiplantae; phylum Streptophyta; class Magnoliopsida; order Santalales; family Viscaceae; genus Viscum; species Viscum album. The sequence goes on from OY728162.1 coordinate 243,115,186, forward strand.
TAAATGTATAATGGGATATTTATTTTTGGGTCTACCCATCATATATGTTTTCTATTATATTATAACATCCTTGGATTTTCATACATAAATATTACAAAATAGTATATGAATATTAAATATATTTCACAAACAAACACCCAAGGGTAAAAATGGTTCAGTGTCATTGTAAAATAGGTACATAATCACAAAACTTAATGAAATATCATTAATATCTCCCATAACGATCTTCTTCTTTTGTTCACTCAATAAACATACCAGACTAATAACCTTTTTTGACAACATGGGAAAAGGTAACTAAAAAAATTGCGATCTCAGATCACATGTAAAGGTAAACATGAGAGATATCATTATATGATCATATGGATGAATAATATAATCATAATTTTATGATATCATGAAAATAACATTCAATTTTTATAGCCATCATGCCATAGATAAAAAACACAATCCATGGGCTCATGAATTATCATTATAAAAGATATGATTCGTTAGATAATGAAAGAATCATAATTCCAGAACTATAATCCCATGTCATAAAACGGTGGCATAAACATAGCTATATAAACCATTTCATTTGTCATGGTTAAATAACAATACCATTAAACATAATGGATCATATCTCAAAACCTCTTTCCCTTTATAGTTTAAGCCCAATAGCCTATGTTCCATTGTCGGTCAATAACTTATACTTGTTTACCATTTTATCATATGATATAAAATACTTTACCCAATGCATTAGAGTGATATATAGGTCCCAACCATCCTTGGTTATATTGATACCCCCATACTTGGTTATAACGTAACCACCGTCACAAATGAAAACCAAAAATCTGTGTGCCCCTAGATCAAAAAACATTCATCATACAAATACCCATGAAATGAAATGGTCTTCTTAAATCATTTAACCTATTTAAATCTATGAAAAGAAATCAATTTCATAAAACATTTACTCATAGAAAAACCCATGGAATATAAATGGTTTTTTAAAATTATTTTCATCACAAACATAAAATATTAAGAGAATGAATATAGATAGTTTTATTTGATCATATCCCCAATACTGATTATGTAACTTCAAAGGTTGTCATCTTGTTGGAAAATTATTTTGAAAGAAAAATCACATGGACCATTTATTTAGGAAAAAATAATTTTAACTTTGAACATCAATTATTAAAACCTATTTTTTTCAAAATCATTTTGTTTGAAAAAAAATTTCAATCATTAAAGCGAATCTTTAAGAAACTTATTGAGGAAAATTTCATTTTTATTTTGAAAAAATTCTTCAAAAACTTTAAATTTCATAAATTTAAAATATAGGACATTCTTTGAAAATATCCTTGTAAACTTTTACATGAATGTTTTAATCATTTTATAGTAATGATTATGAGAAATATAGTTCATGTCGTATATGTTAAAAATAAATATTTCTTTCACAGTTTTTGTAAAAAAGTGCCTTTCTTGGAAAATGATTGGATGATTCCTTTAAAACATGATTGAAAAAAAGTGAAAAATGGGTAAGTATTTATTTAATCAATAATTGTGTAAAAAATATATTTCTAAAATCACTTTAAGAAGAAACATATATGGTTAAAATAGTGTTTTCATCTAAAGGGATATATAATGGGAAAGTTGCAAAAACAATTATTTATATTTCTTATGTATAAAGACATTAAAATTAAATAAAAACATTAATTGTATTGAAAATATAATAGGATATTAAAATTAAATAGTTTCTTGAGATATTCATTATATTATTTTATAATTATATACAGAATTATAAATAATATCGATAAATAATGAGATTGTAACATTAAACATTTACCAATTTGGTATATTTTAAATCGTAAGAATCAGTTAAGAATGAAAATTATATGTATATTTTTATACAAAAATTTAATTTTAATAATCATTATATTCATTAATAGGTAGTATGTACACCAAACAAAATAAATGAGTGGTGAATATGGAATGTGTCCCATAGAAATAAAAGTGAGCAAAAAATATCTTACCTTAAGTATCTACATCATTGGTACATGGTTGAACGTCATGTATAATAAATATTGAGTTATTATAAATATATTTAACCAGAATAGTCATATGTATCATACCATATATGATCTAATTATGAGATTTTATTTCCTATATATTAACAAATCCCTGTTAAAAACATGTTTCAGGTAATAACTCATTTATTTTATTCAGGTATTCTTTTATTTGGTATTATCGGCCTTTTCATATTAATGCTGGTTATATCATATCCAAAATTTTAAAAAATATATAAATATGATATATATTAATTGAATATTTTTTACATTAATCCATTAAATTTAGAGATAGAAAATTTATTACACCTTTCATTGAGATGGTAGGTCATCCGTATGGTTTAATGTTGTTTCCATTTTCGCGAACGATGAGAAAAAAGAAATAAAAATAATATTTTGTCTTTTAAGAATGATTTTTATTTAATATATATCTCATATATCTATTAAATTTACCCATATTACCCACAATTCAATGTGTTAGTGAAAATAAAATTGCATCGTTTCATAAGGATGTAAATTATTGTACACAAGAACGACATTGTCATATCCCCTAAAGAATGGAAAGTAAGAAGGGATATGTGATATAATAATTAAATAAGTAGAATTATGTCAAAAATATTATATATATTTATTTAATATATATTTATTATCGTCCACGTAAAACCAAAATGAAAAACACATCACATTGGTTTGTGAGGTGGTAGTACGCCATACACAAGAGAGATGTTATTTTTTTCCAATGGTTTGGGAGGTAAGAAGGTATATGCGGTATTTTTTTCAATATGTATTACAATACTGTAAAAATAATATATATTAATTAAATAAATAATTGTATTTATCCTTATGAGGTGGTCATTGAAAATGAATAACATCTGTTTCTGTGGCAGTAATCTACCATACACAAGATCGATAATTCTGTTTATCATTTGAATTAAACATAAATTGATATAGGTTATTACATAAACAAAATAACATATAAATATATTTTAAATACCATTTTAACTATATCATAAAAATTAATCAACATTTGAAGGATGTGAAGGAAAAAATAATACAAAACACAAGGTTAAGAATTCTACCTCTTCATTAGAGAGACTCTTTTGTTTTACACCAAAATTAATCATAGTAGGGGATATTAATAACACTAATACATATATGATGGGTGAAAGGAGTTAAGTATGGTATATTGGTTAGTTTTCTATGAACCTAATGGGGTTTGAAGTGTTTTACAGGGAGATGGGGTGGAATTTTATAAGTGGGGGAGAGGACACACACTATAGTTTTGAAAAGAACAAAGGGAACCCATGTTTTTGAAATTGAAAAGGATAAAAAATTGAGAATCATAAAAAAATATAGATTATATGGTCTAAATATTCTCATTAAATTCATGTTTGAAATGTTTCTTTGTAAGTTTCCCCTTATCATTTTTAATTTTACCCCTGATAAACTCGTTTTATCATTAAGCACTGTGATTAATTTTTACTATTTTTAATATTAATTTTGATAAAAAATTATGATTAACTTATTATATAATATAAATTATTCTTACAAAAAACAAAGAATCCATTTTTTCAAATTACATTCCCAAAAGTTGAAAAAATAAATTTAAAATTAGACGCACAGACATGACAAAAAATGGTTTTCCAATGATACACTTTTTATAAGTAAATTGTATTAATAAATATATAATTTAAATAATTTAACTTTTAAAACTTTTTTAACATTAAAAAACATATAATGTAGTTAAAAAATGCAGCTTTCGATAAAAATAGTTTCATCACTATTCATAAAAAAGTAATCATTTCAGAAAAAACCCAAAAATTCATCATAAGATAAATTTTACATGTTGATTCTAAAAAATAAATTCCAGTTTTCAATTATATTTTTCTAAAAGTTTAAAAAATTAATTTTTTTATCTTTTCACAAAAAATAATAATAATATATGTTTTCAGAAAAATGTATTTTTGAAGCATATAGAAGATTTACCAAATATTATTTTCATATATAAAAAATATTTCATTTATATAAAATCATCATAATTGTGATTAATATATAGTTATTCATATTCATAAATAAATTTTAAACTACAAAGTTATAATAATATTAATAGTATATCAGGGTTCATTAAAACTCATTGTTGTGCAGAATGAAAGTTAAAGAAGAAATTAAATTTATTCAAAAAAATATTTCTTAAAATATAGTGTAATTACATTATAACCCAATTGAAATGATCTTATACCTTGAAATTAATAACATTGATAAAAATTGAGGATACATCTCCCTCATCACATCTTCAGGTTCCCAAATAGGTACCTCAAGTTGGTTGTTTTAGCAAAAAAACATTTACCAAGTGAACGGACTTATTTCGTATAACTTTATCTTTATAATCTATAATCTACAAACACTATTCCTCATTGGAAAGATAATTATCTAGTGATATTATCTCTCAGTTCACTATATGTAATGGATCATGTATGTACTTCCTTGGGATAAATACATTGAACACAACATGAACCTGAGAGAGGATTGGTAGAAGTGTCATGCGATAAGATTTGGTTAAGATATAGTAAATAATTTAAAATGAAATCATATACCTTGGGATTAGTTTCCAATTAATTAATCCTTGAATACAATTTTAGAAAGACTATACAAATTACATTTAACTCCACATTGTATCAACAATTATCATCATAACTTTTTCTATCGAAATTGTGTCACCCATATATTTTCCTGAATAAACCAAACATTCTCTTTCATTTATTTAGCTAGCTCATGTCCGAATAGAATTTTTTCCAATATCATTCCATCATTTTGGATTTATAAACTTCTTTCCATAAATCTCTTTATAGGGATCCATTATAATTCTTGAGTAAAAGATATTATTTTATAAAAAATTAACTAGAGGATGGTGTAGATCCCAACCACCATTAAAATACATAAAATACGATATTAGAATATTCTATAGGGTTTAAATTGTTCTCTTATAATGAATATCTATCTAAGGATAATAAAAATTTATGAAACATAATTTTGTGTCAAGCTATTTATGAATACATTTCTAAAACATCGAGGTAATCCCTAGATCCTGACCATATAAAATTTAATATGGTACTCCATGCAACCTTACAACTCATTAAAGTATATATTGAAAAGATTATCAAAAGGGAAATATATTATGATAGTATTGAAGTGATCTATTTCTGTAAGTGATCATCCTAAACCCATAAAAAATTATTCACTTTAGTCATTTTGGGGCATTTGATGACAAAATCCATAGTAATATTTTTCCCATTTCCATTATGGTATAGATAATAATTATATTATCACTTAAAATTTTCTATATCATACTTAACATGATACCATACCATGAACCAAGATAAATTATCAAAAAATTTTATCTTTATGTTGTTCCACCATAAATGACCATTCAAATAGGCCAGTGGTAGGTATTATAACCTTATTACCATTCGGTTCTGGGATCATGTATAAGGACCCGACCTTAAACATTACATATTATTGAAGTAAATGAATAATTTACATAGAGGATCTTTTCAGGTTTAGAGTTTTAAGGAATTGGGATGTAACTATTACATCTCAAAAGATTACAAAGTGGACAGTTCTACTAAGTCTCCATAAGAGAAAAAAATCTTAAAAAGAAACTTGTCTAGTTCCATGTTTTAGATAGCATGATGTTTCCTTGTTCCCATCCTTGACCCTATTCCACATTATGTCCTGTGAAAAAAAATTCAATAAAACTTGGGGTGAGCATAAAAAGCTTTGTAAGGGATACACAAATAAGGAAAACTGTTAGTTTTTCAAAAAACCAAGTAAACCATGATTTCTTTATCAAAGTAATACTTCTCACCTTTATGAAGTAGTATAAACTGTTCAATGAATAAAAGATCATTAAGTACCCTTTTGTAACCAAAATATTACCATAAAACCCATATAAAGAACACATAACATATAAAGGTAACTTGGGACATAAACATACATAAATGGAATAACCATAAGGTCGACTTCCACACATATCACTTAAATATATTGACATAATAAATCCATTATCAAAACCATTTTCAATTCCAAAATACATAAAAGAGTATATGGTATTTATTTACATTTAAAAATATAACAGCTTGTTGAGGAAGCAAAATATCAAATAATACTCGCGGCGGCGGAAAGGTCGTTGTCACTACGTACATTAAAAAGAAGCATACTTTTTGTCGTTTAGAAAAACACTTCGTAGTGAAAAAATTCCATTCGAAGAAAAGTAAAAGTCAAAGTGTTTTATACACCATATAAAAGAAAGTTGTGTATAAAACAAAATATTCCTCAATGAAAGGAGATTGAGACGAAGTCCCTTATAAAGTCGGTATCCTTAGATTAAGGATAAATCAATTACATGATTATGTGTGACAAATATGAATACACCAAATATAAATGGATATTAAGTGTAAAACAATCAGAGGTAATTCACATATAATCTTTTAAAAACAAAACCAATGACATAGATATTTAACTCAATGAAATGAGATTGATTTATGATTTCACATACAAGTTCGTCTAAATGACGTAAGAATTTATCAATGAGATGATTAAGTGTAGAAATAGTATATCCACATAAAGGATTGTGTAAATTACAACATAGAGACTCCACACATAATCTTGGCATAATAAAATCAATAATTAGAGGTTTAACCCAAAGAATTGAAAGTGGGTTAAGAAGTTCCCTTATAGAAATCCGACATCCTAATGGCCTCACTTTAAAATTTAAAAAACGAGTTGATGAGAGAAAAAATGGCATGTCATAACTTGGACATAAAATTTACATCAATAAGGATATATAATAACATATCCCAAAATAATAGTATGTGAATTAAAAGACATAACAAAATAAGTATTTTAGAAAGAGGAGGGTGAAAAGTTCCCTTACCGACATGGGTAAGTTTTGAAACGTACACCCCATGGAAGAAGGTTCATACAATGAAGTTTTAAATACCCATAATTTAAATTATACTACAAAAAGAGTATAATAATGGGCAGTATATAAAACACTAAAATAAAATGTTGGAAAACATAGCATAAATGTCACGGGAATAAAAGTGAGATGAAAAATCCCTAACGAAAACTCAGCAGCCTAATGACGCCACTTAAAACATACAATTTTTTTTGATGAGATCAAATAGGTTATATAATAATATGAACATAAAACCTAGAGTAAGATGAATATAAAATAACATCCCCAAACATAAGAAATATGAGCTTAAAAGAAATGACATAAAAGAGAGTGCTTAAAAATAAAGAGAGATGTAGGATCCCTTACCTGAAGTCCGACTTGTCTTGTTCATTTCTTTATATTCCTGAATAATAATATTTGGCCAATATATAATTTCATAATGCAATCCTCTAAATATTATTATTCAGTTCATTTCACATATTATAATGTTATAATAATTGGTTATGTGAGTTCATATCAGACGTTTTTGTCGATGTTTGGTACATGAGTCAAAAATGAACTTGTTTGAAAATGATTGTCCATGTAGTTAAAAGTAAATCATCTCCAGAATATTATTAATGATTTAAATATAATATATATCCAGTACATATCCATTTTATACTATTCCATGTAATTTGGAGATAAAAATAAATGAAATGCACCGTTCATGGAGACGGTAGGCCGTACGTACGCATGAACGCTACTTTCATTTCTTTGACATATTAATGGAATTAAAAATAATTGAGAGATATATATATTATAATTCTAGTATTATATATATGTTATATAGGTCACATAAGTTCTTTAATTTCATTCTTTATACATTTCATGTATTGCATGAACGAGTCACATCACTTGAGGGGGCAGTAGTTTACACTTCCTCGTATGAAATTATTGAATTTTCACAACATATGAAGCATAAATGTATGTTTTAAATATAAAATACATAAAAATATAGAAAATATAAATACCATATATATCATATATAAAATAAAATTTCATCATAATGGCTCCCTTTAATGTTGTTAAAAGAATATTGAACAATCATCATTTCATGAGGCAGTAATTCGCCATCCACAAAAACAGTATATTCTTTAACCATTGGAAGGAGGTGTGTGTTAGTTTATCTCTAACAATTCACATAAAAATATACTATTATATTTATGATACTGGTGTTGTTACAAAATAAAGGAATAAAAAGAGTTTAGGGGTTTGGAGAAGCAAAATAAAACAAAAGAACACAAGTGAAGACATTACCTTTAAATCAGGTAACTCTTTTTGATTTGATCTCAAAGGCTTCCTTGGAATAACTTATCCCCAATGTGAGGATTCTAAGAGTAAGAGAGGGATATGTAGAGACACAATGGTCAGGTTTTGGCCGAGACAAACCCTTTAGAGGTGTGAGTAAGGTGGTAGAGTTGGGGGCCTTTTATAAGAGGAGAGGAGGGGCACTCTTGGAATGTCTTGATAATTAACATTATTATGAAATGATTTTCTGATTTTAAAGGTCCCAAAATTATATATTTCTAGGAAAAGGTGATAATGTTTCTAGAGCCACCCATAAAATAGGTTTGTGACAAGTTTAAGACATATATTTCACCCTATCTTCTCATTTTATGTAAATCATTCATTTATGAGGTAATCACTGTATCATCAGGGTTTCATATATAAAATAATTTATTTAATGTCTAAAATTTTTATAACAAATATTATGATGTAGGAAATCTTTTTATCTTTCTAATGAATGTTTATAGTAAAAAATATGACTTGTATAACCCCATGTAAAAATTGTTTTAGTAAAACAATACATGTTTGTGACATTTTAATTTTAACTTTAAATAAAAAGTTATTAATGTCATTTTCCAACCAAAGTGGCTCCATGGGGTCCCCAAGATGACCCATGGAGTGTATTGGTCGTTCATGACTCATCCAATAATGTTAGGACATTTTTCAAGGTCATTTCATATTATTATAACATTATCTTTACCTTAAATTACACTAATTACCTCTAATCGCGATTAATAAAACATACAAGTTACTATTCACCAAAAAATTATTTTAATCTCATTGAACAAAATTTTACTTCATAATGACAACCATGTATGTAGGATTTTTAAAAATCATATCACATATGTGGTAAAGTTTCATTTAAATTAAAAATTAACTTCTTTAACTACCACTTAGTGGTTTCACTATTCATCAAAAATTGATGTTTTTCAGAAAATTACAAAAAATTCACCCTAATCTATATTTGATATTCCGAATTAAAAAATGATGTCTATTTTGAAAATTTCAAAATATATAAGTTTCATTAATTAATTTAATAATTCATCCCCGCTGTCAAACCAAATAGCATGTTTTTAAGAAACAATATCTATTAAAATATTGACACTAGTTTAAGTCCAATTTCAAGGTTAAATTAATTCCAATGACCACCATTGGATTAAATGGTAAAAATATATTTTAAATAAAATTTAATCTAAATTAAAAATATAATATATCCATATAAAGAAATAAGATTAAAAGAATGTTTTAAATTAAAATGTAACATTTGAACAAAAAATGATCTTTATCGAAAAAATAACTGAAATACACACAAAGTAAATTTGGATATCCAGATTCTAAAGAAGGATTTTATTTTGTCAAATACAACATATAAAATTGTCAAAATTATTTTTAAAAAGGGTTCTCCATCAAAAGGTGGTTAATAGACCTTTCAAATAATATTAGAAGATTTATGCTTAAAATTGGATTCATTTGCATTTTAAGCCTATAACATTTATTGGATAAATGTAAAAATATTTATCAAACATATGTAATAATTTTGTAGTTATTTCTGTTCATTCCTGCCATTACAACGGCTTGGTGTTAACTATTATAATATTATTATATTATTAGTGTGAAACGTAAGATTTCAAAGAAACTCGTTGTTGCGTATTGGGTATGCCATCGAGCATAGCATTACATTTAAAGTAGTATTAACATTTTATTCACAAATATTGATAAACATTAGAATGTAATATTATTTATTTACCTGGGATGTTAAATACTTCCCCCATTTTAGGAATTCTGTCCTCGTAATTTAAAAATTGGTCTTGGAAACTTCATTAAAAGTCCCATATCGGAACAAGAGTCAGTAAAACTATCACTTTAATAGAAAGGAAGATAAGTACAAAGGTCACCCGAGTTAACCCATAATAGGATTCCAAGTATGAAAATATGAATATAAAGGATAAAACAAAGGGTCATGTTCTGATGGAGTGTGATAGTAAACATGTTTAGGAGAATGTTAACCAGCAGAAATTCACAAACTCGTGATGGGTGAAACGGTATTCGATTCCCCAGTAGGAAAAGTTAACAGACAACATTTTTGTTTTAAGTTTCTCTTAATTGAGGAATTTATTTTTTACATTAACTAAATAATAATGAAACATACTTACTTGTCACATAGACTTTAAACTTTTACTAGATTCCTTATTCAAACTCATATTTTCTCCAAAAGATGAGTATTGAGGAAGACTTGTTTGCATTAAGAGTACTATAATCAACTTCTTGAGAATCAATTAATCCACAAAAGAGAACTATATATTTTCCATGTATTTATATCTCAACCAAATAAAAACCAAAAAGTTTAGTACGAGATCAGATAATACCCAAAAAGAATATTTTTTTATAAAAAGAAAAACTACTCCTAATCTCCAAAATTTGTCAAACAAAACCCAAAGTTCAACGAAGACCATTCAATCAACAATTTGTCCATCAAATTATTCAAAATAAACCAAACTAAGATTGAAACCCAAATATTTGAAGGACTTAATCACATATTCTTCCAAGGTACAAATTAACATTTATCTCCAAATAACATCAGTTTCTCTTAAAGTCTCATACTGAAAAGTAATTAACCTAATCAGATATCCTCCATGATAGGTTAATAATTTCCATAGATAACCCAAAATAAACTTACTCTTGATTCATAAAATCATCTAACTAAAAATATTTTTCAAACTAACCACGGACTTGACGTAGTCCAGTGGTAGGCGATAAATACCAGTCGCACTTTGGTTGTGGGTTCGATTCCCGCAGCATTGTCTGACGCGATGGGTTGTCACACGGTCTGCGTGTTGTCCTTTTTCCAAAACTATATAATTCTTAAAACATTCCCCAAAACAAGATAAAATCTTCAAAAATATCCATAACATAATTTATCCTCATGTTTATCTCATGTCATTCATATTCCATCATTACTTATAGTAACCCATAATTACTTCAAAAGTATGGATCATATAAACCAGAATGGTTACCTTTATAATTATTACCTGAACTTCCATGTCGAGTTGGTTCTCTCATACATGATGCATTAGATAACTCACCAAGGTTCAAGTGGTTGATCATGACTTCTGATAGTTGGGTTAGAATAACCACAATATTTCTCATTGAATCCCCCATTTCATCCAGTCTATTAATCAGAGAACCACCACAGTTTCCTTCAAATCCATTGTCACTTTGGTTCCTGCTAGATCCATCCATTTACTAAAACCAAAAAAAAATATTAGTGTGAGTATATCAAAAAAAATCATTATGTACTAATAAGGATGATAAAAACTATGATATACTTACTCATTCACTTTATCTAAAAACTATGACACATTCTGAAATCCTAACCATTATGGTAATGTCACTTATGCTTAAAGAATACCCGAACCTCTGAAGTTATCTAAACCGACCTCTGATACCAACTGTAAGGACCTTAGCCTTAAACATTACTTATTATTTAATTAAATGAATAATTTTCATAGATGATCTTTTCAGGTTTAGAGTTTTAGATAATTGGGACGTAACTATTACATCTCAAAAGATTACAAAGTAGAAACTTCTACTAAGTTTCCATAAGATAAAAAAACTCTTAAAAAGAAACTTGTCTAGTTCCATGTATTATATATCATGAAATTTCCTTGTTCCCATTCTTGAACCTATTCTACATTAGGTCTTGTGAAATACATTTTAATAAAAACATGGGGTGAGCATAAAAAGCAAAGTAAGGGATACATAAAGAAGGAATACTGTTAGTTTTTCAAAACAATAAGTAAAACATGATTACATTATCAAAGTAATAATTCTCACCTTTAAGAAGTAGTATAAACTTGTAAATGAATAAAAGATCATTACTTACCCTTTTGTAACCAAAATAATACCATAAAACCCATATAAAGAACACATAACATATAAAGGTAACTTGGGACATAAACATACTTAAATGGATTAACCATACAGTCAACTTCCACACATATCAATTAAATATAATGACATAATAAATCAATTATCAAAACCATTTTCAATACCAAAATACATAAAAGAGTATATGGTATTTATTTACTTATCAAAATATAATGTCTTGTTGTGGAAGCCAAAGATCAAATAATACTCGTAGCGGCGGAAAGGTCATTGTAACCTCGTACGTTAAAATGAAACATACTTTTTTCATTTAGTAAAATGCTTCGTAGAGAAAAAATTCATTTCTAATAAAAGTATAAGTAAGATGGGTTTATACACGATATAAAAGAAAGTTGTGTATAAAACAAAATATGCCTCAATGAAAGGAGATTGAGACGAAGTCCCTTATAAAGTCGGTATCCGTAGATTAAGGATAAATCAATTACATGATTATGTGTGAAAAATATGAATACACCAAATATAAGTGGATATTAAGTGTAAAACAATCAGAGGTCATTCACAAATAATCTTGGAAAAACAAAACCAATGACATAGATATTTAACTCAATGAAATGAGATTGAGTTATGATTTCCCATACAAGTTCATATAAATGATGCAAGAATTTATCAATGAGATGATTATGTGTATAAATTGTATATCCACATAATGTTTTGTGGAAATTAAAACATAGAGACTCCACACATAATCTTGGCATAATAAATTCAAGAAGTAGAGGTTTAACCCAAATAATTGAAAGTGGGTTAAGAAGTTCCCTTACAGAAATCTGACAGCTTAACGGCGTCACTTTAAAATTTAGAAAATGAGTTGATGAGAGAGAAAATGGTATATCATCACATTGACATAAATTTTAAATCAATAAGGATATATAATAACATATACCAACATAATATTATGTGAATTATGATACATAACATAAGAAGTCTTGTAGAAAGAGGAGGGTGAAAGGTTCCCTTACCGACTTGGGTAACTTTCGAAACGTACACCCCATGGAAGAAGGGTAATAAAATGAAGTTGTAAATACCTATAATTGTAATTATACTACCAAAGAGTATAATAATGGTAATTACATACACCACGCAATGAAAATGGTTGAAAACATAGCATAAACGTCACAGGAATAAAAGTGAGATGAAAAATCCCTTACGAAAACTGTACAGCCTAACGGCGCCACAAAAAACATCCAAAAATGGTTTGATGAGATCAAAATGGTTCTCTAATCATATTAACATAAAACGTACACTTATAGGAATATAAAATAACATCCCCAAACATAATAAAGATGATCTTAAAAGAAATGACATAAAAGAGAGTTCTTAAAAAGAAAGAGAGAGGTAGGATCCCTTACCTCTAGTCCGACTTGTCTTGTTCATTTCATTATATTCCTGAATAATAAACATTGGTAAATTTATAATTTATTAAGGTAATTATTTATATATTATTATTCATTTCATATCACATATTATATATATCTAATAATTGGTTATGTGAGTTCATATCAGACGTTTTTGTCGATGTTTTGTACATGAGTCGAAAATGAACTTGTTTGAAAATGATTGTCCATGTAGTTAAAAGTAAATCATCTCCAGAATAGTATCAATGATTTAAATATCATATATATCCATTACATATCAATTTTATACTATTCCATAACATTTGGATATAAAAATAAAAGAAATGCACCGTTAATGGAGACGGTAGGCCGTACGTACGCATGAACGCTACTTTCATTTCATTGACATATTAATGGAATTAATAATAATTGAGATATGTGTATATTACAATTCCAGTATAATATATATGTTTTGTAGGTCACATAAGTTCATTAATTTCATTCTTTATACATTCCATGTATTGCATGAACGAGTCACATCACCTGAGGGAGCGGTAGTCCACACTTCCTCGTATGAAATTATCGCATTTGCACAACATGCAAATCATAAAGGATTGTTTGAAATATAAAATACAGTAGAATATAGAGAACATAAATACCATATATATCATATATAAAATATAGTGACATCATAATTTCCACCTTTAAAGGTGTTAAAAGAATATTGAACAATCATCATTTCGTGAGGCAGTAATTCTCCATCCACAGAAACAGTATATTATTTAACCATTAGACAGAGGTGTGTGTATGTGTAGCTCGAATAATTCACAGAAAAACATCCTAGTATATTAAATATATTGGTGTTGTTACAAAAGAAAGGAATAAAAATAGTTTAGGGGTTTGGATAAGCAAAATAAAACAAAAGAACACAAGTGAAGACATTACCTTTAAATCGGGTAACTCTTTTTGATTTGAGATCAAAGGCTTACTTGGAAAGACTTATGCCCAAAGTGAGGATTCTATTAGTAATAGAGGGAGGTGGAGAGACAAAATGGGTAGGATTTGGCCTATACAAAGACTTGAGAGGTGGGGGTAAGGTGGTAGAGGTGGGGGCCTTTTATAAGTGGAGAGAAGGGGTACTATTGGAATGTCTTGAAAGGTAACATTATTATAAAATTATTTTCGGATTTTAAAGGCCCCGAAAAGTAAGATTTAGAGGTTAAGGTAATAAGGTTTTGAAATACACCCATACAATAGGTTTGTGACAAGTCCAGGACTTATATTTCAAACTATCTTCTCATTTAATTTAAATAGTTCATTTATGAGGTAATCACTATATCTTCACGATGTCATAAATAAGATAATTTATTTAATGTCTAAAAATTAATAAAAAACAATAATGACGTAGGAAAGATTTTTATCTTTCTAATGAATATTTATAGTAAAAAATATGACCTGTATAACCCCATGTAAAAATTGTTTTAGTAAAATAATACATGTTTGTGACATTTTACTTTTAACTTTAAATAAAAAGTTATTAATGTCATTTTCCAACCAAAGTGGCTCCATGGGGTCCCCAAGTTGACCCATAGATTTTCTTGGTCAGACATGACTCATACAATAATGGTAGGACATGTTTCAAGGTAATTTCATATTTTTATTACATTATCTTTACCTTAAATTACACTAATTACCTCTAATCACGATTAATAAAACTTAAATGTTACTATTCACCAAAAAAATTATTTTAATCTCATTGGACCACATTTTACTTTCTAATGACAACCATGTATGTCTCATTTTTAAAAATCAAATCATAGAAGTGGTATAGTTTAATTTAAATGAAAAATCATCTTCTTTAACTACCACTTAGTGGTTTCACTATTCATCAAAAATTCATGTTTTTCAGAAAAATACAAAAACATCACCCTAAGCGATATTTGTTATTCCGAATTCAAAAATGATGTCTATTTTGAAAATTTCAAAATATATAAGTTTCATTAATTAATTTAATAATTCTTTCCCGATTTCAAAACAAATAGCGTGTTTTTAAGAAATAATATCTACTAAATGATTGACACTAGTTTAAGTACAATTTCAAGGTGGAAATTAATTCCAATGACCACCATTGGATTAAATGGTAAAAATATATTCTAAATAAACATTATTCTCAATTAAAAATATAATCTATCCATATAAATAAATCATATTAAATGGAGTTTTTTAATTAAAATGTAACATTTTCACTAAAAAATGATCTTTATCGGAAAAATAACAAAAATTTCCAGAAAGTAAATTTTGATGTCCAGATTCTAAAGAAGGATTTTATTTTATCAAATAAAAATTTTAAATTTTTCAAAAGAATATTTAAAAAGGGTTCTCCATCAAAAGGCAGTTAATCGTCCTTTTAAATAATATTAGATGATTTATACATAAAATTGGATTCATTTGCATTTATGCCTCTAACATTTATTGGATAAATGTAAAAATATTTAACAAACATATGTAATCATTTTGTAGTTATTTCTGTTCATTCCCGCCAATATAATGGCTAGGCATTAACTATTATAATATTATTATATTATTAGTGTGCAACGTAAGATTTCAAAGAAACTTGTTGTTGCGTATTGTGTACACCATCGAGCATAGCGTTCCCTTTAAAGTAGTATTACCATTTTATTCACAAATATTGATAAACATTAGAATGTAATATTATTTATTTACCTGGGATGTTACAACATGAACCAAAACCTTTCTATATGAAAAATGTTGTCCCCTAACAAATGAGTTATATTTTTCCAAAAAAATATATTAATATAATTCCTACAATACCCATAATTATGCCAACATAAAATATAGGATAAACCCTAGTGGTTACCAATACCATTAATATTATGTACAAAAAATATTAATGGCATTCCACCTAATTTTTTATCACTAAGACATATATATAATAATTGTGTTGTATTTCTAAAAATTTGTCCAAAAATATCATTAACATTGATAAACTCTCATAAAACAATACAACAAGAATTTTTCTTAAGACTTAAGACTTATAATAAAACATAAACTCATATATTTATTATGGTATCCATAACTATGAAGTTATTCTTACATGGAGACATATATGGTTTCAAAATATGATTCACCCTTTATTCCATAATTAAGCTCTTATATTAGATTAACACATTCCAATTAGAATCTTGAGTTCATCATTGCACTAATAGAATACAAAATATGATTTATTAGTTTGTAATACATGTGTATAGTTATAGTGAAGTCATATAATCACATAAGGTTCCCCTAATAATTGAACCATGATATCTTCATAGTGCCCCTTCTTATAAAATATAGCATGAAATTACCAATTAAGGAGTAGAATATATTTTTTACCTAATTATCTTTATTCAATTAATCTATTTTTATTTATTAATATTTAAATATTTTCATTTTTCATTATATATATTTTTTTGTATTTTCTTCTTAAATATAAATTAGATTTAATAATTTATTTTTATAGTGCCCAAAGTCAATTCACTTGAAACAATGGAGTTTGGGTAGTGTATTTTTTTGATATTTCTATCTATTTTAATTAGAAGATAACTTATTTTCACCACAACTACATTCATCTACACAATGAACTTCTTCTCTACACATAAAACATTTAGTAATCCCCTTATAAAAATTCCACTTTGTTTCCTTCCACACATCAAGAATGAAAGATTGATCGTCTTTTTTATAAATGGTTTTTAAAGTATCCATTGAATTCCCACATTATTTTTTTATCAAAAAAATGTGATTGAAGATTTACTCAATTATAAATTTCAACTATGATATCACATTGAACTACTTCTTAATAGATTCTAATGTCCATTAGGGATAATGCCATTTAGAGACTTTATTTTAAGCCACTGAAGAATTGATCAAAAATACATTTAAGTTGGATGATGACACTAAAATCATACCATACATGTCATGTAAAATATTCCGTATAGGTAGCAAAAGAATCATCATCCTTCTGATTTAAATAATGTAATTCCATCAAAATAAATTATGAATAATATGAGGAAATTAATTATTGAAAAATTACTTATTAAACTCATCCCACACCATGGAGTCAATTTTACCTTGTTTCCTTATATTCATGACATGATTCTATTATTTTTCCTCTTCTTCTTTCAAATGATAAATTTTTTTCCATATTCTGAATACTGGAGAACATACAATAGTTTTTAGTGAATGTGATCTATTTATCATTTTATAGAGGGATAAAAGAACCACTAAAATAGGGAGGATGTTAACTCATGAAGGACTCAATAGTTGATTGTTCCATCCTTTTCTAGATTAGAATATTACCATTATTTGTAGATTGAGACATTTGTGTGACTATAGAAATGAAATATTTTATTCCGTATCCCATAACAAATTTTAACTAGGAGGAAATCCATTTTATTGTATATCTCATTAAGAATCAATACTATTCCTTCTAGTTCAAACCATATTACAAACCCAAAAATTGAAGTGTAATCAACAACAATCATAATACTGAGTAATCATTTATGGGACTTCAAAATCATGAAACCTTATTTTCAATAAATTTCACCTTATGTTTAATCTAGGTAATTCATGGATATTATCTTTTCAAATCAATTTAGATGGTTTGTAATGAGTTTTTGAATTTCAAATGCATATCCCCAAAGCATGTCAAACAATGTGCACAATAAGGACCAATTATATATACTAGGTAATGATTAAAATAAACCCAACATGCCTTTTTAGAGTTATTACCCCTATGAAAATTTATTCTAGAACCACATTAACCTTTATTATTTAGTTAGGGTTTTCATTACTTGGAAACCACCTACATTATCAGTCATGAATATATTCCCCTTTTTTAAACTTTATAAATATACCCTACACGAAATATTCCTTCATAACTTAAGGAAATAAAAGATAAGAAAAGGCGAGTTCAGATGCTTAGTAAGGGTAAAATAGGGATATGTCTTTCTCAGAACATATAAAATCTTAAGAAAAGAATATGGGTATATCAATAACATAGAATAAAATTTTCATACCCTAAATTTCATATATTATAAAATTTTTTCAAGGAATGAAGCATTATCATTCAAAAAGACAATGTTAATAAGAGTGTTAAATTAGCATAAATCATGTACTATAAACACTTGTGATAAAATATTGGCACCAATCTTGATATAAAAACCATTTCATTTGTCAAGGCTAACTACCAGACCATAAAATGTAGTAGGCCAAGCCTCATCACAAGTTTCCCAATGTAGATCAATCCCACCAGCTTCTTTTCCATTGTGGATTAATCCCATATACATAATTATAATTATTATCTCCTGACATATAAATAATTACCCAACGAATTGGTGGGAGATATAGGTTCCAACCATCCTTTTTTATAATGTGACCACCATCCTTGGTTATAATTTAACCCCTATCAAAAAAATAAAATTTTATGTACGTGTACAACAAGTTCTTAAAACATTCATCATTTCAGAAGCCTTTAAAAATGACCTTTATAAAAAATTATTCATGTTAGAATCCATAAAAAAACAGTTTCATAAAACTTTCTTGGACACTATAACATAGGGAAATAAAACCATTTTTATAACCATATTTTCATAATAAACATAAAAAATATGCAGAAACAATAAAGACAGTATCATTGGATCATATCCCTAGAAGATATTAGGTCACATAAAAGGATTCTATCCTGTATGGAATGATAATTCTAAAGAGAAATTCACTTGGAACATTTCTTAAGAAAAATATCCTTTTAACATTGAAAATAACTTTTGAAAACAAAAAAACAATTCATATCATTTTCATTGAAAATAACCATGAAGACTTATAATTTAATCATTGAAAAATAATTTATTGATGAAAATACACTTAAAATTTTGAAATGAATTCTATAAAATAATTTTTACTAAATATTAATGAAACCATTTAATTTTTAAAATGACCTAAAAACTTATAAATAATGATTTAATTCATTGAGTGGTCACAGAATTAGTAAATATTGTACTTTAGTACAGATTAAAAACAAATATACCATTCAAATTATCATCAAAATAGAAATAAGACCTTGATAGAAAAATGACAAGAAGATACCTTTATAACTATTGGATTGGAAGAGTTTATGATGCCTATAAGATGGGGTAAATTGTAGTTTACAAAAACACTAATAGAAATAAATATATGTATATAGTTAAATAATGTTTGGACATAGATTTATTCTGATGATCAGATTGTAAAAATCTGATCCAGTAAATTTTGGATTATCAGAGTTATTTTAGATATCATAGATAAAGAGATAAATAAGATTATTTGAAATAAATGTTAAAAAATAAATTTTTAATGTAATTGTAGAGCTCAAAATTGAACATTTAACAATAATTAAAAAGAATATAATAGTAATAATGAATTTAAAGAATAATAAATGAATTAACTCTTTATCATTAAGTCTTGAGGATGTCATGAATCATGAATTATAGTATCCATAGATTTAGTATAAACTGTAAAGGTCTATAATTACTTACCAAGAAATCCCTTGATATGATGATCAGTATAGATATGTATTTATTAAATTATATATACCTTTATATGATGATTAGTACAATATTAATAATCCTAGACCTAGAAGACACTAATTTTATGGATCATACCCCCCATCTTTAATTCCCTACAATCTCTTAATCAGTTATTTTAGATTCACCATCTTATTATCCTTAACATCACTTGATCAATACCATGACTAGACAAAGAAAAAATAATAACTATTCTAATTAATTTAAAATCCTTACATTATATACCTAGAACATAATATATGTACAAGATTATAATGCTTAATAATGAGATGTTAATGTAGATAAATCATGAGATGACTTGGTTTGAAAAATTACTTTATCCCCAAACACATCAAATAACCACCTATTTTTATTAAATATTCCAAGAGCCATATTTTTGAGTTTTTTTCAATGGAATCATGCATATTTCACTTTGAAAACAAATCTTGATCTTGATATCTATCATGAAACATAATCATTTTATTTTCCTATATTGCTTAGTTTAGAACTATTACAATTCTATTATGGTATTCTATCTACTACCACTTCAAAATAGGTACAATCTTCATCAGAGTCTGGGTAGTACAAACCTAATCTGACTTACCCATAGAATCAATCCCATTATTATATTACTGTATCTAGAGAAATTCTATAAGTCTCAACAAATATAGTTACCATATCTATAGACAATACAAGTGCTTCTACTACACTCATATACACATCATATTTCAGATCAACAAATATCACCCCAATGGTATCTGGCTTGACATACATCAATTTCTCATCAATTGACTGGTAAACAATAGTATTTTCATAATACACATGATCTGAAAATATCTAATCTTAAAAAAAAGGAATAATAGCTACTTAAACACCTGAAACTACACGGTGAATTTAAAGACATGGTAATTTCTCCTCTGCACTATTGATTATTATATTTTTCTTAATGATTCATATATATCTTTAAATATACTTTTAATTTTCTCATATTTTAAACCAGATTCATGTGGGGAAGTTATAAGTTCTTTGGGGAATGTTAGTATCATCAAATCTTATCTGATCATCGGGTCTATTATAATCTCTATCATTATCTCTTCTATCATCACCATAATCTCAATTACCATTATCATTATCCTCATCTTCTTCTATTCCTACTCTTCCTCATCATTATTCAACTTCTTCATCCCCATCATACATTTCATCAACATTATCATAAGATGATTTTGAAGAACTCTTGAATTGTTCTTCACTAGATATTGTTTTCGTTCTTACTCGATAAATTCTATTAAGAGATTATATCTAATCCGGATTCTCCAATGAGGATCATGAGAACCATATGTAATAGAAGTGGAGATATGAGGTAGATCATGATCAATTTCTTCATTTAGAGATAATTCCCTCTCCTCTTAATCTCAAGAAGAAACAACCTCTTCATTCTCATCACTATCAAAATATTAAACAACATCATCTGTCTCCAATCATGGGTAAGAAATATCTTTCAGAGTTGAAGGATTGTCTACAAGATTAAATTCATCATACATATTTTCACCATCATCCAACCATTTCTTTTTTCCATGGATTCTAATTTATTTTCATCCTTTTGAAAATTATTCTTGTGAATCAAAAACCACAAAAATATAAATTAGATTCAACACCTTCCACAACCAAACCTATATCTTCTATCATAGATGAGATAAACATATATTATATTAGAAACATTTATCATGATTAGGGCTTATAAATTTCTATAATGTAAATAATAAGTTCTCTACACAGGTTTATTTTACCTTCAATTTTCATCGTAAAGAATAGGTAAACAAATATATATCTTAATGTAGAAATTTATCTTTTTCTGGGCACATCACGTGAAATATAATCATGAAAACTAATCTACATTAACCATAATTTTCAAAAGCTAGATGTCTTATTAAAATTCAAACTCTTATCAATAGAATGATGGAATATTTATAGAAATTTCTGTAACTACCATCCAAAATGGTTCCCTGAAAATCATTTAACTCTCCTTTATGCAGAAATTTTAATCATCTATCCCACTTCTTAGAAGAGTAAAATATTTTTTCCCATCAATCAATCATCTTACTGAATCATCATTATCTTTAAAAATTTACTCAACATACTAATAAAACACACATAAAAACCAAGGATAGACATGTCACTTTTCAATAGTGAAAAATTACACACATCCATAGTTTTATATAACATGAAGCACAGAAGACTTATTTGATATAAAAAACTCCTTTTGTACTTCCTTTTCGGGAATAACTACATGCTATTCTCTCTTAAGATTTACTATTTCAAAAACAACGAAGTGACTCAGTTCAACTTTGTATCTCTTAGATGTAAATGAATCATCTGACAAAGACTCATAAAATCCCTTAACTATAACCCAGATGAATGGATCAAACAATTCATGTAAATATAAATATGGTCGATGGTTGGGAGAAAGAGGCTACCAATGTTTTTGAGATAATGGAATGAGAGAGATGTTTAATGAAATTAGACAGATTCTAAATTTATATTATTTAGAGATTTTGAAATTTGTAAATTGAAAGTGATAATAATATTGAATTAACTAAGAAAATAAAATAATTAAAAAATTTGAGGGAAAAGGTGGCTTAAATATATACAATGAAATTTTGAAAAGGGAATGAGGTTTCTAATGGTTATAAAAATGAAAGGTGTGAAGTTTTAATAGTGAATCATTTCAAAATGGTTTGACATTTCACAATAGTGGCACATTAAATAATGTTGATACATTTCACATAAGTAATAATATCTCAATGGTGAGTCCCTGAAAATTAAACTCAACTAATTTCCATCTTATCTTACACATGTTTGATGTAATTCATTCTCCTTGAATTCAATTTATTAATAAAAATATGTACAAGATGTTGATCTGTACCAATGAATTGATGATTAATATATCCATTTTGAAAGTGATATCTCATAAAATTATGTATTTCATAAATATTTTTTTTAGAATATTATATAGGATTATTAGAAATATTTATAGCACTTGTGACATAAAAATTTATAGGTACATGTTAGAATTGGTATCTAGAGTCTAGTAATGTGTGTTTCTTCCATAAAATCCTTGCACAACCGCTACCTATTACTATGTATTCCAATTAAATTTTAGAAAATGAAACATAATTTTGTTTATTACTACACCAATAAACAATAGACTTTCGTAAAAGGGGACTAGTTCTAATGGTTTATTTTCTATAAAAATTACAACCTTGAAAATAAATATCTGAATAACTAAGTCACTATGCCAAGTACTATCCAGACCAAAAAATATTTATATGAGCCCATGTATATTTACTTTTATTAAAATTAATTCCTTTTATATTTTGAAAAATATATAAATCGATATTGAATTTTAGTTTACCCATTAAACTCATTTTAAATTTTTTTCCATTACTTATGAAAAATCAGTACATAAACCTTTTTTTGAAGATCCAAAAATAATATCACCTTCCTAAATTTATACAAAAAAATAATCTTTTGAAAATTGATTTAAAAATAGGTTAGGACCAATTATATATTTGAAAAACATTTTGAAAGAAGAAAAGTGCTAAACTTATCATACCAAGCTCTTATATATTATTTTAAACCATATAAATATATTTTTATTTAAAAATAATGATTAATAAAATGGGGATTTTGAATTCTAGGGGGTTTTTGAAAAAATGAATACAAAACTAAAATTCACTTTTAACATTGATTTTATATTGATTTAATTATATATGAAAATATAGGAAAGTATTATTCTAATGTATGGAAGTCTCGATACTGGTGGAAATACCTATTCATAGTCTATTCCTTCTTATTGAATATACCCTTGTGTAACATGTATAGCATTATTTTTATAATATCTTGCCGGTTCATCAATCTAGTTTCTAAACACCCATTTAGTGCCTATATTCAATGTTTCTTTGGGCCTATTATGAATCTCCAATAATTATTCCATTAAAATTATTTTGCTTCCTATTGAATTAAATTTACCCATAATTCCTCATAAATTGATTAATTGATATTATTTTGTTTAAGAGGTGACACGAATGTTTGATGCCCTTCAGAAGTTTTAGAGAATCTATAGTTTGTCTTCCTCTATCTTGGTCTCCAACTATATAATCACAATGATGGAAAATAAGGGTACCAATAGATTTAGAAAAATAGAGGCTGATCACTTTAGGGTCCTCTACATGCTTAAGTTCATGTTTTAAAAGATCATAAGAACTGGATGATATTTTTTATTTATTTCGAATAGAATTAGAAAATTTTGAATTTATGTTCTAATAATATAAGTCATCCTCAAGGGGTTTTAAAGAGGTACTAGAATCATGTGGATCAATATTATAAAAACTGATATAAACTGATTCATCTATAGACTTGGTTATTTTTTTGAAACTCAATAATATATAATATAGGTTCAATAACCATGGAAAATTTCCTCATTAATTATTGAGGAATCATTCTAAAGATTATACTAATTGTTAAGAACAAAAACATTAAAACAAATATATATGAATTAATTTACCTTAGGATTCACACTATATCAATTTCCATACGGTTTGTATTCAATACAAGTCTATCTAAAACTATATTGATTATATATCATGTTGTTTTCACAACAACATCCCAAAAATATACTGGTAATTAATATTCATGAACTATAGTTAGATCTATATCATGAGGTGTTATATTTTATCTTTATATAACTTCATTCTTCTATGGGGTCATAGGAGTAGAAAATTCATGACTATAACCATATTTTTGAGAAAAAAGGATCAATGTCTTGATTCTCAAAAACACATCAATGGATAATTCATATTGTCTTAATTATAATACCACTAATGTTTTATAGTGATTTAGTAAACATAGTGAAATAATAAAATTCATTAATTTTTTGAGATAAAAATAATACATAGGTATACCTTGAATATTCATCTACATGTAAAAAAACATAATGACTCATCTTTAAAATTGAATCAATAGATGGTAAAAACAAATAAATTTTTACAAACCCAAGAGGTTGCGAAGTTGAAATTTCAATCTTCAATTTTAATAAATTTTTTTTCTATATGAATTTTAGAAAAGGGTTATAAACATTTTCATTTAGGAATTTATGTCTAGGTAGATCATGAAATAAACAGTTCTTTTCTAGTATTTGTATACTTGTGAATTTTATAGTGGCCTAGTCTCTTATTACATATCCACAATTAACAATGAATGGAAATTACAAAAGAATCATTTTGAGAAATTAATGAATCATGATTAATGGAATAAAAGTTATCATTCCATGAATTAGTAAATACTAAATCACATTTAGAATTATTAACATGAAATTCATTTTTCTTAAACATCACATGAAAAGCATCGTTACAAAGCTAAGTGATATTAAAAAAATTATCCTTCAAACTATTAAAAATTGACATTGGAAGTTAGAAAAGAATTGGGGGTACCTATTTGACCAAGGCTATAATATTCCATTTAGTATTACCACTAAAGTTGTCATAACAATGATAAAACATTATAAGGATTATGATTCTATTTTAGTCTCTTATCTTATTCATGGAACATCCAATTTTCATGTACAATAGACTTTAATAAGATCTCTTTAGGAAGCTTTCTTGAAAAATAATTTTATATTAACAATTACACTAGTAACAAGATCTTCTTGGGTCCAGGTGGGGAAGATATTTATGATTTAGGAACCATTATTTTTCCACGGCTATCCTATAATAAGATTTTTTGTTTTTTGAAATAAAAATATTCTTAATTCCCCTGGAATAATAACTGACAGTAGATGTTCTATAATTATATTTTGGTACAAATCTGATATTAATAACCATTTTCTATAATGGTTGGTATCCTAGTACAATAATTAAATTTGGATATATATGTTTACATAATATATGTTTAATAGTTTCTCTAAAATTGTTAATATTTTATAAATCCTTATTTAGTTTTTCATTTTATATTTAATGTTTAGTATTGTCTTTTAAAAACTGAGCATTTTTTCTCTACGGTAAGATCATTTTTAATACTATAAAACATAATTCCATAATTATTCAGAACATAACATTTATATTTATGTTATTTAAATGTGTCCTATAGAATTATTTAGTATTAAAATATTTATTTTTGAGACATTTCATCTTTATTGAGTTCACATTAAAAGTTATTAGAACTACGAATAGATAAAGTATTATATACAACAAGAACATCCAAGAATTTTATCCTGAATCACATGATTTTGTGGTTACAATTATCTATAAAAGTAAATTCTAAGCCACAAGATATGTCCTAAGATTTATTCCAGGTTTAATTCATTTTTTCATGAATTTTCTGTCGTTTTCCTCAAATTTATTTTTATATTTCAATTTTGGATAGTCTTCCATATCAAGTAATTTTCAATTTCATTCATAACAGGTTATCTCATTCATATTTTCATCCTTTTTCAAGTATTTATTCTAGTTTCCATTGATATTATACTTTACTTTGTAACTATGATTTCTGGAAAATATTTTATTCCTTTAGAGATTATTAAATCTTCTTTCTAGATGGGTTGTCCTCTCATCATTATATGATGGTGACTCATCATCACTAGAACTATCACCTTGTATCTTCACATTTTATTTATATTTTTTTGGAAGTATTAGATATTAATGTTACCAATTTTCTTTTGGGTTCACCATCCTTTTCATAGTTGACTTTATTTTCTTCTTTATAGATCATTGATTTCATAATTATTTCCATAGATGTTAGTTTTCAAATATCATAAGATTCCCTGATTGAAATCGATGTTCATATCCATTTCTCTTAAAGGCATCTTATCAATATCATAATCTGGTCCCTAACAGATACTATATTTTTTAGGGAATTAATAGTCATAACAATTTCATTTAACTTGAGATACATTTCAAAAATATATTCAATATGATTCATCTTTAAAGAATCATATTTAATAGTATAGGTGTTCAATATAATTTCCATAACATTCTTAGTTCTTTCATGTGAAATAGATAAATTATTCCATAATTTAAAAGCAGTTATACATGAGATATCCTATGTAATTCTTCATCTCGTAATGCTTAGTAAATGGAATTCATTACATTATAAATATTTTTTTAAGAAATATTAGTAGTATCATCTTCATCTTACCAAGATATACTAGGCAACTCATATCTATCCTCAATAGAATAAAACATTTTAATAACCATACTCTCTATATGAATATATATTTTGATTTTCCCCTAAGAATAATTAGTTCCATTAAAAAAATAGGCCTGTTTGTCGAGCAGCATTATTGTCTATTATCCATTTTAAATACCAAACTTAAAAATGACAGAAATTTATTATCTTTATAGATCAACTAAAATCATATTTAAAAATATTTTGAAACCCACTAATACTAAATTTTGGTTAGTGAGAGTATCTCAGGAGGAGTGGGGGTGAATTGAGTACCCTATAAAAATTTCTATTAAAAAAATTAAAAGGAAATCCAAAAATTAATTAAAAAACATCCAAGTTATCAAAAAATAAAAATTCATATAAGTTATAATCATTTAAAATATTTCTCAAACGTAGATCAAGTCTATGTTAAAATAGTTATTAAAAGTAAATTAACATTTTTAATAAATTTAATTAATCATATTCTTATATAAAAATGAATTAAGAATTAATATTAATGAAATGTTTTTCTTATAGTTTAAAATAGATTCATTTTAAAATCATTGAAATAAAACAAAGAAAACACAGACTGTGAATGAATACCAGAGGTTTTGTCTCAATACGAAATGTAATCTTATCCACAGGGAAATCACCAGTTGTCAAAAACATTATATAAAATAATCTATGTTCTTAAACCCATATTGGGAGTACAATAGTATTAAAACTATCTAGGCCACCCATGACATATTAAAAAATACCCATTTGAGTAAAACAATTTTCTGGTCACAAACAGACATCTACCACAACACATGGGAAAATTAGTAGAGAGAGTGTAGAGAAGATATCTGGTATATTTTTTATTTTAGTGATGAGATTGTGTTTGTGATTAGAAATACTGAGTAGAAACACAGAAGATGATGTAAATGAAATATGAAAACAAATAATGTAAAAGTGAAATATTATTTTTCTTTCTCCCTCTAACAAGCTCTATAGATATTGACTCTGCTAATGTGGTTTAACATGACGCTTGAGTCAAGTTTCTCAACTATTATTCCAAATAAACTATTATAAAATCTTTATTCTATAATATATTTCCTCTTAGAGATGTGTGATGCTTCCCAAAATAGTATAACCAATAATAAAATAGGATTCTTCAGGTTCCTGAATATATTCTAGGCCCACAATTCATGTGCATGAAAATCTCTCATTTTACACATGTATTTTCTTATCTCAATTTGGTGCATATCTACATTAGGGAGTTTTTGTTAACTTTTAATAGTAGCAACATCATGGAAAATTGTGTGGACCCACCTTTACTCATACTAAAATCCTTGCATTAGCTTTAATGTGTCATTGTATTAAAATTAAGAAATAATTATTAAAATAAATTTCAGAATTAAACTCTAGAATATAATAATTATTAATATTAAATTCAAAATAAATATAATATAATAGTGGCGAGTATTTAGAATGAAGAGACAGTATCTAAAGGTGTATTGACATAGAAGTGACTTGATCTATCAGTTACTATCTCTGGGAGTGAGTTAGATAGGTAGTGACTCAACTCGGTGGTAGATTAATGAACACTTTACAGAATTTCTATTTTGGTGGAAGGTCTCTTCAATAGTTAATCCGGTTTTGTGGAACGACATCTTGAAACAAAGGAATTTTTTCATTATAGTTTTGAATTCACAATGATGGTATGTGTTTTCAATACTTTGTCGAATTTGTGTTCCATGTGTGCGTCATCATTTAGGGGAATGTCATTCCATAGTTTTCCAAATTTACGTTCTTGTGGTTACTCATAGCTGACTGCGAGTGTTTCCAACACATTTGCATTTTTCCACATTGATGGTGAGTTATTCTCAATGGTAATACATTTTCTAATGGTGAATCATAACTATTTAATTTTTTTCAATCTTAGTTATATTGTAAAATGTTAACAGAAACCATTAATACCATTAATACCATACTAATCAGGATTCTTTGATCAATAAAACAAAGGAGGAAGCACCCTCAACAAGGGTGGAAACATTGAGAATCTGATGTCAACAATTTTTATGTATAAATTTTCCCTAGGATATGAGGAAGACTTTTGTTGTTGTTATGAAGGGATATACTAAGGGGAAAAATGGAATTCCTTTATTAAAGTCTTTTTTTTAATTTAATGTAAATTTAAAATATGTATCTGGTTTTTTCAAGACCAATAAACTACTTGGTCCCTCGGGATGTGATTCCTTAAAATCATGGAAATATAATAAAGTATGTCAGTAGAACTAGGATACATGGTTCAATGTCCTTATAGTTTCTATCAGATGAAGTTTAGTAAAAAACCTTGTGAACTCCTTTTAGTATAACATAGATTAGAGGAAAAAAATCCTATGATATAATTTTGGAATATTCCCAATGAAACCAATCTGATGATTTTGAGAGTTTTTATACCTATAATTCAAAAGTAATATTATTTTATTCAATATTTTTGAAATTATACATTATGTTTTGTAATGTTATGATCTAACTAAGTGTATTCCGTTTTTTATAATTGCTGAATAGTGGAAGGAATAAAAACTATATCTGCGCAAATAATCCATTTAAGGATTTCCTTCCTTATAAAGACAATGATGTTGGAGCTAGAACTTCTACTAGAGGGGAAAATATAATATCCATACCTAGAAAAATGAATCTGGTTATGAGAAATAATATTACCTATAAAGAGTAAAATAGTTAACATTATGGTGTAATAATTGTAGACCAGGTCATGCATCATCAACTTCCATTATTCAATGGGACATGAAATCTTATTATAGCTGAGTAATGGATAAGATAATTAGAGAAAAATATTTCCCACATTGAGAAGTAATAAAAGGTAAATAATTTTCATGATCGTTTATTATCTCTTTCGAGACATAGATCCATGGTGTACATTAATTCAAAACAGAATAGAAGAGGAAGACAATAAAAATATGGATTGAATGAATTTTAGGGAAATTGTTATAAAAAATATATTTTCCTCAAAAAAAATGTGTGGATTTGGAGATACAATTATTGAGTACAATATATAAAATATATAAATATTTGGCTAAAATAAAGACAATTATACATGGTTGTCAATTCAATCCATGGACTACATACATGATCCAAATAGAATGATTTATCCTTTCATTGATGGTCTTAAACCAATGCTTTGAAGTTCACTAGTCTCCCCAAAATTCTAATCACAAGAGGATATAGTATCATGTTATATTAGAACAGAGAATAAAGTACCCATGTTTTATGAATTCAATAGGGGGAAATTAAATAAGAGTATGATAGAGAAAGTGATATCAAAATGGATGAAGAGAAAGAGATATTTTCCCACATGTGATAATTATGGAAGGAAGAACCCTATTAATTTTATGAAAGAATTGGAGTTTGTTAGATGTGAGGGATAAGGGCCACAAAGATCATTATTGAAATGTAATTGAAGAATATATCCAATTATTTTACTTTAAGGAGATGAGAAAATTCCAAAATAAATATACCAAGATTCCAGGTAATATATCTCAGAAGAAGCGAAGGGATCATGGACATGCTTATGTTATTACTATAGTCACAGTATAATATTAAATGAATTATTGTTTTTGTATTAAAGAATTATGTTCTAAATTTGTTTTATAAATGATATGCTAGATCAAGGAATCATGAGATATATAAGTATTATAATATAGTACATCTTCTTTATAGAATTAGAATCACATGATGAATAACACGAGTAATCAAGGGAAGTGACATTGTTGTAATTTTGTTATTTTAAAAACATATTACTTAGGAAATATCACCCTAAATATATGCTTGATATAGATATAATAAATTTTACCTGTTTGTGCGATAGTATTGGAGGCCGTGATTGTGGTTACTAATTTTATGGTTTGTGTTGTCCTAGAATTATTAGATGTTTGGATTTAAGGAATATATTCAACAACCTCAGATTTTATTCATTGAAGCATGAATGTTTCATAAAGGTTTAAAGGAGATTAATGTATTCATATATTTGATATGTGATAAAATTGGATAAATTATTTGTGTAAATATTATTTTAGTTTTATTGAGGAAATTTATTGACCATCTAAATTTTTTTCAACATTAAATTTGGAAAGTTATATTTTTAATGAATCATAAGGTAACTACTTTTGAAATGAATTACCTTTAACCTTGGATATTATTATTTTAGGTTAAAGTGTGATTTATTAATTGGATACCACGTTCAAACCATGAATATTTGGTTAATATTTAATGGTAAAAGGATTGACTAATGTATCATTTCATAATATTTCTTTTGGCATAAATTTTTCTTGAATATCAATCAATAGATTTATGAAATAATGTTAAAATAGATATAAGAACTTCCAAATGATGAGATAATGATTATGACATGGAAATAAATAATGTCATATGATTTTTCAATGTTCCCATTAGTAAAGTAAAAGATTATATCTATTCTAGGATAATGATCTTTGAAAAGAAAACTCATCTATTTCCCTTTCTTACTGTGAAATAAATGGGTTTTCAATAGATCTAAAAATTAAGGTTTTGTGATGGGATAATTTTAAATGACCATGTTTTGTACTACTATCAATCAAGACATGATTGTTTTATATCTATTCCATGACCATGATTTCACTTCCCCCTAATTATCAACTATCTGAACCCATATTTTGGGGGTGGCATTTTCTTTTTCATTTCCCTACATTTAAGTCGATGATTTATTAAACTTGTTGATGATTTTGTATTTCCATAGGGGTATTTTAAAATTAAAACTCCATGATTACCAATGATAGGTTTAAATACAAGGATTCAATTTATTGATGTAGGGTTTAATTTAGTACCCCTAGATTTTATGGTACGTTCCTTTTAAATATAACATCATTGATATATTATGTTTCAGAAAACACAAAGCTATGATGAGCCTTGCCATACTATTTATTGTTTACATAACCATTAGAATAGTGATGTGACCATTAGAAATATGAGTATGTCTAGTTGACTAATAACATCACATATATGAGTATAAATAATATTTATGTATCTCAAAAATAAAAATATTGTATATTTATATTCCTGAATATGTAAATAATTTTCAGAAAAAATGATAAAATAAGTGTTAGTATTTTTGTGGAACTTAAATTATTATTTAAAATTATATTATTTATAAAACAAAATTAAAGAAAACCTAGTTGAAAAAAATAGATCCATAGATTAATAATTTTTTTCATAATAATTATAATAGATTTTTATAAGACTATAATTTATTTTTTAAGGTGTCATAAAATTAGTTACAATATAAAAATCAGTATTTTTTTAACAAATAATGATTTTATAATAATGTTAAATTTCTCATATAAATAAAAATATTATTATAAAATATATTCGACTTTTAAAATCTACACATGGAGAAATTGTAAGGAGGACGTTTTTGTAATTTTTTAAATATAGTTGTTTTGTTGGTGAGTAGTGAAATAAAGAAATTTATGGTATTTCATGTTATGTGTAAATAAATTTATTTTTGAGTTAGAGTTGAGTCATATATGACATATTTTTCCAT
Source organism: Viscum album (assembly GCA_963277665.1). Lineage (NCBI taxonomy): Eukaryota > Viridiplantae > Streptophyta > Magnoliopsida > Santalales > Viscaceae > Viscum > Viscum album. Next base: position 243,148,164 of record OY728162.1, read on the forward strand.
TAACTAAATCTAAAATGCATTATTTAATATACATATTAAATCTAGTCCTCATTTTTGACAGTATTGTGACAAAATGATAAAATATTGAATAAAAAAATTAAAAACTCCTCTCCTATCCTTATAAATACCACCCCTCTCCAACCCTTCTAGTTAAAACATTGTGATTTGGATATTTCTTATATTCATCACAATTCCTCTCTTAAACATTTTCCCAAGATTCTGGTATTACTGGTCTCACGAAAACACCTTTTCCATGTTCCATAAAGAGGCTCTCAAGGAGGCGACACTGAAGAGGTAAAATCCTTTCTCTTTCTAATTTAATGTCTTTTCAATTTTTATTTATATCTCACTTTCACTATGAAAGGTGACATTATAAATTCAGTATAATACATATACTATAACTTTATTATGTAAATTGAATATCAATCATCATGTCTATACTGTTCTATTTTTATTATAAAATTGAAAACATCATCTGTCAGGTGTCGATTCACCACCATCCTTGATGATGAGTTTTATATTTGTGTTAACACTTTGAAGGATGGTCAGAAAAAAATTGGATAGGTTATATTATAATATGCGTATTTAAAAACTATTTAATGTTCTATAACCACTATATAAACATATTATTAAAAAATTTATGCTAACTTATGATGGTCGTAAAAACTACCTAAATAAAGTAAGATATTTTCCCCATTTTTTTTAAATGAGTCATCCTCTTAACATATAACAAAATTATATATGATAAAACTTAAAATTAGGGAAATTCATTAATAAAAAATAATTTCACTTTTATAGTTTTTCATCGATGGTATATGAACTACAATAACAATACACAAGAGAACTAACCATAAAACAATAAAACAAACACTCCAAGAACAATCAAATTAAACATTATAACACATTTAAATGGCCGTAAATGAACATAATAAAAACTATAATTTAATAAATATATGTTAAATAGTTTATAAATTAATTTATTAATGAATATAATTTAACTATTTAGTAATCTATGTACAAGTGAAGAATGATTTCAGACATAAGGATAGGGTTTTCTCATCTCACTTTAATTTCTGTTATATATGAATCATTCAACACTAGTTCATTGTGTGTGGAGTATGTATACTTCTATTGGATATAACATATCATTAATCACATTATATTCATGATATTCAATGTTTAATTATATAATTATTAATTTAATGTGGCAAACGGTCTGACTGTTTTCAACGTTGTAGATGAATTCTTAACTCAAGTTCCACTCTCTAGGGTTATACTTTAACTCAAATGGATTTTTAATTATATAAATTTCTGTGAAAAGACATTTTTTTTATATTTACACTTGTTTTAGGTGTATTTATAGCTAAAAATTAATATATTAACTTATTTAACTCCAAAAGGTTCATTTAAAAATAATCTTTTTTATTTTTATATTCATAACATTTAAAGGAAACAATTTTTTTGAAAATCATATATAGGAGTTGATTTTCATGATTTAATGATTACTTTATGCTATGTAGAATCCATTACAAGAGTACAATGTCATTTAAAAAAAATATTCTATAATTTCATGGATATTTAAATAAATGAGTTTATAGTGAAAGTGGTATTTCTCTTAGGAATTTATAATGATTTTACTAGAGTGTTTCCATCTATATCAACAATATTTGTTGGATATTTTGATTAATTGATCTTGATATCTTATCATACTATTTAGAAAAAATTATTTAATTTTTTAGGATCAGTTTTACTGTGGACTTTGTATGTTGATACAATTTATCATATTACATGTGACAATTTGTGATTATGTATATTTTTTGGAGAATGTTAATAAAATTTCATATTATATTTTCCATATAAATATATATGATTATTGTTTTTAACCAATTACATAGGATAATTACATTCATCTTAGTAGGTGTCGGTAGGGGACCGCTATATCCCGTTGATGCATCAATAGGTTTCATGAGACAAAGTAGACCAGGTTTTGGCAAAGGCCCTACCAATATAGGTAGAATTAATGGAAGATGCCTTAATTTTATGTTTTAGACATCCTTCATTATGAATTCACTCATTATGATATTAGTTATTGATATTCTATCTGATTATTTTACTTATATAAAATCCATGGATATAATTCATTCTCATTTAATAATTAAAATGTAATTATCTGAAAATATTTTATTCCTTCCATATTATGATCAAGGTATTTATTAAATAAAATATTATTCATTTATTCATTTTAACATATTGTTCATTCTTATTTATTAATATAAGGTTCTGCTATTTGAATACCCTTACATGGAATATGTGATATCCCCGTGTTAATGAATTATTTTTTCCCAATGATATTAGGAAGTCTTATGTGGTTTTTATGTAGGGATATACTAAGGGAAAAAGGAATTCCTATGAAAAATTATTATTTTTATATGTTTTTAAATGTAATGTGAATTTTATGTATTTATCTAGTTTTAAAAAAGACTACAAAACTATTCAGGCCATCAGTTTACAATTCCTCGTAATCATGCCAATGTAAAAAAGGAAGGCACCAATTCAAGGCTACCAGGGTCGTGGATGTTACATTAATAATAGTTATAAATCATTGATTCATCATTTCTACAAATTCTATATGTACAAAATCAAAGGCTCGATAGTCAACTCTGATAATATATCTTTTATCTCAAAAACATTAGAAGTTACAATGTGTGTAATATCTACCCTTATCCTCATACAATTAGATGCTCCAGACGTAGAAATTTGACTGTATATATTCTTTGTCAAGATCAAAGTAGAGTGTTCCATAATCTTTTTTTTCAATTAATACTCTTTATTTTCTAGATTAGTAAATATATTGAATACCTTCATAATAATTATATATTATCCCATTAGAACAAAAAGGTTATCCACAGTAGAATTGTAAAAAACAATTATTCATTCTATCTCTCTAGTACACATAATCATTCCCATTAAAAATATTTGGTGTACTAGGATTCATATTTTAATGTGTTCAAACATTTAAACATTCCATCTAATGAAAAATAGTAAATCATATCTTGAAAATTTGGCAGTGTAATAATTTATAAAAACAATCAATTTATAATTGTACATATTAACATTAAATAAATAATGAATGTAAGAACACACCATGTATAGTAGTATAACCTCATTTGTTACCATTTTTTCGATCATAAGTGTTTATGTTGGATATTTGGGGGGTGAATTGTTGTTAAAAATTAATCTATGATAAAAAACAATACATATTTAGTTAAAAATGATCGTTCATGGATATTTACCAGAGATTATATTTTAAAAATAATATTCAGTAAATATTTTATTATTAGAATTATTATCGGTATTACAAACACACTGATAAATAAATTTATTAGAAAGATAATTCAAAACATAACATTCTAATGTATTTTCAAAATAGAAAATATTACCTTTAATAAAAATTAAACAAAATATTCCAATAGTAAGAATGAATTAAAATATTAGTAAAATAATTTAATCATAAACACTAAGAGTTAAAGAAGTCATAGTTCCTAACTTCATATATCCATAGTTTTAACACCTATTGTAAAGGGTTGTCATTCCATACTAGGAAAGCCCATAATATTATTATCGGTATAGATCTATCTTTCATAAAAATAGATATCACTCGGTATGATTATTAGTATAATATATGTATTTATAGCCCCAAAATCCACATATCTAATAGATTAGATTCAATAGTATTTCTATCACTAGTAGCCCTCAATCTGATGGATCATATTCACGATATTCCTATCCCCATAATCCTTTGATCAATACTACGATTCGACATAGTGAATTAAAAAGAAAAATTTGTATAAGGAATTTAAAATCCTCCAATGGATTCCTTATAACATAAAATCTCTAAAATATAAAAAATGTTTGGAATGATATGTTCATTAAGAGAAATCATCAGATGATTTGAGTTGTGAAATTGTGACAGCTTCCAACTCTTCAAATAACCTCATAATTATAGGAAATCATCAAATAGTCATATTTCAATGTTGGTTGAAACATCGTTGGATGAAAATCACTTTGACATATCAAAATGATCCATATCTTAATCTTTACATTTAAAAATTTCATTGTCAAAAATAAATAGGTTGAAACCATTATAATGCTATTAAATAAATCAATCCGATAGCAATAAAATTTATATGATGATATTATAAAATTTCTATAGTCCAATAGACTATATTTTTTATTATAAATCTGATAAAATGAATAAGGGTTAGTCTGATGTATTGGTATCAATGCTAGTTTGATGGTCAAGACTATTGTCAATCTAATATACATGACATATTTCTGACCACTATTTAGAAGAATGGATTCTATGATGAATCATCTGAACAATCAGTCCAATGGATTAGATTAAATAATAAAATTTTATATATTTTTTATATTATAAATAATTGTTTATATGTTATTAAATATTTTTTCTAAATAAAATAATAAAACACTTGGGATATAAAAAATAGTAAATTAGTGTTTTAGAAAATTGTTAGTGATTTCTAAAACAACGAAATGAAAAACTAAAATAGTATAAATTTATAATAAAGAAACCATTTTGTTTAAATTTAAATGTAGAGAATAATATAATTACAAAATAAATTCAGAAAAATAAAATATTTTTATTTTTTTATAAAACAATGATATGGAAGAAAAAGGGTGTTCGTTCTAAGATAGCAAATATGTTGGTCTCTTTTTAAGAAAAATTATTTTTTATTAATTATAAATAGTAGGAAATGGAAAAAAATCTATTTTCAGGAAATGTCCAGAGGGAAATAAAATAAATGAATATATTTATATATATATGATAATATTTCAGAATTGGAAACATTATCCAAAGAAATCTCGATAACCAAATCAGATTTTCACATAAAAATTTCACCACATTGGTATCTCTTAAATCATAAGAACCATGGAATAAATAATATTATACAGATATTTATTTCCCAAAATTTCATGTGATGAATCATAAAATATATTCAAGGGTGGTATATTAACCATACAGAAGAAATTAGTGGTGAATATGGCTTGTGTTCCACAAAAATTAATGTGAGATACAGTCTCCTAAATGATGGCTTGACTAAATTAAAACTTGTTATAATATCTTGTGTAATAAATATCTGTTTATTATAAATATATTAAATAAAAATAATCATATTTAACATACAAAATATAATCTAATTATTCCCTTTTATTACCATCCTCTTAGTAATTCCTTATAAAAAATGTGTTTTGGGTAATAAATGTTTTATTTTATGAATGTTTCTGTTTAGTGCCTTTAGTCATTTCATTTAGATCATAGTTAAATAATATATAAAATATTATCCATGATATAAATATATTATATATTTCTTTATATAAGTATTTAGAGTAATCCATTAATGTTAGAGTTTGAAATTGAACCACACTATTCTTAGAGACGGTAGGTCATACATACGCCTGATCAAAGTATCCATTTGGTGGATGGATGAAAATAAAGAAGGATAAAAAATATTATACCTTTAAAAATAATATTTTTTTCATATATTTTAAATATATTCATTACATTTAACCTTTTTACCTTCCATGAAATGTTATAGTGGAAAATGAATCTCATAACTTCTTAAGGTGGTGGTTCATTGTACACACGAACAAAATTATTATATACCGTAGAAGTGTAAATTAATTAGGTATTTATGATATAATAATGAAAAATGATAATAATTTTATAAATATCATATATATATTTATTTAATATATCTTTATTACCATCCAAGTAAAAAAATGAAAAACATATCAAATCAATTTGTCGGTCTGTGGTCTGCCGTACACATGAGCGACATTATTATTTTTCAACTAGATGGGAGGTAAGAAGGTATATGTGGTTTTATTATTAAAAACGTATAATAAAATCTAAAATTTCATATATAAACATTAAATCTATCTATATATACTTTTGTAAGTGTAGGTGATGGAAAATGAATAACATCGGTTAATGAGGTGGTAGTCCATCGTACACATGCTCAATAGTTTCATTTCTCATTTGATGAAAGAGAAGATAAAAATATGTTAATAAAATAATATGATAATATATAATTATTTTAGAGATATTTCGGTTATTACACTATTATAATTGATGAATATTTTTAAGATGTAGTGGAACAAATAAAACAAAATGTAATGCTAATATTTTTACCTCTTCTTCAGGGAACCTTATTATGTTAATAGTTAAATCCTTATTGGGTGGGATTCCTAGTTGATAGAAGACATATAGGATTATTTTAGACAATTAATGATGTTATTTAGGTATTTCTTGTCTATTAAATTTTTTTTTTAAATTGAAAATAGGGGAGGAGATGGGGTGGCCTTTTATATTTTGGAGAGAGGACACACGTGGAATTATTTAAAAGAATAAATTGTACTCAACATTTTCACATTAACAAAGGCTCAAAAATAATAAATTATATATCATTATAGATTTGAGGGTCTATTTATGGCCATAAAATTTATTTTTGATAAGTTTATAGGTAATTTTAACCCTTGTATTCTTATTTTAGCCCATGGTATACTCATTTTAACATTAGTTGTGATAAATAATGTTTACTATTTTTACTAATCATTTTCAGTAAAAATTAAATTGAAATTATTATATAATATAAATTATTCTAAATAAAAATTGGAATCTATTTTTTAAAATTAATTTCACAAAATATTTAAAATTTTAATTAAAAATATACCCACAAATTTGATGAAAATGTTGGTTACCAAAGAGAAAATTTTCACAAGTAGAGAAATTTTTAATAAAAAAACAATATGAAATTGATTCTAATGAAATAAATATTATTAATAATTATTTAATCGAACTAAATATAATATAAAATATTTTTTTAAAAAAAATTGAAATTATAAATTCTTTAAATTGAATGGAAGTTTTCAATAAAAAACTTTTTCGACTATTCATCGAAAAAATAATCTTTTTAAAAAATCTCTAAAATGAAAAATAAGATAATTTTTAAATTTTTATTTGAAAAAGGAATTTTATTTTCCCAATAAATTTTCGAAATGATCAAAAAATTAATTTTAATATTTCATCGATAAATCAGAAAAATTGTTTTTTGAGGAAAATGTATTCTTAAATCATATAAAGACTTTAAAAAAAATTAAGTTCATATTTATCAATATATATTATTTATATAAAACCATAATATTTTTATATTTTTTTACTTCTATTCATAACTCCATTTTTATCAGATAGGTTATAATATTATTGATTATATATCTTGTTTTTTAAAACAAGGTGTTGTGTGTAATGAAAGATATCGCAAAAATTAAATATAATAAAAATATATTTATTAAAATCATAGGGTTTTAGTAATGTAAATAAAAACATCAATGAAATTTAATACATGATTTAATAAACAAAAAATATTCATCGAATAAGACTAATCTTTAATGGTAACCCATAATCAAGGTAAGTGAGTGTTCATTTATAAAAAAAATAATCAATTATTTGAATATTGTTGATGCAATTATTCATAAATGAATTAGAATTTCTAATAAGGATGATCATAGAGGAAGAAAAAATCATGATTTAAAATATTTGTGAGATTTTTTACTAAAGAGGACTTGAATAATCCCAGAATGGTAAATTTATGGAGGAAAAAAACCATATATATGGATGCATTCATAAAATAGATTAGAATAGAGGAAGGAAAATACATTAATAGATAATTATGAAATAGAAATAATGAGTATGTAATGAATTTATTTTTATCTAATTTATTATACAAATAACTATAATAAAAATCACTCACGTTTATCAGTATTGATATAAAAGGATCAGTGTTGAGAAAATAGGGACAAGCCCTAAATGTTTTAGAAAATAATAAACTAGATATATCTTAAAACACATCGAATATAGACTTCGATAAAAAATTAATTTCCACCTTAACAATGATAGATGACATATACACATATCTAAAAATTATTTTAGTAAAATACAGAATAATTTATTATAATTTTATAATGAATTCATAAATATGTTTCAAAGAGAATAATTATGAATGTATATTTAATATTACATGATACGAATAATACAAAAATGGATACATATGATGAAATTAATATGAAAAAATATTTAAATTATTGTCTTAAAAAAAGTAAATGATGAAGGAGAAATAAAATTGAGGGAAAAAACTGTTATCTTAATAATAACATTCTAGAACATGAGAAATTATTCTTTGAATACTATGGTAATTCATGAAGAGAGAATAAATATAAGAAGTGACATAAAAACCAATCATAAATTCATTATTGTGAACTGATATAAGAAGAAAACATGCTACATATAGTTAAACATGAAGAGTAGTTTAATAATTTAGGGTTTATCAATTAGAATATATTAACTATGCAATTCAAAATTAATGATTAAAAAATGGGTTTCATACAGGTTTTTTTATTACAACACAATGAAATTTTGTTAGAAAAAAAATATATTTTTGATATTAAAACCATTCAAAACCAAAATAGCCCAAATAGAATAAACTATATATGAGATGTAATAAATAATAATTTTCTAATATAACAATATCGGGTTTATTTTGAAACATTAACTTACAGTTGAAAATTTGGATATAATATTTGAAAATCTATTTTTTACCCACAAAACATAGTTTTATTCATTATAAATATAATTTAAAATATTTAATTATTTTATATGATTTTATAATTATATGATATAATTTATATATTTATAGTTTTATTTAATACTCATAAAAAAATTCATGTATATCAAGAAATTACAAATAATTTAATAATTAACTAATAATGACATTTTGACTCCAAATTTAATCTATTATTTTAAATATATTTTTATCTATGAGAAATTTAAATATAAAATAAATATTGAATGAAATATTTTTATGTATAATAAATATTCCTTAAAAATGAATACAATATTATTCTAACAACCACATTATTCTCTAATTTTTACCACACCTATTTTCAAGGATCATGTAGCATCCAAATTAATCATATACCATCTTAAATATTAGCTAAATTTAAACATTAAATTTGAAAATCAAATTTTAGGGTTTTCTATAAAATATATATTATAAGGATTATAATTTTACAATATTGTATAATAATTCTCATAATAATCAAATTTAAAGAATAAACAGAGCCATGATATTTGCAATAAAGAGTCATGATACTTATTAATTTTCTTATTTAATTTTTAGTAGTTAATTTGGATTAATATATTTTATTTTTTACTTTTCTTTAAGGAAATAATAAAATATTATTATCATAATAATTTATTTATAAAATTCATTTCTATCCTGGTTATTATTTATAAAAAGAAAAGTTAAAAAAATATTTATTTCTGAAATACATAATTTAAAAGAGAAAAATATAAAATCATGGCTCATACATCTCCTAACAGAAATTTCACTCTCAAATTTTCAAAAACCCCATAGTTGTCAAATAACATTGTTACTTCTACTACTTTTATTATTTTGATTCTCAAGTTACATTTTTATATAAATAGTTAGTCCATATTAACATCATCAATGAGTTCATTTAATTTTTTATAACCTAATATCTATACTTAGAAATTTTATCTAGAGTTTTATAATAATATAGATCATTATAAAACTATTTTATAATAATTATAAATTTATGAAATTGATCTAACATATAATATTCCAATAGTGGGGATTCAAAAACATAACGATTGTGGAAATGTTTGGGTTGAAAATCCCAAAAAAATCTAGAACTTCATTTCAATCATACATATAAAAGGGGTAAATATACTCAGATATAGCATCCCCATATTTTATTAAACTCAGGATACCCATAAAAGTATATATCATTTAGAACACTTGATTATCAACTTCACACCCAAAATATTTTATTATATTATTTTTATGGATATTTAACATAAATATTTTAACTATAATATATTGTTAAAAAATTATTTTATTTTGTTTTTTTCCTATTATATCAAATCTGAACCCAAGGAATTATTTTTATAAAATTTATCCCAACAGGTTCAATTATGATACATCATCCTATATAGATACTTATGAGATTCCCTTTTAGAACTAAAATGAAAACTCTTATTATACGAGGATTATACCTATGTGTGTTTTTATCTCAATTTTTCCATTGATTGATTGAATATGACCTTAGCCTATCCTCGAAAATTTGTATATTCATTTAGTGTTTTCCATCATTTTGGGGATGAAATAATGATTCAAAATATATCTATATACTTATTTCCCATTGAATAAATTACCAAAATTTGAGGTAAACCACATATAATGATTATAGATACTAATGTGTAGTGTTCTATGATTATATATTAATTAACCTTTATATAGTTTATCAAACTAATTAAGTCATTATTTTTTTCAATGTTTTAAAATAGTCTAATTCATTTATGGGTTGTACCAGACACCATATCAGATAATCACCGTTTAATTTCCTTTAAATACTTATTAAAAATTCATTCAATCTCTCATAAAAATTAAAAAATTTAATAGAAAATTCATACAATATTACCTTGGGTAAATTTCACATAATATTAACTTCTTAGAAAAAAACACCTTTAATTATAATTAGATATATATCATTCTATTTTACACCACTAGTTTTCCCTTTTAAGATTCTTATACACTTTATTACACTAAATATTCAAATACATGGTTGAATTATGGACATCTTGCCATATGTTTTTATAAACTTATCCATAGATAATACAAAAAATATTTTCCAAATTATTGGAATTTATTATCATCAATGATAAATTTAGGAAATTAAAAATCTTTATTATCATTAATTCTCTTTCACACCCCAACATCATCTTGTTGGATCCTTCTAATCATGTTTGTTAATGATGGTAAAAAACTCACACGAGGAATCTATGACAACATCCCTTCCCTCACAATTACTAGGATTAACAATAATGGATCATTGATCATAAGATATATAGAACCATATTCATTTTTAATAAAGGAGTCAACCACTTTTATAAGATAATTATGAATGGTGAAATCCAAATCATCAAGAAATTACAACCATATTATAAAGTAAATACTTTACTCTTTTTCTAGAAATATAAATTTTAGAAATTTATGATATATGTATATATATATATATCATACCTCATAACATAGAGACAATGAAACCATATGTCAATGGAAAATATGATTACTATCATCTTCAAATAATTATTTTGATAAAAATGTATATAAATATTTAATTATAATAATCCATATAAAATGACTATCACATTATGTATTAAGAAAAAAAATTTATTAATTTTCAAGAATCAATGTTGATGAAAAATTCATACCCCTAAAAAAATAAGGTTAGGAAAAGTATTCTATGAAAAATACTCTTAATATAATGTTTTTTTCTGCAGACTATTCAGTCAATTCAAACACAACCCTCCACTGTGTTAACTTGTTTTATGGATAAGATAATAATGAAAATATTTTATTAGAATTATGATAATGATGAGATAATATAAAGAAAATATAGATCCATTTCGACATTATTTTTATATTCACTACTTATTTATCAGGTTATTCAATGAATAAATAGATAAAACTACACCAAAGATGAAATGACCACAAAATTTCACTTATTATGAAAAAATTTACTTTAAAATCTTCACAGAAAACATTCTAAATTTTAATATTTTAAAAAATACTCATGAGATATATATTTTCCACTTATATTTTGTAGTGGATAATAATTTTGTCTATAAATACTACCATAAAATAATCAATGATAACCTTAAAATTATATTAATAAAATATATAACCAATTAACATGAAATCATAATACCAATTTTAATTACAAAAAATCTATATAGCCAACAACTTGTTTTAAATTCAATCATTGGGGTGTCATTATTCTTTACCATCAATTGATGATATAAAAGTCTGTTATCGATATTATAAAACATGAGAAACCATAAACTAGATTAACTATATCTTTGACTATAAGAAAAATATTTTTATTCTTGTACTAGATGTTATTTGGATGTCTACATTTAATATATAATATCATTATTTTATCCAAAATTAATTGAAATAAAATATGAAAATTTTGAGGCAGTCTAATAGAATTAATAACCGACTTCAAAAAATATCATCTAGTTGACTCTTTAGATTCTCAAAATCAACTGGATACATTTTATATATTGTTTTCATATTAGCTGATCTCCATAAATGAGTTTAATAAAGAACACCACTTCATGTATAAGAAAGGTGTATAAAACTCTTCCAAAAATACATCTAAAACTCTTACATAGTAACAAAATCATCATTTTTATCCATTTCATCTACTATATTATTTTGGTGAGGCATATATACCCATCCATTATATTAATATTTTAATATTAACACATATTTTATGGATATATTTTTTCTCATGTATATACATTTTCAAACGAATCTGGGTTGGATTAAATGGTTAAATGTAACCCGTTTATTTTAAATATTTATATAATCCCTATAAGATGACAGTAAATATATACTAACAATAAATTCAAATTCAATGAAATGAAAACATAAAAAATTTATTAGTAATAATTTACTATAATTATTGATAAAATATAATTTAAAAAATTTAGTGTAAATAAATGAAAATTGCAGGTTTTAAATGGTAAATTTCCTTATGAATTTGATATAGTGAATTAATCTATACTATGAATCTCAAATATATAAATTTAATAATTTTTAAATCCACTAGATATTAGGAAATATATTTTAATATCTTTTTTTGTAAAAAAATGTTTATATTGATCTAAAATCAGAAAATACATATTTCATTTTGTAGTAGATTAGTATATTACACGTGAAAATACTATTATGAGGGTCTTACTCATGTATCATTTAATAGGATAATCTTGAAAATGATAATTTTATGGATGAATGTGATGATTCATATATTTCTCTCACTATTTAGGATATTGATCAGAAAAATTCTTAAATTCATTTTGAATAAAGAATCACACCATTGAATGATAATTTTTAAAACTCTCATCTTCTGAATTGAATCCTATTATAACCACTTAATTTTATATAATTAAATACATTTTAATATTCATGATCCTGAGGAATACTCCAACCATATTTTAATCCCCATCTGTATTCATTTAATGAATTACAATTGTGTTTCATTCCACAACAATGTCATGTGTATTTTTCAAACTTTTTTAATTTTTACTCACTATCAATTGAATTAAAATAATGATGTTCTTATTTATTATTCTAATAAAAGGACCCACACGAACATGAAAAATTCTACACAAAACATGGAATTTATCTGTAACATTATTAACCTCACCCATTATCTTCGGAAGAGATAGGTGTTCCACTAACCTTAGGTTACATCCCTTTAACACTAACTGATAAAAATAAGTTCAATGGTAATAACAGTTAATTGTGGGATGAATTTCATCGAAACAATAACAACTATTTCATAAAAAATTCAAAAAACAATGTATGATTCATGTAAATTAATATAATATAACTCAAACCATAATGTATCATCTTATTGGAAGATGAAGAATAAAATGGTATAACAATGACACAACAAAAGAGAAATAAAATTCAATAACACAAAACTAGTATCAACCCATGAATTGTCCCAGAAAATCATTTATGCTCACACTCCATGTCTTGAACCCACTACATCATTATGAATACCTATATTTATAGGACATGTTTCATTAACCATCATCTCAATAAACAATATTTCCAACAATTATAATATTTCTATGATGAGATTGAGTACAAAACACAGTTGGAAATCCATAGGAGTTCACAAAACATAAAACTAAAAAAAGAACAATATTTGACAAAAAAATATATAAAGAAAGGATGTATTTAAAGATATAGTTTACTATAATAATTATTTTTAATATAAAACAATAGAACTAAAACACATTGTTCATTCTTTCTTTCCACTTGAAATTATCATTCCACAACTCACAAACCCTTGTATTTCCCAATGATATCCCTATGACCACGAGTTGTGATACATCCTCCCCTGATCAATCACTTGGTGGTAATACTCTAGGTTCCCTTCCCGTTATCACCAATCAAAATTTCCATTTCAGAAATACATCATACAACATGCACAATGAACACACACCAACTACATGCCTTCCCATTTTACATCCAAATGAAAATTATTCCAATAAAATGTGTCAAAAATAACATTCCTTTAAGAATACTTTATTTTCTAATTACTAAGAACATTGTGTGGAACACCAATAGTCCTTTTACAATATCCAACCAAATATTCGATGTTCTCAATAAGACCATTTCGTTTGAAAAAATGTTTCATTAAATTTTTTTATCAACACCATATATGAAATATATAAAAACCATAGAAAAAGGTAAAAAATGGTGGTTTTTCAAAAATGTATGAGAGAGTGAATAAAATGAAAAGTATTTATGTTATAGAAAAATATTTCTTGGAGATAATCAACATACTTCAAAACAGGTGTTGATAAGGAATAATGAAACAAGGTAACTTCTAGATATGAGCTAAAAACTTCTTCCCTTTATAGATATAAAAATGATCTCATCATTAAAAAACATCATACAGAATAAATCTATCTATATCATATTACTTATATTGATTTATTAGAGTTTAAATGATTAGTGTTAATGAGAATAAGTAATAATGACTTAACATTGATTCCATAAATCTAACACACCTTGAATCCATAAAACTGACATACGTATACAAAATTATTTGTAAAGATGCATATGAGAGGATATATGATAAAATTCTTGGAAGAACATGAGAAAAAATATAGTTTATGTTTTATATCCATTTTAAGATGTACTTTTTTAAGAAATCAAAATCATAAAACTATTTGGATGCATGGGTTATCAAAATCATGTTCAAATTGTGTGCATGATATGGGATATAACCCAAGGATTTGCATGGTTTCATCATGTGGTTTGGTAAAAAATGAACCAACATGTTGTTATACTATCAAAATAGTCCCATATTACATGGATATTCACATAGTTTTTTCAAACTATGTACCAAATATTCATTATCCTAGTGGCTCCATAAACCATCATGCATGGTTTCTTGAAGTTGGTTCATGTTTTTCCTACCCATGTTCATAATTTTCATTAACAAAAATTATTCCAAAAATTAATAAAACCATACTAATACTTTTGAAAGTCAATCCAATTATTATAGATCTGAATAATATGTAATAAAAGTGTAAAGCACCTTAAATTGGGGGTGTTGAATTCCCTCCACCATAAGACTTTCCATCCCTGGGATATTACATGCTAGAGGAGTGATGGAATGAGATCAAATCCGTAGTTTAGTATTAAAGGATTTCAAATCTAATTTTTTCATGAGATATACCTCTGTGAGAAATGATGACATAAAAAAGTTATTCATTGAGACAATATAATCAAATCATTCCTCGGACAAGCTAAAAAAGATTGACGAATATAATTAGGTTAATAGGCTCATGAATGATAATAGAATAAGAATCAAGTATTAAGAATTAGTCTCACTGATATACCATAAGGGTATAACAAGATTATGTTCAATATATTTAATCAATAATATGATTCTACCCAATTAAAACCAATTCCCTACATTATTGGATCTAAAAATGTTTTACTAATCAAATAAAAAACATCTAATGATTACCCAAGTGTCAACAAATTAACAACTAGAAGCTATGAATAAACAAGTTCTGTTATTCACAATAGATGGATATAATAAAAATAACACAAAAAACCTGAAATCAATAGAGATAATGGTATGATGATCCAAATAGGTGCATATGAATCATCTACAAAGAACTAGAAACATCTAAAATATCTTATTAGTAACATGATCTTTTAATGAATATCTAGTCTTCATCATACAATTCCCTAAAATAAGAGTTCAGCTTGCTTTCCCATATTGATCAAAGATGGAATCTTGTATTTTCTACTAACCCAGATTCCAAAAGGTAGTGCATTATCCACTATCATTGAACATAAATAGGTTTCATGAATTAATAGATAATTAGAACATAATTTAAGGTATTTAGTTACCATATTTACCCCATGCTCTAAACATAAGAGATGTGATAACCCAATAGGAATGAGAAACATTGAATTAAAGAGTGAAACAATGCATTATTTGATGACAATAACATTATTATAGATATTAGTGTTCATGTTTATGAAAATTCTTCCTCCATTAATAAAAGGTCAAGGAAATCATCATAACATGTTCACCAGGTGGTTTGTAACATTCACTACCATATTCAAATTACCTATATAGGGATATAAAATCTACTAAATTTGGTCTTCAAAAAATGGGGAACATTAATTTAACATTATACACTAGAGATAATAGGTTAAACCCTTGGAATATTATTGAACTTCCCCACCAAAAGATGACTTTTAAAAATCCTTAAAGCAACATCTATAGACATTGTAACCTAACGAAGGAATGAGATCCAACAGATATAAATCTTTGACTCATTGTTCATCTATATGACCCATGATCATTCCATTGGTTTTGTCCATGGATAATTTAGGATTGAAAATTTTACTAACCCAATCCACAAATACTTATGAGACCATACAACAATTACCTAACCAATACGGAACATGGTTGGAGTAGTCATTGCTGAGACTAAACATGAGAAAATAATAAAATGAAAATTTATAATTACCCACCAATAATAGAGAGTACGTTTCATTTAGTTATCAATGAAATCATCTCAATAATTTATAATGTCAGGGGAATGAACATGTAGGTAACCATACCCCCTAAAATCTAAAAGAAGGTATCAACCCTGGAGTTGTGATTGAATCCTCCACTAAACTCATACATATAACCCATAACTAATTTAATGAATCCAAAAAACAATTAAAATCCATTAAAATGATGTACACTATATTAAAATATGTGAAAATAAACCTAAAAATAGGGTACTAAAAATACCATTGGATTAGAGAAACTATGGTATATTCTGAATTTTAAATAAGAGATAAAGGAAAAAATTTAATTCTACCCAATATATACTACATGCACTGAATAAGAGCCCAGTCAAAAATTATATATCACATGTTATCCAATTACCCATGAGATGTTTTGATGATCATCCCATAAAACACATATCCTAAGGAAACATTTATTTACCATCCTTATATACATCTATCACTGATAAATAATTAAATCCTATAGAACATGGTTATGCGCATGATATCCTTACCAAGATATTAAACAGATGAATAACTTTCATAGCACATAAATACTATCTATATATAATTGAAGAAATTATAACTAAAACAATGAAAAAATGACATCACATGGCTAAAAAAATACCACTATATGCACCCAAGAACAAACTAGAATTAGTAGATCCATTGGGAATGAAAATCTAGAATCCTAACCATAATAATAATATAATCTTCCCCAAGGGAAAACCAATGAGATAAATTTCTAGGAACCATATTTCTATATTTTATGTTCAATATATGCACTATGAGGGTATCATTATTCAAGTAATAACCACTATGTAATTGTTCTGAAATATAATTGAGAGATTTTTATGGTTAAAACAATGAAAGTATTTTCAATGAAAAAGTTTTGTTTCCAAAAAATTCATTTAATATAACACTTTAAATCCATTAATAAATTTTAACACTAGTACAACAATTGTGCTTTATTTATAAAATTACCTTAAAACCAACATGAAATAATTCTACCATTATAAATATTATAATTTTAATATAAAAACAATGATATATTTTTATACAAAAAGGTTTTCAGAACATTTGTAAAATAAATTTTATCAAAATAATCATGTAATTTGAAAAACATTGTGTTTCCAAAATATTGGTCATCATCTCAGATCACATAAAGATGAGTAATCAGATCATTTAATCCCCAAGAAGAAATAAAAATTGAACCAATCATCCCATATTCATGAAATTGTGACCACATTTCTTGCTAAATATGATTAATAGAGTAGTTTAATACAAGAACAAATTTCTTTATTTTACAAAAATATTAAGAATATGACATTATAATCAACTGAAGAAAAGAAAATGATGAAGTTCGAAAACAACTTATCTACCATATTTCATGCTCTAATGTATGAATGTTAATAATTTTTTTGAAAAGTGCATTTTAAAAATGAGTTATACTTAATTATTGATGAAATTGTACAACAACTGAAATAAAAACATATTAAATTTTACATTATTTTTTACCAATTATATATTTATTGAATGGATTAGAGAACTCCTAATATACTATAGTAACCTACCCATATTATCATATAATAATTTAATTTATTATCCCACATATAATGTTAAAATGTTTTTTTTAATTACAAACTACATAATAAATAACAACAATGAGTTATATTTTTATATTTTTATTAGTTTAATGAAAAAAATCATGATTTCATGTCCATTAATACAATAATAATAAATTTACCAAAAAAATCGTGGTAATATTCTCTTACCTTTATCATACAATAGATCTACTCACCATTCTATTCATTACACTAGATATTCATTATAAATGACATCCATAAAAAATGGGTTTCATTGTCATCCTAGAAGATTATTTTAGGTATAATATTTCAATTATAGAGAAATATATTTATTTAAATATATGATTAGAATAATTTTCTAACACAATACTTTAAATTAAATCATAGAATATTATGATATTATAAAATTTTCAAGCTATGTAAAAGAAAATAAAACATTTTAAAGTGTTTTTATGGTAGAAACATGAAAACAGTTACTAAAAACCAAAAGATAATAAGAAAACATAGTATTATAAATTTATGTACAAAATATAAAATAGTGGACAATATATGAAAATAACATGGATTTTAATTAAAAGTTAATGTATTCTTACTAATTAAATTCATTATCATTTTGGTTTTCAATTCAATATGACTTTCACACACCATTAGAGAATAAAACCAAAATAATTTATGAACATAATTCAATTACAAGTGGAATCAATTGAAATCACAAATTCAAATCATACATTCATTGTTCTGGACGAAAATTATTATAAATTATCCATTTCATCTAAAATAAATTAACCCATGTAAGTATAAATAGTTATCATGTCATCCTTTCCATTGAATCATTTTTCATAAAATCATAGGAGTTATTTCATCCATGTGGGATGTTTTTCACTATATATAATATATTACTCCAATTGGGTAAACACAAAATAATGAGATGATGAAAAACCAGGAAGTATCTCATCAAAAATTTATACCTAGATCACCTACTTAATGTGATGTTGAGCATAAAGTGGTTACATATATCTTTTTATTCAATACAATTAATGATATGAAATTATAATATCATTGTTATCATCCAAAAATCATTATACGACCAATAATGATACCATTTATAACATGGTACCGCTCACCCATTAACTTAGAAAGAAGAAAGGGTGATATTAACCTTAGGCGATGCCCTTAGGACACCAATAGATGGTAATGAGTTCTATTGAAGTACATGATAATTAGGGAACTATTTAACCTAGTATGAGAACATCATATTACAGATGAAATAAGAAAACAACAATTTATGATGTAAGTAAATTAATAAATATAAATCAAACCAGAAAGTAACATTAGTGTAAAAACTTAAAAATACAAGTGTAAAACAAATATAAAATAAATGAGAAACCTAACTCAATGAATCCAATGTAGAATCAACCAAATAATAAACCCACACAAGATCCATGATATAACCTCAGGTATTGAATCAAATACATCATGATGCATCACTACAAAAGTATAATACCTTCTCTTAACTTGTATCATGGTATACAATATCTATAGACATGCCAAAATTCCAAATAGGCGGGTGAGTATAAAATTAATTATTTAATACTCAATACATACCTACAAAAACCATTGGTAATAAGAATAAGTTGTCACTCATTTATATAAAATATTGAATGAGAGTATTGAAATTTTTATCCATAGGAAGAGTAGATGAAGGAAAAAATAGAACTAATACACATTTTTAATTCATTCCTTCCACATAGAATATCCATTTAAAAAATAATATACCCATGAACGCCCATTGAAACACCAATGCCCAAAATTAGTGATACGTTCTCCACCAACACATATATTTTTGGAAATCCTCCACATTTCCATATATTTTTCACCAAAAACAATATCTATATGAAAAATTCCTTATACAATGAAAATTATGAACACATAGCAGAAAAGTTACTTACCAATTGGTAACCAAAACCCAATTATATGAGTAAAATTTTTCAAATATATGTTTACATTAAAAAAATAATTTTAATAAAATTATCTAAAAAATAATGGGAAAATCCACAACTCAATTTCAAAAGTAAACATAACATGAAAAGTTCTAAATAAATCATTTTCTCTTAAAAACCATTTTCCAAAAGTTTATTTGAAAACATAGTGTGTAAAACACATGAAAACCAAATATTTAGGCACTAAAAACATGAAATTTATCAAACAAATGATGTTATTGTGATTAAAATGAAGAGCCTTAATGTTCTAAAACATGTATTGTGGGAGAGAATCCGCAAACCTCCCAATGGGTGTCAATAATGAGGAACAGAATAAGCTGTGTAAAATATTCAGTTTTGAAACCTATTACATTTATATATTCAAACCAAATATCTTTAAAATAAACATCATAAAATTTATGTATAGCTATTATATATTTGAATAATGGTTATGTGGGATAATATATGAGTATATATATGGAGAAAATTCAAGAATGAGGACATATTGTACATCATGGAGATCAAACACACCTAGAGTCGACAATACTACCTACTAAATTAAATTTAATCACCAAGTATTTCAAAGAGAATAGGTGATTTTGGGATCCTAGTAGAATATGAGAAAATGATAGTTTCTTGGTGTAAAAATGCAATAACCTATAATTTTTATAGAATTTAACTCACTTCACATGGTTAGGCTTCCAAATATAATATCGAGTGTGACAACCATGCCAATGATCTAGATATTAACTAGGGAGCCACACTGTTATGAAAAAAGGTATGTAAAACCATGAAATGACTGTGGGATTTTACAATCTAAATACTATTATTTCCTAGAATTTCCATACAATGTTTTTAGTTATATGGAATTATTTCTAGAATAAATTTTTTTACATCAAGTGGTTTCTAGGACTAGAGTGCTCAGAATGAACTTTCGAAAAATGTTTAAATATATATAGCGTGCCTAAGGGGTTTTCCTAAAAAGTGGAATAATTATTAAATGGGTTCCCAAAAATATGAGGTCACCATTGCGTTTAGGATAACGGGTTTACCCTATGCGTGACATTAGTTTAGTTATCATAGTCCTCCAGTGAGGAAACACGAAAATGGAATAACCGTAAATAAAATAATAAAATAACATTATTTTATTTCTCAAATTTTATAACTCAAAATTTTTGACTGAGATTAGAAATCTGAGACCACTACTAAACTTGTGAGGGTATGCTTTCATTATTAAAATCATAACATTAGCTGGTGTGGGAAAATAATGGAAGTTAGTTTTTGGCCATAAATAATATAATTAAATAAAAATTATTTTATTGTCAAATCCTTATAACTCCTAAATGATAACTCAGATTGGAAATATGAGGGTACCACTGAGATTGTGAGGGAATTTTTATCTTAGGTGGAGACTAACCGTGACCGGCGTAGGTCGAGGGTGACAATTAATAATTATTGAACTTTTTTAAGGTATGTTATGTAAACATTCGAGAAGTGATTTATAACTTTTAAATCGATTCGTGGATTAATAATATTAGGGAACCCTTGAATTCACAACAACATGATTCTCTTAGGATAAAATTAACTTTGACAAGTAAGGGTCATGAGAAAATGATAATTTTTGGACTTTATAAAAAAATTTCAAATGTGATTTTATTTCTTTTTTTAACATTTAAGCGACGGTGAAAGGACCACAGAGTTGGTCGGTCATTTTAATGAAGGTAATTTAATGACCAGATACATATGGATGTGTAACAACACCATCAAGATAGTAATGGGGTCATTAATTATTCATTAATGAACCAAATTAGTGGGTGGAGAGTTGAACTCCTTTTCATTTATTTAATGCCGATTTTGTCGTGGGTTTTAGAAACCCACAGGAGAACTCTTGAAGAAGTGTTGAGAATGTTTTCCTCCAACAAGGAACCTAGAATTTGGTGACACCATTGGGGATTTGATTTGGAGATCAAGGAATGCCAACGAACACCTTACAAACTCGGGTTCTTCTTCCCTCATCCACAGCACCATCCAATGCGTTCTAAGTAGGGGTTGGTTTCAAAACATAGATATTTATGTATTTATCTTCAATTAATGATGTTTAAACTCTACCCTTGTTATAATGATAACATGGAGGGTGTGGGATGAACCGATCAAGGCCTAGACCCATTTACAATTTTTTCATTGGTTGTGTTCATCATGGGCGACCAAGAAACTCAACGACAAGGTGAAACTGAGGGCCCTATAGTGTAGGCAGAATCCAAGGAGGCCCGTTGGCACAGTCGAAAAAATACGGAACACTGGAGATTCACAAGAGTCCAAAATATACTCTCCCAATGTGGCGAAGCCACTTACTGGAGGAGGCTAGGGCCAGCTCTCGCCGCCCACGATGAGGTGGGGGCACCCGAAGGTGCCGCGACATACAGGAGGCATCCGACTGATGTCATCCGCATTGACGGTAGTGGCGCACTATGGAAGCACAATAGGGAGATGATTACGTGGTTCCAGTCAAGATGGATGCAGACCCAGACCTTGGGTCCTACAATAGACCGGTCCACATGACCAGTCAGCTGAAGGGGTGGTTCCAGCCTGACGTCGCCTAATAAAGACCGAACAGAAATCAGTCCATTAAGAGGGGAGCTGGGTCCGCACCCAGTTGGCGGGTCGCACTCGGTCAGTGGACTGAACAGGGTCTAGCTGGAAATGTCTTGGCCGGGTCAGACCCGAGTCTACCCAGACCAGGTTGGGATGGCCCATACTGGGACTTTTTGGCCCAGACCATGTTGAGTCAAGTCAGGCCAAACATGAACCCATTTAGGCACAATTTCCCTTAAAAGGGAATATCCCCTAAACCAGATGTCCATTTGAAAAACTATTTTTGGAACTATAACCCTTAGGGAGAATATGTCCTTTGTGATTCTCCATTTGGGTTTTGCAAAAATTTTGATTACGGCCGGGTTGAATTGGACTCGAATCCAACAAGGCCCCCATCACAAAAATTCCTATAACAAATAGACCGGGCGTCTGACGGATGCACTGTTTGCTGTGTTGGAACCCATAAAACATGGTGTATCATCCAGATAGTTTTTCATGGGGCTTCACGGTAGTTGAGTTACGACTCATATCTTGAGGAGTGGTTTCTTGGAAAATCAAATGCACCATGTGTGGGAGTTCTGTGGATGGCTATAAATTATCATATGACCCCTTGTGGATTATCATCAGAATAAACCTGTGTGGATCAGCAGTAGTACGACCCAACATGGATCATCCTTAGAGCATCCAATCATGGATAAGTGACTAACGACCCTGTGCGGATTGGGGTCTTATGACCCTATGAGGATCGAGGACTTACGACCCTTTATAGATCAATGACTTACAACCCAGTATGGATCCATGACTTATAACCCTGTATGGATCAACGAATTAAGACCCTATGTGGATCGATGACTTAAGATCCTATGTGGATAATCTGTAGTGTGACCCAAAGAGGACCAGCCTTAGAACATCCTATCATGGATCAACAACTTATGATCCTGTGTGAATTGACGACTTGTGACCCTGTGTGGATCATTGACTTACTTCCATATGTGGATTGTTGATAGAGTGACTTTTTCATGGTTCAATAGTAGAAACTATCAATGGAATATGTCAAATTATCTTTATGACTAATCATCGTTATTCTTGTTATTTCTGCTATATATATGGTTTGAGATGATTCTTTTACTTGTGTATTTTTATTATGTTCATCATTGTGATTTTTACTTTTTGTAATTTTGGGAGACCTTCAAGGGTCTCAGGGTCCCTACTAGGTATTGTTATACTCACCCCAACATGGGATTTTCCATCACCTTGTTGTGGCTTATACAGATGACTTAAATCATTGACCGAGGATAAGAAGCGAGGACAAGACGATGCAAATAGGTGACCAGTTGAAGTGGAGATCTGTAGTGATGAGTTGTACATACAATTTAGGTAGGATCCTTAGAAGACATCTTCAAGATCTATTTCCCTATTTTTTGAATTTTTTTAGTTGGGTTTGTTTTCTGGAACATTCATCTCAATTAACACTTTTACTTTTAGCTGTTATACTATGTTGTTTGTTCATATTGTGTACCAAGTCTGTGTGTTTACAGGTTTAGAGTCAATGCCTTCCCATTTTAGATATATGACTTTCTGGTGCTAGTCACCATCCCCTGGCATATGGAATGTGGGATTGGGGTAGTCACAACATGGGTCCTGGGGGATGGTCCATGAAAAAGTGGTATCAGAGGGCGGTTGGTTCTACGAGAAGAACAAAGAGTCTATATTTTTAATGGGGGAAATAGTGTCAAGTGTCTTGAGTTTGGATTTTAGTCCAGTGAGTCCAGTGTCAGTGTGGTGGCCGATGTATCAATACACCAAGACCCTGAATTCTATTTTCTAACTCAGTACACGAAAACACTAGTTGCATGTGTTTTGAAAATATTTTTCTATTGACCTCTTTTGTGTCAGCTCACCAGGAATGTCCTTTTGAAAAATGGTTCATCTCGATTATCTTTCAAGACGTCTCCACATAGGAAGATATCCAGTATTCCAATGCGTGAACATGAGGATGGTCCATAGAGTGACGAGGAATTAGATTAAGGACTGTTGCCCGATATGGAAGCTTTGGTCGGTGTCCCTAAGATACCACATCTTATTGGGAAGTAGTATCCACCAATGCTACAGGTAGGGGACACATATAGGAATAGTTCCATAAAAATGTATTAGTGACAAATAACCCTCAGGTTCAGAGATGAACCCGACTCAAAGGTGGCTAATTACTATCCAGAGGTGGGGATCAATTTTTTATCTAGCCAGGGCACCATTAGATCAGATGGTGGTCTTGGCAGTGAGCATTCTATGTGGGTTAGCAGGGTGATGGTAGGGTTTATATTATCACTATCTTATGATGAGGTGAATTTTTCGTGGACAGATCATGACTACCTTACTCAGAGAAGGGGGACTCTTTCCATAAAAAACTATGGGGTTTGTGTTCCCAAGAGCTTATACAGTTTCAAAAAGATGACATGTCAGAAATTGAGTATTCATTATGACATACTGATCATTCCAGGTACTCGATGAATATGATACGATCAGTGCCTCAGGGCTTGGACATCTGATAGAAATGTGTTTAATGAAATATGAGTTATAACTATTCATCTATGCATTTATACTTATGTTAGAATTCTAGAGTGAACGTTAGCGGTTGAAAATTCTATGGCTGAGTAGATACACCTAGTGAATGTCAGTAGTGGGAAAGTAGGAAACCGATGTCAGTCTCAGAGACTTGGATGTGTAAATTTTTTTTAAGAATAATTGATAAAGAAAAACCAATCTGGATGGATGTAGACATGGAAGAGGATCTAAGAGTGTAGCAGGAGGTGGTATACATTTCGATATGGTACAACCAACACCTAATTGGGTCCCCACTAGGATCAGGGATCTAGAGGATAGGGGAAGGGAGTAGCTTTATGCGGTCCAGGTTTGTAACCCAAGGGAACTAGGAATGACTTGAGGTACAGTCTCTATCTACAACTTTCTATTGTATTAATAGACATATGTACTAATCATGCCTTCATGTCACAAATCTTGTTCCATACCTATAGTTTCTGGTTAAACCATTGACTTGACCATTACATCTTGAGACACTTGTGGGAGGGGACTCGATAATAAATTTTATTCCAACAGTGTGATATGACCCTAGCGGTGAGTGTTTTGGTTTGAAACTTCTGGTTTCAATGTCGAGGTTTTACAACGTTAGTTTGCGTATGGACTGGACATCCGCAGTTCTTGTTCAGATTGATTGTTTTAGGAAAAAGGATGTCGTATATCTACAATGTTGGAATGGAGTTTTCCTTCATCAATGAAAAAGGAATCCCATGTATCACATGATAAAATCATGCATATAAGGGTACAACTTATCACTATTGAGTCGACCAGCTTTACCCTGATGGATGTATGCATTTTGTGTTTTTAGTTCCCAACAGTAGTGGCAGAGTGTGGGAACATCCTGTAAAAATATGTTTTTAGGATTACATCCTCACAGTGAGAGGGACTTATTATTTGGCTGGTACTGAGGGAAAACACAAATATCTACAACTAAATACCATATGGTTCATATGGAGCTCCGAGAGATGCAAGTATATTTCTAGGACATGCAGAAGAAGGGCTTATAAGACCTAGTGTTTGAGGTTAAGTGTGTATTACTGGAACAATAACTAATTGGCCATAGAGAATGAGTACCCACTACCAAAGGATTGATGGGAACATCAATTAGTTAAAAAGCGTATCCTTTCACATGGATGATATTTTTCATGTAGGAATTATAGTAGTTGAGATAGTGGTGATGGATGGATTTCCTCGATGACTAAGACGTTGATATAGTCTATACTCTTAGTAAGGGGAACGTGGTGGCAGACAAACTCAACAGGAGTTCTGGTTTACAACTGCTGAGTGAGGTGGTAGAGTTACTCGAAACAATACAAATATCCTTCATGGATAGTGATGAAGAATGTTACATCTAGTCTATGACTGTCACTCCCCCACTATTATAGTAAGTTAGGAAGGTGAATCTTGTGGATGTTGACTGCATGGATCAATGTTCTCAGAAATATTTAGTACTTTCTCTTTATGGATTTTCTATAAGTGGAGACAAAATTATCCATTTTATAGGATGCACCACGGTACCAGGGATGTTATGTTATGAGGTGTTGAGAGACATCCATAAATCCCCTTTGGCGGTAAATATTGGCATACCAAAGATGTACGAAGACAATTGATGTCAGTACTGGTGGCCAGGGATGAATAATGTTTTGGTGGAGTTACTTTCATGTTGCCTCACTTGTCAGCATGTAAAGGTTGAGCATCAGGTACCATAAGTCGTAGCACATCCACTTGTGGTACTGTAATGGAAATGGGATGGTATATCATTGGAATTCATGTCAAGACTACCATGTTTTTCAAGGGACCACGATTCCATCAGGGTGCTCATCGACCGACTAACCAAGTCAGCCCACTTCCTACACATCCACAAGCAGGGATCGGTAGAGGGATATGGATTCCCTTACATACAAGAGATAACAGGGCTTCACAGGGTTCCATTTATGATCTTCTTAGATCATGAAGATCATTTTACACCTCGGTTGTTGAAGGGATTGCAAGAGGCATTTAGGACTCAGCTATGTTTGAGTACCGCCTTTCATCATCAAACAGATGGTCGGACAGAGTAGACTATACAGATGCTTAAGGAAATACTTTGGGCTTGTGTCTTTGATTTGGGACACATTTTGGGGGATCAATTACCCTTAGTGGAGTTCACATACAACAAAAACTATCACTCCACCATCAGCATGGCACCATTTGAGGCCTTGTAAATGAAAACATGTACATCACCTCTATGGTGGACATACCTAGGGGAGTCAAAACTTATGGATCTAGAGTTGGTACGGGCTACCACTGAGAAGGTATAGATGATCCCAGATCAGATGAAGATTACATAGAGCTGGTAGAAGTTTTATGCTGACAGGAGATAGATACCATTGGAGTTTGAGGAAGGCGATCACTTTATCCTTTAGGTGTCACACTGTTGAGGATTATAGAGATTTGGTTGGGGAAGAAAGATATTTCCGAGGATAATCAAACCTTTTTAGATTATTATCAAAGATAGAGAGGTGGTGTACTGCCTGTATTTTCCCCATAGATGCACTAGGTGCATAATGTTTTCATTGTGTCATAGCTGAGGAGGTACATGCATGACCATCACATGTCATCGACTGTGACGAGCAGTACCTTGGAAATGGGGTGATGTTTGCAGAGTTCCCTGTAGAGATAAAGGATCGATAGGAATAAATTCTTCATGGACAGTCAATTCCTCTAGTGTAGATTTAGTGGCAGCATGTGAATCTCCAAGAGAGAACAAGGGAATGAGATGCTCAGATTAATGCTCAGTACCCCCACATGTATTATTTTCACATGTTTTGGGTTTCAGGGATGTAATACCTTAAGGTTGGGAGAATATAACGTCCTTGAATTCTGTATAATTTTTTATTTATATTGAATTATTTCGAGACCTCTAATTTTATGGCACATGATTACGAGGCCTAGAGTGCCCAAAATGATCCCTAAAAAATGTTAAGCTTTAAATAGTGTTCTTGAGTGGCTTCTCTGAAAAAGTGGAATAAATCTTAAATGGGATCCAGAATAAGAAATATGTGGGCACTGTTGTGTTAAGGATGGGGGGCTTACCCATGGAATGAAAAAAAATTAGTCAGTGAATGTCTCCTATAACGAAACCCAAAATGGCATAATCTTAAAAAAAATAAAAAAGTATTATTATTTTATTATTAAAATTTTTAAAACTAAAAAATGGTGACTCATGATAGAAATATGAGACCACTGCTAAACTCGTGAGAATATGCTTTCCTTATAAATATTATAATATTGGCCTGTGCGAGATAATAATAGAAGTTAGTTTATTATAGTAAATAAAATAAATAAGTAAATGTTATATTTTTTAAAATCCTTATAACGCCTAATATATAACTCTAATTTGAAATCAGAGAGTATCATTCAGCTCATGATGGCGTTTTTCCCATATGTGGAGCCTAAACTTGTCCACCGCTGGTCGAGAGTGGCTGTTAATAATTTTTGAACATTTTTTTAAGATACATTAATTAAACGTGCAAGTTGTAGTTTATATCAATTGAATTAGTGATGAGATTAAAAATTAGAGGGAACTATTGAATTTAGAATGCCATGATTTAGTTAGGAGAATCATAACATTGATCAGAAATGGTTGTATGAAAAAGTTAACATTTAGACATTATAAAAAAAATCAATATAACTTCATGAGTAATTTTATTTAATTTTTTTACCTTTGATTGATGGTGGCAGGACCATAGAGTTGGTCGGTCATTTTAATGAAGGTCATTAAATGACCAGTTACACTTGGTTGTGTAACCACACCATCATGAGATTAATGGGTACATTAATTATTCATTAATGAACCACATAATTGTGTGGAGAGTTAAACACCTTTTATTTAAATTAATATGGACGTTGGCGTGGGTTTTGGAAACGCACGGGAGAAATCTAGATGACGTTAAGGAAACATCTTCATCCAAAGAAGAATAATGAATTTGGTGAGGATTTTGAGGATTCGATCAGGAGATCGACGAATGCCAATGAGCACCCTTCGAACTCAGGTTCTACTTCCATCATCTGCAACACCTTCATATGAGTTCAAGGTAGGGGTTTGTTTCTATTCTAAGAGTTTTATGAATCCATATTCTCTTGATGATGTTTGAACTCTCCCCTTTTTATACCTCTATCTTGAAGGGAATGAGTTGAAGTGAATAAATCCTAGAACCATTGACAATTTTTTCTTTGGCTGCGTTCTACATGGGTGACCGAGCAACACAGTGGCAAGGCAAAATCGAGGGGCCCATAGTGTAGGGGGCTCCCCGGGAGGCCTGTAAGAGTAGTCGGAAAAGAAAATGGACCTCCAGATCTTCACTGGAGGCATGTGGAAGCTTCAATGGGGTAGCGCCGCTAACGACCAGAGGAGGTGGTGACCTGCTCTCATTGGTCACGGAGAGGAGGTCGCGCAAAAAAGTGCCACCATAGATAGAGGGTGGATGAGTGCCGCTAGATGCATTGATGATGGAGGCACGCTGTAGTAGTGCTCCATGAAGGAGACATTGCTATTCTGGCTATGGTGCATGTAGACCTGGACAATGGGTCCCACCATAGACCAGTCTATAGAACAGGTCAGATGAAGGGGAAGTGCCAACCTAGTACCACTTATTGAAGAGTGAACAGACTTTGGTCCATTCGGTGGGGATTTAGGTCCACACCAAGCTTCCAGGAAGCGCCCAACTGGTGGACCAGACCATGTCCAACCGATCCGGGCCGGTTCAGACCCGGTCAACCAAGACCGAGTTGGGTCTGGTTGGACCAGACCCAAACCCATTTAGGACCAATTTTCCTTAAAGGGGCATATCTCTTGGACTGAACATCCAGTTGACAAACCGTCTGTAGTACTGTAACCCTTATAATGAGGCTGTCTTTTTGATATACTCCACTTGGGTTTTGAAAACAAAATTTGAGTAAGGCCGGGCTAGATCATACTCGAATCAAACTTGGCACCCTGCACTATAATGCCTATAACATATAGACCAGGTGTCTGATTGATGCACTGTCTATTATGCTGGAACCCTTATGACAAGGTGGTTCTTTGGGATAATTTTTCGTTAGACTTATTGGATGTTTCGGTATGACAGATATCTTGATAATTGGTTTCTTAAAATGTCATGTGCACGATGTGCGAGAATCGTGTGGTAGGCTGTCAAGTAACATACGACCCATTGTGGAGGTGCATCCGAATGACCCTTTTTGGATCAATAGTAGCATGACCTGATGTGGACCACCCATAGAGCGGCCCTGTGTGGATAGGTGACTTATGACCATGTGTGGATCAAGAACATACGACTGTGTGTTCATCGTGAACATACAACACTATGTGGATAAACGACTTACGACCCTGTGTGGGTTGATATCCTAGGAACCTATTTGGATAGATTACATACGACCATATTTGGATTAGCAGTATCATGACTTGATGAGGACCAGCCTTAGAGCATCCCATCATGGATCAGTACCTTACGAGACTGTGTGGATCGATGACATATGACCCTATGTGGATCAGTGACTTAAAACCCTCTGTGGATCAGTGATAGAGTGACTTCTTTGTGGTTCAGATGTCGAATAAATCCATTGAATAAAATGTATTATCTTTTTGAATAATCATCATTATTCATGTACATTAACATATATACCTAGTTTTGTGCTGAATTTTTTACTAGTGCTTCGTGATTTTGGTCACGCTTTGTGTTTTTTCCTTTTTTTAATTCATGGAGACCTTCGGTGGGGATCAGGATCCCTACTAGGTATTGTTATACTCACCCCCACATGAGCTTCTCCTGAACATTGTTGTGTCTTTTGCAGAGGATGAAAAACATTGACCGATAATGGGGAACCCGGACTAGACGATGTACGAAGTTTAACATTTAATGTGGAGAGTCGTAGTGAAGAGTTGTACCTTCCGTTCATGTAGGATCCTTGGTTGACGATGTAAAGAGATATTTCCCTTTTTCGCTGTATTTTTTAGTTGGGATTTTATTCTTGGCACATTAATATTCAGTTCACACTTTTACTTTTGATAGTTAAAATATGTGGTTTATTCATGTTGTGTACCTCATCTGAATGTTTGCAGGTTTTAAGGTAATGCCTTTCCAGTTCAGAGATATTCCTTTCTGGTGCTAGTCATGAACCCCTTCCCAATGGAAGGCGGCCTCATGGTAGTCAAGGAATGAGCCCCAAGGGATGGGTTGTGAAAAATACACCCATCTCACATGATTAGACATAAGGATTATCCAAACCATGCACAACTAGTGCGCCTGTATTATGGTAATAACTAAGGAAATGATAGAATAAATCCTTTTTTATATTAACTATTATACATAAATTAGATATTTATACTCATTATGAGAATACACATTATATTATTTTAAATAAAATAATTAATTCTTATAATAATCTATTTTCTTATAAATTTTTTTTAAATAAAAATTTTAAATTTTTATAATTGGATTTTAAAAAAACAATTTCATTTTTTAATTCATCATGAAAAAATTATCTTATGAATTTTTTTAGTTTTCTAAAAATTTTATTTTGCAATGAATAGTGAAATTTTAAGGATTTTTATTAAAAAATGTATTTTATTTTCGATTATTTAATGTGTCTATTTATATTTGTTAATATTTTTAAAATATATTTAGTCTATTTATTTCTATAAAAATGTATTTCTTAATGTAATTATATAATTATTTTTATTATAAGATATTATTTTATTAATAAAGGGGGATTTTCCTAAAAAACATTATTTTTCATCCACTTATTAGAGTTTAATTTTAAATACAAATCTATAACATCTGATTTTTTAATTATAAAAAATGGATTCCATATTTTTGATGAATAGGTCCAAATATGGTTAAAAAAATCTACTTCATGTTATGGACATTATGGATAGTAACTTTAGTAATTTTGATTATCACAATAAAAGTAAAATCATGTAATTAAGGATAAATACAAAATGATTAAAAATTAATAATAACCATGACACATGAAATATATTTATTAGATAGGTATATATTCTACAAAATAATTCAATGTTTTGTATGTGCCCTTTCTTGTCCATTTGGAAATTATTTTTACCTTTACAATATTTAAGTCAATATAAAGCTAAAAATGTGACACTTGTTCTTTTAATAAATAATATATTATTAACATATTGATTAATCAGAAATATTTTTGGTTACAAAAATTATTTATAAATATAAATGATAGTTTTTTTCATGGTAATATATTTTATATTTTTAGTGATGAAATAAGTACGTCAAAATATTATGCAATGCTAATGTAGTAATTATTCACATAATAGGAAAATAAAATAAATAGTATTTAAAATAAGCAAATTAAACTAATGTGAAAATATTTTATTGTTAAATGAGTTTTTATTAAAAATTCATATTATATTGGTTTATATAGTTTGTAATCGAATTCCACGTTTAACATGTAGTTATAAAAGTTGAATTAAATGAATATTTCTAGAATTGATATTAAAGTAGCATTATAAAAAATAATATATTTTTTAAAATAATATTAAACTAATAAAATATTATTTTCTTCCAAATTATTTTTATGATGTTTTAAATATCCACAATGTTCCATTTATGGGCCTTTTATCCTTTTATAGTAACTATATAAACCCATTTCGAGTAAAAACATTGATATCCCGGTAATTATCAAAAAGATTTATAAAGGGATTAAACAAAAATATAATGGTACCAATGTTATCTAAACCTGCTAAATTTTTTATGGAATTATTTTAACTCATACACATATTATGTTTTAATATTATCATGTTTTATCCATTTGGACATTAAAATTTTATTTATTAATTTAATATTTTCATAATTTTCATGAGTTCTCCACCACTCAATTATAAAAGAGAAACAATTATTCTCATTTATTCACACATAAAAAGAAATTTTTTTCATCCAATACCAATAAAATATATTAATCAAATCTCTCATCACATCCGATTGGACTTTTTTTATTAGAAAACCAAACAATGAAGGTTTTTTGTGCAAATTATAAGAGGTTGTTAGGGGAAGATGTAAAATTCATAACCATTTTCCCATTCTTCTTACACATACATAAAATATTATTCAACAATGGAAAAATACTAGCTCTTTTATATTAAATATACTAATAAAATTCTATATTAATGGAATAACTTATATATGTCTCATTTTCCATCAAACAATATACAAAACTGTTGTTTGTGTGTATGGTGGACTAATTCTCCGTTAACTCATATAATTCTTTCCCATCATAGTATATAACGGATAGTTATAATGATGTAATTATTGTTTTTATATTATATTAATCAAATATTTTTTATTATGAAATTATAATATATAATCTACTTTATTACCTTTACATTAGTTAAAAATTGACAATGTTAGTCATAGGTACGTGTGGACTACCACATCCACAAAGCGATGCGATTCATTTTTCACCACCACATCAGAAGATTGAAAAATATAATTATATATGAATAATTAATACTATATTTATGATTTAATTATCAAAAATTAAATATATAATAACACTTACATTTCTTGTATAATGATATTTAAAAAAAGGAAACGTTACTCAAGTATACGTACAGCCTACAATCTCTATGATTATAAAAAAGTTAATTTTTAATAATCATAAATCATGGTTAGTTATAAAAATATAATTTATGTTTAAATATGAATATTATTACCTGATTATAATTCTTTAGATGATGCAATAATGATTTTATTGACAAATTCCAACATACTAATGTCATTTTTGACTTATGAGCGGAATATCTTTAAAACATCTGTTAAAAATATAATTGATTAAGAATTTATATATATCGTGGAAAAAATAAAATAAACAGTGAAATTATAAACTGTTATGGAGAAGATAAATAAATAAAATAATGTTTGTATTCATTAAAATAAATAACAAACATAATTATTCATACTCAAGGTAGGGGAAATTATTTCAAAATCATATTTTAATGATTATTTTCAAATCATACCCATCCATGTACACATTTTAATAATTATTTCATGGATTTGACAATATATATATATGAAAAATTTAAAAATCAAATTTTATTTCTACGTTTAAAATATATCAAAATAATTTCAAATGAAATATTTTTTCAGAAGTTTTTAACATACTTTTAAAAAAGTCCAAAAAAGAATATTCTATTTTAATATATACGACAAAAAATGACTTTTTCCAACAGCATAACTATTACATAATGATTGGAATAAATTAGAATATTTCTTTTTTTATCCATTGAAACCTCATCATTTTCTTCTTATGGTTGTTTCAGAATTGAAAATGGGATTCGAAAAGAAAAATTTATTTTAGCATCAAAAATTGTATTAAAATGGGGTTTAAGGAAGTTTTTTAATTTGTTTTAAAAGGAACGGTGCATATATAAAATGTTTTATTCATTATTTGGTTCATGATTAATATATATGTTAAATTGGTGGTCTAGATACAAATTATATGATGGTTTATTATACATTATATATATTAAAACATTCATGATCCATATATAGAATATGTGATGGGTGCGCCTAAGTAGCACTCTAATGTGTTGGGTTACATTACTTGTATTAATATGAAATGTGAAGGGAGTTACCATAGGGTTTCCCTTATTTATTTAACTGAGATCTATTTATTTCTTACAAAGGTTTGGAATGTAATTATCTGTGTTTCCTGGAAGGGGATTTAATTTTTTAATCTTTGTTTTATTGGTTTTCATTGAGAAAAAATATATTTTTTCATATCGAAATGATTTATTTCATTTTTTCAATGAAAATAGATATAAAGGTAAAATTTTCATAGATTATCATTCTTTTAACCTGACTAATGGATTTTTTTTATGTCTCATACTGAGCTTTTTATTCTATTGATACATTTTTTTAAAAATCCATAGTGCTAGTGATGGGTAAGGGGGAAAAAGTTATGGTGATGTTTTTGAATATTTTTTATTGAAAATAAGTCATGTTTTATTTTAATTGTATTATATTACAGAAAAAATGGATATTGATTACATACGTCCAGTTTTTAATATATGTGAATATTATGTAAGATCTCAATCATATTTATTTAATACAATAATCTTAAAATATATTTGGGAATAAAAGAAGGTGAATTAAATTCTAAAGACACGATTTCAGGTGATGTTTAAGGATAGGTCATTATAGTTTGTATCATAGAAGGCTCTATATCATTTTTGAGGATATTTCAATGAAAGTAAATTCCTTTACAATGATTCAAAACTTATGGTTATCATAGAATTTGAGAATTTCATGTTACTCCATCTAAAAAGTGATTTTGTAAAATGAATTATAGTAGAATAAACAAAGAAGAAAAAGTATGAATGTATCAAGAAAATATTATCATTCCAAATTAGAAACCATGTATGATTTGAATTTTTATCGAGTAGTTTTTTGGTGTGATGGAATAGTTAAAATGTGATATAAATGTTGGTGGAATCCAATTAGATAGTGACTCAATTTACCAAATAGGAACATGAAAATATTATAGAATTTCATAAATAAATCCTCATGCTATTACTGTAACGTATAATTATGTGGTATCAAAGGGATAAATCAATTCACTAGAACTGATATTTGAATTCCTGGGATTTTTAGAACATAAAATGAAACTATTTGCACTTATTATTTTGAAGGGGAATTTGATTGATAATTTTTTTTGGATTAAGAATACCTGAGAAAGAGAAGAGTTTGATTCCTTGTAATGGGACCAATTTAAGAATACATTCATTGAAAAATACTTACCTAAGGTTTTTTTGAAAAATATGTAGAAATAATTTTTTTAATTATATAAAAAATAAAATTACCCTATAGAACTGTATAAGGAATTTTTTTAATGATTTTCCATGTACATAACAAACATTTTATGGGGCTTTTAGAGTAAAATTAATATATATTACTCAAGATTAAAACTAAGTTTTTGATGAAATTTATCTGATAGAGAATTTAAAATAATTAATTTTTTTATATATTGAGAGAGTTGAGATTGATAATGGAGACAGTTATGTTCCTAGAGACGACAAGAGTTATAAACTGTCAAGGTGGAAGGAAAAATAGAAGCATAAAATGAATTTGTTTAGAAGTTATCCTCCAACATGTTCCATGTCTGGTAAAAAAATTCAATGACTTTTTTATGGGATACTAAAAGTGGTACTGATGTGGTATTATTATTCATAAGGATCATGACTATCGAGAAAAGAGTCTAGAAAAATTAACAAAATATTCTAAATGATTTCAATACAATAGTGAGAAGTTTTATTTTTAATGAGTTAGTTTATTATGATAATGTGTGTTGAAATTTAATTACACATGATGTATATCATCATGATCGAAAACCTAATGGTTTGTGAAAACAATTTCTACAACTAGTGTTGATGTAACTTCATATAATTAAGTAGTGATAAGTATGTTAATTGTTTATTTGAATTATCCTTATTACCTATTTGACTCTGGATGTTAAAAATCATTTATTCTACAGAAATTTTTAAAAAATATTGGACTTTATCCACATGAAATGATGAAATAAATAAAGTTAAAATATCCTGGGGGAAATATTAAACAACCAAGGTTTATTGGAATATGTATATTGTTCATTGTGTGATAGTCTTTCATAAAAATCACGTTGAACAATCCTTGGTGGGGTCTGATATTAATTTGGGTATGGATTGGATTTAAATTTATCAATCCATGATTGATTGAAAGACAATAATGTTATGTTTAATTATTTTATTCCTTTTAAATTATACAAATAAGTTATTGAATTTAATAGAGAAACAATTGGGTGTTTTATTTATGAATAATTTGAAAAGAAATTATCTTCTTAAATTTGTGATGTGCAAATAGTAAACGAATATGTAGATGTTATCTTGATGATTTTCTAGGTTTAATTACTAATAAGAGGTTGAGTTTAATAATGACATATTTTTAAAAGATAAACCTATTTGAAAACCACCTTGTCAAATGAATAAAGTAGAAAATGTGTAATTGAAAAATAAATTATAGGTGTTTCTTGATAAAGGTTTCATTCATCCTCACACATTACCTTAGAGTGATATTATTTTGATGGTTAATAAATACAGTTCAATGATATTTTACATTGATTATAGAGACATGAATAACATCACTGTTAAGAACATGTATCTTTTCGTCATACTAAGAGATTATTTTATTAGCTCCAGGGAGTATAGTATTTTTGAATGATTGATCTCAGGTTGGGGTACTATCAGCTGACAGTGAATGAGGAAGATATTATGATTAATGTGTTTCACACTATATATGGGAATTATGAGTTTTTAGTAATGCCGTTAAGGATTTCTAATAAACCACCTCTATTCATGGATCATATGAATAATTATTTCTATTCATAGTTAGATAAGTTTATTATTTTTTATTATAAATTAAAATATCGATATATTCATGTTGATTATGACAAACACCTTCAAATTATTTTTCAAACATTAAAATAAAAGAAACAATATGTAAAACATAGTTAGTGTAAATTCTGGATGAAAACAAATCAATTCCATTATAATATTGTTTATAAACATGGAATAACATTTGACCTAACTAAAAATATATTTCTTGAAGAATGGACACGAATAATAAAAATAAAAGATATTCTTAATTTTCTCAGTTCAACAGGTTTCAATGAGAGGTCTACTGAAAACATTTCTCAGTTTTCTAGCCTATTGAGTAAATTAACTCATAAAGGAGTTATGTTTATGTAGATGGAAGAATGTGTTGAATGTATTTTGGAACTAAAATGAATATTTTTTGTTTCTAAATGTGTTTCCATTTCCTTTAGAAATGGTAAATTTTTAATCTACAGTGATTCTTCTTTGAACGGAAATGGTTGTGTTTTATTGCAGAATGATTATTTAATTTCGTATGAATATTGGAAACCAAAACCTATTGATATAAATTATTTTAAACATGATCTATAATTAGCTAATTTGGTTTCTGATTTTTAAATTTTATGGAATAATTTATAGTGTAATTTCTAAAATGAATACTGACTATAAACGTTTGAACTATATATTCACTCTAAAAGAGTTGAACAAATAAAAGAGAAGATGGATTGAACTGATAATGGATTATGTTTTCATAATGAATTAACATTATTGAAAAGAATACCAAATGGCAGATAGATTGAATCAAAATGGTTATACATCATTAACCATGTTATTAATTCAACATGAAACTTTTTTTATTAATTTGATGAATTTTGGTCTTGAAATTGTGCTTGAAAGAACATCATATATTTTTCATCTAGTGTTAGTACAATCGTCTTAGTAAAAATGTATTACGAAAACCTAGAAGGAATGATGATAGTTATAAGAAAATATAGAATTGGTTAAGAAGTGTAATTTTTCTTAATTTAATGTCAAAAAATTATGTGTTTTGAGTTTTGGAATGAGATTATGTGTTTAATGTGGCTACTAGTTAAAGATAAAATTTATGAGTGAAGCTCATAGTTCACCATTTTTCAATCATTCTGGAATTACTAATATTTCTAGATGCTGTCAAGAGTATGGATTTTGGGATTAAATAAAAATAGAGATTTCATAATTCACATAAAATGATTGAATTCACAAAAGGATATAGATGATTGATAATTTCTTAATGGGATTATTTAAAATTTTCTAGTGTTCAAGGGGAAATGGGAAAATATATCAATAGATTTAATATTGGGATTTCCAAATACATTTGACGGTAATACCGGGATTTCTTTTTTATTTTTGAATGATTTACTAAATCCATGCATATCCTTCCCATTTTAGATACAATGTCTTTAGGTCGTCTATATTGACTATAGTAGTAACAACCAAGGTACTTATAAATTAATTTTTTTTAATTTTGGATATATATAGTTAAATTCATTATAAATGTACAATGAAATAAGTAGTATTTATTGAAATAAATCAATCTATTCAAATAGATTATCCACCTCGCCTATAAAAGTAAAAATTTATTTTATTTATATTTTATGTCAATATATGATATATTTATATCATAGAATAAGTAAATTAATGTTTTTAAACTGATAAATTATGTGATGGTTTTATTTGGGCCCATAAATTTTTATTTATAAATTTATAATTAATATAATTATTTAAATGAAAACTTGCCTTCATAATATCGATTAAAAAATTTAACATTTTTTTGTTTTATGATTATAAGTTAATTTTATGCGACCTTATTTAATTTTTTGAAGTCTTATAATATAAGTTATAATTTTAAAATTTATATATTTTGACTAAATGATGATTTGAATTTAAAATTTAATTACTAATATTTAGAAAATTAATTTTCAAAAGTGGATTTTCTATTTAAATTTTAATGATTAAAAAATTATTATTGTTATTTTTTTGAAATAGTTGAAATTTTATGAATAGCGAAATATACTAACTTACGGTTTCTTACAAGTACATGAATTATTGTGTCATAGATGATGTATGGATGATTTCAAACCATTATATTAAAATATTCTTCATTAATTTAATATATTTAGTTATAATTATCAATATATTCATATTCTTGAGCTGAAATTATTAATTAATGAATAGAGTAATGAGAAAACACCCGTCTCCTCCACTATAAACACCACCATCAGCACCTCCTCTCCCCATAACTAAAATCCTTATAGATTATTTAATTTATACATAATTACTTTAAAAAGCCTTTTATCCATGTTCAAGACCTCTAGTTTCATCCAAAATACCAAAACCAAGTTTCTTATGTATGTTCTCAATGAGGATAATTTAAGAGGTAAAATCATATTTTATTTTATTTTATTTTATTTTGAACTTATTATATTTTATTATTCTACCTTCATATACCACATACAATGTGACCTGATAACACCAGTATCTTACTTATAATACAATTTTTTTTATTTTAATGGAATATACATCATTAAACCCCTCATATGCTCCTCTTATTTTAAAAATTGAAAACATTGTCTGTGATGTGTGGTTTACAATCTAATGGATAATGTGTATTTATTTTTGATTACCTCCATAAAGTCTAGAAATTAAAACATAATTATGGTTAAATAATATTTTATTATACATATTATAATTTATTATATTTTCAATAACCAATATATAAACAAGATATTAAATATAATGATATGAGTTTTTGTCTGTCCTAAAAACCACGAATATAAATTAAATCATTTTTTTAAGATTTTATCAAAACAATCATCATCAAATATATGCATAAAATGATATATGGAATCATTTCATATCATGTAAACATACTAATACCATTTAATTCCACATTTTGAGTTCTAATCCAATTTGAAAAGAATATCCCTAATGAACAAACCATGGAAACCATGAAAACAATGCATCCAAAACAATAAAAATAATAAAATATTATTGATAAATTTGTGGAAATATGTTTTAAGAATATCATATAATGCATTAAAAATAAGAATATATTTAATTATTATTGTAATAAAACTCTTTAAACCTTTAAACATGATGTTTGAACCCATTTTATGTAAGAGGAACCTTAAGTAAAGGACGTTCCTTTTCAAATCTCCATTAATGTTTTAAAAAAAATCTAAATGAATGTTTTTATGATGAAAATATTCTTGTTTTATAATTATTTTTTTGTTCTTGGAATTTTCTTATGGTTAAGGGTGGGACATATATTTCCCAAAAATGAATTTTGTAGGTTCATGTTGGATGTTGACCATAATGGTTAATCTATGTGAAACTAAAATGGTTACATGAGAAGGTATCCATGAGAGTTATTTTTAAAGGTATCCATGAGGGTTACACATAATATGATATTCATGAGGAATAAATCTTAAGTATATAAT
This sequence comes from Viscum album, assembly GCA_963277665.1. NCBI lineage: Eukaryota > Viridiplantae > Streptophyta > Magnoliopsida > Santalales > Viscaceae > Viscum > Viscum album. The sequence goes on from OY728162.1 coordinate 243,189,588, forward strand.
ATCATAGGTTTCTTACATAGTTTTATTTATGTTTTATCTCTTCTATGGTAATCTCTTGTTTTCAAAAGTAATGTATATGATACTTTATGGGTGAGAAATTTGCCTTTTTGAAAATGATTTAATATGTTTATTGGAATTCAACTAGTAATTTAATATTTTATTTTATATACCTTACTATGCTTTTTGTGCTCATATAATGTTTTAAAATGTTTTTTCACAGGGTTTAAGAATGGGTATGTGAAAAGAAGTATTCCAGATGAATGTTGTAACGATTATTCCTAGAAAGACTTCATGTTTTATTAAAAACATCTGTATTATAGGAGAACTGGATACTATTTTAGTATGAACCATTTTATATTATTTTGTGTTGATATTTATGAATTATTTCCTAATTAAAAAAATTATAAACCAAAAATATATTTCGGAGTATATAAATGTAAATTAGAAAATAATTTATTATATTATGTATAATTTAAGGCCATAAATTTATAATTGGTATAAGAGAAAAGATTCGATAACTTTAGCTATTTGGAATATGTTAATATAATAAAAAAAGTATTTACCTTATGGTTAAGTTTAAATGATATTAAATTTAATTATTACAATGATTATTCACCTAATATATGTATGTTAAAAAAATCCGTAGAAGAGACATTGGAGTTAATGTTGGAAGGTACCAAGAGGATGTTATCTTTCTGAATCTAAAAATTGGAATTATGGAAAATTGAACTGAGAAGGTTTTGATAGAAATCGATCTGTCAATGATTGATATGAATGGAGGTGGAATCCATTAAATAGAAAATCCAAACCTCCACAAAGCAACATGATGATAATAGAAGTTTTTATGAGGTGACAACCTCATTCTTTCAGTGGATCTTCTAACCGAATGGTTACTGGAGGGTGGATTAAAGCCATTGAAAAGAAATTTAATTTAGTGGGGGGTTCAAAAAATTAAAAGGGCCATCTTTCTATTTATCCTTTGAATGTGAATCATACTAGTGGTGGTCAATGGTCACGAATATCATGGAAAGTGAAGAGATTGATTCCTTATAATGGGATGAATTTCAGAATATTTTCCTTAAGAATTATTTTTCTATAGTGGTTCGAAATAGGATAGAAAGGATATTACATTAATTGAAAACAAAGGAGGAAGAAATAGTGGTCATGTAAGAAATAAAAATCCCTTATTTCACATGGTATGCTCCAAATGTTATTCGGGATCATGAAAATTAAATCAATCATTTGTACTCTAGATTAAATCCATGGTATCATAGGGCTTTAGCCTCATATGAATTCAAATTTTATGAGAAACATGTTCGATGTGATAAGAGCGCAGAAATAGAGCTTCTATGATGTTAATGTGTAAATTGAAAACAAGTATAAGAATAGGCCCGGATAAAATTAAATTGGTTTGAATAAAGCAATGAAATCTAAAGGTAAGGAAATAAAATTTCCAATTTCTGAAAAGCATGGTAAAAAACAACCTTGGTAATGACTTAAAAAAACTAAGGGGTGTTTTAAATGTGGTATTTTGGGCCATATGACTCGAGATAATGATGAAAATGATCTCTTTTTTAATTATAATAATAATACTATAATAATTTTTAAATGTATCATGACGATCATTATAAAAATACCAACCCAAAGAAGGATTTGAATGATTGAAAGCATCCAAAATATAAGAAGAAATGTGATGTAAAATCCTTTGAAACAATGTAAATAGATGTTGGGACATCAAATGAAGTGTTATAAATCACTTATTTTAATAACATTTTAAAAATGTTTATTTCATACTAGGTTGACATGTTTGTTTATTTTGGAATAATTTTTGGCTAATTGTAAATATCACATAAAGAAATGAAATTAGATTATATGGTAAAAAAATAGGGGAAATATTATCGAAAAATTAATTAAGTGAATCATCCTATTGTTTTTGGTGGAATGAAATTACTTGGAATCATTTTTGTTTTTTCTTTAGTGGAGTTTGGTGGTATCTTGTGTATGGATTTTCTATATTTTATAATTCTAAGATTAATTGTCGATTTCAATATGTTTTTTTTCAGAAATAGTTTTAGTTTTTTAAATGAATAAACCCATTCCATTAATAACATATCAGAAACATAGGTAATTGTTAAAAGATTAATATGAAAGTTACAATGATCATATTTTTGAAAAATAAAGGTACTACAAAGATAAATTATGTACTAGTTGTTAATGAATACATTGATGTTTTTATCTATTAGTATCTCGGTGTTATAACTGATGGGGAAGTCAAATTTAATAATGAATTAGTTCTTGATTCTAATCCATTTTCAAAACCCCCATAATAAATAGATCAATTAGAATATCTATTATTTAAAAATCAATTGAATTATTTTCTTGATAAATGTTTTATTCATCTTAGCACTTCAACATGGGGTGCTATTATTTTTTTCATTAATTAGGAAGAATATTTCACGAGTCTTTTAATTGATTATAGATATTTTTATAATATTACTGTTAATAATATTTATCTATTTCTTCATATCTGTGACTTTATTGATCGGCTCTTGGGATCTCAGTTTTTTTCCACGATTGATATGAGATCCTAGTACTATCAACTAGTGGTGACAGAGGATGAAATTCAAAAAATAACTTTCCAAACTAGAAATAAACATATTGAATTTGGTTTTATAACATTTGTTTTGAAAAAATATAAAGAAATAGTTATGGATCTAATGAAGTGAATATTTTTTTAATATATGGATAAGATTTATTTTGTTTTTATTTTTGATATATTTGTGTTTTCAAAAAGATACGATGATCATGAATAAAATTTAATTATTGTCTTATAAACTCTCAAATAAAATAAGTTATATGGACTATTATGAAAATGTGATTTTTGGGTGAACATTATTTATTTTCTTGGGAACATTATAAAATATTATGGAATAATAGATGATCCTGCAAAAATAAAAGTTTTTGATGAATTACCAATAGTTAAAAATGTTATAGAGTTTTTAGTTTTCTTGGATTAGAAATATATTACTTATAGTTTGTTAAAAACATTTCATAGTTATCTAGCCTTATAACTATCTTAATTTGAAAATGTGTGAAATTTATTTGAAAAAAATAGTGCAATTTTATTAGGAATTGACATGGATTTTGGTAAATACTATAGTTTTTTCCCTACCTTCCAAAAACAAGAGAGTTCTACATCTACAATTATTATTCATTGACTAGACATGGTTGTAACCTATTGTAGAATGATTATGTAATGACCTATGGTTCAAGAAAACTGAAACCTTAGGAGTTATATTATCCCATACATGATTTGGATTTATATACACTGGTGTTTTATTTTAAAATAAAGAGATATCATTTATATGGATCCCAATGTGAGATATATACTAACCATAAATGTTTTGAAGTATATATTTACTCAAAATGATTTAAACACGAGGCTTAGAAGATTGATAAAGCTGATAAAAGATTTTTATTTCTCAATAAATTTCTATACAAGAAAACAATACAATTTGGAACATGATTTGATTTGAAATCATCATGATACAGTAATCATGACACATTTGGAACATGACCCCATGGTCAGCTATTTAATGATTTTTTCTTGGAATTTTGTGCGGTAAGAAATTTTCATATTTTGTTTCAAGTGTCATTGCAGTCATCTCTCTCAGATAGAATTAATAAATCACAAAAGTAATAACATGAGTTACAAAAAATGGTATAATTTGTTGAGAATGGTATGTTTCTTGATTTTAATGTCAAAAAATATTGTGTATTTTGTTTTAGAAACAAATAATACATGCCTTGTGATTCTCATATAAAGAAATAACTATTATGTGAAGCTCATAGTTATCTATTTTCAGTTCATCCTAACTGTAATGAGATGTACAGAGGCATTCGGGAGTATTACTAGTGGGATTGAATTAAAGGAGATATTTTTTGTTTTAATGTTAATCATTTTAATTAATATGCGTTTAATGTAATCAGACGACTACCAAATAAGATGCTTCAGCCTTTTCTAGTGTTGGTGTTGAAATGAGAAAATATATCCACAACCATCTTAGTGGTACTTCCAAAGTCTTATTGAGGTAATAATTTGATTTGTGTTATTAATGATTAAATGACTAAATCTGCATATTTTCTTTCTATTCGAGCCACTCTTTATCTAGATCATATTTCTTAAATTTACCTCAAAAATATTGTCAGGAATCATGTAGTTTATCTCTCAATTATATCTTACCACGATCCCAGGTTCACTTTTATATTTTGGAAATTATTTCATAAGGCATTGGTAAATACATTAACTATCAGTATATCCTTTTATCCCTAATGTGATGGGCATACATAGAAAGAAATTTACAAATTAGAAGCCATGTTATGTGCTTGTTCAAGGGATTACTATGGATGTTTGGATCAATGTATTAATTTAGATTATAACAGTTTTCATTCTGTTATACATATGACTCCTTTTGAGGCATTATGTTTAATTGGGTGACTATCTCCATCATTTTGAGATCATGTTAGGGAAATGAATTTGATGCGGAAAGAAATAGTGGAGGAAGTGGCTGAGAAAGTGATGATGATCCAGTAACACATGAGGACAACATAGAGAGTGCAAAAAATTTATAATGATAACAAGAAAAATGATTTTTTATTCAAGGTAGGTGATATTTTTTTTCGAATACGTTCTAGAAAAAAGTGTTATTCATATTGGGAATAAATGAAAGCTAAGGCCATAGTTCAATGGACCTTATAAAATCCTGGATAATGTTTTACCAATTTCCTATCATGTATCCTTGACTCTGAGTATATTTGAGGTACATAATGTTTTTCATGTTTCAATGTTAAGAAAACATTTTCCAAATTCATATCATGTTTTAATCCCGGAAGTACTTCAGATAGAAGATAACCATTATAGAATGTGGGGAGAATGTAACAACTAAGGTACTTATAAAATATTTTTTTTCATTGTGGAATTAAATAGATAATTTTATTATAAATGTATATTGAAATAAGTGGTATTAGTAGAAATTACATAATCTAATAAAATATAATAGTAAACTCACATATTAAAGTATAAATTAAATTTATATATATTATAAATGAAAATATGATATATATATACATATATATATATATTTCAATAAATAAATTAATATTATTAAATGGATAAATTATGTGTTGGTAATTTTATGATACATAAATGTTTTGTTTACAATTTTATAATTAATATAATTTTTTAAAAGAATATTTATCTTCATAAAATAGATACATAAATTTATATTGTTTTTCTAATGATAATAAGATAATATTATGGGACCTTAATTAATTTTTCAATGTCTTATACAATCAATTATAATTATAAAACATGTATTTTTTGAATAAATGATGATTTTAATTAAAAATTATGATTCTCATATTTAAAAAATTATTTTAAGAAAATGGTGTTCATTTTTTAATTTAACACATCAAAAAAATGTAAAGGTAATTTTTTTTGGATTTTTGTAAATAGATAATTTTTTGATGAATTATGAAATACATTAATTTATGATATTTAAATAAATCAAAGAAATAATGATCCATATATGATATATGGTAGATGTAAGACCATAATTTCAAACCCGCGTTCATTATTTTAATATATTTAGTTGTAATTCTAAATCTATTCATAGTCATGAGATAAAAAATAAAATCATGAATAAAATAATTAGAAAACATACTTCCCCTCACCAATAATAACCACCCCTCACCACCCATCATCATCACACCTAAAGCCTTATAAATTATTTGACTTAGGATCAGTTCTATTAACAATCCTCTTCCTCACATCCTAGACTTACTAGCCTCACCAAAAGGCCAAATCTAAGTACCTCAATGAGGTTCTCTTCAAGGATGATGAAGATGTAAAGTCCTGTTTCATTTCTCTTTATTTTCATTTAAATTTATATTCATTTATTATAATATCCTCACATACCCTATAAAAAGTTCCAAGAAAACTCTAATATGTTTCATTAACTCTAATTAAATTATGTTAATTAAATTACAATCATGAAACATATCTTCTTCCCCTCTTACTCTATATAATGAAAAAATTGTTTTTATGTGTCAACTTACCATCATCATGGTTGATGTGTTTTTATTTTCTCTTACCTCCAAGGATGTTCATAAAATTGATATAATTGGTAAATTAAATTTTATTATACATATTATAAGTTATATAATGTTTTGGAACCAATATATAAACATTATATTAAATATAATGATATGAGTTCATGATGGTCGTTAAAATTTCCAAAAATAAATTAAATCATTCTCATTAACGTTTTTTCTAATGAATCATCCTCAAATAAGGAAAAAAATTTATATGTGTCATTTATAATTTGGAAAACATATTAGAACCATTTAAATTTAGTTATGGAGTTTTTCTTCCATTTTAAAAGAAAACACACAATTAATCAAACAATGAAACCATGAAATAAATACACAAAAAATAATGAAAATAAAAAAATATTATTGATAAATAGCAGGAAATGTTTTATAAAAATCAGATAATGTACTATAAATATGAATATATTTATATAATAGATTAATAAAACTCTTTAATTCATTATACATGAGGTTTGAACAAAATTAATGTAAGAAGAACCCAAGGTAAGGGTTTTTCATTTTAAAATCCTCTTTTATGTCTCTTTTTAAAAAAATCAAAAGAAATATTAGTATGCTGAAAGTATTAATGTGTTATTATTATGTTTGGGTTATTGTGAATTTTTATATGATTAAGGATGGGAACTATATCTCCTTTCAATGCATTAGATATGTTTCATTTGGAAGCTGACCGTAATGGTTATTCCCTGTGTAATTGTGATGGATACACCATAAGGTAGTTGTGAGGGTTAAATTTTAAGGTATCAGTTATGATTAAAAATTATATGTTATCCATGAGGGTTAAAATCATAAATATTTAGTTCAAAAATTTACCTACATAGATTCATTTTTGTTTTCTATGTTCTATGAAAATATCTTGTTTTCACAAGTTATGTGTATAATACTTTATGGGTTATAAGTATGTCTTTGTGAAAATGATTTCATATATTTATAATTATTCATGGACAAAAAAAAATATTTTCATTTTTTTATTTTATAATTATTTTTTTCTCATACCATGTTTTGAATTTTTTTCACAGATTTTAAGGATGAATAAGAGTAATAGAGAAGCCAAGTTGAATGTTGTTATTCTTTTTCATTAATAGATTACATGATTTATTAAAAACGTTTAAATTATGGAAGAAAATTATAATATTATATTAGTAACCACACTGTATGATTATGGGTTGATATGTATAAACTATGTCCTAGTTCACTAAAACACTAAACTGAAAAGATCATTGGGAATTTAAGAAAGAGAATTGTAAAATAATTTACTATATTAAGTAATGTTTATGGTCAGTTTTTTAAAGTTGTTATCAAAGAAAATTTTATATATCTTTAGTGGTTAGTTTTATGTTAATAGAATACCATAAATTATTTTTATCTTATGTTTTAGTTGAATTGATATATAATTAAATTATAACCATGTTTCTTCACATATGATATGTCTATTCAATATTGTTTTCCATAGAAGAAATAAATAAGTTGATGTATGAGGGAACCTATAAGATGATATCATTATGAATTCGAAATCGGGAAATATGGGAACTATAATTGATTAGTCAATGGTATTAATGGATCAATTGAATAAGGCTATAAATGGAGGTAGAATCTATTCAATTTAATACTCATAACTACCACAAAAGAACATGACAGCTTCGTAACATTTTATGAGGCAACACCCTCATGCATTCAGTGGATCTTCTGAGCTATTGGTTGATGAAGGGTGGATTAAATCCCTTGAGAAGATATTATTCATGATAGAGTGTTCGTATAATTAAAAGTTTATTTTTTTTCTATATATCATTTTGAAGGTGATGCCGACCAGTTGTGTTCATTGGTCATGAATATCAGGGATAAAAATCATATTGATGCCTTGGAATACGATGAATTTTAGAATCTTTTACATAATTTTTTTTATAAGTTGGTTTGATATAGGATGGAAAATAAATTCCTAGAATTGAGAAAAATATGGAATACTAAATTGTCATGTACGAATAAAACATTACTCTTTTGGAATGTTATGATCCAAATATTATTCAAGATATTGATTGTAAAATAAAAAGTTTTTACATAGGATTAATTCTATCATATCGAAGGGCTTTAGCATCTAATAAATTAAAATGATATGAGAAATTTTTTGATGAGTTGAGAAGGTATAAATAGTGTTTTTTATTGATCATGTGTACTTTAGCGATATGTGTAGGAAAAGGGATCTATTGTAAAAAATGGATAAGAATCCGTCCAAAAAATATGAAGGTACGAAATCTAGTTTCTTGTCTTTAAAATTCTAGTAAAAACACCCTAGGGAATGACTTAACAAATCTAGGAAGTGTTTTAGATGTGGTCTATTTGGATATGCGGCCCTAGATTTCAATGAAAATGATATGAAGTTAAATCTTGATTAGATAACTGTAATGTGTTTTAAATTTGGTGAGATTAGTAATTGTTAAAATACCTTCCCAAAGGAAGATCTGAATGATAGAATGATTCCAGATTATAAGTACAATGTTGTTGTGAAATCCATTGGGACCACCTTAGTAGATGTTGGGATATCCTATGAAGTGGTATCAGTTACATTGTTTTTTACTCTTATTTATAAAATTTGTTTGATATGGGGTTTACAAATTAATTATTTCTAATTGATTATATAGTTTAATTAGAAATTTTACATCAATAAATGAAGTTATATCTTAGGGTAAAAACATCAGGGAAAATTTAAGGATAAATTTAATAATAGTCATCATGTTTTTGTCTTATGTGGATATATATTACAAGAAGGCATTATTTTATTTCCCATATCAGATTTTCATGTTATTATGGGTATTAGTTGGTTTCATTTTTTATCTTGCTATGATTTATTTTAGAGATAAGGATGTTGTATTTTAGAAAGTGTTTCAGTTTGTATACAGGAATGATCTCATACCATTGATAACATGTCAGGAATATGATAAACTAGAAAAATATAGGAATAAATGTTATCTTGCACGTATTGCTGAAAATAAGTGAAATGCTTAAATAAATGATGTACCAGTGGTAAATGAAAACTTGGATGGTTTTACCAATGAGTTTCCTGGTGTTATACTTGATTATGAAATTGAATTTAAAATTTAATTTGTCCATGACTATAAGTCAATTTCAAAACACCCTTATCAAATGGCTGAAGTGGAACTTCTAGAATTGAAAAATTAGTTACAATATTTGCTTGATGAATGTTCCATTCATCCTCTAACTTCACCATGGGTGCTCTTGTTTTTTTTCATAAAAACGGATGATGGTTCAATGAGACTTTTCATTGATTATAAAAACATTAATGAAATTAATATTAAAAATATTTATACATCACCTCATATTGAGGAATTGCTTGATCAGATCCATGGAGCTTAATATTATTGAATATTGACTTCAGATCTGAGTACCATCAGCTAAAGGTGAAGGAGTATGGCGTTCCAAAAAATCATTCCGAACTAGATATGGACATTATGAATTTTTTGTTATTCCCTTTGGATTTCTAAATTCCCTATCAATGATTATTGATTTTATGGATAGAATATTTTTTGAATACTTGGATAAGTTTTGTACAATTTTTATTGATGATATGATGTTATTTTCCGAAAGATATAGAGATGCTGAAAAACATATATGGATTGTCTTGAAAAATCTCTACCAAAATAAGTTAGAAGGAAAATTAATGATATGTGATTTTTTTAAAAAATATATTTATTTAATTGGGAACATTGTATATAAGGATGTAATAATAGTTTATCCTAGAAAAAAAGTGGTTGATGAACGGCCAAGACCTAAAAATGGTATAGATATACATAGTTTTATTAAATTATTTTGATATTAATGATGGTTTCTCCATAAAATTTCATAGTAAGGTAGCCATCTAACTAAGTTAACATAGAAATGGAAAAAATTTATTTTGATATAATAATTTGGTGTTTGTTTTCTAGAACTCATGATGAGATTGATGAATGATCTTGTTTTGGCACTACATCCAAGAAATATAGATTTTATCATATATAGTGATGCTTCTTTGAAAGGACTTGATTTTGTTCTAATTCTGAATTATCAAATAATTACTTATTCAATATGAAAATAGATATCTTATTAGTTAAATTACCTAACACATGATCTATAATGTAGAGGTGTTAATCTTTATTTAAAAATATAGAGGGGTCATTAATCTTGATCCAAATGTGGAATATATAATGACCCTAAAATTTTGAAGTATATATTTACTTAGATGGAATTGAACATGAGGAATAGAAGATCGATGAAACTGATAAATTATTATAATTGCAAAACCAATTATAATCCAAGAAAAGATAAAAATGATGGGGATATGTTGAGTAAAAATATCATGCAACATTTACCACGTTATGTTTAGAACATGACCTTGTAGTTAATGATTTTATGAATTTTGGATTGGAAGTTATTAGTGTATGAAATTCCTCTATTATGTTTTAAGTGTTATTTTAGCCGTTTCTCTCAGACATAATTAGGAAATATAATAAGGAAGACCATGAGATACAAAAAAAGTTATGATTGGTTAGGAATATTATATTTATTAAATTTAATGTTGATAAAGATAGTGTCTTTAGATTTAGAAAGAGATTATGTGTGCCTTGTGATTCCCATATGGAGATTGAATTGTTTAGTGACACTCATAGATCTCTGTTTGTAGTTCATATTTGAATCAATAAGATATATTGGTACTTTTTTGTGTATTAATGTTGGGATGGAATGAAAATAGATACTCTTGATTTCATAAGGAAATGATTGACTTTTGATGATGTTAAATTAATGAAATAACTACCAAAGGGGATGCTTTTTATTTTTCTAGTTCCATATTCTAAATAGGAATATATATCCATGATATTCATAATGGGAATACCAAATAATTCATGATGTAACTATTATAATTGGTTTATTGTTGATCTGATGACTAAATATGGACAGTTACTTTATATTTGAGACACACTTTCTCTAGGTCAGATTTCATGACTTTACCTCAATGAGACTGTCAGGTTTTCCTTGATTTCCTCTATCCATTGTTTTTGACCGTGATCATATGTTCAATTTAATCTTTCAGAATGTCCTGTAGAAGTAATTTGGACCTAAACTAAATTTCATCAAATCATCTCATCCTCAATATTCTGCATATACTGAGCAAAAAATTTAAATTTTTTTTGATAAGTTACATGATTGTTCAATTCATTACCATGGAGGTGTGGGATCAACATATTTATTTAGGAGAATTTTCATATGATAGAATTTTTTATTCTAATATACACATAGCACCTATTGAATAATTATATGGAAATCATAGATGAAATAATTCATTTTGGGAATAATTTGGTAAAAATAAGTTGAAGGGACCCAAATTAATAGGGGATGTGGATGATAATGCGAATACGATCCTATAACAATTGAGGATAGTTTTGGGAAGACCTGAATGATATGTGGATAACAGGAGGAAAGAATTTTCTTTTGAGGCAGTTCATTATGTTTTCCATAAAATCACTCCTTGTAAATTTGTTATAAGTTTTGTTAAGAAATGAATTTTATGTCTAGGAATCATTGGACTTTTTGTAATCCTATAGAAAATTGGACTAGTTTTCATCGAAGTAGCCTTGTCTCTATGTTGGTATTTGGTATCCAATGTTATTCATTGTTTGATGTTCAATAAGTATATTCCAGATTAATCCCATTTTTTGAGACTATATGTAGTTTAGCTAGAAGAACAACTTTCTATTAAGTAAAACCAGGTTCAAATTCATTATTATAAAGGGAAATTATTGTCGAATAAATAAATTCACCAAGTTATGTTTTTTTGGATAAAACACATGGTTGAACAAGAGAAATGGGAATATGAAAATTATATGAGGTAAATATATACTTGATTGTTTAATAAGTAATTATAAATTGTGAGGCTGAAATTTCTAATATTCTAGGAGAATGTAAAAACCTAGGTACTTATATAATAAATTTTTTTAATCTGAAATTAAGTAGATAAAATCAATATAAATGTATAATGAAATAACTGGTATTTATCAATATTAATAAATATGTACAAATAGAATTTTATCCTCACCTATGAAATTATAAATAAAATTTATATATATTTTTTCGTGAATATAAGAAATATTTAAATCATCAATAGGTATATAATTCTTCTGAAAATCATAAATTAAGTGTTGGTTTTTCTGTGACACATAAACTTTATATTACAATATTATAATTAATATAACAATTTAATGGAAGAAATACCTTTATAAAATATAATTATAAAATAATATTTCATTTTCTTGTGGTTATGCAAAAAATTTATTAGGAAGCAATTATTTTTTTGAAGTCTTATGAAGTCAATTATAATTCTAAAATTGGTATTTCTTGAATAAATAATTATTTTAATTATAAATTAAATTTCTCATATTTAGAAATTTATTCCTAAAATCACATTCATATTTGAATTCTACATGTAAAAAAATGAATGTGGTTATTTTTTTGGAATTTTTATGGAATAATTGAATTTTTGATGAATATTGAAATATTATAATTTGTGGTATTTAAAAAGTACATGAATTATTGACTCATAGATGATGTATAACTGATTTAAGCCAATTATATCAAACTATCATTCATTATTTTAATACAGTTTTTGATAATTCTCAAACTATTCATAGTCTTGATCAAAAATAAAAAATTAAATAAAAAAATAATGAGAAACCACCCCTCTCTTTAACTATAAATACCATATGGCCCCACATATTCTCCTCATAGGTAAAAGCCTTGAAACTTATTTAATTTCTAACTAACTAAATTTTCAAACCTATTAACCACATCCTTGACCCACTGGTCTCTCTCAATGTCTGAAACCATGTTCCTTTGGGACGTTCACAAGGCGGAGAATTGAAGATGTAAAATCCTCTTTCATTTTCTTTTATTTTCCTTTCAATTTTGTTTATTTTTCCCGATACAATTTTTTTATACAATTTGAAATTGTAAAATATAGTACCATACATATACTAGAATGTTATTTTGTTAATTTAATATCCATCATCAGTCATATCCTCCTCCCATTAATAAAATGAAATCATTGTCTCTTATGTTTCGATTTATATTCATCATGGATGATGTGTTTTTATTATATTTTACCTCCTTCAATACTAGTCATAAAACAATTATTATGGTTAAATAATATTTTATCATACATATTATATTTAAAATAATATTTTTTTAGCCAATATATAAATATGATATTAAATAAATAATATGAGATCGTGATGGTCTTAAAAACCTAAAAAATATTAAAACATTTTCATTAATGTTTTTGCTAATCAATCATCCACGTATAAGAAAAAAATGATATATGGTATCACTATAAATTATAGAAAAATATAAAATCACTTTTATTCCATGTTTATAGGGTTTCTTATATTTGAAATGAAAATACACAATGATCCAACCATGGTAACCATAACATAAATGCACCCAAAATAAGAAAAATAACAAAATATTTTAGATAAATGGGTTGAAAGATGTTATAAAAACATAATATATGGTTATATAAATATGAATATAGTTTTTTATTATATTAAAAAAACTATTTCACCATTATAAAGGATTTTTTGGAAAGATTTATTTAAGAAGAACCTGAGGTAAGGGACTTTTCTTTTAAAATCCTCTTTAATTTCCATTTTTACAAAATTCAAAATAAATGATTTTATGATGAATTTAATCATCTATTATGATTATGTATTGGTTATTAAAAATTATTTATGATTAAGGGTCGGAATATATTCCTATCTAATTCATTGGGTATTTTCCTATTGGAATTTGACAGTAATAGTTATTCATAAGTGTAAATGTGACGGTTACACCATACGGTAGCCATGAGGGTTACATTATATGGTAGTCATGAGAGTTATAAAAAATATTGTAGATATGAGGGTTAAAATATTAAGTAATTAATTCCCCAAGTTACCTATATGGTTTTATTTATATCATTTATGTTCTATATAAATCTTTTGTTTTCACAATTCAATGATATGAAACATTATGGGTGAGAAGTATATATTTGTGAAAATGATTTCAATGTTTATATGTGTTCATATAATACATCCTTCCCTTATTTTACATCGTATTTTGATATTTTTTTGTCCATAAAATGTTTGAAGATGTTTTTCACTGGGTTTAAGGATGGTTAAGAGAAAAGGTGAAGCCCCGATGAATGTTGTAATGAATTTTCATGAAAAGATTCATGATTTTTTAAAATAAATTTTATTTTGGAAGAAATGGATATGGTTTTAGTAGTACCCACTTTTTATGGTTGTGGGTTGATATGCATGAATTATGTCATAACAAACTAAAGATATAAACATATACTATATTTTAAAATGTGTGAAATTTATTTTCAAACGAATTTTTTAGATTATGTAATGAATATGGTTGGGTCCTTAAAATACATGAATGAAATAATCAGGCTACATAAAGTCTATATCTCTATTTAATTGAATCAGAATACTTTGTTCAATTAAAACATTTTCAATGGAATTCAAAATTCACTAGGAAATGAATTAAATTTCAGTATAGCCTATCATCCTTAATTTGATGGAGAGTCTGAGTGCATAATTCATACTATGTATGATATTATTTATGATTTTTCAATAAATTACATGGTAATATAGGATCAACATTATTTATTAGTATATTTTTATTATAATAACATTTTCTATTCAAGTATACATATTGAAATATTTGATTCTTTATATAGAAAGTGGTGTCAGAACAAATATTTTTGCGATAATGTAGAAAAAAATAAGTTTATGGGTATATATTTGGATGAAGAAATATTTTAAATAATGGAGATTATTCATAATTATATGTAGATAGATATAAGTAAAAAAAATATTTATTCAGAGAATTGGAGGAAATATCATTATGTTTTAAGTAGGTGATCATGTATTTCAAAAAATATTTAAATAGAAAAGTTTTATGTCTATTAGTCAAAAGGGGAAGCTAATTTTGTGGTACACTATATTATATGTGGACTAGGAGAATTTTAAATGAGTTTCTTCCTAAGTACATTTTCCTCTTATTTTATCGCAGGTACATAACATATTTCATGATTTAATGTTAATTAAATATGAACTTGATTCCTCTCATGTTTTCAGGGTAGAGGTAGTTTCATTAAAAAATCATTCATAAAAAATAGTTTATATTATTAACTATAGAGGGCTTGAATTTTCATGAAAGGTAAATATCCTAATTTTTTTTTTTGGAGAATCCATATAGATGAAGAAGAGTAAGGAGAATCTAAAATTTTCATGAAGGAACGATATCCCTACCTATTTGATAAGTGAAAAAAATTGTGAGAAAACAATTTTAAAATTGGGGTTAGAATGTAACAACCCATATAATGATAGAATTAATCATTTTTCATATTTATCAGAATTCATGAATTATATATACATATTCATTATGAGAATATAATTCAATATTTCTTAATTGAAATATATTATTATTAAACTCTAAACATATAATAATTCATATAATGTATAATTTTAAAATTATAAATTATCTATTTTACAAATTAACTGTAATTTTTGAATTTAGCATGTAATGAATATCTAAGGATGTGTTTTTGAAATTTTCTAAAAAATATGATATTGCATTTAATAATGAAAATACTGATTCTTATTGAAAATTGTATTTTGATTACCATTGTTTACAAATAAAAAATATAATTTTCAATATATTTAATATATATAAATTTATTTTTTGAATAAAATAATTTAAATATGGTTTTAAAAGAGATTTTTCATATGAATTAAGTATAAAAACATTTTATACTTAAGATTGAATTGTTATTAAATATGTGGTTTCTTCACATTTTGTCTATTTAATTTTGAAATAAATTATTCCATCTTGGTCGGTTGAATTTTGAAAAAATAAATATATATATTGAATATGTGGGTACATGTTGTTAAATGCTTCCTTATATATCTGTACATTATGAATAATAACCATGGTAATTGTTTTGTCATGGTATTTTGTAAATTAGGTAATTATGGTTAAAAATACAACGACAATGACTATAGAATGACACTAACAATTGAAATAAAATTATTGGATGATTATATCTAGTCTATAATAATCCAAATATAATATATATGAGATTTTAATTTCATTTGGACATGATTTTGACATTTTTATCATTTAAGTGATTATAAATCCAAAAACACCACACTCCTTCTTTTAATAACTAAATTCATATAAATATGGGGATAAAAATGTATATGGTTTGAATTAAATAGTATTTTAAAATATATATTAATTTTTGATCAGGTAAATTTATTTTTATGTTTTTATGATTAAATAATTAACATAAAATCTTATGCAATGCTGAAATAATAATTATTCAGTTAATTGAAATATAAAATAAAAAAAATAAAAAAAGTAATATTATTATAATTTGTATGAATTTTTGTGTTCCATTTTTTATGATAAAAATGAACTATTATAGAGAGTTTTCTAAAATTCCATTTCAGTCTTATAGTTTCGTAATTCAAATTAAATAAATAGTTCCAAAATTTGAATTAATATTATTTAATATTAAAAAATATTTTATTAAATGATATTAAATTCCTAAAAAAATATTTTCGGCCATGTGATTTGTATATGGTTTAAATTTTAAAAATTTACCCATTTATGGGTCTTTTTTACTTTTATAGTAATTTTGTGAACCCCTTAATTGTAAAAACCATTGATATCATTGAAATGTTCAAAATGGTTAATAATGGGTAAAGGTAAAGATATATAAACATAATAATGTGATACAAACATGTCGACTATATTTTTTATGTGATTATTTAGACTCATTCTCATCTTTCCTTTGGAAATTATCGAGTTTTCAATTAATTTTTATTAAAATTAATTTAGATTAATTTAATATTATATAGAATTCAAAGAGTACCTCTGCCCTCACTTATAAAAGGGAACCTATTTTTATCACTAAGTGAAACATAAAAATAAATTTGTTTATGAAATACCCAACCCAATTAACTTATTCATTTACTTCTTCACATCCTACCAAACATGGTTCGATCAGAAGACTTATATAGGAAGGATTTTTGAATAAACCTGAAGAGGTTGTCCAAATGAGAGGTATAGTTATTAACCAATCATTTTTTATTTATTCTTCAACCTCCTAAAAATATAATTCAACCATAGTGAAATAATAAAACAAGTATAACTCATTTATTGATAATTTTCCATGTTAATTGAGTTACCTATATCAATATTCTTTTCCACCAAATGATAAATGAAATAGTTGTTAATTTTATAGTGGACTTAAGCCTTAAGAACTGATGTTATTTGTTTTACAACAATGAATATCAATGAATTGTTGTAATAGTAGAAATAATTGTCTACCTATTATATTTGTGACATATTTATCATCATTAAAATATAATATATAATATTTCTTATTACCTTTATATTCATTTAAAAATTATAACATTGTTCGGGAACATGTGTAGACTACCTCCTCTATAATGTGATGTGATTAATTTTTTTCCAGCACATCACATGGATGATACATAAAAGTATATATAAATAAATAACATGTTATTTATTATATAATTTTTTTATTTAATTATTATATAATAATTACATTCTTCCCATAATAATCATTATAAAATTGAAGCATTAATTCTGTGTAATTTTAAACGTCCATCTTCCTTACTGTAAGATAATTACTTTTTCATAAACATATATAATTGTTAGTTTTAAAATTATACATGATGTAAAAATATGATAACTATATCATTATTACGATTCTACTGATGTTGTTATAATGGTCTATTTAACTATAGTCACCCTTCCTAATTCATTTTGGACATAGAGATGAATTTCATCAAAATATTTGATGTCTACTTAATTGATAGTGAAATTTTATATTACATGATATTAAATGAAATAATAATTTGTAATTAAATAACTAATATTTCATAAGAAATTAAATAAATACAGTAATATTTTATTATTATGAATGATAAAGATCATTCTTGATGAGTCAAATTCAATAAAAGTTGTTTTATTTTAAAAATATTCTTTTAGAGTTTTCTTTCAGCTTTATTTATTCAATATCCAAATATTTATTATTATTTTTGGGATGTATTTATATGGAAATAAAATAATAAAAATGTAAATTTTAGGCTTCCTATTACTATATTTCTATATTTTTCACAAGTTGTCTCTCTATGGAATATTTTAGAATTATTTATTAAAAGACGAAACAAAAAGGTTCTATTTTAATGTATATATAAACAACGACATTTCCCACCTCTAGAACTTTTATATGATGTTGGGAATCCTTTAAATGATTACTTTTTTAATCAAGTAAAAACCCATATTTCTTTATTATTGGGTATTATAGTATTGAAAATGTGTTTTGAAAATTTATGTGTATTTTAATATCCAAAACATGTTTTTATACATGTTTAAAAGAGTTATCAAATAATTTATGATGAAAAGGTGCATGAATTAAATGGTTTATTCATGATATGATTATTCAGACTTATATATCAGAAACGGGTGAGCCCAATACAGCATATATAATGGGTGGACCCCCATTATAGGCCCTAAAAATGGGTTAGCTCAATATAGCCTTTATGATGGGTCCATCTTGGTAGTTTTCAAATGATTTGTTTAATATTATATATCGTAATATAAAATAATAATAGAGTTAAAAGAGGTTTTATCCAATATAACATTATATGATCCAACAATTTATTAAATGGAAAATTAATATAATTATATTAGAGTCTTGAAAGGGTTTTTTATTTTCTACCCCTTAAATTTAAATAGTTTGTTAAAGAAATATTGTAGGATTTTTCATTTGGAAATGAATTATTTTATAACCTCAAAGAACATTGAGTTAAATTCAAACATTTCATAGGTTTTCAATTTTTCACTAGAATAATGGATTTCATATTTTTATATACCTTACCATGTTTTTTTCTCATCCCACATTTTAAATATTTTTTTCTTAGGGTTTATGGATGGATAAGGGGAACAAAGAAGTCATGTTAAAGGATATAAATATTTTTATAAAATTAAAACATGTTTTTGTTGAATATTTGATATTGTGGAAAAATTGATGATAATTATATGTATCCAATTCCTAATATTGGGGGAATGTTATGTAAGAGTTATGACCTAATTCTCTAAAAATCTAAACCTAAAGGATCATTGGGAATGAGGTAAAGATAAGAGAGAAGATTATGTAATTTTTATCACTAGGTCATACCATTAGTGAATCACAAAACCATATTACATTTTTTTATAGAAATATAATGTTTTAATCTAACTATACTCAATCCATGAACCCCTATAACCTTTAAAAAAACTATAAAAAATCATTAAACACTAAAAACTAAACATAAATATTATATAACAAAAATACAGAATAAAATGTTAATTTACCTTAAAATCTTGGAGTTACATGATTTCATCTTCATTTATATTATTCTTCACTAGTTTCAACCATTCATCCATTTACCAATACTAAATTTATAAAACTTGTTCATCATTTTATTTATTTTAGTCTTCTTCCACATTAAATATCTTCTCCATAGTATATATGCATTTAATCCAAAATTGAATCCATAAAAATATTAAATAACTTTGTTTTATGACTTATGAATTTCCGGATAATAAAAGGAATAGGTCATGATCATGAATTAAAATCCATTGGATTATAATTATTAACTATAACTTGCATCATTCTTCTAATAAAGTCGTTATGTTCTTAACACCAATACCCATGCCATTTGATTCAACATCGAGATAATTAGTTAATTAATCAGTGATTATGCATTTTTTTATTCTTATATATGAATTTTATTTAATTATTTATATATAAAGTTAAAGGAAATTAAATTAGATAAGGTTTGAGTATGATTCAACATAAAGTGACTTGAAATGTTAACCCAATATGTTTATATTATCCATACATGAGCTAATTCTCAATAACTAAGGGTTAAATTCCTATGGTTTTCTAATATAGTTCCCATAAGAATTAAAAATTAACTTAATGGCAACATTTATTTCAAGTAATTAAACTTATAGATATAGAAAACTATTATTACATTATTCATATTAAAATGAACATTTATTACAGTCAATGATTCTCAAAGTCCATTGTTTAGAATATTTTGTATTTATGATCATATGAAAGAGGGAAATAATGTAATAATATTTATTAAATAATATATTATAGATATCCATGATAAATAAATATTATACCCTTCATAACATTCACATTTTCTAGTGTATTTTATAGTAATAAAAAAGGATAGGTTAATACATAACAATGTTGTCATATCAACCTGATAAGTTGATGACGAAGATTCCATTATAAAAAATGATTGATGTTTTATATAATCATAAAATATGGGAAGATATCATCAATAAATAAGATATATAAGTAATTAATTATGAACGAATATGAAAAAATTGTGATTATATGATCTATTATGAAAATAATTCCTACTATGTTAGGATGTTATAATTGGAATTTATAAAAATATAACCCACCATTTTCATAATATCATCATTTTTACACATATATTATATCTATAGATATTAAATATTCCTAAATATTTTAGGTGAATATATTATTTATTTTAAAACATTCACATAAATTTTCTAGTAAATAATTAAATAATTTAAATTAAATTATACACATGACTAAGTAAACAAAAAATATTCATGAAATGAGAATAATCAGCATAAGTAAACCCTAAAAAAGATGTGACTTTTCATTTATAAAAATACATAATCAATGAGTGGTATCATGGGGAGAAAATTAACATTAAACCAACATAAATTCTATAAAATTTTAATCATAGATATTTATAAACTCTTGGATTACATGATTCTTATTTATTGTATTTAATGATTACTATGAATAATCCCATGATGGTAACTATATTGCTGGAAATATGCATTTATAAATGGATATTTGTTTTTAAGGGATTAAAAATGTAGAATGTCAATACACTTATGGATAAATTCCATCTTAAATTCTTTTTATATAAACCAAATATTGAGTTCACATTATGGATATAAAATTATTTTGGAATGAGGTGAAGTAATTATTAGAATCAATAAAAACTACTCACTTGTTCTAATAAAATTATTATTCTTAAGGATCTGGATTGTAGAATATCTTGGTTTTTTATGTTTTTATTGATCTTTATATTTAAATTTAAAATTTAATTTAGATTATTTTGGATTAAATATGGGTATAAGAAATAATTATAAGAGTATTTAAAAAATTTGGACCACTAAATGTACTTTATGTTTACTACAGATTGACGATGGGACATCGATGGGTTCTATTAGGATTCTGGTGACTTGGATAATGAGGATGTTGCTTCATAAGAGAATTTTTGAGGCCATTATCTAACCACTATGAACCCATTGATCCATCAATAATATGTTGGGTATCCATTGAGATATATGTAAGCTAAATTTTATTGTTTTTTATGAGGTGAATTTGTTTTATTTCTCTATCGAATAAATTGACGTTTAAAGTGTCTTCATCCCTTTATATGAATTGTATCTTAGTAATTTATCAAAAAATATCTTTCTCCCTATTAATAATACATTTAAGATTTAATTCCATGATATTTATGTAATTATGATCTATCAAATAAATTTTTCTTGTGATGGAAAGAGGAACGATTTTATTGTTGAATTTTTTTAAAAAGACAAGGCATTGAATTTTATATGAGAAAAGATTTCTCACTACTTATAGCCTGAAGATGTTTATGTTTTTTAGATATTGAGGGGTAGGTTATCATCCATCCTAAATGTGGATTCAAAATAAATTTTTTAGCAGGTGATGTAAACCATTTTGATGAGGTTTATTTATCTGATATTAGGTTAGTCATGTATGTACTTGGTGTAATTCCAATATAAAGTGAGATAAATTAAATTACATTGAATATAATTAAATTTTTTTATTATTTACGTGGAAAATAATGGTAAAATAATTATTTTTTACAATAAAAAGCTACTTAATGTGGGGTTTCATTAATGGAATGGTGATATATGTTTTAGTGTTGAGTACACTATAATTATTAATAGTATTATTTATGAAAAAGAAACTATTTTGTTTATAATATATACACATGAATATTATATTCAAATTTTAATGAAATTTTAATCATTATAATATCATTATTTACTCATAATCATGTATTGGTATGATAAATGGTGAATTATAATGTGAAAATGTTGATTTTAAAAGTGTTATTTTGGGTAATTATTCATGTAGTACACTGCATAAAAAGTTATAATTGGTGATTTAATATTTTCTATTGTATTTTTTTATGTATTTCTATATTTAAATTAATTATTAGCCAATTATTTTTTTTGATAAAAATAAAATTAGATAAGATTTAATATAGTATGAGATGATTTTTAAATACTTGAAATTATGTTAATTGTATAATTAAATGGGGTTAATTGGATTGAAACAATTTAATGCTTAAAATGCTGGAATGTGAACTGATATGTGGAAAAGTGTTTCTATTGTTTAATAATGCTACTAAAAATTTATGTTTTGAACACAAGATAATATGTTTGTATGTAATAATTATATATGAGATTCAAATTAAAAGAATGATTATCAATGTTAATCAAATTTTTATTATAACATGAATTTATATACTAAAAATAAAAATATTAATCAATGAATTAGAATGGGATGATAGATGTTTTTAGATGTTTCCTAATGTGGATATGGATAAAATAATACGAAATTGTGAAAGAATATACAAAAAATGGTTTTTAAAATGTGGATTTTGTTAAAATGATAAAATATGAGTTAGAATTTATGTTTTTTAAAAAATTTAATGATATAAAAAGATAATGATTGATTAAATATTGAATAATATGATGAAATAGATGAATGATATTTTAATTACTGAATTTATGGATATGAGTAATATATTAATGATTTTATTGTGACATGACATGGATTTTTGAAAATTAATTGAGTAAATGGTATGATATGTTATTTTAAAAGTGATAACCATGAAAAATTTTACAGTTTGGTCCTGAAAAGTTTTATGGTAATGTTATGATATGGTAGTATTGTTGATAATTTTCTGATATGATCTAGAATTAAAAAAACACATTAGTATGTATATTTATCACTAACACATTGAAATATATTTATATATTGATTATTTTTCAATATAGGTTGATGTAGGTAGACTTGTTATCACGGTGTCTTGGGTTTCACCCAATATTTTATGATGTGTTATATTAATGATTGATAAATATGTTAAAACCATAATTATTTTTACACATCACACACATAAGACTATTTTATACTCTAGGTGATGAAATGGGTGATAATAGTATTCTACTATGATTTTCCACACACAATGTATGTACAATTATAATAAACAAATGTATTTTATTCAACGTAATATAGGTAAAGGAAGAAGACTTTTATATGTGGTTGATAGGAGGAAAATGGGTCATGGAGTTGATTTAATGATTATTTTAGAGTTATAATAATGATATATTTTATTTATTTATTTTCTAAATATTTATAATATTATTTATAGTGATTAATATACATAAGATGGGGTTATTCATTACATTGTTTAGTGTAATTATTCAGAATTATTTGAAATATATTTCACATTATTGATGATACCATATTTGTTATTCTATCAGGTATAGATATTTTGACTATTTATTTTTGTAATATTTAGTATATATAAAATAAAGGGTCAATCACTCCCCATAAAATAAATTTATACCCCTAATGTTAGTCTTCGACAATGGCATAAAAATGCAAAGATGAGGTCATGTGTTATTTCTCATCAACAACAAAATCATGAATATACATGATATTAAAAGATAGTATCACAATAATTTTTATCTATTTGATTTCAATAGATGGGTAAAATGGTAGAAACAATATTAGTGGTTTGAACATTGTTTGAAAACTGCAACACCCTGTGATTTTAGTCTATGTTTTCGTAAAAAACATGTTAAGTAGTTTTCATTATAGTCAATATCAAAATAAAATGAAGAATGATTTAACCTATTTCAATTCAACGTAAAAATTAATATTAGGATTTTATGTGGAACATCTTTAATAAAATTACAAAAATAATCATTCCTTAAGTAATAAAGAGATATTAATATGATCTATTATGAAAATATGCAAAATTAATTCTTAATGTATTATTTTTTAAATAGTCATTTGGTATATTCTAATAAAAATAAATTGATAATTTTTTTATTAGAAAACAAATAATTAAAGTGTCAATATTAAAATCATTCAATGTTAAGATGATATATTTTTATATGAGCAATTTTTGAATTTTTTTTTATCTTAAAAAATTACATTGATTTGATTTAAAATATCGTTGTGATAATATGTAATTTTTTATTTATAAAATAAAATACTAATAAAATTTTAATTATAAATTGATATGATAAATATTATTAACAGCTAATGTTTTAAAGTATATATTTACAAAAATAATTTTTTTCATTATCTAATCTTTTAAAAGATAAATTTATAGATTTTTAAATTTTAATATTATTAAATTAAATGAAATTTTTATTTTAGAGTTCCCATATCATATAATGTGTAATTTTATGTATTATTCTTAAAAGGTTGATTTATAGTTGAACAATGAATATCAATATTTTTACTAATACAATTACTTTTATGTCATCATAATCATATAATTATTTTATAAAACCACTACATTGACCAAATATGTATTTTTGGATTTAAATAAACAATTTAAAAATATTATTTTGAATTGAGAAAATCATTCTTGACTTTTTAGAACCTAAGTTATATTTTAATCTAGTAAAAAACAATTTTGGTCTATTTCCATTAATAAAGCATTTAAAATTTTCTATTAAGTTTTGGATATCTTTGAAAGTAATAAAAACACTTTTTTTAATCATATATCATATAATATCATTGTAATCAATACTATAAATTATTTTTAGGTAAATTTCTTTTTATCCTTAAATTGATTTTTTTTATAAACTCTATTTATTACCTTTAATAAATTTTATTAAAATTAATTTTTAATGGTAATAAAAATTAAATCTCGAAAAATTGATTTAAATACTTCCAATAATCATATTAATAATATTTAACAATTACTATTTAATTTTTATTTATAACAAATAAGTCACCATAGTAAAAAGAAATTACTATAGTAATGTTTTAAATAGTTAAAGCATCATTTATTTAAGGGATATGGCCCCAGATAACAATATATATATAGTTGATTTAAAGAGTGTAGTTTTTACCTCCCATATGTTATACTACATTTTTTTATAATTTTGGGAAACCTTCCTTCCAGATTAATCTCTTTTTATTTTAATAAAAAAATGTATTTAAAAAAATTCCACTATTATCATTATAACAGGATCCCCCATCCACACCAACAAATCGACCAACAAATTATAAATCACCTTTATAATATACTATAATTATTTTCCTAAAATTTATCTGTAAATTTTTTCAGAGATGTATCCTTGGAATATGTCACCAACATCTAATTTTCAAGAGGTCCTTCAAGAAGAAACTGAATCTCTAAAAATAAGAAATATCTTATTATTTATTATTCTTAGATATCTTTTTATTACATCGCTTTATTAATTTTAGTTATAACATTAACAAAATATAAACCATTATTATTCGACTAATTTAACACTATAACTATACAATATAATTTTCTTAAGTATTCAAAAACTATAATTTTTTTGTTAGTTTTACAAACAATCAGAATGATGCTATAATTCTTTTGTGTTGAATGATTATGAAATGATAAATTCTAGTAATAATTTGTAACAAAGGTCATTTTTTCATTATTATGTAATTATAATATTCAAAATGATATTTTTCAACAAATTCAAATCTTTCGTTAATTCAATAATCCCTAAAAATGCTATTATTTATGAATCCCACGAGAACCATCATCCTATGTTCCATTAAATGACTCTAGGAATCAAAAACTATATAATAACAATGAATTAAATTATAATAAATATTTTGGAAATGTAGAACCAAAGAACAAGACTCAATTATTATAACTATGAATCCCAATGGATGTTCCAATATTAATCACATGTCTTAATGAAAATATTTCATTATAATTAATACCAAATATGATTTATATTTATAGTTATATTAATTTAAGATAAAACTTTAACTAAAAAACACATGTATTTTTCAAAAAATATTTATATATTTTTTAATTTATAATCTACTTCTTATTTAAAAAAATGTCTTCAATATCTCCAACTAATTCTCCAGAGACAAAACTCTTAAGGATAAACCATACATGTTATTTTTTTAATAACTCTAGGAAATAGAAGTAATGAAATGGGTGAAATCACATTTTCAAAATGGGATAACAAATGAAATAAAATTATAACACGGGTAAGACATGGGTCATAATATAAGAATATTAATATAAAAAACCAAATATAAGCACATGATCCATAACATAATCATAAGTCCATGATGAATAACATCTAAATCAAACTTCAAAATACACTTGATACCTTCATAATAATATCACTAATGTATGTCGCTAAGGTATTATAGAATCATATTAACATGGATATTAAAAAATTAATCATAAAACATTACCAAGTTAGGCTACCAAGCTATCATGAATAATTAATCGATTGACATTAATTTTTACCCAATTCATTGGAGTGATACTAGGGGCACACTTTACATTACCAAGGTTGTTCACGTTATTATCATAAAACATTACATAATGTTTTTAAAAGGTATAAAAACAATTCATTTTAAGATATTATTTCTTCAAATATTATTTTGGTGTGATATTATGTCACACACTTCATATTCAAAACATTATAAGTATCACATAGGGAAATTATACATTATTCCATAAAAGCATAAAATCCCAAATGGGAAATCGGTTACATGATAAAACATAACATAAAAATAGGAAATAAAAATAAATAAATTGTTTGGAACCATAAAATTATATCATATGAATGAATAAAGGGGTTTTATAGTTGAAGAATACAATTTTTTGAGTATTATGAACTTTGTTTCGAAATAAGATATATCGTTTACTATTTGAAAACATTTTTCTTTAAAACAGAAAGAGTAATAACTTCATTGAGGGTCCACGAATGTGTATAGGTAATTTATTATATAGAAATACTAAAAAAATAAGAAACATTGTTCACATGGATAAAATATAAAAATGGATGTTAGAATACATTGTTAGTATTATCATAAAATTAATGATTCAAGTCACATTCAAAAGTTATTTTCAATATGGTGTAGTGTCAAAATTCGATAACATTAACTTTTTCGAAAATAAAATCAATAATTAATTTTCTAAAATTGTAATATAGTGTCCCAAGGAAATTTTTAATAGAGTAAAAAAATTAACATGGAGGAAAACAATTTTTTATAATAAAATGTCAATATTTAAATTCATCATCATAAAATATGTAATAAAACATCCTTCTGAAGGAGGAGAAGGTAAATTTGAATGTAACATGAGAAAACAAATAATTAGGCTTCCAAATATAAAGGATGTAAACTTTGGAAAAGAAAATATGGACTTGGATGGAAAAGTATCATTAAAGGAGAGTTGAATTAATCTTAAAAATTATATACTTTTTTGGGGAAGAGATTCACCAAAGTAAAATAATGGTATTAAAAAGTAAATATTCTTAGAAAAGAAGAGTACGTACTTTGAGGTAAACTTTTTTGGGTGAAATAAACCATGATTAATATAATGAATTTCTAGGATAACCATTATAACTCAATAAATGGGGTCATGTTAATGAAAACCCATAAGAATTAGGTATATTTCAAATTAAAGGTCATATAATGAGAGAAAACAGTATGGATCTAAAAATTAAGTGAAAATATACAATATATTCATTAGTTAGTACATATAGTATAGTAAATATATCACTATTTAGCATAAAATATATGTCTTATGAAATTAAATTTGAGACAAAGAACTCATAATCATAATTATGAACATCGTTAAATGTAGTGGAATCATGATCAGAATTTGGATATTCTCTTAACGTATCATTTGGACATTAATGATTAAATTAATGTATTTTATCCTAGAATATACTAGACATGTAGGGGGGATCTCAATTATGTAAAATAAGTATATATTCAAGGAATATTTAATACTATATGTGTTGATTCAAATAGGAAGAAGTAAATTCATTTTATAGATTAAAAAGTGGGACATATTGTAACACCCCAAGCTTCTACGGTACGTTTCCCTTCGAATAATGCGATAGCGTGTGTTGTACGCAACCTCGAGTTCTAACACACACCAAAACTAATTAAACTAGCCGTTGTGAATAGTAATACCTAATTTTTGAAATTATATATATTTTATATTTGAAAATGGACTTCATTTTTGGACTCGGAATATCGAATTTAGCCTAAGGTGAAATTTTGGTACTTTTCGGATAACTTTCATATTTTGATGAATAGTGAAAATTACTAAATTTTAATTAAAAACAACTTTTTTAATCAAAATAATTAATAGTGATAAATTGTGAATTTGAGTGGTTTTAAAGTATATTTAGAATATATTTTTACCATTTAATATAATGTTGGTCATTGGACATAATTTTACAATTAAAACGAACATAAACAAGTGTCAATCTTTTGATAGTTATTATCTCTTAAAAAACACGCTTTTTGTTTTGACAGTGGGAATTAATTTTAAATTAATTTCTGCCACTTATGTGTTTTGAATTTAGGAAAATGGATTCCATATTTGGAATCAGGATGTTCAAATTGTGTAAATAGGTAACTTTTATTTTTAGACATTTTGAATAGTTACTGTGGTAAATATTTTATTTACCATGGTTAAAGGGTAAATCCGGTAAATAAGGGTTAAAAAAATAATATTATAATAATACTAAATTACCCTAAAACGTGTCTTAACCCTATTGGTTGATACATGGTCGACCATGGGCATATTTGGGTCTATTTTGGGACCCCATGGATCCACTTGTAAGTGATAATGACACATTATATTAATAAAGTTAAAATAAAAATAAAAATGGCATAAGCTTACATCTTTTAGAAGAACAATTTCTACATAGGGTTATACATGTTGGATTTTCTATTATAAATATTCATTAGAAAGCTAAAAATATTACCTACATGATGATATTTTATTTATAATTTTTAGACATCAAATAAGTTAAATTATTAATGACACAATAATGATGCAATGTTTACCTCATTAATAAATCATTTAAATAAATAAGATTATAATGATTAAAATATTATCTAAAACCTGTCCAATTCTTATTGGTTGATTTTATTTAGAATATGAGTCATCTTATCTTCGACCTCAATGATTTTTGGACCATTATAAACCGAATACAAATATATTATAAAGTAATACTTTCACACTTTCTTAAAGAGCCCCTCCTCTCCCTTATAAAAGGAGACCAATTATACTCATTCCTCACACCTCTCAAGCCACTTGGCTCGTCCAAACGCTGCCCAACTAATCTCCCCACATCCCTCTCCTCCTCCTTGAAGCTTCCCCTTAGGCAGAAAGCATTTCAAGAAGTCCTTTGGTTCCAACCAAAGTGAGTTACCTAAATTAAAGGTAACGATTTCTCTTAAATTATTTTCATTTATTTTGCTACTTCAACCCCAAAACTCTTTTTATTTCCTTTCTTTTGTAACAACACCAGTATCCACAATATACTAGGATGTTTTTATAAGATGGATTCAAACTACACATACACACAACTCCATCTAATGGATGATGAACATAATGTTTCTGTGGATGGAAAACTAACGCCTCACGAAACGATGATTGTTCAAAAACATCTTACCGCCTCTCATGGTGGCCATTATGATGGCACTGTAATTAAATATGATATTAATGATATATATTTTATATATAAGCTTCTGTAATTCCATTTTATTTCATACCATTATTCGTTTCATGTTGTATATATATACGATAATTTCATTTGAGGAAGTGCGGACTACCGCCTCCTTAAAATGATATGACTCATTCATACCACACATGGAACGTATAAAGGATGGTGTTAATGAACTTAAGTAACATATATAAAATATTATATTATACTGGAATAGTAATTTACCTATGTATCATTTGGATTTGATTCTTTTAAAATAAAAATTAAATGGAAGTAGCGTTCGTGCGTACGTACGGACTACCGTCTCCACGAACGCGATGAGATTCATTCTCCATCGTATCCATTCAAGTATAATTATCATTTAATGATTTAAAAATGATTTTTAAGGACTTGATATCATTCTGGATATGAATAAGATACAACAAACATGACTTATGTAACAAAACATATAATAGAAAATGAGTAAGTTAACACCCGAAACGACGATAATTCTAAGATATTATTAACAAATCAATGTTAAAAGATCATATATGATATCATATTAATATATATGATTCTTGTATAATTTAATAACAATTATTTCACCATTATACAGGAGGTTAACCTACCCCAACCAAGGAAAAGTACAAGGTAAGGGTTATTTCACAATCTCTTCATTATTCGAGGTTGTTTATACGTAATAATCTACTGGGATCTCTTTATCATCCACATCCATGTTTCTTAAAAATGTATTTCAAAACATTTTTACTATTTACAAGAATATGGGTTAAAGTCATTTATACCCTTGTTTGACTTTTTATTAGAGGTTTATAAAGGAATCTTTCCGTCGTTTTCAAAACAAGGTCCTTTTTAACCTTTTCGACAGAATTGAGGTAAGAATGTTTTTTTAACTTATACAGCGGGTGCGGTTATTTTCCGCCGTTATAAAATCGTCGAAGCTTTCCATACAAGCTTATAAGAATATTTTCAAAGAAAATGTTTTATTTTATATGGATCTTAAATGATTTCAAAATAAAAGGAGATACTTCTTTAAAAAGAATTTTGATTTCATCTATGTCAACATCCTTTGATGGATTTTAAGATTATTTGAAGTTGATTTATTATGATACAAAACTTCTATATTGTATTGAAGGTTTTGTGATATGTTTGACTGTGGATGTGCTATTTTTATACCATTCATAGTTTATGGTGAAATTATTGACATTTCGTATGCTAGTTTTAATACGAACGTTTATGTTATGTTTAAACCTTTTCATATGGGAATGCATTGGACTTAATAAGTGACGGGTGGAGCCCGCTATAGCTCCTTGATGCATCGGTAGGTCTCATGAGACAAACTAGTGTCTTGGCACAAGGCCTTGACAAAATCTTATTTGTAGTCTTGGCACGAGGCCTTGGATATGTGGTTATGATAGTCTGGCATTATGCATTCCAACATTATGAAAGTGGTTATTGATATTGCATGTGATTATTCAATTAGTAGAATATCCATGTGAACAAGTAAATGGCATTATTTCATTTTACTTTTTCCATACTATGTTGAAGTTCAAGTTTAAAAGGATTTTGTTTTAGTAATTCATTGCCTTAAATGTTTACGCTTATTTTGAATGTTCCGCTATATTGTTATCCTTACTGGGAATTTGAGCTCACCCCTTTTCAATGTTTTATTTTTCCCAGGTAGTGAAGAAGTAAATTATGATTGACTTGCAGGGATATTATGAGGGGTTAATAGTGTGGATATGAAGACATTGTTGTTGTAGTAGTTTTTCACTTTGAAATGTAA
This sequence comes from Viscum album, assembly GCA_963277665.1. Lineage (NCBI taxonomy): Eukaryota > Viridiplantae > Streptophyta > Magnoliopsida > Santalales > Viscaceae > Viscum > Viscum album. The sequence goes on from OY728162.1 coordinate 243,221,536, forward strand.
TGTAAAACTTTATGATTATATCTAGTGTTTCCAAGGCTACTAAACTAATCGGTCTTTCGAGATTTGATCTTTCTTGTGATCATGCCAATGTTACGTAAATAATGCACCGACTCTGGGTAGCTGGGGTCGGGGCGTTACAGTTGGTATCAGAGGAAGTTTAGTACAAACCTTGGAAGACAGATTTAGATAAACTCTGATTAGAGCACGTAGACCTAATATGAACTTTGAGGATTAGTATAGAAGAACTTCCTAGAATTTTGGTATTGTAGAGATTTTGTGAGTTTTCCGAGCAATACATCCCTGTCTGGATACGAGCAGGTAGAGGCGGCTCTGGCACAGATGTACCTAGGGGTAAAACCCGAAAGCACCGCTTTGAGCTAGACTCGAATGGGAACTGGTGCACGACAACGGGCCTTGCTGCACTCTTGGTTACGACACTCCCGGGGGATATGCTTAGGATAACACTCATTTTCTTTACAAATAATTATAAAGGGTTTATGAGTATATACTTCCTCAAAGAAAACATTTTTATGATTATGGATTATATCCATAAATAGTTCAATTTATGTTAAGTGTTTTATAAGTATGAGATTATGTATTTTGATTCATAAACTGATCTAGTTTATGCCATTGTTTAGAAATGGCGCCTAGTGGAAGAAATGGAAACTGTATCAATGCACGCACTCCATGTAGGGATTTCCCTCCTGCTCAAGATAATTATAGTGGGGCTGGGGATGCAACTGGTGCCGATCAACTAATCACCATACTGGGACAACTTACTGAGGTTATGAATAATAACCTTACCCGTGTGGAGCACCCTGATCCGCAGCGTGGAGGATCAATGTTAGATCGATTCATGAGGCAACAACCACCAACGTTCAATGGGAGTACAAATCCCTTAGTAGCTGAGCAATGGATAAATTCCCTAGAGAAAATATTTCAGGCTTTGGGGAGCAGTGAAAGGGAAAAAGTTATCATGGCAGTTTACCGCCTCACTGGAGATGCTGATCAATGGTGGTCATTAATTCAAAACATGAAGGAAGATGATGAAGTATCAAATATGGAATGGAGGGAGTTCAAAGATCTGTTTTTAGAAAAATACTTTCCTCGTGACCATCGAGCAGATATGGAAAGGCAATTTCTGAGTCTGAGACAAAAGGAGGATGAGAATGTCACAAAGTATGAGGCTAACTTTACAAGGTTAGCGAGGTACGCTGGTGATTATATTCGCAACCCAAGAAATAAGATTGATCGTTTCTTTGATGGGTTAAAACCATTTCTCCGTCGAGCATTAGTCTCACAATCCTTTTCATCGTATGAAGACATTGTCACATGTGCTATCAAGACCGAAAAGGAATTCTCTAAGTCTTATGACTTTAAAGCAAAGCAAGAGTAGAAGAGACCTGCTGATCAATCTGGGAATGGAAATAAGGGGAAGAAGGGAAAGGTTGAATATCCATCTTGTGGTAAGTGCGGGAAGAAACACCCCGGTGCTTGCCTGAAGGGAATGGGAGTCTGTTACAAGTGTGGTGAAAAAGGCCACCAAGCTCATGATTGCAAGGGGAAGAAGGAAGCTACCAACGTTCAGTGCTACAATTGCAGGGAGATGTGGCATTATGCAAATGCATGTCCTAAGCGTCAGGAGAACTTACCTCAGAAAAGGCCAAGGGATCAAGGCCAGGCTTATGCTATCACTACTGCTGAGGTAGAAGCTCCGAAAGATGTGGTGGCAGGTAATTTAATGGTTTCCTCAAGTTTAGCAAATGCATTATTTGATTCTGGATCATCGCATTGTTTCATATCTTCCCAGTTTGCTAAGAAAATTAGATATTTCCAATTTGATTTAATAAGGGAGTTGTCAGTTAAAACTCTTAAGGGAAATATCATTGCAACAAAGTTTTGTGAATCAGTCCCCATTAGAGCACATAAATTTTCTTTATCTGCTGATCTCATCATCATACCTATGATTGAGTTTGATATAATCCTCGGTATGGACTGGCTTTCGGACTATGATGCGAAGATTTATTGTAAGAAGAAAGAGGTTACGATTCTTGATGATAATGATAAGGAACACCTTATTTTTAGAGCAGAATCGTCACCACCTAATTCTTATTTAGATCCACCCTCAATAGCTCAACTAAATTCAATTATTGTGGAGGAAGAGAATGAAATAACTGTGGGTGAGGAAAGGAATGTTCAAATAGAGGATGTACCTGTTGTGAAAGAATTTGTAGATGTATTTCAAGAAGATTTACCTGGACATCCTCCAGAACGAGAAGTTGAGTTTTCTATTGATTTGATTCCTGGATCAAGGCCTATATCGAAGACCCCTTATAGAATGGCCACTGTAGAGTTAGTCGAACTAAAGAAACAACTAGAGGAATTGAGTAATAAGGGATTTATTCGCCCTAGTGTTTCTCCATGGGGAGCCCCTGTTCTTTTTGTTAAAAAGAAAGATGGATCTATGAAGTTATGTATCGACTACAGGGAGATCAATGCTATAACGATAAAGAACAAGTATCCCCTACCTCGTATTGATGATTTATTTGACCAACTGCATGGAGCTCAATACTTTTCAAAGATTGACCTTCGATCTGGATACCATCAGTTGTGTGTAAAGAAGGAAGACATTCCGAAGACAGCATTTCGAACCAGGTACGGGCATTACGAGTTTACTGTAATGCCGTTTGGATTGACTAATGCACCCTCTGTATTCATGGATCTGATGAATAGAGTTTTCAAGGAGTATCTCGATGAATTTGTGGTGGTATTTATTGATGATATCTTGGTATACTCCAAAACCTACGAAGATCATGAAAATCACTTGCGCATTATCTTGAAGACTCTGAGGAGGCATGAATTATATGGGAAGTTTAGCAAGTGTGAATTCTGGCTTCAGGAGATTTCTTTTCTTGGCCATATTGTCTCTAAATATGGAATCTCTGTTGATCCTTCTAAGACCAAGGCAATCCAAGAATGGCCAGCACCTACGAGTATAACTGAGGTACGTAGTTTTATTGGTTTGGCAGGTTATTATTGACGTTTCGTCCAGAATTTTGCCCGATTGGCTAACCCATTAACGAAGCTCACACGTAAAGGGGTTAAATTTGTTTGGACAAAAGAGTGTGAAGAATGTTTCGAAGAACTGAAGAGAAGATTAGTCAATGCTCCTATATTGACTCTACCATCGGGGAATGATGGGTTCGTTATTTTTAGTGATGCATCAAAGAAAGGACTTGGTTGTGTCCTTATGAAGAATGATAGAGTTATTGCCTATGCATCACGACAGTTGAAAATTCATGAACAAAACTATCCTACTCATGATCTTGAGTTAGCAGCTGTGATCTTTGCTTTGAAGATATGGAGGCACTACCTCTATGGTGAAAAATGTGAGATTTATACTGATCACAAGAGTTTGAAGTATATTTTCTCACAAAAAGAACTCAACATGAGGCAAAGTAGATGGCTTGAATTACTCAAGGATTATGATTTCACGATACACTACCACCCGGGGAAGGCAAACAAAGTAGCAGATGCTTTGAGCAGAAAAGACCATGGAGTTCTGAACATGATGAGAATTGAAAGGGATCCAATTTTCATGGATCTAGAGAAGATGGACATGGGAATAACCAGGGAAGGTGAAACATCAATGCTTTTTCAAATGGTTTCCAAACCATCTTTACTAGAAAGGATTAAGAGTTCTCAGACCGATGATGAAGAATTCCAAAAGAAGATTAAAGCTGTGAATGATGGGAGATTGAGAGACATTGTCTATGAAGATGGAATTTTGAAATTCGGGAAGAGACTTTGTGTTCCCAATATACCTGATCTAAAAAGGGAATTGCTGGATGATGCTCATAGTTCCAATTTCTCTATACACCCTGGGAGCACCAAAATGTATAGAGATTTGAAGGAACATTTTTGGTTGGACAACATGAAGAGGGAGATTGCTGATTTTGTGTCAAGATGTATGGTTTGTCAACAAGTGAAAGCTGGAAGGCAACAGCCTGGAGGAGTCATGCAACCTCTTCCCATACCGGAGTGGAAATGGGACAATATTACGATGGACTTTGTCATGGGGCTACCAAAGACTCCTAGAAGGAACGATGCAATATGGGTTATTGTTGATCGTCTTACCAAGTCAGCACATTTTCTTTCTATAAGAGAAGATCTACCCCTGGAACGTCTAGCAAGACTATATATTAATGAAGTTGTGACACTTCATGGAGTACCCTTATCAATTGTTTCTGATCGTGATCCCCGTTTTACTTCAAGATTTTGGAAAAGTCTTCAGAAATCCCTGGATACTGAACTTCATTTGAGCACTGCTTACCACCCTCAGACAGACGGACAATCAGAACGGACTATTAAAACCTTAGAAGACATGTTGAGATCTTCCTCACTTGACTTTCAGGGTATGTGGGATCAATATTTACCACTGGTAGAATTTTCCTATAACAATAGCTTCCATTCGAGTATTCAGATGGAACCATATGAAGCGTTATACGGAAAGAGATGTCGTACACCAACCTGTTGGGATGACGTTGGTGAAAGAAAACTTGTAGGCCCAGAACTGGTGGAGGAAACGGTGGAAAAGGTGAAGGTAATCCAAAATCACATCATAGCAGCTCAAAGTAGGCAGATGAGCTATGCCGATAATCGAAGGAAGGATTTGGAATTTCAAGTCGGTGATCATGTTTTCCTAAAGGTATCTCCATGGAAGGGAGTCATACGTTTTGGTAAGAAAGGTAAATTGAGTCCCAGGTACATCGGACCTTTCGAAATTCTAGAACGAATTGGGGTTGTAGCTTACCGATTGGCAATGCCGCCAAGTCTCTCCAAAGTTCACGATGTGTTCCACGTATCTCTGTTGAGAAAATACATGCCTGAACCAATGCATGTACTCACCTATGAGGAATTAGAACTGGAACCCGATCTGTCTTATTGCGAAGAGCCCGTCAGGATTCTTGATACAAGAGAACAAGTACTGAGAAACCGGACGACGCGTCTGGTAAAAGTTTTGTGGAGAAACCATAAGATGGAAGAGGCAAGTGGGAACCCGAGGAACTTATGATGAAGAACCACCCGAGTCTTTTTATGCAGTAATACCCTAGAAATTGCGAGGACGCAACTATTTGAAGGGGGGGAGAATGTAACACCCCAAGCTTCTACGGTACGTTTCCCTTCGAATAATGCGATAGCGTGTGTTGTACGCAACCTCGAGTTCTAACACACACCAAAACTAATTAAACTAGCCGTTGTGAATAGTAATACCTAATTTTTGAAATTATATATATTTTATATTTGAAAATGGACTTCATTTTTGGACTCGGAATATCGAATTTAGCCTAAGGTGAAATTTTGGTACTTTTCGGATAACTTTAATATTTTGATGAATAGTGAAAATTACTAAATTTTAATTAAAAACAACTTTTTTAATCAAAATAATTAATAGTGATAAATTGTGAATTTGAGTGGTTTTAAAGTATATTTAGAATATATTTTTACCATTTAATATAATGTTGGTCATTGGACATAAATTTACAATTAAACCGAACATAAACAAGTGTCAATCTTTTGATAGTTATTATCTCTTAAAAAACACGCTTTTTGTTTTGACAGCGGGAATTAATTTTAAATTAATTTCTTCCACTTCTATGTTTTGAATTTAGGAAAATGGATTCCATATTTGGAATCAGGATGTTCAAATTGTGTAAATAGGTAACTTTTATTTTTAGACATTTTGAATAGTTACTGTGGTAAATATTTTATTTACCATGGTTAAAGGGTAAATCTGGTAATAAGGGTTAAAAAAATAATATTATAATAATACTAAATTACCCTAAAACGTGTCTTAACCCTATTGGTTGATACATGGTCGACCATGGTCATCTTTGGGTCTATTTTGGGACCCCATGGATCCACTTGTAAGTGATAATGACACAATATATTAATAAAGTTAAAATAAAAATAAAAATGGCATAAGCTTACATCTTTTAGAAGAACAATTTTTACATAGGGTTATACATGTTTGATTTTCGATTATAAATATTCATTAGAAAGCTAAAAAGATTACCTACATGATGATATTTTATTTATAATTTTTAGACATCATATAAGTTAAATTATTAATGACACAATAATGATGCAATGTTTACCTCATTAATAAATCATTTAAATAAATAAGATTATAATGATTAAAATATTATCTAAAACCTGTCCAATTCTTATTGGTTGATGTTATTTAGAATATTAGTCATCTTATATTCGACCTCAATGATTTTTGGACCATTATAAACCGAATACAAATATATTATAAAGTAATACTTTCACACTTTCCTAAAGAGCCCCTCCTCTCCCTTATAAAAGGAGACCACTTCTACTCATTCCTCACACCTCTCAAGCCACATGGATCGTCCAAACTCTGCCCAAATAAGCTCCCCACATCCCTCTCCTCCTCCTTGAAGCTTCCCCTTAGGCAGAAAGCATTTCAATAAGTCCTTTGGTTCCAACCAAAGTGAGTTACCTAAATTAAATGTAACGATTTCTCTTAAATTATTTTCATTTATTTTGCTTCTTCAACCCCCAAACTCTTTTTATTTCCTTTCTTTTGTAACAACACCAGTATCCAAAATATACTAGGATGTTGTTATAAGAAGGATTCAAACTACACATACACACAACTCCATCTAATGGATGATGAACATAATGTTTCTGTGGATGGAAAACTAACGCCTCACGAAACGATGATTGTTCAAAAACATCTTACCGCCTCTCATGGTGGCCATTATGATGGAACTGTAATTAAATATGATATTAATGATATATATTTTATATATAAGCTTCTGTAATTCCATTTTATTTCATACCATTATTCGTTTCATGTTGTATATACATACGATAATTTCATTTGAGGAAGTGCGGACTACCGCCCCCTTAAAATGATATGACTCGTTCATACCACACATGGAACGTATAAAGGATGGTGTTAATGAACTTAAGTAACATATATAAAATATTATATTATACTGGAATAGTAATATACCTATGTATCATTTGGATTCGATTCTTTTAAAGTAAAAATTAAACGGAAGTAGCGTTCGTGCGTACGTACGGACTACCGTCTCCACGAACGCGATGAGATTCATTTTCCATCGTATCCATTCAAGTATAATTATCATTTAATGATTTAAAAATGATTTTTAAGGACTTCATATCATTCTGGATATGAATAAGATACAACAAACATGACTTATGTAACAAAACATATAAAAGAAAATGAGTAAGTTAACACCCGAAACGACGATAATTCTAAGATATTATTAACAAATCAATGTTAAAAGATCATATATGATATCATATTAATATATATAATTCTTGTATAATTTAATAACAATTATTTCACCATTATACAGGAGGTTAACCTACCCCAACCAAGGAAAAGTACAAGGTAAGGGATATTTCACAATCTCTTCATTATTCGAGGTTGTTTATACGTAATAATCTACTGGGATCTCTTTATCATCCACATCCATGTTTCTTAAAAATGTATTTCAAAACATTTTTACTATTTACAAGAATATGGGTTAAAGTCATTTATACCCTTGTTTGACTTTTTTTAGAGGTTTATAAAGGAATCTTTCCGTCGTTTTCAAAACAAGGTCCTTTTTAACCTTTTCGACAGAATTGAGGTAAGAACGTTTTTTTTTAACTTATACGGCGGGTGCGGTTATTTTCCGCCGTTATAAAATCGTCGAAGCTTTCCATACAAGCTTATAAGAATATTTTCAAAGAAAATGTTTTATTTTATATGGATCTTAAATGATTTCAAAATAAAAGGAGATACTTCTTTAAAAAGAATTTTGATTTCATCTATGTCAACATCCTTTGATGGATTTTAAGATTTTTTGAAGTTGATTTATTATGATACAAAACTTCTATATTGTATTGAAGGTTTTGTGATATGTTTGACTGTGGATGTGCTATTTTTATACCATTCATAGTTTATGGTGAAATTATTGACATTTCGTATGCTAGTTTTAATACGAACGTTTATGTTATGTTTAAAACTTTTCATATGGGAATGCATTAGACTTAATAAGTGACGGGTGGAGCCCGCTATAGCTCCTCGATGCATCGGTAGGTCTCATGAGACAAACTAGTGTCTTGGCACAAGGCCTTGACAAAATCTTATTTGTAGTCTTGGCACGAGGCCTTGGCTATGTGGTTATGATAGTCTGGCATTATGCATTCCAACATTATGAAAGTGGTTATTGATATTGCATGTGATTATTCAATTAGTAGAATATCCATGTGAACAAGTAAATGGCATTATTTCATTTTACTTTTGCCATACTATGTTGAAGTTCAAGTTTAAAAGGCTTTTGTTTTAGTAATTCATTGCCTTAAATGTTTACGCTTATTTTGAATGTTCCGCTATATTGTTATCCTTACTGGGCATTTGAGCTCACCCCTTTTCTATGTTTTATTTTTCCCAGGTAGTGAAGAAGTAAATTATGAATGACTTGCAGGGATATTATGAGGGGTTAATAGTGTGGATATGAAGACTTTTTTGTTGTAGTAGTTTTTCACTTTGAAATATAATGTAAAACTTTATGATTATATCTAGTGTTTCCAAGGCTACTAAACTAATCGGTCTTTCGAGATTTGATCTTTCTTGTGATCATGCCAATGTTACGTAAATAATGCACTGACTCTGGGTAGCTAGGGTCGGGGTGTTACACATATCATTTGAGAAAATAAATTTGGTAATGGGTAAGATTAAAATTGAATGAGAGTTCTATGAGTTAGGATTTAAAATTATAGTCTAACACATAGGTTTGACATTACATATTAAAAAATGCAATGTAAATGGATTATGTATCAATTCTATTTAGTAAAATTCATTCCATATCATTTTACTCATTTTAATCATACTTAATCTTGATTAAAATTTAACAATGGTATTTATTATTTTACTTATTATATATTTTAAACCATTGTCCACTTTAAATGTGATGAATAAAATTTTTAACTCCATTTAATGTATATCAATTTCGATATATGAAAAAATTAACTTTTAAATTAAAACCATTAATGTGTTGATAAACTATTTTTGTAGACAAATATCAATTTAACCATTAAGTGTTATTAATATTATATATAATTGAAAAAAAATTAAATGAATGTAATTTTATTTTTATGCAGGCTTAAAAATTATACAAGAGACTTTATTTTCAAATAGATAATTTATTTTTGAATTATAATATTTATAAAAGTATCATTTCTTGAAAAATAATTATTTAACCGTGGTAACTAAGTTTATTTCAGGGGTAAAAATGAATTTGACCTCATTTCTTAATTTTATCATGCTTATTAGAAATATTAAAATACTTTTATCCCATTGAATTTCTAAAAGTGGTAAAAATTAATTTTAATATATTCATGCATAACATATAATATGATTTTTTGGAACAATTTATCTTCAATGTATAAATTCGAAATATTTCTTGACTATACCAACTATTGAATGGATGTTAAATAATTTTTTATATATTTTATATAAATTTTTATAAACTCATTAATTAACCATAATATTATAAAATTCATACCCCAAAAAGATTAAATTTTTGATAAAATATATATTTTTTGGCTAAAAATATTTTATTAGTTACTTGGATATGCCAATTGAATTTAACCAACCCGTAAACAAAATTTTTATTTTTATATATATTTTTTATTAATTTTTTACCTATATTTATACGTACAAATTCAATAGATATATTTTAGCAGTTATATATCATTCCATGGTTTGTTTTGGTTTGGTGTTTCATGTGAAGAACTCAATTGAACATATTTGTGTTTAAAGGGTAGTTATATATTTTAAAATTTAAAGGTGTTACATTTCCTTCATAAATAAAATTCCTCATTGCAATTTTAATTTTCTCTCACTAATTAAATTTTTTAAGGGTATTTAGAATATAGGGATAAATCATTTTATATTTTCATTTGGGGTGTCTATTTTAAAATATTTTGTATAACTAAGAAACAGATATTTTACCTATATCATTTCAATTGATTGGGTCATTTTTCATCAATAACGTTTTCATATATGACCTTATTTTCTATAAATAATGAATTTATTAGTTTTAATACATATTCCAATGGTAACATCATGAAAATTTATTAAGAAGTGGAAATTTTAATTTTATTTCCTTTATCACAGTTTTCACCTAAACATTACTAACACTCCATCATTTTATTCTTTGTTTTGTTGGTGTATTAAATTTTTTTTAAATTCTTAATCATAATTATTGATAGTTGTTTTGGTATAACAATAATATTTATCACATCTATTATTATCTCCTTTAGTTGATTATTAGAAAGCATTCCTCATAGTCGGTGGAACCAACATTAATGAAACTATTTTAAGATTTATACATTATTAAAATAAAAAATGTATATATGAGTGATTAAAAATAAACACCATAAGAGAATTATTATATGATAGAAAATTTAACTTAAAAATATGATACTCATAGAAATCATTACATTAGATTTATTTTTATCCTAAATCAAACATACTTCAAACATCTATTTTCTAGGTTGGGTTCTTTAATGTTACAAAAACTAATTCTTTGACATAATAAATCATTAATAATTGTTTTTAAAAGAATTTGATTAAATTAATCATATCAATCAGGAGGGTCTGTCTAGGTAAACTATCTTATGTCCACTCATCATATTCTATAGTGAATATTGAGTAGACTCTCAACCATTTTTTTTCAAAGGATTACACCTAGTATAATTTGTGTCACAACAACATCCACTTTATAGTATCCAAAAATGGATAAATTTTAGGATAATAACAAAATCACTACAAAAAAACATCCTAATGTTTTACTATATGTAAACATATAACATAGACTTATACCTATAGATTCCATAGAATTTGTATTATCTTAATCCCTTGAAAAATTAAATGTAGATCAATTATATAATTTTTTTATAATCCTTTGAAATTATGTCTATGTTTGATTACAAATCATTAATGTATCCTCTACTTAAATCATAACCTCTAAATTTATCAAAACCATTATTTTATAATAACTATGAATCTCCATATATTTAACAAAATCAACTAAATATCTTAATTAATGTATTTCATTACACTTTATTTCAATTTACATTTATGTTTATAGTATTAAGAAATTATGAAAAAATAGTAACCTAAATATCCTATATATTTTTCAACTAATATAAATTTTAAATAATATATAATCTAATTCCTTATCAATTATATGTTTTCATCATCTCCCCAAAATTATCCACATATGATACTTTTATAAACCAACTATACATATTACTTTTCTTCATGTCATGGGGATATTGAACCATAAAAATCAATGAGAGTAGTTTCATAGTATGGTAAAAACTATAAAAGAGGAACATAACATGAGTTATATTTGGATATAAAATAAGGGAATGATAATAAAAAAAATCAAGATAAGTATATAAGGTGTAACATGATTGTTATTTTATTTATTATTTTAAACAAACATTGACATGAATTGGTCACCCAATTCATGACTCTAAGACATTAAATAAAAAAATGTTAAATGTACATAAATAGGGTGAAAAATGTTAAAACCATCTAAGGATTGATGATGTTACAATTTAAAGAGACATAAAGATACATATTTAAGAAAATTTTACAACATATCCATTTAAAACATCATTATATATGCTTATAATTAATCAAAATCAGAAAATAATTATTTCTAATGTGTGAAAAAAACCATTAAGATCATGTTTCTTTTAATATAGGAATTGCAGAAAAAACTCCAAGATGTAAATAATGAAGAAGAAACTACTATTTACCTATTTAGTAGTTCATCACTTTATCAAAAAACGACATCATATACCTCATGGACCAACCTATCAATCAAAATAATAAATACCATCTATCGTATAGAATAATTTTTTCTAATTTAGATAACAAAAAAATGATTAATTGAACCATAAACTAAGGATTAGTAACATTCCATTATGTAAGGATAATCATACTATCTCCCATGTGAATTAGATAGAGAATGAATAATAATATTACATCAATTAATATTTAAGATGTCAGGTTCCCAAAATATTAATGCACATTCATGACATATATTTAGTGAGTTTAAAATAAATAAGTAATCCATACTTCAGAAAATGAATAAAACTTCAATAAGGATGATTTACATTTGGTATGGAAAATCACCAGGGATTCCAGATTAATCAGAGAGATATAATTAACAGACCTAAAAGAATCACTTCAATCATCATGTTGATTCAATCATCTCAAAATCTGGAATTGGTGTCACTATAAGAAAACACACATATATGATATTGTAGGAGACATGAAACAAAACAATCTCAAATAAGTTCAAAATAGACATGAATAATGGCTCTGAAAATCATTATAATTCCAAGAAAAGGTCAAAAGTGTGAGCTCATAAACACTACATCCTAAGACCTGTTTAAATCAATGTTCCATTATTTTCTCAAATAATGTCCCCCTTAGTAGTAAAACATCCCTTCCCACAGATAAATTCATATACCAGAGGATATTCCTTGCCAAATAGGGTGGAAAAAGTTCGAATAGGATGATCATTTCAGAAATAAAATATCAAGACAAGAAGAAAAAATGTTTTCTCATTTCCAAGGAATACTTTGATGTATAAGTTAATATTTTTTTAAATTCCTCCATCACATTAATAAACATTAATTTTCTGATTTTAAGGTAGGTATCATAAAATATTTCATAAACATATATATTGGAAAAGTGTACATGTATTATGATCTACCATACAAGAGTCTTGTTCCTATTAAAACTCCAATATCTCCAAAATTTAATATTCATCCCTCATAGGAGGGTCATCTTCATTTCCACAGATACTGCATGCCATTTTGATTATTCAGTGTATGATGTCAAATTTTTTCCATCCATGGGATATGAAGGGATATTATTTTTTCTTTCATTGAGGCCTCTAGTGATCATTTGATTATAGTCCTCTAAATGATTATATAATCCCTTAATTTTTGTATTTTTTTGTTATTCAGAGTGATTAAACTCTCTGAATCAACCATAGGAATCTTATAATTTTAAAAACTCAATTTCAAGAAAGCATCCTCAAGCTGAAAATATGTATCAAAATCATCTATAATAGATTTACCACAATCACATGGTTCCTTTTTTCCTCATCATAATCCATTTTTGTGGTCTTAATAGTAGATGAATTAGATTTTATAGGAAACTCCATATCCTCAATATTAGACAGGTAAATATGAATTTCATCCATGAAACAGGAGAGATTTCCATTGGAGGGATGAATATTAGAAGAGCCAAAAATGTTCCTACCGACATTCAAATCTATAGATCTCCTTTTTTTACTTATGTGTGCAACATCCATCCATTTTCTCTCTATTTTCTTACCAAATTATGTTAAAATGAGAATCTATTCATGTAGCTCAAGGTTTATTCACTCATTCCACTGATGAGAGTCCACTTATGATAAAATATGATAGTAGTTTGAACATTTTAAAAAAATAATCAATAAAAAGAACATTTTTACCATTTTCAATCCAAAAATGTGAATGGAAATACCAATTTATAAGATAAATACGAAACTTTATTTCTAAATATGAGATATAAATGGCCATTTGAAATAATTTATTTATAAAAAGGAGGGTAAGAATTTATTTGAGAACCCATGAATGTGTATAGAGGATGTTTCATAGAAAAGTAAACAAATGGTGGAAATATTTTTTCACGTGAAATAAAAATATAAAAATTATTTTTAGATATTTTTTGACATTATATTAAAATTTGTAAGTTATGGGTGCAATTAAAAAGTTATTTTTAGAATGATGAACTAAAAAATTATGGAGAATTTTACATTATAAAATATCCTTAAAGAATGTATCATTGATAATACCAAAAGAGTATTCCTTGGAAATTGGGAGTGGAATATAAAAACCCATAGAAGAAAAAAAATTGATTAAAATATCATTTTTGAAATCCATCATCATAAAAATAGTTATAAAATTTATTTTTGAAAATAGGAGAAGAGAAATAATAATGTAAAATATGGCAAAAAATAATTTTATTTCCAAATATAAAGGATACCATTTAAGGGAAGGAAAATAGATATATGTATTTAAGAACTTTTTTAATGATAATGTTATTTATTCTTAATAATAGTATACTTTTTGGGGAAGTGATTTTTCAAGGTAAAATAATTTGGTTAATAATTCATTATTCCCAGTGGTAGAGAGTAATCACCGTGAAATAATATATTATGGGGCAATAAATCAATATTGGAATAAATACGTTCATGAATACGAATTATAACTATATAAAGGCAGTTGAGATAATAAAATCCTTTATAAAATTGGTATATTTAAAAAAAATCATATCTTTTGAGAGATCATGTTATGGACCATTGAAAACTATGAATTAAATGAATATGGTATAAAAAATTCAATATGAGGTAATAAAACCATAATAATGATATAATAATGAAAAATAAGAAATATATGTTAAGAAATTTAGTTTTAGATAATGAACCTCTTACCAGATTCTTGATATCCACTAATGTGCTTGAATATCACTGAGAATTTGGATCATCCCTTGATGTATTCATTAGAAATGAAGGACTTGGGGGAATATTTTGAGGCTAGAGAGGACTGGAAGTGAAGGTGGGATCTAGGAAAATTAAAATAGATAGAGTTTCATGGGGATTTCAATGTAGAGGTGTGGTTTGAAATGAGTTGAAGTGGGACCTTTTATAGGTAAAAACGATGGAAAATATTTGGATAATAATGTTAGGTAATGGGTAATAATAGAAATTCATGATGGGTATGAGAGTTAGGATTGATAATGATTATGATACATGTAGATACATCTTCATATTCTGGAAAATATAATCCCGATGTTCTAAGTGTCAAATTGATTTAGTAAAATTTATGTCACATTATACATCCCACTTTAACACCTATTAATCTTGATTAAAAATAAAGCAGAGTAATTATTCTATATATTAAAATATAATATAAATATTTTTTCCAAATTTTTACACATTGAATATTAATTTTTACTCCATTTAATATTATTTATTTTCAAAATATGTGGAAAATAAATATTAAATTAAAACATGTAATGTGCAGAAAAATTATTTTTTTTAGAAAAACATTCTCTTAATCATTAAATATTATTAATATTTTTCAATATTAATTAACTTATATATTAATTTTAATTTATTTACTTATTTATTAGTAAAAATAATAGATTATATATTTCAATATTGATAAATTATATTTAAAATCAATATTTTTAGAAAAGTAACATTCCATGGAAAGTAACTTGTTTTTATGGTTATTAATATTTTCCTTGTATTTTTAATTTTCTTACTAAAAATGAAATTGATCACAAATTTTAATTATATCATGCTTATTAATAATAAAAAATCTTCTTATCTAAATTAATTCCAAAAATAGTTGAAAATTAATTTTAATATAAGTATCCATAATAAATAATATAATTTCACTATATTGTATCTTCTAAGAATAAAATAAATTTATTAATTTCCTAGTGATAATTTTTGGAAGGATATTTAATTAATTTATTTTATATATAATCGATTAATTTCATTAAACTCCATAATTATATTTAATATAATAAATTTCATAGCACACAATGAGGTAATTTTTCGTAATATATTTTTCAGCAGGAAAGTATGATTTTATTTTATATTTATATAACCATGATTATTTTATCTATGTATTGTAATTTTTTTATTTTTATATATATTTCATAAATGGGGTACCTAGATTTATACATGTGAGTTATGTGGATACATTTTAAGAGTTAAATAATATTCCACAATATTTTTGGTGCGTATATTCTTGTGAATAATGCTATAGAAAACATTAGGTTTAAAAGGAAAAATATATATTGTAAAATCATAGGGTGTTACAAGAACTATCAAAGTATAGTATATATGGGAATAATAATTATTAACACATGAATGTTTGTTTTTATAATAAATAATTTATTCATGGGTAATAAGAAATTATATATGGATGCTATGGGGGAAACTAACTATTAATATTGTTCTTCTTTATGTTAATAATAAACCTAAATTTATTATATTGGTATATTAGAGCTTTCCTGATTAAGAAGAAGTCTGACGAAATGGTTTCATAGTCTCAATTTCAATTACATAATACATATTACCTATTTTGTACCATGTATTGATATTATTTTTGTTTACTAGTATACGAATGTGTTATGCTATATTTTTCATGTAGTTTATGGTACTTACAAACTCAAATCAAGTACTTTTTTTCGATGGATTTTGATTCCAATTTTATAAAAATTGTAAGAGTTTCATTATATGATTTTTATTTTATTAAGAAACATTTCTAATCATATACCTCTTTTATATTATATAGTGAATACAATTCCAGTTTTAAATTATATTTCATAAATCACTCTTTTGTTGGATACATTGTCTCTATGGATGAAAAATATAATTATCTATCAAAGTAAAAGGTAGTTAAGAATTGTATCGTATAGATTAATATAACTAAGATATGTAGTTTCATTGGTTTAACATGTTATTTTTGTTTATTTATTCAAAATTTTAATGTATTGGAAAATATATTAACCAAGATGAAACATAATACTGTTTAATTAATGTGGTAAAACGAATATTATTAAATTGTTGATTCTATAAAGAGGAGAGTTTTCTGTGTTTTGGAATTTAATTTAGTATCATAAAAGTATGGATTTGTATTATATAGTGATGCATTGAATAAATAAATAGCTTGTGCCTTTATAAAAAATGGTGGAGTGGTTTCTAATTAATACTAGTAGATAAAGATCCATGAATAGAACTATATAACCCATTATCTTGTGCTCACATATATAATATTTAAATTTATTATATATAGGAACTAACTATATAGTGGAATATCAGACATATATAACAACCACAATATTTTTTTGGAAATATTACCTTAGATATATGAAAAAATAATTTTATGGATATGGACAAAATTGCTCAAGGATTATGACAACATGATAGACTACCAGTAAGGGAAGGAAAAAAAAGGCAATTGATGAATTTAGTTAAAAATATCACTAATTTATAACATTTATGAGGATAAAAAGAATCCAATATTAATGTATTTATTTAAGATGGATATGATATTTGTTAGTAAATGGGAAACATCGTTCTAATTCCAAACAATTATTAAACTATAACTATATAAAATGTTACTACAGTTTCCTAGTACTTTTGGTCAAATAATTTTCTTGGTATTAATTATAGAATTTTACATCCTGAAGGATTCAATAGTTTTATAGCCTTAGTAGAATATATATATATATATATATATTATTCTGATATTATAATTTAAAAAATTTAATATAACTTAAATTTCTAGTTATAAATTTATTATTTCTTATAAAATATGAATGAAATCATTCAAAGGTCAATTATGGGAACCCTAAGGATAAAAAAAGGAAAAGGGTGATATCACATGATCAGTAAGAGGACACATATAATGAAAAATATGAAAGAGTAAATAATAATTCAAAATATAGTAGGGATAATAAATAATCAAATATTACATATAACATGCTAATAATATTTGTTTTATTAATTGATGGGGACAAACCTGAAAGACTTATAATTTGAATGTATGAAAAATGGTTATTGGGTTCTAAAATTATGATGTCCTAGCACATCCCCTCAAGTTATATACAAAACCTTCTATGTAAGTGATCCCAAACTATAAAAACACATGATAATACCAATATAAAAAGCCTAATATCCATGAAAATTCACTAATTTGTTTCACTATTGAAATATTGGAATAGTAACCAGGATATTGGTAATGAGGTTTCTATATTTACAAATTTGTTATGAGATACTCCATGTGATTGCGTGGATACCATATAAGGAGATTTATTTTTCTTATCAAATAATAAATACAGACATTGACCATAATAAATTGTTTCATAGAGATATAATGCATAATTGTTTACATCGTAATATTATATTCAAGGCATCATGCCAAAATCACCATATATTACTTCGTAAGATATACAAAAAATCATGAGTGTAGTTTTTCTCATTAGCCATGGAGATACATCATTGGGATATATAATTATATCACTCCCAATAACCAAATAATTTTTATTCATTCGTAATATGAAGGGAACAAATAAAAAATACAATACATAATCAACATTCATTAGTAATGAATAAATATTCCATTTGAAAAACCATCTAACAAAATATCAATATCTCCCATATTCCATAAATGAGAGAATATTCTCATAAAGAATAAAGATAAATATTATGTATGGTATTATTATAAAATATCAATAATTCATCATTAAAACATAAATGTATATTGACATAGATAAAATATTCCTTTATAAAGGTACAATGTTTCTTTGAAAATGAGAAGAAATATCATTTTATTCTCATATATTAGAAAAATTAAAATAATATTGAGAATGTAATTTTCATTGAAAAAATATTTTAACATATATTGGAATATTAATAATGAATATTTTTGGTGATGCTTGGAAAACACCTTCATTCGGAAAATTTTAAAAAACATTTTCCACACAATATTATAAATAAATTTAAAATTTATTCATACAAAAAACATTAAAAATGATGCTTTACCAAATTTTGTATAAAAAATAAATGTTAAGTAGAAAAATAACTCTAATAATCTAATAGTCCTATATAGGAAAATTCTTGAAATAATAGAAATTATATTAATATTTAAGAGAACGATTCTGGAATGAGAAGAAATGATATGGCTATCTCCTACCATGAGAATCCTTTATGTTGAATTTTTACCCTAAGGGAAGTGAAATGGTAATAAGACATAAAAAAAACTACAAGTAATAAATATTTTTGAAAATATATAATGTTTCCGAGAGATAAAACATGTAATTTTAAAAATAAAAAATTTATACACAATCAATTCTGAATTCAATGTGGAATTGGAAAATAACCATTAAATCTGACAACCAGTTAGTCAGGAGTGCTCTAACATCCCTATATAAAATTAAGTTTATTATGAATTTTAATTTAAACTAAATAAAAAAAATTTCTTCTATATTCCATCAATTTATAATTACTTATTAAAAATATATTAATCTTTTATCATTAAAAATTACTATTTGGGTGTTAGCTATGTTTTTTCCCTAACATGCACCAGTTTGGTGATTTGATTCCTTGAGGTTTGTTCATGGAATAATGATATTTAAAATATTAAATCTAGTTTAATATAGGTATATGATATAGTTGTATAATTACATAGTTATTTCATAGAACATATGATAAATGTTTCCATGAAACACTAAAAAAACCCTTTTCGTGTGAATAATGATGTAAATAATTAATTTAATTCATTGGTAACTATACTATAGAAAATTACAACTATAAAGAAATAAATAATTCCTAAATTCATAATTAATATATATTAGTAACATTATATATTTTTTCCAAGTCATTCATTAGATATACATTATAATCATGTCTATGTTGGTGGTAAAACAAACCAAAATAAGAACATGATATAATGATTCAAAGAGAAAGGACATGTTGTTGAATGATGATAGTAAAACATTTATAGAAACTGAAGATTTTATTTTTTTAAACGTGATAAATAAAATTCATTAATAAGTAGATGATGAAGATAAATGAAATATAATAAAAAGATTGAATTACTTATGAAGTTTCTCTGTATGCTTCTTTTAGGTGGGTCAATTTTAAGATGAAAATTTGTAAGTTATATTATTAATGGGAAGGTCAAATAACATTACCATAAAAAATTTCATGTAATTAATATATTTTTTAATCATTAAATTTAATTTTATAACCAAAAATGTTAGTCATTGATGACAAATTAATTTCTTCGTTCTTGGAGGTGGTAGTCTACACATTACATGAGCGTCGTTTTCATTTTCTAGTGGATGTAAGAGAGGTATATAATAGTCTTTCTATAAAAATAATATCAATTTATTATATTAATGATACTAATTACATAGTTTCTATGTTGATAACATAAAATATTTGGAGGTTCATGGTGGTAGAAACATGAAAGAACATGATTATCATAAATACCTCTTTTCTTAATATCGTCCTTTATAACACTCTCTAAGCCTTCTTGTATAAGATTTATTAGGAGAGAACAAACTATAGGTAATTTTATTGGGGTTTGGGGAGATTTTTTTATAGTTTTCTCACTATATTTAGTAATACGTATGAGAATAATTTGGGTAGTTTTAGTGTCCTTTTATTATTGAGGGTGTTTCATTTTGTTAAATACTTGTCACATTAAAATTAAAAAATTGACATTTTCAATAAACGTGCCACAAAATGTTCCAAATTTCTATGAATTTACATAAGGGGATGAAAATCCACCCATACAATCAAATTTATTATTATTTTTTGATATTTTCATCATTATCACTTAGTTTAACTATTTACCACATGTTATATTTTACAAGGATTACTAATTCTTTTCAGGGTAAAATATTTTTTAGAGTAAAAATGAAATTAAAAATATTGTCTAATTTTACAAAAATTATTAAAAATATAGAATCCATTTTAAAATATTCCATTTATATATCTGTTAAAAATTAATTTTAATATAAATATTCCTAACATAATAAAAAAAGTTTTTAGAGAAAAACACCATTTAAGCATAAAAATGAATTTGGTAAAAAATTATTTATTTCATTGATTTTAATGAAATTAAATATTTCAATATTAGAAAAAATATATTTATTTTATTCTCATTGAATTCCAAAAAAACATAATTCATCCTTGTAAATAAGTATTCAAATGAAAATATTAAAAAATATAATTTATGTTCTTAAATTTCCAACATATATATATATATATTCACATATTATTTTTCAAATAAATATTTCAATTTAATAAATATATATTGGTTTTTGAAAATGGTTTCATAAAATTTTAATATATGATTGTATCCTATCGATGTCATAAAAGTCATTGAATTTTTAAAAATTGTTTTTTCACTATTCACCCAAAATCATCATTTTTATATCAATTCAAACTATTCACACTAAAATAATTTTGATGTGCAGAATATAAAAAGGATATCTATTTAAAGGAATACAGTCTATAAAACATAGTAATGTTATATTTAAACATATTCTTCAATAAATAAATTTTTATTTTACTAGAATTATGAGATAATAGAATATGGATTTTGCTATTTTTAGGGAGCAGTTTTTACCTACTATTATAGAATCTCAAGTATTACATTCTCTTATACTGTAGTAATTTAATAATAAATTTATATGTTATATATGAGTATCTATAATCAAATTTTGGGAATTCGTGATCATTTATTCCTTGGGTTCCCATGATGTTTCTTATTTTTTATGATTCATTCAAAGTACTTTCACGAGTTGAGTTTATGACTATGAAAAACACTATCAAGTTTCAATAATGATGAAAAACTATTAATTATAAAATAATTCAGGTTCCAAATCTATTTCCTATTTGTGAGTATATGTTATGGGTGACATAGGTACTTCATCAATAATGAAACAGGGGAAATTTTTTGATGATATGGAAATTAAATTAATTGATAATTTTCTTACCTCATATTTTTTAATATATGTTATTGTGGTATCTTCTTATTTATTAGATAGTGTGATAAATTTTGGGTATTTTTATTTATTTTTAATGGCTTAATATGATTAAAATATATAAAAATTATAAATATTCTGCTATTAAGTAAATATTGAAGATTCAAAAATTGCTGTTTTTCATTCTTCATAAAAACACTAAATTAGAAAATAATGGTTAAAACGTGATTTTATAATTTATATATTTTTTTAACAATTGTATATAGGTTTCGTGATGTTGAAACACCTTTTCATTATATACCTGTGAAATCATAATTGAAATGACATGGTTGTTTAAAAAATAATTTTTTTTCTGGGATGAACGATCAAATATTTATTATAAGATGGTATGATATGTTATTTCTAAGGCCATAATTTTGATGATAGTGTGATGAAAAATATTTGGCCACATTGTTTTAATTCACTATAAATAAATAGAGCATTGATTTTTTTTATGATAACATAATATTGTTTAGAACGTAGATGAACAACGGATTGGTAGCCTTCATCTACATCGATAGATGATGTTCGTGATAGTGGGAAAACATAAAATATGTGTAATGGTGTGGGAAGGACACCGGGGTGGTAAATATGACTTCAGAGGAGATATTTATTATCATTATAGTCATTATTTACTTATTTGTGTTTGATAATTAGTTAGTTGGATGTCACATGATATGGTTACAAATGGATCAATGTAGTTTGAATCTTTACACAGTTTTTGCACCATTGTTTTGGTAGATTAGGGTGATTCTTTGAGTACAAAAATAATTTTTAAATGATATATTAATATAAAAAAGAATTGGTTTGGTTCATGATGGTCATATATGATTATGAAAAACATTAAAATATAATAAAATAATTATGGTGTCGACAATACCCGAATTAGATGATTAACATGTCAATAATAGAATTGATTATATAGTGATAATAATTAATATCAGATTAATAATGAATGATAAACCTTTACATATGAATTCTAGTGGAGATCTAGTCCTTATAATTTTTATTTGTGTGTCATGTGTGATGATAAAGAAAAAGTATTCTACCTCTAACTAGTTTCCATTATTTTGGGATTGTTTTATATGTTGTTATTTTTTCTAATTTCATATACTTCACCAATTACACCGGTAGGTATATTTACACCCAAATGTTTTAAGGTGTGATTTTCCCACATCTAGGATGGTGAGAGAATATATGGTACACTTCTCTCTCTAAAACACTCTCCCTTTGGTTGTAGTCATGTGTTAGAATATCTCAGTTTATAATATCTTATAATATAGTGTGTTCTTTTACCCAGGTTTTAATCGATTTATATTTTATTATACTTTTACATGTGGGAAATAGTGGATGGAGGTATAAAACATACATGTGTCAAGTCACAGAGGATATGATCCTAATAGGTGTCTAGGTATGGGCTATAATGTCTTGATGTATAATTTCTTTACATGGACTATCACAGATTTTAGAAGCATGACAATGATAAAGAAGTTTTAAAAAATTTTATAATGGGATGATTAGATCTATATCTATAATGATTCCAAGAAAATATATTCGGGACCATCAAGGTAGTTTTGGTATGAATTTTTGAGGATCATCTCAAATCATGGATGAATTGAAAAATGGAATGAATATGAATACGATATGAGCCATCAGGTTATATGAGTAACAAGAAAAAGGGACGTGGAAGTGGGGTGCCTTCATATATATATATATATATATATATATATGATTTCGATATTTAATTTATAAATTGAATAATTTAATTATTTATTGTTCGTTTGTGAGGATAAGGAAAAAAATATTTATCTTCTTAGAATAAGATTTGGTTTCAATTTTTTAATAAATGGGTTTTAATACACTTTTTTCATATTTTTCTCAAGAGGTTGTAGGGAGGATCAAGCATAGTAAATATGTAATACTCAACCAATATATATAAACTCTTTTTAGGTCCACATGAGCTAGTAGGAAATCAATATATGTGTTACTTTCCCAAGTGAGTCGTTTAGTAATTGTTGGAGCTTTGTCTTCATAACATTGAATTTGTAATTGTAATTTGTATTTTTCTTTTTAGTATTATCGACTTATGTAAAATTTAGAATTTATTTGGATTTCTTCTTTATTTTTGAAGGGCGTTGTTTGGTGGTCTCTAATCTTATCAATTACTCCATAAATTTCTATAAAGTGTAATTCGTCCCATGTGTGTGACTTTTATACCCCATGTTCTAGTCACCAACTAATGGTATATTAGTGGTGGGGTTTGGGGATTATTATCTATAATTATTCATTGTCTACTAAAGGATAAATATATTTTTAGGGATTTGGTCATGATAGAGTTTTATCAATGAAAGCCTAAGAGATATGATTTGGTTTTGATTTAGGCACTTTTGGTGATGAATAGGTTTGTAGGGAAACAATATCAGCTGAACATTGTATATTCATTAAATAAAGAAGACCAACTAGGATATAAGAGTTTAGGAGGCTAGTGATATGATGCATAAACCATCATGTTTACTGAATATACTATGGAAAGAGAATACACTTCTGTGGTAGAGACCTAGGTAAGGATTATACATCAAGATCATCTGTGATTGTATTTTAATTGGTTGGTGAATGAGAAATTAGGTTAAAATGAATTAATTTACAGACCTTATATTTTTATTTTTCATGTGCTTATGTGATCCTTTTTTTTCTTTTATAGTAACGGATTTGGTTTTTAATCCCCATCAGGTTCGTACAAAAGATGTTATGAAAGGTGTTCTAGTAGACCATTATACAGTAGTGGTTAGGGATAATGACACATTGAAGAAGAATCCAAAAATATTTTATAGTTTAGGTCATTAGAAGTATGAAGTATTAATTTCAGATTGAGAGATAGTGGATTGGTTAGAGGGGTTGGATATAACCTTTTGTTTTATTCATTCTTAATAGGAACCCTAGGTTTAATTTTGTATGAGGATGTTTTGTGGGTCAACTCAGTGGTGTGGGATTTTTTGTTTTG
Source organism: Viscum album (assembly GCA_963277665.1). Classification (NCBI taxonomy): domain Eukaryota; kingdom Viridiplantae; phylum Streptophyta; class Magnoliopsida; order Santalales; family Viscaceae; genus Viscum; species Viscum album. Next base: position 243,246,276 of record OY728162.1, read on the forward strand.
GTATAATTGAGATTCAGTTGTTGTGTGGGAGATATTTTAGGATTACTTATATGCCAATTCGTTATCTTTAACATCTAAGGTGGATTTTTGGAATGAGATACCCACTATTCATCAAAGAAGTTATTACGTGTGTGAGAAGCTAATATTAAACTAAATAACTGACTACGTTATGTGTTAGAAAATTTTCAATATGAGTTGGAAATAAATGGCATTTGGAGGAGGCTTTGCATTTATAGATTCGTTGACTGGTAAACCTATTTAAATTGAAGTCACATCACAAAGGATTTAGAGAGGGCGGAGGTCACCGAGATGAAATTTTATAGGAATGGATCATCTTGATATGGGTGTCAACATGATTTTCTATGGATCAAAGTTCTTACTTGTTCTCATTTTTCTAGTAAAAAAACAATATTCATTCAATAGGTATTAGGTTATATCATTCCTCAAATAATTTTCATGGTAAAATAGTTCTTATACCCCTGATAGTGAGACTAGTGTGGTTGAATTTTCTTAAGGAAGTAATAGACATCAGAACTGAGTGTTTATGACCTTACAATGTAATTAGCATGAAGCTAGTGGCATAATTTTGATTATATTTTTCAACAAATGTTTCCAATAATATAATAGAATATAGGTGTTCTATATTATGATTTGTAGAGAGGGAGTACATTGGGAAGAGGATAACCCCATGGTATCCCACAACTACATGGGAAACACATACAGTGTGGCGATGGATGTTAAGGCACATGTTTCAATTGAGATGGGTGTGGTCAATTGCATACCTTATCTTTTCCAGTTTTAGGAAAACTAGATGCCGTGTGAGGTAATTTCTTCATATGTTATACTTGGGTTTATGTTTTAATTTTTTCAATATCTAGGAACTAATTTATTTAAATAACCATAATTATTTTTAAGTACATATTTTATATAGAATTCTAGTTCCTTTGGCATTTACTATGATATGTGGAGGTCGAGATAGCTAGTGTAATGTGTGAAAGACCTATGAGTTGGTTATTTTAAAGCATTGATCCTGGGTGACTTATCATGTTTATAAATAAATATGTAAACCACAATAAATATCATGGATTTATTATATTTCGTGTAGGATTTCATCGATTTTTCAATCGGTTCATCATATTCTATGATACTAATGGAGACCAAGAGATGTATTTTTAAAAGAGAGACCCTCAGATGGGTCAGAGGTGTGTTGAGTGGCTGTCTTTTTTAATACCTTATATAATACTAATTTTTATGTAGGATCATCCAATGTAATTTCATAGGGTGGTATAAGAAGACTATGATTCATTACCTGAAGAGATTGTGATTTTACCGCTTCGATGAGAGATAATTTTTAGGATAAATCTATAACGTCCTATTTCTCGGATATCGATGTATCCATATTAGATGTCCCATAATGATCTATGGGAGATAAAAATTTGGACTGATGATCCCTATTAGATAGAATTCACTTGGGAAATTGTTTTACATTTAAGAGCTACAGTTCTCTTTATGATGAAGTAAAATGTCAGTCTACAATGGTGTGGTTATTATCTCTATATGAATTAGGTGATAGTAGGGAACCTCTATCCTCCCTCTGAATTGATAATTTAACTAATCGTTTATAGGGATTCAACTAATTTTCTATTATTCACATTATTTCTGGATATTATCAAATGTGTGCGAAGGATGAGGATATTCCCAAGATTTCATTTAGATAGCATTATATACATTACGAGTTTGAGGTGTTGTCATTCAGAGTTATGAATTATCTATCTGTGTTCATGATACTATTGAATTGGTATTTTAGGAAAATCATGGATTGGAACCTAAAAGGCTATACCCATGCGGTAAAAGGTCCTTCTTGGAATATGGGAGATGCAGGATAAAATATGACCAGGGGCCAAATTTCGAGATACAATAGAAAAGGTAGAACTGCAGTAGTGGTGAAAAATTATTAGTGAATGGTACTAGAGAAATAATTGAATTAGTGGTGTTACTATAGTATGTAATATTTCTATCATGGTACTATAGTAGTACCTTTTGCAAAAGGGAACATTGGGCCAAAAAAATGGGGGTTTTGGGCCTAATATTAGGGATTTCATTCCCACGGGGCTTAATGCCACGTTTCTAGGACACTTTCCCATAAGCCTTCTTGCTACATCATAGGTCTCCCACTACCCAGATAGAATAATTTCATTTTATTAATAATAAAATAAGGATTTGGGCCTATCTTAATAAAACATCATGGAATGGTATTTTGTGTTCTTGGTCGACATCATCCTTATGTACTTTGGGTCTGAGGAGGAACATGGAGAGTAATTATAGTAGTGTTGGGAGTTCATCAGATTGATAATGTATTAGATAATCTATCAAAATGTGAGGTATAGGATCGTGAAGTCTATTTCATCAGGCGTGGCATTTCTCTGTGTGGAATAATTTTAGACACATCAAAGACTATGTTGGTCATTTCTTGTATAGCCCTATGAATTTAATATAGGTACAAATCTAATTGGCCACACAAACTAATACTATGGTTCATTTCCTCATATTCTCAAATTTTAACTATTATAATATAATTTACCAAAAAGTATCAAACATTTTTTTGGATTGACTAGTGTCAGGATGTAATCATGTTTTTAAATGAGAATTTAATCTATGGTTCGATCCTCCTCATACCGAAAGAGTGTATTGTGGTCAAGGTATTTTTTGAAAATTTATATTTGATATTAGGTTGGGTGTTAATATCATAGAGGCTACATATCTATTATGGGTATCAATATATATATCCACATTAATTCAACTATTCCACCCATGATCTTGATATTTCAATAGTTGTTACCTCTTTATTGTTTTTTGTGGAACTATATTTTCAGTTAACATTTTTGGGCCTTCATATATCATAAAAGTCTAATGTATATATCCTTCTAGTGAAATTTAAAAATTTTCCAACAATGGTGGAAAAAGTTCTTATAGAATCATGACTTAATGATTTACAATTAACATGGTAAAAATAATCTTACATTGGATTTCATGACATGTAACTCATTTTGGTGGGGTGTTACATGATTCTAGATTTTATTGGAGTTTTATGGAATAATATGAAGTATTTCAACTTGATATGAGATTCATTAATAGTATAGGTTGAATTTATTTTATGTTGGTATATTCAACCATAGTGAAAATGGTGGAAGATTCATATCCTAGGGATTTTAAGGAGAATGATTATCATGGTCTTGTTGTTTGTGAAAATTCCCCTGAGGGATGGTCAAAGGATAATCAGTATCTAGGGTTGTTTCAAGGGAAAATTTTCCCCTTCATAAATGTGTGAAGTGTTTACATATGAGTTCTATACTTCACCCATGGAGGTATACCCTTCTGTGATTAAGATATAAAGCACAAATAATTATATATGTTTATAATACAAGACATGCCTCTATGAAAAAATATTGGGATGAATAATCCCTCCAAAGAATGTATCAATGAAGTTAGAATTTAATCATGGAAGTGATTATGTGTTAAAATATTAAAACAAAACAAAATTTATAATTAAAAAATAATAAAATAATGGGTAATTTCATATATAATATTTTCATAACATTTCACTGTTGTAGAAGTATATCCCCGTGAGAGAAAATTGAGTTATGAAACCACTTATAATGAATCTTGAATTGATATATATGTCCTCAAAACCCAATATATTAATATTTTATTTATTATATAATTAATGAAGAATTTTTTTTGGTTTATTAAATTATCAAAAAAATATTATTTTCTTTCATTGATTTATTTAATTAGTTAGTATGTTAAGTCAATGTTGTGTATTTTGAGGATGTTCAGTTCAAAATTGAAAAAATAACATTGGAAGGTTAACTATTGTAAAAGGTATCTTTATTCAATCATATAAATTGAATAAAAATAAAATAATTATAATTTTTATAGATAAAATATTATATTTGAATCACCCATTAATTGAGGATGTTAAAAAACAATAACATCGCTTCATGTATGTGGTATTCTCCAAGAAAATATGAGGGACATTATCATTATTAATGGGTGGTAGGGTAAGAAATAAAGAAACAACATATATTCCAATAATAACAATTATTCAACGAATTTCATATATATTTATTAAATTCATCATAATTATGGTGTCCTTCTTTTTCATTTCCTAAATATTTCATTACACTCTATAACATTTAACAATTCATGTTATCTTTCTTGGTTTAGTGTCATGGAAATAGAATGATAATAGCTGAAAATCATAAAAATATATTCTAATACAAATAAATTAATTATTAATATGTTCATTATATGTTGCTTTAATAGTTTCTCATATCCTCGGGATATACATGCAAGAGAGGGGTGAGCATAAATCCCTCCAAGTGAAAAAACAAATTATATACCTGACATATGAAAAAGAGGCATATCAATAAGGAGTGATACTATGTACAAGAGACATATTATAATATAAGATACATGAATCATAAAATGTAAATGTGGATACTACACAAAAATTAAACAATCATAAGTTCCTCATAATGTTTTATCACAAAGTTTTCATAAGTCCAAATTATCAAGTTTATTCACTAAGGTATAATAAAACTTGTCATCTATAAAGATTATCTCTTTTCCAAATGAATTGATGTTCGATCTGGGATCAAATGTAATATTTAATAATTAATGTGTTCAAAATTTATTACAGTAAATAATTTTATCAATAACCTGAGGAGAGTAAAAAATATGATTCATATGAAAACATTGATTACAGACGTTAATAAAGACATGAAAACTAAATCAGTTTTACCCAAAAAATGGCAATGTTAGTTTCATACATGTAAATCCCAAAATAAATATATTATATTTAAATCTAGTTGAATTACGGCCAGTAATGAAGAGATTATGGTATAATCCATATAAGAATACTTCTTGGAAAAGATAATTTTTCATGAAATAGTTTAGGATGCATAACGATATAGAACATAGATTAAGGGGGGTAGTTGAAGAGAAAATAGTTCTCCAATTGGAAAAACTCATTTTATGATTTATAAGGAAGATTAAAGACCATGAAATAAAATAATATTTGACATTTAGATGAATTACACAAGTGGAGTAGTTGAAAGAAAAAGAGAGAAGAGGATAATTCCCATACCTTGAAGATTTTCTTCCAAAAACATGAGGGTAGAACCTTAACACACTGAGGGAACCATGGAGGGAGTATTTATGATTGAAAAATATTATAAATTCCTAGATTATTAGTTAATATTTTATAGGAATGGATAGTGGGTGGTTTTTATTATTGATAAGGGGTATGTTTTATTGGATTAAATATTGGTTAGTTTATCATATAATAATACCTATTATAGAAAAATAGTATTAAAAATCATTTTCATGATAATTAATGTGTGTGAGAGTGGATTTTATTATCAATTACATCTATGAATAATCCTTTTTTTCATAAAAACCAATAAATGTGCAATATCCAAAACAACAAATTTTATTTTAAAAATCCATTTCCTAGTTTAAAATAGTATAAATTTATATATAGAATATGATATTTCTAAATTATTTTTATAATTATTAAATTAATTTTTTATCGGTAAAAATATTTAAAATTTTATTTAATCATACTGGCATAATAATGATGTCATAAAATCGAAGTGATTTAAGTGGAAATTTTGTATTTTTATCCAATAATTCATCTTTGTCAAACATTTCCAACAAACAATCATCCTTACAAAACATGGACGTGCTGAGTCCAAAAATGTAATTACTTTCATAAAAAAATTAACTATGTTTTTTAATTTAAACTAAAAATGTTTTTAATGTCAACAAAAACTATAAAAAAAATATAAAAAAATATATCGTTATAAAAATTACATTGGACATCATTAAAAAATATTACAATTTAAAAATAATTTTATAAGAATATTTACTGAAAAAAAATTTATTCATAAACTTCCACATAAAATATATTTTAATAAAATATTTTTATTACATCCAAAAATAATTAACAAATTTATTAGATCATTAAATAACATTGAAGATCATTTAAACAAATCTATGTAACGACGAATAATAATAATGTTTTTAATAAATTAATTGTCATGATATTTATCAAAGATATTAGTTGAAAACCCTAAAGGTTGACAGTTATATTTCCCTATAATTATTCATTCATTATTAATATTCATCATTCACTTCGATTTGAATAAAGGTTCGATATTGTTTCAAATATTAATTTCGAACTACTAACTCCATGTTTCTATATTATAGTGATATTCATGGTTTAAGTGATTCATGTGGATCATATATGGATTTATTTTTATAATAGACTTTATTTATCTTCCATTTATCTTCCTACTGTAAGATTTAGTATTATAATGGGTGTTTTTTATAATGAATGTCATGTTATTAACTAACTGAATAATGTGTTAATGGTTGTTAGTATGTTTTTTTCATTAACTTTAACATTCCATGTTATATTGTTCAAGTCAACACAATATTTTCCATGTTTTTATGAAATTTATAAGGATTTTATTTAATTTTATTATAAATAATAATGAAATGTTATTGGAGGCAATAGATCCACTCATAAAAGTAGAATATTTTTTTGGGACATTACATTTGTCCCCCTTTAAAAAATATTCTTCCTTGAAATTTCAATTTAGAATGTAATTTGAAAAATCTGAGGGAACATTTGATTCATGTATACTTCTTATTCCCATGTAGCTTCATCATACATGTGATTTCATCATTGGACCTTTAAAATCAATGTTTTATTGTTCCTAAACAACTCTTTTCTTATGTTATGGATCTGGATAGGTTCTTAAACATGTGTAAAATTACCTTCCAAATGTACACCATTAGTATCAAGTACATGTAATGGGTCAAACAAATACATTCTTATTAGGGAAACATCGGAGAGATCATTGAAATTTGAAGGATATTTCGGTGGTGTTTATATATTAGAAATCATTCCAAAATGCACCATAATAAAAAACGGTGAAATGTACCATAGATTAAGAATCCCCATGTTTTCAAATATCATTAATCCTATGCATGTTGATATCTTAAGGAGTAAATTATCCCCAACATGAATTTCTAAGTCCTTCATTCGTTTGCAACCGTAAATTTTTTTCAGGCTGGGAAGCCTTGATGTGTATCTAAATCACTTGAATATTTTATATAGTTTTCCTCGCATAATCTGGCCTCTAACCCTTTCCCTTATCCAACATCACCCCAATATTGTTTAGTTATACACATTTTTCCATAATTAGCTTCAAAAGGATCCATTTTATTTCTCAAGTGAAGACTTCTGTTATTGGATATTTTATAATATTGATGATGTTGATCCCAACTCCCTTGAAAATCAAGTAGTATTTCCCATAATAAATTATATAATATTTGAATTGTCATAAAAGACATCCCATCCATTTAATGATGGTTTGTTATACTCAATTTATCTTCTTGTATTTGAATACTTTTGAAGTCTCCGCTATAATATTGATCTAAATCATGGATCTTGATGAGAATCAATCGATATTGCTACTCTATAGAGTATTACTACTTCTTGAATTTAGAGGTGAGATGGACCCTCAAGGTAGAAATACAATATTATGGTAATGAAATGGGAATGCATTTTCAATATATCGAAGAAAAGGGTATCGTCATAAGACTAGTGAAAAAATCTATAGTGATGTTATCCCACTTCCATATATGTATGGGTAGTGATTGTAATACCCCATTAAAAAGTTGTCACTCAACCTTTAGTTTTTGAAAAACCGTGAAACTTGCAGTGTAATCATATATCCCACTTTTAAATTTATCCCAACAAAATTTTTTATGAAGGTACCTATAAATTTTATTGCTTTTATGGGGTTCTGAAATTATAGATATATGAAATTCATGAATCATATCCGTATATGTATCTAGAATGGATTGTATACATATCATTGTACCAAATTATAGTAGACCTTCATGATCAATACCAAATTTATGTGAATTCCAATTTTTCAAAGACACTATCTTATTTTTCATTAAAGAGTCATCTCCTTTAGATTTCTGAATCTTATCTATTAATTTCAGTTGAGAAATAATTTGAGATTGGATTGATGATGTCCCATTCATTAATATTACCATTTCCAAACATATAAGAACTTGATAAATATATTTTATTAAATTATCATTATTTCATGGAAAAACATTATTCCAACTAAAGGAATATACATCTTTTTTTCTCTTTTGATTTTATACTAAATTTAAAATATATATACATTAGGAAGCTTTATCTATCACCATTTGCTCATGTTCAATTCTATCTATGTGAATATAAACTTCAAAATTTGGTGCTCTATGCATATATTACAATTTTAACCAAAATTATAGTGTCTGAATATCATTATTAGAAAAATGAATATAGCTAACTTCAGACCATTGAAAGGATAATTATATTCATGAGTCTTTAACTATTGTGACACATATGAAATCACTTTTTCATTTTTTATGAGTGCACATATAAATACCATTAATTATGCATAAATAATAATGTAAAATATATACCCATTAGACGAAAAAGTTATCATAGTTGTGCTAAAAAATCATTTCTTTTGATCATGATGATTTTCATCCGACTAATATGACCAGATACACATAACTTCCTTTATAGTTAAATTATTCGGTTAATTTGAATTCCATGAAAATGTTTCACGAAATATGTATAGTATCCAACTATACCAATGTATATTCTAAAATAATTTATAGTCATAGGAATTTTCCACTCATACATGCAACGTTTCTTTCCTAGATTCACTAATATCTAGTAATGTGTCATGATGGGTCGCTAAAATATTATTTATTGGAACCAGAACTAAAATGTTAGAAAATTTCCAAAAAAAATTATATTTCCATGGAGTTTGTACTATGACCCTTATATTATCTTATTTTTTATCATGAAATTTTTTCTAGATCATAATTTTATCTATAAATACCACAATAAAATTATAAAGGTAGTACTTAAAGAATATCTTCATTATATCCATAAATGTTGAAATTCATTTATTAATGCTGAATAAAATAACATCAAATTGGAACTGTACATATAATTCTTGGAAGGAAGCCTTTTGGATACTAATTTCATGACCCTCTGTCGACGATACCTAGACCAAAGATCAATTTTGGAAAATAATTTATCTCCATAAATGTGGTCAAACATATAATTTTCATCAGAACAGAGTAGTTTTTCTTCATTATAACCTAATTATGTTATATATAATCAGTAAATATTCTTACAGATCCATCAACCTATATTAAAAAGGTGATATGTGATTCCCAAGGAGACACAATATTTTGTCTAAAACCCTTCACCAAAATAACATGATGTTTTTTATTTTATTCTTCTAACTCTATGTATGACATTTTATATGGGGTCTTTGATATTAACATGCATCTATGTATGAGTTCAATTTAGAACTCCTCCTCTCATATTGGGGGAGGTCTAGGTATCACTTCTATAAGTAAATCAATTAATTCCAAAAAAATACCCACATCTCATATATTTAGTCTTTTTCATTAATATACTTCTAGAAAAATAATTTCAATAAAGAAGGAAATTTGAGGTGGTTCATGGAAAGACTCAAGCTAGAAATATATCCATTGAATATGATAATAGTTTTTTCAATAAAAACTACTTAAATCTAATTTCATATATATTTGACATAGAAATTATAGTTTTATAGTGACTCAATCCAAGGAATTATTTCAAAATCCACCATGAGAATGATCTGAATGTTTTTAGAAATATTTTTTTCACCAATGATAATACGTAGATCCCTATATATATATTTGATTATTTAATAGTTCATCTCAGAGAACTAATAGAAAACACTTCTTCTAGAATCTCATGGTTTAAATTGACGTTATTTTCAAACTTTTTATAAATAAAAGAATACATATAACTAGAATTAATCAATGTACTTGCTATATTATAGTGTGAATTGAGTGTACTTTCTACAACATCATTTGGATCCTTGACTTTATCCATTATATTTATGACAATATGACCTTTTATTAATTTTCATTATTGGGTTTTATAGTGATTTCCTTCTATTATATTCTACTTGGATATTATTTAGAAAAATTTGAATGTTTCCGACACTTAAATAACTGAAATGTTGTTTGTGATTGAACCATCTTCCCTTTTCAAATGGATTTTATATGTTTAGTAATTACATATCCATTATAGTTTCTACCTATAATTCCATATATTCCTTTCATTTAACACTTTGTAGTTTGTTTAAAACAATTACACAAATGCATCTTCCATAATATTTTGATCATGGGATGTTTTAATTTGTTGTCATTCATACTCCTCCTAACTTTTTTATATATTTATTTTTTAATCATTTTATCCATTAGTCCACTACAAGGCTCTAAAATCCATTTAAAATATGAGACCACACTAAACTACCTCTTCATTACTCCTCATGTCTTGGATTAAAAAATACCTTTGTATATGGGGTCTTAGTTCTCCAAATAAAATATAAGTCTTCTTATCCAAATGGATGAGGATTAAATCCTAATGAGATTATATTGTAAATTTAATCTCATAATTCCAAAACAATTAATTTCCCATTTATTTCAACTTAATAAATTTTTTAACATTTCGTTCAAGGTTTTAGGATAAAAATAATTTATGAAAATTTCCTTCTTAAGTCATTTCATCCATTGGCATCAGTAGTATGCCTTGACTTCATGTTCTTGATTAGTTCCCAATACTATTTGATTCTATATCTTGGAATATAAATCTGATATGACATTCTATTTCAAAATAAAATAGAGTACAAAAAATATATATTCTATTTTCTTTTCCATTTTTTCATGATTACTGGATTAGAGGACCCACAAAAAACATATGGTCATTAATGCATGAAAGATTCAACTGTCAATTATCCCTTCATTGGTAAACTAGGATTGTCCAAATGGTTTTAGTTGTTATTAATGAAATTACTTAACTGATTCATCATTATCCTAAAATATTTAACCCTAACTCCCCTTTACTAGAAAGGATATAATCAAATTGTTTTTTTCATTCATTTTTATCAAGAGTGCTTTAATTTATATCTATTTTTCTCTAAAGGGATATGAGCTATGTGATATTTTATTAATACTAGGATTATTATAATATGAATTCTAAATGAAATATTAGTCTTGAAATTTTATAATTTCATGATTCTAGGATGATATACATCAATATTGATAAGTTTTTTTATTCTATTTATAACCTTCAAATTGGTTTATAAAAGAATGTGTTTAATTAATGAATATCCCCTAAGTGCGTAAATCCTAGTGTGAAATAAGTCTCATTTCCATTAACATGTCTCCCAATCGACTCTAGCTGAATACTGGATTTTTTGGGTTTGTTACCCCTACATACATCTATTACATATCCATATATACTTGTAGTCTCCCAACATGGATGTACATTCCTGCAACGAAATTACTATATAATTCAGCAAAATACTAGGATGTTTACCTGTATTTTTAATATCCTTATCATCTTTATACTATTTTCTAATCCTAGTTTTCATAAATAAATAAGCCCTTAATTTATACCAACTACGGAGACCCACCATTTTATCATATAAGGATTTCACTACATGGTACGGAATTTGACAATATATTTGATCATTAGAGGATTAGTTTATTTGAAATTTAAATATAATAAATGAAAATCATAAAACACTAGTCTAATAGAGTTGATGAAATATTATTTCTATGTATGTAATAAGTTACATGTATGACATTTTATATCTTCAGGACATGCATCAATGAATCAGGTCAACATTATACTTAAAAAAATGGAGAGATTGATCATGCGATAAAGAGGAATGATCATATGAAAAAGAGGAATATAATAAATCAAGGAATATTATTCCTAACATGTAATATTTTCAACAATATTAAAATGATAAATTCATAATAATGTCACAAAATTTCATTTCCATGGTGTCTTAAATAATAATTACCAATGTTAATCTCCTAGGTATTATATAATGTTTCTTCTATAGAGATTAATTTTTCACTTAATGAATATTAGGGATATCTGGGTACAAATTTTATAAATATTTATTCTTGTGATCCACATTGATTATAATAAACTATTTCATCAGTAACATCTGGATAGTATAAAATATGTTTTATACCAAAATATTAAATATATAAGTTCATAAGATCATAATAATTACATAATTTATAACAAAAATATGGAATTTGAGTTTCATATATGTGAATACCTAAATAAATATATTAAATTTACATCTATATGAATTCCCATGGGAAAGGAATTGGTTTTGGTATTTACAATATAAGAATATTTCATGAAAATGAGAAACATTACTTAAATGATTTTGGCATCATAATGCTATAAAATATTGATTAATGGAAGGGAATAATAAGAGGGAATGTTGATATCCAATTTTTAAAACACAAATATGGATTTATTTGTAAAATAAAAAAACTATTAAATGAATTAATCATTGACATTTATAAGACTCTCGAAAGAAGAGTACATTAAATAAAAATAATGAAGAGGTGAATTATCTAACCATGAAGATTTTATTCCTAAAACATAAGGGTGGAACCGTGACCCCTAAAGGATCCATGGAAGTACTATTTGATATTGAAAATAACCATCAATTCATGGATTATGAATTTTCTGTTGAGATGACTATCTAATGGGTGGTATTTTTACTTAAAGAGTGGTGGGTTTAAAAAGATTTAATATGGTTTACCTTATCATATAGGCCAACCACTTGTTGGTATATTGAATTACAACGAATTTTCTAGATAACTATGGACTCATATATTTTATTTGGATGTTCAATTATATTATTGACAGAACCATACCTTTAATAATACCCAATAATTTCACATAAAACAGAAAATGAATTTCATTTCAAAAATTAAATTTTCTGATTAAAAAATAATAATTTTATAAATAAAAATTTTTTACATAAAATTTACTTTTATAATTATTAAATTTAATTTTTATTTATTAAAATGGTGCATAAAATTTTAATCCTGGTTGAAATATTAATAATTTCATAAAATCATAGTGCAGATATATTGAAGACTTCCAACTGTTTTCAAAAAAATCATCTTTGTCCAAAAATTTCCAAAAAATTACTATAAAATAAATTTATTATGATGAGTCCAAAATTTTTATTTATTTAATAAAAATATTTATCCATGTAGGATAATTTTATATTTTAAATAATTCATTATTTTAATGAGAACTAATAATTTTATAAAAAATAAATATTTTGTCTCCTATAAAATTTTTATGGGATTCTATAAAGAATTTTATAATTTTAAAATCATTTTATATGTTTATTTAATCAAAAAGGTATTTAAACCTTCAACATAAAATTTTGTTTAATGGAATCTGTTAATTATCTTTGAAAATAAATTTTTTTGATTATATAATTAATTATCATAATGTTCATTTAAATCCATCTATGTAACTAACAATAATAATGAAAAATTATTTTATTGAATAATGGAAATGATATGTATCAAACAAAATTTTTTAAAAAATAAAGGTTGATGATCATATTTCTTTAAAAATACACAGTCATTATTAATTTTCATAATCCAATCTGAATAAAAAAATCCAATATATAATGCCCACAATTATAAGGTAAGAAAATTTTATTTGATAGTGTACATGACCCAAAACAATAAGCTTAATGAATTGAACAAATATATTTCATTAAATTTAATATCTTCAATTTCAGGAGGAACACTTAACTACGAGTCTAATTGAACTGTAATATAGTATACTGTTATGATATAAGCATTAAATTGGTGGGTATGAATTGTAAAAACTAAAATTGTAAATGTATATAGTTATATATGTAAAAAAATCAGTGTTTATATATTAATAATAAATAAAATAAAAATCATTGAAAATAAAATAAAGATTTGTTTAAAAAACTATATTTTTATTAAAAGAGAGTTCAGTCATGCTTTACAATTAAAATTTAAAACTACTCATCAAAACATATTGAAAATTTATTAGATAAAATTAAATTCATTTTTTAAACAGTAGTACAATAATTATATTAATGGGAAATATTTGTCTTTTTCTGAGAAGTTTCATTTATTGAGGAAAAGTAACAAATACTGAATTTTAATTGAAAAGTTAGTTTTTGTATAAATTATTTATAATGTTAAATTATGTTTTAATTTTTTAAGAATTAAAATTATTAAAATTATATTAAAATTTAAATAATATTTTTTATTCAAATCATTTTCATATTGAATTTTCATATAAAAACACTATAAACTATGGAAAATTTTCTCTTTGAACCCCAACTTTATCAGCGCATTTGTAGGATACTGTTTCAATTGAAATTTTACAACTATTAAAATTGAATTGAGGAATTTATTCCATATTTTGAATCATAAAATTTTATATTATCATATATCGTTGAAATAAAATTTTTATCATATTAAATAATACAAAAAGTAAATATTATTTATCATGGTTAAGGTAAAAATGGATTTAATAGGGTTTAATGGTAAAAGATAAAGGATAAAATGACCACAAAATGTATAAAATCTATTTTATTTCTATATTTAGAAATTATAATTTATATGTCCCAGTAATACTACATTTTGGATCTTTTTAGAATGTGAAAAATGTGGGTCCACTTTTTTTTAAAAAAACCCCAACCATTCCACTCACCTCACTCATAAATGGCGACCCACACTCCCCTTCACAACATATAAACCTTTTGGTTAGACCAGTAACTGAAAAAATAACTCCCCAATTTTCCTAATATCGTATTAAAATTATTAACTTTTTCAAATATCCATCCCTAGATTTATTTTTTGCAAACATTTGGAGGTTACCTGATAAACTTGCAACATTTTTTAATGAGCACTTTTATTCTATTTCTTCTTCTAGACCATTTAATTGTTATTATAAATGATTATATAATATCCTCAATATGTTATATATAAATATATATTTTTATTCTTATTTAATTACATATAAATATCCCCACATACATCAAATGGGTTACGAATTCATCTTTCATGTATACGATAAACTACCACCTCACAAACAGATTCCATTCATTTTTTCCATTACCAACTCTCACCGTTTGGTATGATGAGGTATATAAAGTATATATATTATATTTATAACATAATTATAAAAATTTAGTCATTATACCAAATAAAAAAATTTACATTCAATTTCACGGGATTTTTGATAATGTCACATGTCTGAATGGAGGTTTACCATATCGCGATGTGATGTGATTCGTATTTTAATATTTCTTTACCTGGAAGGTAATAAGGATATATTTAATAAATATAAGCTATTTAAATGAAATTAATATCATATTAATGAAATATTTAACATTATATGAAGATACTATAACATTATATTTCTTATATTTTCACTAACTTAATGATGATAACATTATTTAGGTACATATGAACTACTACCTTCATAAAGTTATGTTACTCTATTTTAATCATCACTTGAAAGGGATAATATATATAAGTTTATTTAAATACATAATATTGTATTTCTGATATTATTAACATTTTATAATGATAAAAGTTTGTATCCTTCTTTCTATAATGATCATTGAAAAATAGAAACGTTACCTTTGCGTATGTACAACCTACAATCTCTATAATCATAACATGCTTCATTTTTCAATACATATATTATTATTAGTAATAAAAGTATAAATTATATATATAAATTATAATTATTTTATAATTTTTATCTATATATGATGACACAATATAATTTATGAATATTTTTAAAAATTTCCTGGCAAATAAAAAATGACAAAACAATGAAATTAACACAAAAAAATAATGAAAATATTCAAATATTAATAATTTTTTTGTTAAGATGTTATTAAAAGGTTCATATATGGTATTATAAATATTAATATGGATCTATTTTAATTAATAAACTTTTTTGAACCCCCATTAAATTATATTTAATAATGTTCAACCAAAATAAAGTGTGAGGGAAGGGTCTTCATCTCAATTTCTCTTCATTAAGTCATATTATAATTTTATGCATCATAATTATTTTATATAGTGAATATATTTATACATTTACATGTAATATCATGATACCATAATATTTCATTATATTTTTTAGTATCAATTTGAATTATTATATCAAATGGGAATTGACTTAAGTGTTACTATGTGGTAAAGAAATTCATAACTCAATTTCAATCCATTAGGTGATGTTACTTCATCATTATGTTTGATATTATATAATTATTACTGAAATAAAATTTTATTATATAATTTTTAATGAGGATTTATAATTCATAAACATAATCAATTCATTTATTAATCCTCACATCAATGATATGATCTTTCTAAGGGTTTATTTCAAAATCTCATTTTAATCGGCATTGTTTATTTTTGAGTTTCAATGGAATGATATAATTTAAAAATTTATGCATAAACGAATTTAATTTTCTTATTATATAGTTATTAATGATATTATAAATTAGTAGTATCACTTTTTCACTCTTTGTTACACAGATATACTGAGGAAATGTTTTTAATAAAATTTTATTTCATTCCTCTCTTTAGTGAGACATTTTTATTCTTAAACAATCAGGTTTTATAAATATTTTCTAAAAATGATTTTATACTTTTCCCAATGTTTTATAAAATAAATGTATAAAAAATTTCATTTTTACAATTTTTTAATGAATCTTCATATCATTTTCAATATAATTCTTATTTAGCTTTTATCGAAAAGGAAAAATTAATCTTTGATATAACATGTATGACCTAAATGTAATTTACAATCATTGTGAACAATAAATGGTTTTAAACCATTATTTATAAATTACATTGGTTATTTCAAAATGAAATTATTTTAATTTTTTTTTGAATTTCTAGTTTTAAAATGTGATTTACAAAATAAAAATTATACTTTTCTCAAGAATTATTCTGAAGATATTTTTATGTTATTTCTATTAATCAATGATGAAACCCCTTTATTCTTACACCAATGTAGATATGCAATATTGACACCATTATTATTGTTCCTCTTAACTTTTATGATCATTTTGACAAAGGAAATTATTTAAATTTACTTCCTTGATTAATTTTTTAGTCAATAACATTCCCTTGATATATTAACTTTGTTATAAACATTGGAAATTAAATATACCCAAAATATCAATATTATTTATCATAGATAAACATATTTCTTAAACCATATATAATTTCTACATATTTATATTTTACACAGATATTTGTTGATTTTTTATTATAGATATATTGATATATCCATATTCCTTACTCAATACATATATTTGCTGATAAGAAATATTATTCATTAATTAAACATATTATCATATACATAAGTGATTATTCAGAAATTCACTAATGGTGGATCCCAAAATTACATATCCTATAGGTTCATTGATAGTCTCATGTGGTGAATTAGTATGGTAGAATTTAATGGGTATTTTACTTATAGTTTTTGGCCTTCGTGTGAAAGGGGTTAACGGTAAATGTATCATGATTCCTGAGATCATGAAATCAAATAATAAAGAAATTCATTAATTATAAATCCTTTTATTATTATCCATGGCATTTTTACAATGATATTATATTTGGATTCATTTCATTCTCATTGTATTGATTAGGAGGAATTTGTTTTAAGATGTTTTCTTTGGCATATTAATTATGTATAATCATATTATCCTTGGGTTTCATATAATAAAATTATATCTTGATGAATTATTTACTATTTTATTACCACAAGGGATGGGTTTTAAATTATTTTTCTCTAAATATTTATTAGATTTTATCTCATTATGATAGAAAAATTATTCATTTAAAATAATGTGTGTTAAATTATTTTCATTTATATATTGATTATTCTTCATTGGTTCATGCTATATTTTTATTATACTAAACCCTTGTAGGGAATTTTATCTCACCCTTATTTTGTTTCCTCTCCCCAAGATTATATTTTGTGCACTATGATTGATGTATATGCATATTATAGAGGGAATAATGTTTTTTTATAAATAGAAAAAAAGGTGATCTGTTTTTTTCTGAAATATAAAATTGGAGTCTTATATGTATTCTGTCTAGAAAGACTACTATACTATTTGATACTTTAAGAAGAAATACATTTTATCTTATTACAATTTTGAAAATTAATCCACTATCACCAAGATACCGAGGATGGGGTTGTTACAATTAGTACTATAGGATGATTTATAGAATCCTTTGGAACTATATTGAGGAAAATATAGATTAGGGAACATAATCATATGATAATAATTGAGGATATGTATAGAACAAGATCTCAATGATTTGATAAGGAAGAGTTTATTCTTCTTTAATAGAAATATATCTCTATCTAGGTACTACAATTGGCCATGGTTCTAGTAGAGATGTACCTAGGGGTAATAAATCCGATATGGGTGCATTGTGCCAGACTCCATCATTAGTGGGTTAATAATATGGGTCCTTACTAAAAAAACATGTTTAACACTTTTGGGGGATATAATTATGACAAAAAAAATTTTATTTACAAACCACTATGAATGAGTAAAAAAATATTATATCCCTAATAAAACATTTTATAAAATTATGAGTTATGATTTGAATAGTATTTTCAATTTCTGTTATTTTATTCACTAATTTTGGGATTATATATTTTGTTTCGAAATGTTATGATTTAATCTATTCTATTCCATGGGTTATAAATGATGAATAGTGTAAGGAATGGAATCATTATCAATGAATGTAACACAAAGATTATGAATTATGATTTCATTGATCATATTATGAAAATATTTATCAAGGGAAATAATCTCCAAAACATTCACATAATAGAAGGATATATTGTCATGTGATATCAAGAAAAATACATAATTATCTATGTTTTAATGGCTTTAATGGTATAAGAGACAAGAAGGGGAATATACTGAAAAATGTGGATAAAAGGAATAATGGATATAATGATTTTTCCACGTGTGATAATTGTGGAAATAAATATCATATATATTTCTTAATGTTTGTGCGAGTTTGATACAATTTTCGAGATAAAGGACACCATGATAAAGATTGAATGTGATATAATAGGTTTTATATTGTTTGTTGCTTCATCTATTGGGATATGGGTCACTATGAAAACAGTTTCACCATGCCTCATAGGAATATACTTCAAATGTAGAAAATGAATCATGGTAAAGTATATTCTATTTTCATAGATGAAGTGAAATCATTAATTTTGGTTAATTTTGATTCAATAATTATGTTTTTGGAGTATTAAATCAATTATATCTGGGTTATAAAATTTATTAAATATATAGGTATTGTAATATAATACTTTTCAATTAAGGACTCGAAATCCTATATTGAATGGTACCGATGATCAAGAAAAATGATTCTGTGGAATGTTGAAATGATTGAAAACAAATTTTTAATGGAATGATAACCCTTAATAAGTTATCTATATTGAGATAATGATTCTAGGATAAAAAGATTATTGATACTGATAACGTAAATTAGATAGTATTGATTTCCTTCGAACTGATTAATGATTTGTTGAAAAAAAATGTTTGCTTCTACCATTAATGGAGCTAACAGATTATTTTTTAATTAAAAAAAATATCTATTAATCTATGTATTATATATGGAATAATTATTTATGAATTTTATTCAGTAAGGTTTTTTGGTAACTGAGTTTATTAACATGTTTCTAGAGAATACATGAAAAAGGTACTCCCATGGTTGTTATGGGATGAATATGATCAACGTCAAGTTTTTTTGGGAGATTAATTATATGATCAATTGGGAAATTAATTTACCATACTTCTAACTTTTTTATCATTATATTTTTTTAGGTTATATATTTTACCATTTAGTAAATGGAATATATTTAAGTTTGGATGAAGTTTTACAGTTTAATGTATTACTTCACCATATGATGATTTATGTATATTGGATAACATGTACTTACCATTTTTTTATAATAATAAACAGAGATATAAGGAATTATTTATCATTCTATTATAGATATCACAATTTATTAAAAGTTAATTTTAATGGTTTAGGCATAAAACAATTCATTCATGGATATTCATTTCTTAGAGTAAGCAATGAATTACAAATTGATAGAAGAACAACCAAAGGAAAAAATTATACTTATAAAATAGAAATGGATCAAGTATGTATATTTATTTTTATTCATAAATAGTAAAATAATTACTCAATGTTATAATAATGATATTTAGTCCAAAATTTAGTCATATTACCATCGTATTGAGTTAATCAAATTGTCTTATCACTCATTAATGATTTATGGTATTAAGACCGTTAACCTTATTTGGATCACCCAATCTATTGTGATAAATGATCTCTATAACTACCTATTTGTTCTTGGTTGTTAGGAAACTCTTCCACGTCCATGTTTTCATTTTCAATCAATTTTATCCTATATAGAAACCTCATAATTTGTTAATTTGGATTACCTACAAACTTCTTTTCTCCCTCATCCAACGTATTTTTTATTAACCCTTATCACAATGTGGTGTCTAAATAATGTTATTTTTAAATGTTAGTCCCTTTATTACTGTGATAGGGATTAAATTAAGAGGATACAATCTATTTAAGGTGGTAATAATATAATGCACATAAATAATAAATGAAGAAAATTGTATTTGATATAATTACTGACATGAAAAACTGATATTAAACAGATGATGAAATATATTTTTTTAAATTTAATATCTTTGATGGGTTTTTGAATAGGAAACCCTGACACTATAATAAAAATATGGTTTTCCCATGCTAGGGTTTTAAGATAACACATTTAAAGCATTGTTAGAAACCCCTTTCTCAGCGGTAGAAAAAGGGTTTTTAAATGTGGTCATTAAGATGACATATTTTAGCATTGATAAATGGGGTCATTAAATGAACGAAAAAATCATTGTCAAAGGGAAAATTTATCATAAATATTATAAAAAAACTGATAAAACCTGAATTTATTAGTTCTTTTAAAAAAGAGTTAATAATGAGGAGGGGTGTTATCGGCTCTTTTAAAAACTTTTTGGTAAAAGGGTTGCCTTTATCAGTGAATTTTTTGAAGTTTGATAATGACCCCCTTTATCAGAAATTATATATTAATAATAATAATTGGATTTTTTTAAAAAAATTATATTTTATTAAAACTAATATATGTGGTTGAGGAAAAATGGACACCCGTAATTGATGTTATGTCACTTCAGAGGACTGGTGGGCCTTTTTGGCCTCAATAGAGGTGATCGAGGGTCCTCTTGGGTCACATAGGTGGAGAGATCATGAAATTATTTGATTTGATATATGGTAAAAAATAACTAACAACTAGTTCAGAATTTTTGGTCATTTGAAAAGCCATTGAATGTGAAAATCCCTTAAAACCCATAAAATAATAAAAACCATAAAATAAAGATAGGATAATAACTTTTGATCTAAATGTTCATTTTAGCTCAAAAACTAGTCAAATAAAAGCTCGTGAAACAATATAAAGCTACATTATATTCATATCAAGTGAAAACTAAATGAATGAAAATTATTATAGATTCAAAAAAGATAGAAATCGAACATTAACCTCAAACAATCAAATCCTTTGATCCGGGGGTCCATTTGGCCTCTAACACATTTTAAATAAATTATTATGGCAATATATTAATATTGTAGGTCTTAGAAAATATCTTTTATCATTGTACCTCTTTTTTTCCCCTAAATAGTCCCATAAATCCTCCTACTCGTGTTTTTTAGTTACTGACCCCAATTTCTTAAAATTTGAATGAATATAACATCTGATCCTAGTTTATGTTTGGAATACAACACAGATCATATTCAATATTATTTCATGAGATTCCATTTGACTAGTTTATGAGATAAAAAGGAATCTCTGATCATAAGTTATGGTCATTTTATTTATTAAAGGTGTTTTAGTTTTTTCAGAGATTCTTCATGTTTTTATGCCTATTATGGGATTTTAGAGTTAATATCCATTTTAAACATATATATATATTTATCTAAATATATGTTTATATATATATATTCACACACATATATATAAACATATATATTAATTTATGGTTATAAAATATAACTAAATATAACTAAATATAACGATATATCATAAAAATTAATGAAAAAATGTATAGAGGAGTGGAAAAGGTGTTGTTATATAAGAAAAGAGGTCCTATGTTCAAAACTCGTTGGAGGCAGGAGATAATACTAAATCACTAATAATAGGTTGGGGTAAAAGCTAATAAATGGGGTGGGGCACTGATAAAGTGGTAGGGGTGGGTTGAAAAGGGGCTAGGAATGAAAAAAATACATACCCTTTATCATCAGTTAATTATTATAGTGTGAGTCTAAATGAATAGTAAAATAGTATACCATTATAAACTAGCCATTAAATTGGTTTAAATGAATAATAATATCTATATTTTCAAGATAATATGATTTAAATGTTTAAAAACTAATTGTTTATCTATTTATTAGAAATAACAAATTAATTATTTAAAAAATTAATATATCATTCGAGAAACTATATTTTTTCTAAAAGGAAATATAGTCACACTTCACGTGAAAAATTTAGAATTAGTTTGAACACATTTTTAAAATTTATTTGATGAAATGAACATCATTTTGAAATAAAAAATTAATCATTATTTTAAGGAATTTTTTTGGTATTTCTTAAAAAGCATCATTTATTATTATTATTGAAAAATACTAAATTGTAATTAAAAATTGAAATTTTTTTTATTTAAAAAATTAAATTATAATTGAAATTTATTTTAACTTTTAATTATCCATATTATATTAAAATTTAAAAAATCATGTCCAATAGAATCATTTTTATATTGAATTTTGATATAAAAAGATTATAATATTGTGAATGAGTTTTCTTTGAGAACCTGCATTATCATTGCGTGTGTGGGATTATTTAAATTAGAATTTTCTAATTATGTGAATTTAATTTATAAAATTTGACTCAATATTGGGAACCATCATAATATATGTTATTTATAGTGTCAATTTATTTTTTTACCATAACGAAAAATATAAATAATCAAAATATTAATAGTTATTTACACGGTTAAAGTAAAAATGGATTTACCTGATAGATCACATAAACTGATAAGTCTTAAAATTACTAAAAACATTACAAAAATATGTTTTATGTAAATATATAGACTTTTTAATGTATATTTATCCAGGATAATCTATTTTGGATTCTTTTCTAAGGTAAAAAAATAAGGGTACACCATTTATTTTCACATATTAGAAGTATTCCACACACCACACTTAAAAAAGGTCTCCCATAATCTTACATTCTTCACATATTGAAACCATTTTTTCATTGAAAATGCCTAAGAAAATAACATCCCAAATTAGCTCCCCTCATAATATAATTCTTATTTTGTTCGTAAATCCATCCTTCAAATGACGTTTTTACAAGCCTATGAAGGTTACCTGAAGAATTGGTAACATTCTTCAACTAGAATTTTTTTATTTTATTTATAACTACAAAACTATAAATTATAATTAAAACATGCTAAAAAAGACATAAATTTCATAAATGTAGTGATATTTTGTTATTTTATGTTCATGACCTATAACCATCGCCAATTCCATTAAAGGATAACAAAATTATCCTTCATGGGTATAGTGGACTAGCACCTAATGAACCGATGCCATTTTTTCCCATTTCTACCTATCACGATTGGTTATGATGATAAATATAATGTATATTATATATATATATATATAATTATTGTAATTGTGGATTAAATATATTATATATACTTTTCATATTCCATTTTTTAGTAGATACATAAAGGTAGATCATGTTCCTGGTGGACTATCGCTTCCTGAAGCAATGTGATTCTTTTTTCAATAATGCTTAAAATAAAAGATAATAAAGATATATTTAATGAAAATTTTAATATACATTACATTATTATGATATTGATGAAATATATATCTTTAGTTCATGATAATATATCAATTTATTACATTCCTTCTCACTAACTAAATGATTTTTTCATCGTCTGTGTATATGTGGACTACCGCCTTTATGAAGCCATGTGTCTCTATTTTCATCACCACACAAAATGAATGATATATATAAGTAAATTTAAATATATAATATTTTATTTATTATATTATCATAATTTTTTATAAATAAAATATTTCTTACCTCATTTCCATAATGATCATTGAAAAATTGAAATGTTATCCATCATATATATGACCCATTGTCTCTATGATCATAACATACTTAGTTTATCATACCATACATTATGATTTGAAATAAATTTATAATTGATGTATATATATTATAATTACTTCATTTTTATTATATTATAGATTACGAAAGAACATGATATTCTTAATAACTAGTATATTCAACACGATGCATAGATAAGATAATAATGCAATTAACTACCAAAACAATGAAATTATTGAAATGTTACTAATTAATAAGTAATAAGATATTATAAAAGGATCATATATAATTTTATATGTAATAATATGGTTCCATTATAAGTCAGTAACATGTTCAAAACCACTATAAATTATGTTAAATCACTTTTAACTAAAAAGGAAGCAGTATACAAAGGGCTTCATCTCAATTTTTTTATTTAGGTATATCATATTATTTTGCACATAATTTATTTTATATTTTTATGTAATTAAAATTTTTAATTTAATAATATTATTCCATATTAATTCATTTTATTTTTTAGTTTTAATTTTAATTATTATTTCCAAGTTTATTTAAATTGAGAGTTACTAAGAGGTAATGAATTTTATTGCACAATATAATTTCATTTGGTTTTATTTATTTTCAATTTTTTTATATTGATACATATAATTTATTCATTTATTAATCCTCACTTCAATTTTATTACCATTTCAATGGTTTATTTTACAATCTCATTTTAATCGATATTGTTTATTATTAAATTTATGTTGAATGAAATTATATGTCTATTTCCAAATAAACCCATTTCATTCTATTATCATGTGGTTAATCATGATATTTATATTGAATATTATCTTTTTCTATTCTTTGGTACAAAAAATGTTTTAGATTATGATTTTAACAAATTAAGAAATTATTTATCTCTTCCATCAAAAATCAATTTACATCCAAAACCATGATATCTTAAAATGTTTCCAAAATAATTTCAAACATTTACTCAAATGAATTATTAGGGAAAATATTAAACATTTTTACATTTTAAGAAATATTTTTAATGGAGTTTTCATGTTGATTAGAAAAAAAATAATGTTTTTATTTTACTTAAAATGAAAAGGGAATCATTATTTTAACTTTTACAAACTAAAATGGATAAATAGTCTCCATGATCACTCAAATCTTTTAAAAAAATCCATTAATAATATCAAAGGTTATTTTCAGATATAATTATTTTTCAAATGTTTTTTTATTATTTGGTTTTAAAAAGTGATTTTCTAATTGAAATGTATATTTTCCTCAATAATATTTTTAAGACATTTTAACGATATTTCTATTAATCAATAATAAAACCCATTATTCTTCCTCCAAAGGGATTATGTTTCATTGATATCATATTTATTATTCTTCTATATGGTTTAGAATCATTTTGAACAAAAAAAGTGTTGACATTCAATTTCGTGATCCATTTTTGCAGTTATTAAATTTCCTATCAAATATTTAATTTTCTATTAACATTGGACACTAAATTTACCCTACTAATCAGTATGTTTTATTATAGATATACATATTTATTATACCATATATCATTTCAATATTCATTGTTTTACATTGAAAGTATTTTTGATTGACTATAGAGATATTAATAATTACATATTCTTTACCCAATAAGTACATTTGTTGATAAAGAGTAGTGTTCATGAATTTAATCAATTATTAGATATTAGTGGAATTCTGTGGACATGTCATGTTGGTTGGTATCCAAAATTATATAGCCCATTGATGAATTAATATATTCACTAGTTGAATTAATAATCTACCATTAAATGAATTGTTACCTATAGTTTTAAATTTTCTTGTGAAAGGTCTTAATGGTATAGTTATCACAATATGTGATAATGACCTCCAATAATTAAGAATTTCATTCCTTAATAATTCATTTATAATTATTTGTGATATTTTCATAGTGAAAACATCTCTAGATTCAATTTATTCTCATTTTCTGATTAAATGGAGTGTGTTTCCAATTATTTACCTTTCTATATTGATTATGCATTATTTATTATCTATGAGACATTCATAATTAAATTATATCAAGAAACATTTCTTCCTAAATTTTTTATTAAAAGGAATGTTTTTCAGATATTTAACTTTCCATATTTACAATGAATTATCTAATAATGATAGCCAATTTATTTATTAAATGAAACGCCTGTTCAGTTCATTATCTTTACATCTTGATTAATATTTATTAATTTATGATATCTTCCTTTGTACTTAACCCTTACTGAGCATTTTAGTTCACCCTTATTTTGTTTTCTTTCCCTAGGATTCCATTAAGTGTACAAAGAATTGTTTGGTAGGATACTCTATAAAGAAAAATTTTATTCATGGAAATAGAGAAAAATCAATGGTGTACTTTGTTTTTTTAATATAATATTGATCTCATTTCTGTATAAAGTTTACTAATACTAAAAACTATTCATTCATTCAGGATGATAATCCTTATGTCTTAGGATAAGGTGTTAAATTAATACAATGTCTCTGATCTAATAGGGTTGGGGTCGACACAGAAAATCATTTCCAAAATGAATATTGTATTACTAACTCTTTGGTCATATATTATAGTGATTTTCATCACTAAAATGATATTAGTGAATCAATGTATCCAATATTATTATATTTCAATTTATTTATCCTCAATTTTCATTTCCATTTTAATATTTGAAATGATATTTTGGATTTGTATTAGGATTTTAAATTATTAATTAAAAAAATAAGTGTTTTTGGTTAATAGTATGTGTTTTATTTCCCTTTACTATTCCTTATTTTACTACTGAAAATCAACTCTTGTTATACAAAAATCATATAATATTTAATTCTTATCTTTGTGATTCTATTTTAAATCGTAGTAAATATATATTTATAGGAAATATATCCACTAAAAAAATATAAATAAATTTTCAATTGATTAAAATGATAACTAGCCTTGAGAGGTTGTGCTGAAAATCCAAACACATCCCTTTGTGGAGGTAGTGGTCTATTCATACAGAAGAATAAATATTTCAATTCCCAAAGGAATTAACTAGTTATTAATTATTTTCTTCCATTAATTATAATAAAATCTCATTATATGGTAGATATTGTGTAACGCCCCAACCCCATTTACCCAGAATCGCTTCATTATTACATAACATTGGCATGATACAAGGAATCATGTCCCAAAAGACAGATCAGTTTAGTAGACTTGGAAGTACCAAATACATATATATGTTTTACATTACAACATGAAATAAAAAACAACTTTGTGTCCCCTTTTATCACTCATTTATCTATTATCCTATTAATATAGTTTAATCCTAATATACATATTTGAATCTAGGGAAAAATAAAACATAAGAAAGGGGTGATCTTAGATGGTCAGTAAGGATAACAATATAGAATACACTGTCATAAATAAGAATAATCATTTAAGGCAATGTATAAGACTGGAACACAATCCTTTTAAACATAATATTCAACATAATATGGAAAAGATAAATCAAATAATGATATTTACTTATTCACATAGATATTATACTTGTTGAATAATAAAATATAATATAAATATCCAATTTTATAATGATATAATGAATAATTCTAGACATCGTAACCACATAGTCAGGGCCTCGTGCCAAGACTACAAATACGATTTTTTCACATCCTTGTGATAGGACACTAGTTTGTCTCATGAGACCTACTGATGCATCGGTGAGCTATAGTAGGCTCGACATGTCACTTAAAAAGTCCAATTCATTCCTCACATGAAAAGGTTGAAACAAAATCTAATGATTCGTATTAAAACTGGCATATGAAATGTAAATATTTTAGCCACAAACCATGAATGGAATAAAAATACCACATCCATAGAAAAACATAACTCATACAATACAATATAGATGATTGTATTATGATAAATAAACCTCAAAAAAAATACATTGAAGTATACTGACATAGATTAAAATACTCATTAAAACTATTAGGGGGAAATATCCCCTTTTCCTTCAAAACATTTAAATGTCGCACTATTTATCAAAAAGTAGTTAAAATTGATTTTTGAATAAATGTGTCCCATACCACTTTGAAAAATTTAAAGGAATTAATATTTCAAAACATTTATGTCCACATAAATAAATAAATAAAACCATTTTTAATACATGGAAATTAACGATAATGATTTATAAGAATAAATATTTAAACCATTTTAAACAATATTTTAGTTTAAGAGTTCCTAACCAATTAATAGTCGCTTGAATACAAGTAATTGAGGAATAAAATTCACCAAGAAATTATAATATAATGAGAACAAATGGATTCATGATATATTATTTCAAGGATATTATATACACCATATAAAAGTGAATTGGTGCATCACGACAAATAGGTCTTAATGTAATGTAAATTGAGACAAAATACCTTACATAGACTGTATCCTTAGATTAAGTATTAATAAAAGAAATAATAATGTTTGAAAAATATAAATACACTCAATATAATTGGATATTCAGTGTAAATTAATCAGATTAAATTCACACATATTCTTGTAAAAACAAAACCAGTGACTTGAATGTTTAACTCAATGAATGGAAATTGAGTTAAGATTACCCATAAAAGTTCATATCAATGGAATGTGAATTTATAAATGGATTTATTAAGTATATAAAAGGTATATCCACATAAATGGGAGTGGAAATTACAACATAAATAATAAATAGTTTTTCCACACATAATCTTGGATTGAAGTAATCAATGAGGTATGTGTAATGCCAAATGCATGGAAATTGAAAATTTAAATTCCCTTACCTATTTGGAAACTTTCGAAACATACACCACATGAAAAAATTATCAAACAATTAAGACGAAAATACCCATAAATTAATGTATATTACACATAGAATAAAATCATGCATAGTTTATACACCAAAAAAAAGAAATAGTGTCCATATAGCATGAATCTCATGGGAATAAGAAGTGAGATGAAAACCCATTACCATATAATTTTCCTCAGTATATTGTAAGTTATAATACACTATAATGGTTAAAGAATTGTTATTAAATTATATAGTAACAAAATACATAAATATGATATCATATATGATCTTCTAATATTTCTTTGTTAATGATATTTCAATAGTATCATTGTTTTGGTTGTTAACTGATTCATTTTACTTTATATGTTTTGTTACATAAGTCGTGTTTTTCATGTATTGGATGTATTTTATTCATATCCAAAATTCTATTATGTTCTTAAAAAATATTTTAATCTAAAATTTAAAATTATTCTTGAATTATTATGACTGGGAATGAATCTCATCGAGTTCGTGGAGACGGTAAGCCTTACGTACGCACGAGCGACAATTTCATTCTTTTGATGGTGAAAGAGTATATAATTGGATGGTATATAAGATATAAATAATCATTAACATGTTATATTTATTTTTTAAATCATTTATACTCATTATTATACCTACAAAAATAATGATGTTTTTGAATAGCAAACTATACCACGACGTCAAGACAATAAGCCTAACATACATGTGTATGGTGACATTGTCATTTATAAGATGGATAGAATAATGAATATAGTTATACAATATTTAAAATAACATAAAAGTACTTAGGAGGTACTTGATTTATTATTTCGGTACGGAAACAACAATGAAATATGAAGTGGAAGAATAAAAGAACTTGATAGAGGGTGGTGAAATTATTACATCTTCTTCGGGTGTTTCCTGTTGAGTTGATCAAAAGGGATATTAGGTTGGATTAATGATCAATTTAAGGAATCCTGGTTGATGTGAGGGAAGTTGTGGGATATTTGGACATGTTTTGGTTGAGCCAAATGTCTTTGGATATTTGTTTTTGAGAGAAGGGGTAGTACCCTTTTATAAGGGAGGTTGGGGTCACTTCAGTAAAACCTTGAAATATTATTTTATTACATATCATATTCCGTTAATAATGGATAAAAATTGATTTATTTCAAATATAATGTGGGTATGTGTTGATTAACTATCAACCAATAGGTTTTATTGATGTTTAGGACACCATATTAACCATATCTTTTAGATTTAACTATTAGTTAAATAGTTTAACTTTTACCGTGTCTTTTTGTATTCTTCCACAATATGGTTAATAATCATACTATAAAAATACATGAGAACCTAAATTTGTTCATTAATGAAATATATAATATTATTTAATCCCTTTGTATGAATGTTATATTTTTATGAATATTATATCTACAAATAATATAGTATTTGTTTTAAAAACTCATTTATGTCAATTTTGACACAATTTAGTATTTGGTTTTTGTTAAAATCCAAACAACATGATTACATCAACCTCTTTTTTTATTCAACCCTAACTTGTCATATTAACCCATAAAATTATTGGAATTCAACTAAAGTCTCGAATTACATTTATTTGGATATATATAATATCAATTATTTTAATCTTTCATTAATAAGGTAATTACTACATCATCATTGTGTCATAAATAAATCTAATTATTCAATGTGTAAAAATTATAAATAAGGAAAAATTCTTTTTTAAATCTTTTTATCTTTTTAATGAATATTTATAGTTTAATTTATCTTATATAGAACCCTATATTTTAAATTTTGTAGATATTAAACTTTGAATTTAACACTTCTAACTCTTCTTTAAATAAAATAATAATAAATGACTTAATCTAATACATGTGGAAAAAAGGATAAACTTTTATTCCTAAGGTTGTTTTTGGACGAATTTTACTTATCCAATAGAATTAGGACATATTTTACGATAATTACAATATCATTTTTACCTCTAATTACCCTATTTACTTTTAACCGTGGTAAATCAAAATCAAAAGTTACTATTCACCAAATATTATTGTTATCTTATTGAACCACATTATTCATACTAATTTAAACTATTTCTTTTGTATTTTTGAAATTCAACTCATAGAAGTAGTAAAATTATGTTTTATGAAAATTTGAAAATGCTCCTAAAATGTAGGTAAAAGATAGTAAAAATTTCAATAAAATTTTATACATATAATTTTTTTATAAAATTCACTCCAATTAATCACAATGAACTAATATAGGTATTATGTATCTATATTGACATAAATAAAAATAATAAATAATTGTTTAAGTAAAAAAGTTAGTTTTTAAACAATAACGTATTGTTTTTCTCTATTCATCAAAAATTGAAAGTTTTCAGAAAAATACCTAAAATTAACCCTAAGATAATTTTGATATTACAAATTCCAAATTGGGTTATATTTTTCCAAATTAAAAACATATAAGTAGAATTAATTAGTTTAAAATTAATTCCTGTTGTCAAAACTAAATAGCGGGTTTTTTAGAGGTAAAAATTATCAAAAGATTGACATGCGTTTATGTCAAATTTAAATGTGGAATTACTTATAATGACCTAAATGGTATTAAATGATAAAAATATAATCTGATTATACTTAAAAACCATTCACATGAATAAATTGACACTAAATTATTTCGATTAAAAAAGTTGTTTTCAATAGAAATTTAGTAACTTCACTATTCATCAAAATATGAATGTTATCAGAAAAGTTCCATAAATTTATCAAAAATAAATTTTTATCTCCTGATATAATGAATAATTTAATTTCATTAAATTTAATATTTAATAATGTAAAATATTGGTTTTAAAAGGGGATTTCTATTAAATGGTGGTAAAATTTCATTTTTTTAAAAATACTACTTTTATGTGAAGAAATGAATCTGTTATTATATTATGTCAAAGATACACATAATATAGATTCTAAGATTCTATGGAGTATATAAAACACCAAATTCTGTTAATACTATTCATATTTTTTTTTGAACGTCTATTTTGTAAGTCATGGTGCGCTCAACTCGATGTTGTATGTAGTGCAACCTATTAAATTACTTTAAAAAAATAACATACTATGAAATCATGGGGTATCACATTCTTCCAACCATTTGGAAATTTCATTCTCTAAATTTTAAAATTGGGCTTTGGATATTCATTGAATTACCCACATCAGAAAAAGAATCAATAAAAATATCACTTTAAAAGAATGAAAGGGAAGATACAAGGAAACCCGAGAAAACCCATACTAAGATTCAATGTTAGAAAACATGGATATGGAAGATAAACTGAATGTCATGTTCTGATAGAGAGTTATAGAAAACATGATTATGAAAATGTAAACAACATGAAAACTAGAAACTTGTGATGGGATAAACAGTCATCAGTTTCCCTGTTGGAAAAGTAAATAGAAAATGTGTTTTCTTTTAACTTCCATTTCATAAAGTTAAGGAATTTATTTATCAGATTGAATAAGAACATAAAGAGATATATTTACATTTTATGTAGAGTTTCATCCTTTAATAAATCTCTACCACTAACTCATCTTATTTTCCAAACATTGAGTATTCAAGACGACTTGGTAACACATAAAGCGCTAGAATCAACTTATAGGGAATCACATGATCCACAAAGGATAATGTATATATTTCCCTTTCCGTTAGAGATTTACCAAAACCAAAATGATTAGTACAAGATCATATCATCCAAAAAGGATAATCCTTTCGAGATAGAAATACCAATCTTTATTTTAAAATTAAACCAATAATACCCAATGTTCAGTAAATACCATTCAATAAACAATTTCCCTTAAAATCGATAAATACAATCAAAACTAAAATTGAAAACCAAAAAATTTAATAATTTTATTATGTAGTCTTCAAAATTAAATTTTATCTCCAAATAATATCGAATACTATTAAAGTAACATACATAAAATTAATTAACCTAATCATATATTCTCTATGATAGGTTAATCATTTTTATAAATAACCAAAATCACTATAAATCCACAATAAAAACAAAGATAAAAATCAACCATTACTCCTCAAATGAAATACCATAGTATTCTATTTTCTTAGAAATATAGTGTTCCCAATAGAGTGAACATCTTCCAAAATAACATTTATTACATAATCACAAAATCATTTTCTTATACTAAGGATATCTATTTGATAAGACATAAGATCTCAAATCAACTTATTATTGATCAATATAATCATTTAAATAAAAATAATTAGTCACACTAACAAGGGATTTCATGTAGTGCATTGGTATGCACTAAATATTAATCTCACTCTGGTTGTGGGTTTTATTCCCATATCTTTGACCGATGTGATGAGTTGTCACACGGTCTGTGTGTTGTACGTTTTAAAAAAAAAATTAAAAATTGAAAAAAGGAGATAAATTCGTCAAAATAACCATAGCATAATTTCACAACAAATTGTTTCTCATACCTCACATTTTCATCCAAAAAATTAACAGAATGCCATTTCCACAAATTCGAGGATCATATAAACCCAAATGGTTATTTATAAAAATATTAAAAATAGAAATGATAATTCCGCTTAAAATAGCATTTTCACATAACAAACTACTCGGTTACACATATAAGAGAAAAGTCATTAAAAGTAATCCAATCCACAAACAACATTAATACTTTTAAACATTTCTCTATCAATTTATTTCCCCATAGGATATTCCTTGACTAAGAGGTTGTCCAATATAATAGGGAATTCACTCGGTTAATTCCCAGGTCCCCTACATTTATGGAAAATGAATGTAAAAGGATTCATGGGATCATTTTTATTTTCATCCATATTACTCTTCATTTTTCTTCATCAATTCTTTACTTTATGTCCTTCTTTCCCCCACATAATGATTTTTTCCATTGAGACACTTTCTTAGGAGTCTCTATCCACATTTCATTCATGATAGAAATTGACCTTTCTGTTCACTACGGTATCCACTACTGGAGCTCTTATCATTCACCACATTTTTCTTCATTATTTAGTCTGGGAGTTTGTTAATAAATATGTTGTTGATCATATTTTTGGAAAACTAATTCGACAAGAACACGATATATTTTACACCTTTAAACATTCCATTTTTTCCCTCATTTCCACCATCGTTCCCACCTTGTACATCATGTTCAATGTTAATATGACTTCCTTGGAATCCAGCCGTTTACTAACACAAGAAGGCATATTGTATGTCATAAAATCTTTTAGAGAATATGATAACTCCTTATTTTAAATAAGAAAAAACATACAATTAACCAAGGATATTTATTCTCATCTTATATTATAATCCATCAAATCGGTTTGTGAAGAAAATGTGAATTATTATAATCATTTCCCATGGGAGTGTCGTAACCATGAGTGTAGCAAGGTCTATTATGGTGTATCAGGATACCCCAGGTCAAGACTGAAACTCTTTGTTTTTGTTTTCACTCCTTGGTACATTTATTCTAGAGTCTCCTCTGCGGCTCGTATCCAGACCGGGAGGTATTGCTTGGAAAACCCACATAATATTTACATTAAAAAAAATTTGGATTTTTTCTATACTAATCCTCAATGTCTATCTTAGGGTAGTGTTTTCTAATCAGGGTTTTTTTTCTAAATATATCTTCTAATGTTTGTACTAAACTTTATCTGATACCAACTATAATGCCCCAACCATAGTTACCTAGAATTAGTGAATTTTTAATAACATTGGCATGATGCAGGGAATCATGTCCCAAAAGACTGATATGTTATGTAGCCTTGGAAGTACTAGATACATATATAAGTATTACATTACAAAATGAAATAAAAAACAACATTATGTCCCCTTTGATCCTTCTTATATCCCTTAGCCTATTCCTGCAGGTTAATCATAATATGATTTATTACATCCTGGGAAAAATATAACATAAGAAATTGGTGAGCTCAGATGCTTAGCAATGATAAGAATATAGAGAAAATTTTCATAAATAAGAATAAAAATTTAAGGGAATGTATAAGACTAGAACACAAGACTTTTAAACTTAAACATCAACCTAATATGGAAAAGATAAATCAAATAATGATATTTAAAAATTAACATGGATATTCTAATAGTCGAATAATCACATATAATATCAATAATAAATTTCATAATGATGGAATGCCTAATTCCAGACATCATAACCACATAGTCATGCCTTATGACAAGACTACAAATAAGGTTTTATCAAGGTCTTTTACCAAGACACTAGTTTGTCTCCTAAGACCTACCAATTCATCGAGGAGCTATAGTGGGCTCCACCCGTCACTTACTATGTCCAATTAATTCCTCACATAAAAAGGTTGAAAAATAATGTAAACAATCGTATTAAAACTAGCATATGAAATGTAAATATTTTAACTACAAACCAAGAATGGCATAAAAATAGCATATCCACAATCAAAATTAAGTCATTAAATACAATATTGATGATTGTACTAGGAAAAATCAACTTAAATCAAGAAAAAAAATACAGTGATGGATATTGACATAGATGAAAATAGTCATTAAAACTATTTTAGATAAATGTCCCATTTTTCATGAAAACATTTAAATATCGCACTATTTATCTAAGAAGTCATTTAAAAGATATTTTTGAATCAATGTGTACCATAAAACATTGATACCTTTAAAAGTAATTTTAATTTCAAAATAATTATGCCAATATAAATAAATACTTAAAACCATTTTTAAAATGGGGACATTAATGAGAATGATTTAGAAGAATAAATATTTAAAACATTTAAAACAATATTTGAGTTCCTAACTATTTAAGAGAAGTTTGAATACAATTAATTAATGAATAACATTAATCGAAACATTATAATGTCATGATAATAAATGGATTATTATAATAATATGTCAAAAGATAGTATATACACCATATAAAAGTGAATTTCTTCATAATGACAAAGTGGTCTCAAAATAATTTAAATTGATACACAATACCTTATAAAGACCATATCCTTAGATAAATGATAAATCAAAGATAAAATTATGTGGGAAAAATATAAATACACTCAATGTAATTGGATATTCCCTGTAAATTAATCTTATTACATTCACACATATTCTTGTAAAAACAAAACCAATGACTTGTATGTTTAACTGTAAGAATTGAAATTGAGTTAAGATTACCCTTTAAAAGATAATATCAATTAAATATGAATATATAAATGGAGTGATTATGTGTGTCCAAGGTACACTACTAGAAAAAGGGCTTATACCCACGGTTCAAAACTGTGGGTATAGCCCCCAAAACCGTGGGTATAGGCTATACCCACGGTTTTGGGAACCATGGGATGGAACGGCGTCAGTATAGGGGTCTTTACCTATACCCATGGTTCTACCAAACCGTGGGTATAGGTGTGTCACACAAAAACACCACGCTGTACAGCGTGGCAGGCAGTTTCCAAACAGTTTTCAAACCGTGGGGAATATATTCATTTAAAAAAAACGCGCCCAGCAAGGTTTGAACGCTGCACCCAACGCTTGACAGAGAGACCCTGTACCATCTGAGCTGGGAATTTTATATGTTAAATATACATATAAAAGCTAATATATATTATTCTTCTCCACATCGCGTATTTAAAAAATGCTACCTCAGAGAATCGAACCCGCGCCCCCGGCAACCCGTCCTCCCTGCTCCCCACGTCGGACCGAACAAGATGTTAATTTAATCTGTTATTTATTCACATATATGAGTATATATATTAATATAAGCGTTAATTAAATTCAAAAAACGTTGGTTTGGAGACTCGAACTGACATCTCACAATGATACTCAACACCGAAATTCAGCAAAGCACCAACCGAGCTGACATTTTTATTTGTTATATGTACATTTATCTGCTTATATATATTAATATGATCCATGAAAAAATGTCCCCCCACCAAATTTTTTTCGTGTCCCGCCTATTGTTTCTTCCCCGCCATAAAGTGGGAAAGCTATACCCACGGTTCTGAAGAACCGTGGGTATAGGTCTTCAAGGAAAACCACAATACCTACGGTTTTGAAGAACAATCGGTATAAGTCTTTAGAAAATACCTTATACCCACGGTTTTCTCCAAAACCGTGGGTATAGGTCTTAAAAGAAAACAATACCCACGGTTTTTGGCACAACCATAGGTAAAGGGGACCAATACCCACGGTTTTGGAAAACCGTGGGTATAGGTTCACATACTATCCCTATACCCACAGTATTGGAAAACAGTGGGCATAGGGGTACCCTATACCCACGGTTATTTGCAAAACCTTGGGTACATACCTATTTTCCAGTAGTGGTATATCCACAGAAATGAGAGTTTAAATTAATACATAATTAATAAATACTGATTCCACAAATAATCTTGGAGTAAAATTATCAATAATGTATGTGTAATTCTCAATGAGTGGAAAATGAAATTTGAAATCACCTTACTGATTTGGTATCTTACGAAACATACACCCCATGAAAGAATTAAGATACAAAGAATATGTAAATACCAATAAATTCAAGTATATTTCACAAATAATACAATCATGGGAAGTACATACACTACACAAAAGAAAATAGTGGCAATATAGCATGAATCTCACGAGAATAAGAAGTGAGATGAAAACCTCTTACCCTGTACTTTTCCTTAGTATAGGGTAAGATAAACTCATGTATAATGGTGAAATCATTGTTATTAAATTATAAAAAAACCAAATACATAAATATGATATCATATATGATCTTCAATTTTTACTTTGTTAATGATATTTCGGTAGTATCATTGTTTTGGTTGTTAACTAATTCCTTTTCCTATATATATTTTTGTTACATAAGTATGGTTTTTTATTTATAAGATTTATTTTATTCATATATAAAAAGATATTATGTTCTTAGACATTATTTTTAATCATATAATTAAAATTATTCTTCAATGATTACGATGGAGAACGAATCTCATGGCGTTCATGGAGACGGTAAACGTACGTTCAAATGAGCGAAAATATCATTCATTTGATGGTGAAATTGTATATAATTGGATGGTATATCATATATACTGAATCATTAACTTATTATATTTAATGTTTAAATCAGTTATAGTAATTATTATACCCATCCAAATAATGATTTTTTTAATAACAAACAACACCACGACGTGGAGACAGTAAGTCATATGTACGCACGTATGGTGACTTTTTCATTTATAGGATGGATAGGATAATGAATATGGATGTATCATATTTATAATAACATTATAGTATGTAAGAGGTACTTAGGTTATTTTTTTATGGAAACTACAAAGAAAGGGGAAGTGGCAGAAGAAAAGAACGTGAAAGAGGGTGGTGAAATTATTATCTCTTCATTGGGTGTTTCCTTTTGAGTTGACAAAAAGGGTTTATTTGGTTGGATTTCTGATCAATGTAAGGACACTTGGTGGATGTGGTGGAATTTTAGAGGATAATTGGTTTGGGTTTGGCTGGTCTAAATGGATTTGAAAGTGTGGTTCTAAGAGAAGGGGAAGTACCCTTTTATAAGAGATGTGATGGTCACTTTAGGAAAGCCTTGAAATATTATTTTATTATAAAAAATATTCATTTTTTTCATTATCCAAATTGATTTATTTCTATGATAAGGTGTGTATGGGTGGAAATAATCTCCACTATTATGTTTTAGACATGTTAAGGTAACCATATTAACCGTATCATTTAAATTTATCCATTAGTTAAGTGGTTTAACTTTTACCGTGTCTTCTTGTATTCTTACATTATACGGTTAAAAAATATTTTATTAACTTCTACGAGATCCTCAATTGGTTCATTAATAAAATATATAATATTTTTAAAGATCTTTGGATGAACTATAGTTTTTTAAGAATATTATATGAACAAATAATATAGTATTGGTTTTAAAAACTCATTTATGTCCATTTTGACACTATTTAGTATTTTATTATTATTAAAATCATAACAGCATGATTATTTCAAATTAAAATTATTTAATCAACCCTAAAATTTCATATTATCCTATATAAATAGTGTAATTAATCAAAAGTCTAAAATCACATTTTTTTGGATATTTAAAATATCAATTCTTTTAATCCTTCATTAATAAGAAAATTAATGCATCATTATTGTTTCATAGATAAATTTAATTATATAATGTATAAAAATAATAAATAAAATAAAATAATTTACTAAATATTTTTATCTTTATAATTAATATTTATTTTCAAATTTATCCTATGTATAACTCTATATTAAAAATGGTTTAGTTACTAAACATTGAATTTATCACTTTTAACTCTTCTTTAAATAAAATAATAATAAATGTCATAGTCTAATTTGAGTGGATCAAAAGGATCTTATTTTATTCCAATTGTTGTTTTAGGTCAAATTAATCTTATCCAATAAAATTAGGACATGTCTTAGGGCAATTATAATGTAATTTTTACCTTTAATTGGCCTATTTACTTTTAACCCTGGTAAATAAAATTCAAAAGTTACTATTCAGAAAAAAACTATTTTTATCTTTTTGAACCACATTTTACATAATGAAGTCAACCATGTGTCTCGGATTTTTGAAATTCAACTCACAGAAGAGGTAAAATTATGTTTTATGCCAATTTGCAAATGCTCCTAGTAGGTGGGTAAAAGACAATAAATGTTCAATAAAATTTTATACGTCTAATTTTCTTAAAAAAGTGACTCAAATAAATCACATTGAACTAATACATGTATTATATATCTAAATTGACTAAAATGAATAAAATAAATAATTCTTTAAAAATCGGTTTTTAAACAATAACATAATGTTTATCAATATTCATCAAAAATAGAATGTTTTCATAAAAATACCAAAACATTACCCGAAGATAATTTTGATATTCAAAACTCACAAACGAATTCAATTTTACCAAATTCAAAACATAGAAGATGTATTAATTAAATTAAAATTAATTCATTTTGTTAAAACCAAAAGTCGGGTTTTTAAGAAGTAAAAAACTATCAAAAGATTGATATGTGTTTATGTCCAATTTAAATGTAAATTTACTTCTAATGACTTAAATTATATTAAATGATAAAAATATAATATTATTATACTTCCAAACCATTCAAATTCATAATTTGACAATATAAATTAATTCGATTAAAAATGTTTTTTTCAATTAAAATGTTGTATATTTCACTATTCATGAAAATATGAATGTCATCAGAAAAGAAAAATATATATATAAAAAAAAAAATTTTATGTCCCGATTCTAATGAAAAGTTTAATTTCATTAAATTTAATATGTTAAAGTGTCAAATATTCGTTTTAAAATGGGTTTTCCATTAAAAGTTGGTAAAATTGCATTTTTTTAATAATAATTGTTTATCTAAAAAATGAATTCATTCTTATATAATGTCTAATAAACACATAATATGGATTATAAAATTATATAGAGTATCGAAAATTAAAAATATAGTTAATATTGTTCATAACTACTTTTTGAACGACTAATTGGGTAAGTCGTGGTGCGCTCGAACTTGCTGTTCTGTATAGCACAAGATATTGAATTACATTAAATAAAATAACATACTATGGAATCTTGGGGTGTTACATATTGATTATATTATATTGTAATTTTTAGGATAGAGTTGAATGATGTAAAATAAGATGTAATATGAAAGAGTTTGGTTAAAATAATTATATCCTCTTTGAGAGACCTCATTTTTATTTCTTCATAAGGACCCATGGAATTGTCTTTTAAAGATGATATAATATCCTGAACGTGGACAATGATGATTATAATTGGTTTTTAAAGGGTTTGGTAGAGCTATATCTCTCATGGTTTCACGAAAATTTGTATAGAGGTGGTGAGATTTTATTGTGAAGGAAATGAAACACATGGAATAACGTACAAGATTTAAATATAATAAATTATTATTCATGTTTATGTGTCCCGAAGTGGTAGAAAATTAAATTAAATGATAGGTTAATGTTTAATTAATTTCAATCTAGAAAGTTTGGATATGTTGATGTTTCATTTAAAACATTATCTTTTTGTATAACCCCTTCATTAACTAATTTTAACCTTAACCATTGTAACAAAATCTTTCAATAATAATGAGTAATACATTTACATCTAAATTAAAAATTGGATCGAAAATGATCAAGAGATGAAATTTTAGACCATATCCAATTCCACTTTTTTTTCAATAATATTTAATTTTCAAAAAATTTATTAATAAATTATATTATATAAAATAACATTAAAGTCATTTTAAAAACTATTAACATATTTTACCTTTAAACACATCGTGGGAGTTAAATAATGATAATATAAATTATTTAAAAATTAAATAAATATTTTTATTAATCATAAAATTCATTTGAAACCATAATATATTAAAAGAATATTACATTTTATTATTTTTTAATCATTTAAATTAAATTTTCTAATGCTTGTACAATAACTGTGTCTACAATGTGTATACATTGCTGTTAATTATAGAATATATAAACATTAAAAATAAATTTACATGAGAAAAAAAAGTGTGTTCAAAATAAATTCTTTTCTATGTTCATAATAGTTTATTATTCAATGTATAAATAAAGACAAATGAATAATAATCATGTGAAATTTTGTTATTGTCCTACACTAAAAATTATATTAAGTTCACTATCAAAGAGAAATTGAAGAAAAATAAAATATTTTCGAATAAAATTAATTTTTTTCAATATAAAATCATCAATTAGGAATAAGAGTGATTTTTTATAGATTTATGAATCTTTATCACATCATTTTTATCCTTAGTTACCTTATTTACGCTTATTACAGTGATAAATATTTTCAACGTTTGTTATTATTTATGATAACACATAATGTTTAAATATTTACCAAATATGAAACTAAAGATTCCAAATATGGAATCAATTTTTAGATAATCAATTTATATTAGTGATCAAAATCAATTTTATTATAAATTCGTAATATAGAATGAAAAATGTTTTTTAGGAAAAATTGTTTTAAACACAAAATTTAACTTATACCAAAATCAAGTTTAAATACAATTCATATGTAATTATTTAGATTATTTAAAACTAAATGAGTCTTATTTTTATTAACGATGATATTCACATTATAATGTGACATTTCGATAAAAATAAATGACTGTTCAAAAATAATTGATATATTTCAATATTCACTAAAAATTCAATCTTTTTTTAAATCCCAAAGTTTTAGTCAAAGTTAATTTTAGATAAAACGATTTAAAAAATGATGGAATTTTTATAAAAGATAATTTATATATTTTTTTAAATTGATTAATTTGGTCACTCAAGAAATGTAATAAAACCCAATCTTGAAGAAAATATATTTTTCAAGAAGAAAATGACCTTACTAGGTATTGATTACTAATATATTATTAAATAGTCATAATATTATCATTATCTAATAAATTTTTATAGATTTTTTATAATTTGGATATTATTATCCATACCCCCAATTTAATGGCTAGGTTTTAGTAGTAACATTTAAAAAAATAATATTTATATAGTTTATCATGATTCACATAATGATTGGTGTCGGTTGTGAAGAAATCTATCATGTATTGAGTTATTTTAAAAACATAGTGTGTTATATTCTCCCGAATTTAATAAAATTCATTATCGCAATTGTATCCTGATCTCAGTAATCAATGGTTTATTATTTGAAAATAAATTTATTTAATACCTATATCATTAAAGGGTTAATAAAAAT
The DNA here is from genome assembly GCA_963277665.1 of Viscum album. Taxonomy (NCBI): domain Eukaryota; kingdom Viridiplantae; phylum Streptophyta; class Magnoliopsida; order Santalales; family Viscaceae; genus Viscum; species Viscum album. The sequence continues at coordinate 243,289,200 of OY728162.1, forward strand.
TCCACTTGAAAATTGGGATTCTGAAATATGAAGGTAATTTGTAATAACACATAAATTCATTTTCAATTTTGGATAAAATTGAATGAAAGTAAAAATATGGACATATAGGGAAAAATAGCGTTAAAGGGATAATAGAGAGTGATAGAGAACATTATAATGAGAATGTTAATTTCTAAAAAATCATAAATCAGAGTGGTGTGAAAAAATTACATATATTTAAAAAAGCTAATGATAATAGGATAAAATTTTTGGGTAAAGATTATTTTAATATAGGTTAGGATTTACATTACCATATAAAACTAGAACATAAGGTTATATTTATAATTTATTTTATTCAAATATATGAATGATATTTTATGCTTTGATTGTGTTTTTAATCAGTTTGAACCATTACATCAATTTTTACTCCAAATGATGAGTATAAATATTTAATTTAAGAAGCCCTGTAATCATCATTTGATTGAACACGATGAATGTAAAAGGAATAAAATCATTTCATTATGAATTTTAATAAAAATATCTCTAGATAAATGTAACATAATTCCCAATATTATTAAACTTTTTTATTAAGATATATTACATTAGTCTAAAAAATTCAACATTAATACCCAATGTTCAATTTCAAATCAATCCAAAAATTATTATTATGATATCCCAAATATCATTTTTTAGAAAAAAATCGAACTCTAATGTTATATTATAATATTAATTTTATATCCCCAAAATAATGCATCATACATTCCAATGAATCCTTACTGTTAAATTACATGATACACCTAGAGGTTAGTTTTAGTTCAACATAATAGAACATCTCCCAAAATTTTATTTATCTCATATAAATACAATTACATAGAGACTTAAAAATGGGTGTTTAAGACATTGAATTTATGATAAAACTCAGAATTATAAACACATAATGGTATCTATAACTCTTTATTTAACCACACAGTAAAATACAAAAATTAACAATGTTATCTATACCCTAATATAATGTCAACTATAATAGTATAATATTTTCACTTTCATATATGGTGATCAAAACAAATTAATTACATGTATGGATTTTATATAGACAATCATGGAATAATTTTAGACATAAAAAACATAAAAAATAAAAAATAAAAATTTATCATATACATACCCAATGGACCATTCGAGTTTAGAGTATTAGAGAATTAAGACAAACTGTTACATAATAATACTCACTTGTTTAAGTGACCATATTTTTACTATACCATAATATTTTTATATAAATATATGTCTTCAAGATCTTCCATAAAATTCTCTACAAGAAAAATCCTTTCGTAAGTAATTGATTCAACAACATTCCTTGTAACCTAGGAAAATATAAAACAAATAAAGGGTGTGCCCGAACACATAATAATATTAAACATAAGAATTAAAAATTGATCATTATAAATGAGATTAAAATGATAATAAATATATAAATACAAAATCAATTTTAATCATCATAACATTATAGAATTCATACCCAGGAAAAGGTGAATAATAAATCATGATACATGACATAAATCTCTAACATAAGATAAGTTTCATATAAGTCACTAATTATGATTAATGTTAATATAATCCTTGATAAATGGATCCATTAACACTCATAGTAAGAATAGAATGTCCATTTAGGTGAATTATGAAATCATCTTTATCAAACCATATAAGAACCCTAAATGTAACCGTTACAATGGGAATAACATACTTATGTAAATCCTACACAATTCTTCATAGAAGATAATCATTACCCAATGAAATTGGAGAGGTATATTGGGCTCACCCATTATATAATATCAATCAGGATCATAAATAATAATGAGATATATTAGGGTAAACCATCATAATAGTAAATTTATATTTACCATACATGAAATAACACTTTTAATCATTCGTTTTCATTGTCCCTGTTTTAATAACAGCATAAATTCCATTCTAAATTGATCTACCCATGTAAAAGAAATATATATTTCATTAAAATCCCTTTAAAAATCATCATAAAATATTAAAATAATGGGTTTTAATTTTATCAAAAATACATACCCCTAGTTTAACTTAAGAATTGTTACATAAAATTCATATAGATAATGAAACGTTTAAATAAAATTTTAAGCCTTTCTAGGAATACAAGGGAAATATCTTTTTGGTTAAGTAAATTAAAAAATTATAAATTCAAAAAATATTGTGAATACTCAATTTTTAAATAATAATGATGTAAAAATATAATGTAATACAAAAAAAAATTTAATTTATGGGCAGAATGTTCAATCTTTTCAAGAATTTTAAAAATAAACACTCTTTTAAAACTTTTTTAAAGAGGGTAAAATGTGAACCTAGTAGGGAACATTACAAAATTTATTAATAAAACCATTTAAGATAATTTCAATGTTAATGGAAAATAATTTTAAAAAATAACTTATTTTTATAAATTTTTATTCTTGAAGTATAATAAATAATACGAGGAAATATTTTAGTAAATATTCATTAAACATTTAAGCGACATCTTTAATGAAAAAAAATTAGTCCTTTTAAAACAAAAAATCCATTGAAACAAATAACATAAGAAGAAACATAAAATTAAATGGGTAGAAAAATATCTACTATATAATATTTCATGAGTCAGTATATACACTCTATAAATAAATATAGTTGCATTAATGAAATCATGTCTTGAAGAAGAAATTTGAGATGAGAAACCCTTGAAACTCAGGTAATTAATGAATGAAAAAGAAATTAGATGAAGGAACATAACATGATTATTTAAATAAATTAATGTAAATAGAAGTTTAAAATAAATTCATGGGAACTATGTACATGATATTAAGTAAACATTGGTTAATAACATGAATTATGTATCAATGAACTGAAATTAATACTATGAAAATGCTGAAAACATTTATGATATTTTAATCATTATATAATAAAATATTTAAAATAAAAAAACATTAAATATCATGATAAAATATTATCTCAAGATATAATATTTTAATAGCTATTATATATACCCTATAAAAGGAAGTAGTTTCCAAATATATGATTTGTGTCAAAGAAATAATATATAAACACATAATCTTTAAAAAGATTGTATCATTGATTATTGAATTTAATAAATGAAAAGGATAACCGTAAAAAATTAAATACAAATATATAAGTGATAATATAATATAATAAAATACAAGTATATTACATACAAAATCATGGAATAAAATATTCAAATAAGTAGGAGTATAACACAATGAATGAAAATTGAGTTAAGATACCCCTTACATCCAGTGATTACTTACTATGTATGTCCTTTAACTCAACCATCATAATATATTAATTATAAATTTTTTAATAAGCATAATACGACTATTAATTCATCATTAAAATTTTAATTTTTATTATTTCAATTGGATTTTTAATTAAATAATTGTTTTAGTCCACTTTAGGTACTTTGAGGAAGTTCTGTTTATTATTGAAAACATCTTTTTTTGGTTAACTATGGTCACTGTGGTTATTATTACTTCATATCTAGAATAATAATAATGAAATAATTATCACTGTTAAACATATAATATAATTTTGGATTAACAGATTGATTAAGGAAGTGAAAAATGAATTACATTGCATTGTGGAGGTGGTATTACACAAGTACGCAAAAGAAACATTACAATTTCTAAAAGGTGGAATGGTAATAAGGTTTGTAAAATATTATAGTTTAAGAATAAATATTATATCATGAATTTAATATATATTCATTAAATATATTATAATAACCATCTTTGTGAGTTGGTGGTGAAAAATTAAACATATGGATTCAAAGAGTTGGGCATCCATATGAAGGTATGATTGATGATTTTATTCCCCATGGGATGGAAATAGAAACGAATAAGACTGTAAAAATAATCATAATAATATATAATTATATTATATATAATTATTAAATTATATTTTAATTGTTATAATAGAATTAAATGATGAAAATTAATAAGTAAAATAATTGATATTGGTTAAAAAATTACCTCCTCTTTAAGATACCTTCATTGGATTTCTTCATAAGGTTTGTATGGATGATCATTTGATGAAATCATAACCTCTATTAAATGAATATTTGGGTTTAAAATAAAGGTTTTAGTGGATTTTATTTCTATTTTTCTCTTGGGGGTGTGAATAATAGTTCATATGTTGTGTCCTTTTATAATGAAAGAATGTACACACTTGGAATTACATAAAACATTTATATTTAATAAATTCTAAATCATGTTAAAGTGGAACCAAGAGGCCAAAATATAAAATTTTTGAAATTTAGGATTTTAAACTATTTCAATCAATAAAATTTGGAATTTTTTATCTTCAATTTTAAACCTAATCTATGTGTTTATCCCCTTTATTAACCAATTTTATAGATACTTGTGGCAACAACTTCTTTAATTCTAAATGGTTAAAAATTTACATATAAGTTAAAAATACGATAACAATGATCAATATATGTAATGTAGGACAAACTACTGACCCAATTTTCATCATTGAATATTTTTATGGGTTTTAAAATAAATTTAAAATATATTATTTAACATAAAATACCATTAAAGACCTTTTAAAAACTATTCACACTCATTGAATTTAAATACAACATAAAAGGAATATAATTTGAATATGAAATCTTAAATAATATATAATAAATTATTATTAAACATAAAATTATTTTAAGACCATAATTAATCCATATAAATATTAATTTTGATGTTTTTAAAATCATTTACATTGATTTTCTATAGATTGCGCAAGAAATTTGTCAGCATTCTCTAAGAATTTAAAAAAACTATATCTATCAAATTTGTTTTTAAAAAATAAAGTAAATTATTTTTTACAAAATTTAATTTCTATATTTTTTCATAAAATCTTGTTGTCCCTATGTGGAAATTAAATATAAAATAAAAGAAAGAGAGTTGTATTTTGAAAAGTTTCAACACTAAAAATAATATAAAGGTCTTTTACAAATAATAATTTAAAAAATTACATTTTTTAAATTAAATTAATTGTTTTAGAATTTAATTCATAAATTATAAATATAAATATTTTATATCTATTATTAATTCTTTATCATGTAATTTTTCACATTAATTACCCAATTTACCCTTATTAATGTGATAACTATTTACTAAAGTTATTATTCATTTGAACCAGAACTATGGAAGAATTATTTTCTAATTTAGAATTTCATGACTAAACATATGGTATAATTTTTTATAAATGAACTTATATAAGTTTTAGGAATAAATGTTAATATAAATATGTAAAATACTATGAATAATAGTCATTAGAAGAAAAATTATGTCCAAAAATGATCTTATACATAAATCTTGTATAATATTGATTCATATGAAATTATTTTGAATATTTATAATTAAAGGATTATTATTTTAATATATTATTAAATTAATATCATATAGTTAATTTTTAGATAAATGAATTGAATTTTATACCAAAATTGTTATTATTCACTATTTATAGAAATATCAATCTTTTTAGAAAAATCCTAAATTTTAACACTAAACATATTTTGATGTACTAATTTCAAAAAATATACCTTTTTTTAAATAAAACTTATAAAGATGATAAAAATTAAATTTAAAATAAATTCACAAGAAGTAATAAAAACCATTTTTGGAAGACAACATATTATTAAAGATTAGACTAAATTTACTAAAAATTGAGTTCTTTTTTATTATGAATTAATGAAAAAAATGATTATATAAAAACATTATATATATATTTTATAATATATTTAGTATTATGTATATTAAAAAATCAACATTGAGGTTATGATTATCATAGTTAAAACTTTTAATATTTTATTATATATCACAATTTAGTAAGAGATCTTTAGTGTGTATTAAGAAAGATGTAGAAAAATGTGCACTCATAAAATTGAATAGATTTATAAATCCAAATTTTGTATCATATAATTTTAATATTTTTATAGATGGAATATATGATCTTTATTTTTTTGTACTAACATTTAATAACTAGTAATTCTTGGAATGAAGTTGGTGTAGAGTTCTATAGAGAATATACAGTTGATTAGTGTAAAAATAAAGCCATAACAAGATAATCAATAGTGTTACAATGATCATAGTACAAGGAATATAACGTTAAAAATTTGAGATAATGTGTCCTTAGAGATATATCTTCATTGTGGGAATCGAATGTTTTGTCATGGTAGTGAGATTTATCCACCTTTTATGAGACCATTCATAGAGTCACATCACATTATAGTCATGGTGTATTAATTATAACACCCACATAGATTATCTAGATTCATGTTTTATACCATGTATCATAGAATCAGTAATATCAACTTCAAAATTATCATTTCATCGACTTGGGTGACATGGAATTAATGATAAGGTACTCTGAAGGAATCACCTGTCAAGATACAAGATCATTAAGAGAAAGTGTTTTACAAGTGTCTTATTAAATTGGTCTTTGTATTGTGGTGGGATAGTGTCTTAGAGTATATCAGATGGGAGTAGGATTCGATGATGTTATCTCAATACGATGAGTTGTTGTAACACTTTTTAATCATTGTTTAGATAATATATTTGACATTATGCTATTTTATGAGTTTCTTTCTCTTTATTGTTAATTTTATGGCCTTACACTTGTTTTAGATATTTCCCCATTAAGAGAGTGTTTTGTGGTTAGTTATTGATATTGCACAGTTATGTTATTTCTACTTCTAATGGGATACTTTTTTCTAATTATAGAAAGATTCTTTAGTGGTATCTCAGAAGATGGTAGTTCATACCCATTTCATTTTTTTAGATTTTGTTCTAAATTTTAGAAGAATTAAATTATTTTTGAGAAATATGATGTATTTATTGGATTTATAAAAAATGTATATTTTGTTTTTACACATATTATATGTGTCAAGAGGGATCCCAATGTCCATCGCATTCATTATTTTTTTACTGTGTTAGGTAATTTGGACTTGTAGACAGTCTTTAATATTCATTTATTATAGATGTGTTATAACTCCTTCATGATTGGTCATTTTGTTGGTGTGTTCATTCCTTAATGGTTTGTCATTTTATTTATCTATATTTTCCTACATGTTGTTTTGTTTTCATCATGCATTCAGTTCTTCATGGTTAGTTTTTTTTTGTCATGCTGTCATTCATTTATTTTTTTTTGTTTTGGTCAAGCGATTTCACATTCATGGTCAGTCATTTTATTCTTGTTGTTAATTAATTATGATTGATGGTTTTGGTCTTATATTATCACCTATGTTGACAATATTTTTGGTCATGTGGAGGGCCCTGATGCTAGTTTATGTACTTAGGGAAAATATGTAATTTTTCCGGGTTTTTCAGGAATGATTTTAAAAATGTTTCTAATGTAGATATGGAAATAATGTATTAAATAATGTTTTATAAATCATAATTTGATAAATATAATTATTTAATTTAATTCATTAATGATCATAGTTTAAAATGATTCATTACATATTATCTTTAATAAAAACTTAATTAATGTCTAAATAAAAGCAATTTTTGGCACATGTTTTTAGAAACCCTAATCTCCAGACCTTTTATAATATAAATGACATTTCTACCGCATTATTAAATATTTTTTCATTCTATAAAATCATTATGAATCAAAAATTATATCTTGTATTTGTGAAAACAATTCCATACCTTTTCATGTAACTATAATGAATTTATTTCATACATACACACCACTATTTTAGTATAGTGAAATCATGAAATATTCTCACAAGTTATGGGTCTCTCTCTTAAATATCATTTCATGTGAACGTTTTATTGAATCATACATTATATTCCTTTTTCAAATTAGGTGTTATTAACATTAAAAATATAAAAATTTAGAAATTTACTGATGAAAATGATTTTATAAAAAATTGGAAGTTGTTTGGGACTGAGAATGATGATAAATTATATTCTATAGAATATTCAAATATAATATTAAGAAATTTCAAGAGTTAAAATAAGAAATATGACACTATGGTTCAATTTTATTTAAATTTTATAATTAATTTTTTTAAGATGATATTTCTAATCTATAAATATTCTTTTGATGATAAATAGGATCATTTCATGCAATAATATTTTCAATTAAAGTTTGGTATGATTTGAATTTTTTTCCATTCATGGGGTATTGACCCAGACTCTAGTAACTAAGATCATATGTTTGATTTATTAAATTGGCATAGATTTAATGGGTCAAATCCTAAAAGATAAGTAATATAATGAATATTAGAGAACTAAACATATAAATGATACCCATTTTACATTGGGAATAGTAAATCAAAATTAATACATAAAAAATAATGTAATTGAATCCACAAACACATATTCCAATTATTCTTCCTCATATCTCAAGGAAATAAAAAAATGATTGTGAGTAGAAATTCATCGTAAGGGTTATGTATAGTAGAATCTATCATCAAATAGTAAGTATAATTAACATGGAATTATAAATTAATATAAAAAATTTCAATTTAAAGATATTTACTATAATTATATGATAATGAAAATTAAATATAGAAATGTCAAAAACTGAACACACATTCCATTTAATTAGTAATATAAGAATGAAATGTATCCAGAGAAAATGTCACAATGAAAATGTCATGGATAATTTTATTGGCGGAATTATCAATAAATGAGATTCTTAATTATTTTAATTCATGATATTAGGAATCATGATACCACTATAATCAAGATATTTCCTCAATACAAGTTAAAAATACTGGATAATAACCCATCTAATTTAGCTAATAGGTTTGTCTCATAGGACTTGTAGATGCATCAAGGGACTATATAATTTAGGGACCCAATGAAAACTATTGTTCCAAATCTTTCATCACATATCTAATGATCGATTTAATTTATAAATAAATATTCATTATAATCAAATATATGTATTGACTAAATCATACAGATTTATTAATATTTACCTTGTTAAACCAATAACTTTTAGTTTGAAAACAACATGTAAAAATAATTTATGGAATAATAAATAATAATATCCATCATAAAAAAGTATTTATATTTTTTATAAATTTAATTTTCCAAAAAAATTATTATAATATACTGAGTGTTTAAAGGGGAAGTTAATAATCACAAACTAATGTGAGATTTTTCATTATCTTTGACCATTTGATAATTTTCAATTCAAATACCTTTAGAGGAAATTATTCAAATTGAAACATAAAATACAATTAAGTATTATTGAATCGGGATATTACATATAAATGGAGAATTATATGCACTATATAAATGTTATTTGGTTCATAAAATTACTATATTCTTCAAAAAATGGAATTTGGGAGGAAGTTCCTTACCGAATGCTATATTATGGTTGAACATGACAAAACATCTAATATATTGGTTTTAAATGTTACATTAACATATAATAGAAATAAATTAAAATATTTTATATCATATATGATCACTTAATTACATCTTTTCACATGTTCGTTATTAATCATTCATTATTATCAATATTTTCTGTGCTCATTTATGTGTTTTTTAATTAATAATTTTTCATGAAAGTTCTAATTAATGTAAATATTATATAGTTACATAATATCTATTAAAATAATAATTATATAATTATAATATTTTTAAATCAATCATAAATTTAAGAAAAATCATGAATGACAGTTTTAAAAAATGAAATAGTTTAAAATCTTATTGAAGGTAGGATATACATACGCCTGGGCAACATTTCCATTTTCAACAATCATTATTGAAAAGAGGTTAGTAATATTTTCTATTTAAATAATTATAATAATATATTATTTTGTATGTTATTTAATAAAAAATACTTATATACATCGTCCTTGTGACGTGGAAAATAAAAGAGTCACAATGCTTCATAAGGGCAGTAGTCCTCACGTACATGATCGATGTTATCATCTTTAAGTTAGTGACATGTAATAAGGAAAATGATATACTATATTTAAATAATAATTATTATGGAATTAATATTATAATTATTCCATTTATACCACGTATATTTTGAAAAATTATCCTTATTACCTTCCTTGTAAATAATTATTAGAAAAATCACATCGCTTGGTGAGGCTGTCGTCTGTCGTACACATGAGAAACGTTTTCATATACCCTTAGGAATGGAAAATATAAGGGTTTATATATTATAATTAAACCATAAGAATTATTATTCTGAAAATACCAAATATATACTCTATCCCCATCATCATACCAAACATTGAGATGTCATAAAGGATAAATGAATGACATTGGTTTGCATGGTTGTAGTCTACCGTACACGAAAATTGTGATTTTCTAACCTATTTGACAGATGTGGATATTGTTTTTTGTCATTAACATATCATAAAAACACCTCAATATGTTTTATATAATTTTATAATTAAATAATTAAAAATGATTAATTTTTTATGGTGTTGAATGAATAAATAATTGAAAAAGTATTTGGTGGGAATTTTACCTCTTCTCAGACTAGCTCTTTATGATTATAGCTAATGTATTCCTAGAAGGTACTTATGAAAATAAAATGGTTTATAAATTCATTCTATGGAAATGATAATTCTATTTGGTTAGTTATTTTTCAAACTATATGTTATTAAAGGTGTGATGAATATAGGAGAGGTGGTGGCTTTTTATATGTGAGGTGGCGGAAAATATTAATTTTTGGGGAAAAATAAAGTGTAAACACATATTTCAGATTAAAAATTCATAAAAAATATATTAATCTAGAGAATAATAATTTATATCTTATATATATATCTATAATATAAATTTTATACATATGTGAAGTCATATTAATACTTATCTTTTTAGTTTAACCCCCGATAAACCTATTTTAACCGTAACCACTGTATATATTTTATACTATTCACTATAGAATAAAATTAAGGGGAGATTATAATATATTATAAATTATTTTTATTAGAAATATGGAATCCATTTTTTTATATCCTATTCATGTGGGTGATAAAATTTAATTAAAAATTAATCACATAGATGCAATGAGAATGTGGGTTTTCAAAGTGAATTATATTAAAAAGTTTACAATGTTATCATATAAAATTAAATATAAAAATTATAATTATGAAAAAAATATTTTAGATAAAAATATTTATAATTTAATTTATTTATATAAAATAAACATAAAATATTATTTAACATTATAAATAATTTAAATTAAATGGAATGTGTCAAAAAAATTCATTCACTATTCATCGAAAATGATTTTTTTTTTCAAAAAAACCGAAAAATTCACCCCAAAAATAATTTTGTTATGCTGATTGAAAGAATGAGTTTAATTTTATCAATTAAATTTCTAATTTGGTAAACATTAATATTAAAATATGTTTTCAAACAATTCCTAAACCACCATTCAGAAAAAATATCATTTTTAGAAAACATTTATTTTTCAACCAAATTTTGTACTTTATTTTTAATTTTAATAAATTAAAAAAATATACATGTAAATTATATTTTTTATTATATATTTTTTACTTTTTATACTATACAATTTAATGAAATGGTATAAATTTTCATTTTTTATTAATATTAAAATTGAGTATAAAATATTATTTAAACCTGGTGTTTCCTAAATCAAATGCTATTTAATGAAATTGATTATAATCTTATGGAAATATCTTTTAATATCATGTATTGTTACATTATTACCTCATACAAAAAAATTATTCATAATTTCACGGAAATTACCTTTTTAATATATATGTTTAATTATTATTCATAAAATCCTCTACATCCCACAATACTTCGTCTTTTTTTTTTATTTCTCCAATGTAACTTTACTAGTCAAGTCATCTGATTCCTCATTAATTGTTGTATAGTATCAAGAATCATGATGGGTTGTTCACATAAATATAGATCAGGTTCTAATTCTATTGAATTATTAGTGATCACATGAATTGGGTTTGACATATTCTTCATTAACAATGATACATGAAATACCCAATTTACTATAGAATGATTTTTAGTAATTGTAAAACGATAAAAAAATCCAATTATTTCAATAATTCCAATGAATTTTATGTACCTAGGGCACAGAATTCCTTTCTTACTAATACTTGGGACACCCTTCCTTGGAGATAATTTCATAAAAACATGATACCCTAAGTGTACTTCCAAAACATTTCTACAATTTTCAGTATAACCATTTTTCCATCTTTGAGCTTATTTAATGCATTGTTGAATAAAATATACCTTTTTGTTGTCTATTCATCATATTTTGGTCTTATGAGTTTCCTTTCACAAGCTTCATCCAGAAAACATTGATTATGAGATCTCTCAATATATAATGATTCATATGGTGTCATTTTAATAATAGAATAGAAAATATTGTTATAGAAAAACTATACCAATGGTAAATACCAATCTCGCAGACATTAAAAGTCAACTGAGAATGAACTAAGCATGCCTTACATTATTTTGATAGTTTGTTTGGGATATTCATTAGATTGAGGATGGTAGGTGGTTCTCAAATGAAGCTCAATATCAATATCCTTCTAAATACTCTTTCAAAATTGTAATGTAAAATGGTGATGATGATCAGATACAATTTAAATAGTGATTCAATGAAATCTTAAAATATTATTAATATAGATCTTTGTGAGGGGCTTAATAGGGAAATATTATAGTATAGATAAAAAATGTTAAAATTGTGTTATGTATTAAATGTTAACTCATATTGCATCATCAATTCTAGGTGTATTTTTTTGTCTTATAACAATGTACATAGTAACATCAAACCATTTACAGATTGGAATATAAATAGGTTGTATGATTCCTATAGGATTCTCACTCAATGCAATCACTTGTTGAAAAACCAAACATCTAGACACCTAATAAAATATTTCTGAATTCATGTTATCTCCCAAAATTGTTCCCCCAAATCACTATATATCTTTGTACTACCAGGGTGTGCATAGATATTTGATATATTAAAATAATCTAACAAATCCATTGTTATCATAGTTATATACATAACACATAACATTCTTTGAAACATTATATTACCATCTTAACAAAAAAGTGTTTTGATTTCCCATTATCCACTGCATTAATTTTCATAAAAAGGATCTCATCATCATATTGAGAACTATGTAACCTTTATAATAAATATGATTTTGTAATAATTTGAAAAATGAGTTATATATCCTATTATATAATAATTCCCATTGCAAAATTTTAAATATCCATGAACATATGATCCCTATCAATCATCATTTGGGTTTAAAATCGATGATATTTCATGTTAATTGGATCAATCAACACATTTTCATTCTTTATGTGGTATTGTATTGAGAAATCATAATTATTTGTAGCTCAAGATATCTCATTTACCCTATATTGATTAGGTTTTTGTGAGAAGATTTATTTTAGGATCTTCTGGTATGCGTATATCCCACACCATTCACCGTAGATATTGTTTCTCCATATCTTTTATTAAAATATTACACCTTACAACCTAAGATTGTTGTATGGATAGTTATGTTATGATTATTAAATTTCTATTATTCATATGCATTGATATTATCATTTTTTATTAGGTCAAAAATAAGATCTTTTTTATGCATCACAATATATCAAAAACACATTATTTCAATATGGTGGAGTCAAAATTGGTGTATTGAATACTATATACTTTAGTTAATCAATACATTACTCACATTAAATTTTCCAAACATATCAACTTTATCTATAATATTGGTTATTTGGTTAGATATTAAGGGAAAATTCTGAACATATTATCAATAGAAACCATCCAAAACATCAAAACTAAAAATATCTGTTTTGTCTGTTGGTTTAGACTATTCTATGAATTTATTTTTTTCACAAGATCAACTGAGATTCCAAAAATAGAGAGAATACAGGCAATAAAAATAATCTTCTTAAAGCTATAACGAAATCTCACTAAATTTCCAATATAACTCTTTCTATCTAAGATTCTACAAAAGTTTCCAAAAATACATTCCCATGGCACTCATATATTTTAGAATACCCAAAAAATATCTATAATGAATTACACAAAAAGCCATCAAGATATTCCTCCAATACACTATTCATTATATCCGTAAAAATATAGGGATCATTAGACAATTCAATGGGAATTACTATAAACTCGAAATTTCAATACATCATTCAGAACGAAATGTTTGGAATGTACCCCTTATTTACTAGAAATTCATGACACAAATAATTATAAGAATTAATGAAAAATGATGGTCTCTATAAAGATGATAAAATAAATCATCAATTAAAGGTAGAGGATACTTTTTTATTTATCAAAACAACATTGACATCCCTATAATCAATTCTCTATATCGAAGGTCAAACATTCTTCTTATCAAAGAGAATTGGGTATCCCCAGGGAGAAATAGTTGGGAGAATAAATCCATTATCACCCATTTCCTCTAGTTTCTTCTCCAATAATACTAATTCATCAATTTTCATTCAATATTGGGTATTTTGGGTTGGTTTTACATTTATGGTTAAATCAATAAAGAAATGATTTTCACACATTAGGGGAAATCTAGGTAATTAATTAAGAAATGCATCAGTTTGTTCCTATATTAAAGGTGAATCCTAAATTTAAATATGACCTTCTCCATCCATAAATTATTTTCCCATTTTACCTAAGAATCTAATTCAGAATTGATATTATGGGTTGATTTATATATGAATCCAATAATTATGTCTCTAATCTAATTTTAAGAAATTGTATATTATGTTCAAAATTCATAACATTCATCTTCTTGAAATAAAATTTGGATTATATTTTGAAAGGAACTATATACTAAATATTTTATTAAAGTAAACTATATGTATTAAAATTCAGAAAGGAATTAAATCATTTTTATATTTCATAATGGGGACTTCCTGAAAGATCCTTATTATATTGAGACTTCTCCTAGTAATTTTTATGGACAACACCCTTCATAAATTAAAAAGTAAATGTGTAATTTCTATAGAAATATTGGTATATAAAAAATCATGACATGATCCAAAATCTTGACATGAATGATATGAATTTGAATATATTATTAAAGTACCTTTCACTGCATCATTGTCTACTTCTTCCTTAGTTAATGTGATTTTTAAGTATGTACTTCTCCCCTTGGCCTATTCTATGGTAGATTTTTTTAATGATGGTGGGTTTTTT
The DNA here is from genome assembly GCA_963277665.1 of Viscum album. Classification (NCBI taxonomy): domain Eukaryota; kingdom Viridiplantae; phylum Streptophyta; class Magnoliopsida; order Santalales; family Viscaceae; genus Viscum; species Viscum album. The sequence continues at coordinate 243,304,401 of OY728162.1, forward strand.
TGTAACTCCTTATCTACCTATAGTTGAAACACTAAATAATATTGTTTAATTTCTTTACTTTTCATTCTTCAGACAAGTTCCCCATATAACCACACATATATAAAATTCCCAATCCAATCATGAATTTTCTAAGGTTATCAATTCCACATATTTCATGATGGTAGAATCATTGTGTTATATTCTTCTCAATTGATGTAATACATTCTTATTAATGTTACGATGACCTATTATTCTCTATATTTCCCTTTAATATGCATGATTTTTATAATTGTTTCTCCATTTGTATGGAAGAAAAACCTATTTCACCTTATGACACATATTTTTCATAGACTAGAACCCTTTAGATACATGGATTATGATCCTCAAATAAACTTTCAATCTATCACTCCATGGTTTATATATGATACATAGAATGACTAGGAATCTATGTAAAGGTAGCTTCATAATCCACAATAGATTCCCAGTATTTTATTATTTTAGCTATGTAATGTTGTTTTCATGTTAGATTATTTGTCATGAGGGAAATAGTTTTTTAATAATTTCTCTATAAAATAACACAACTACATAGGATCTATTTAATATTCATCCATAGTATCCTAGATTAACAACCCAACATGAATAGGCATCACTTTTGAGACAAGACATTTCATGTGTAACGTTTTCCTTTTCACTCCATCTATATAAAATAAATATCTTCCCTAAATAATAAATCCATTTCTTAGATTCCATTAAATTAGTAATCTCAAAAAATTACATTGGGTTCTTCTACATAATGTTATCCCTCATAGGATAATCTCACTATATAACAGGATGGTCCATCTATGAAAGTATATTTTTTAAAACCTGATTTTTCTACACTTATATAGGCAAAATCTACCATGTTTTATTACGAGATGTATTGGCATCCACAACAGGGAAATGAATACATTGACTATGATAATTGATACACATATTTATTCTTGGAATCATTTCTAAACAATGAAATATACTGTATTAGATCATATAATTTTGAATTTTAAATCATAAATAATAGTTCCAAATATAGTGTAACACATAGAATAAATTAATATTTATATAGATTTAATCTTAGAATCCTAAACATTATTTCATGAAGGATATATTTACTTCCAACTCTTTTTAATAGTTTGTAAAGAAAATGTGAATTCTCTTATGAATATCCCCTGAGAGTTTCAAAATAAGAGAAAATTAAGGCCTAACTTCATCAACCGGGCAATGATTGGGTCACACCCAATGCTCCCTTTTCAAAATTATTACCCCTATGTACAACTTCTCAAGAACCACACCCACATGTAGTATCTAGATTTAGATGAATTTTTAAGAAAAACCTCATAATCAATTCATTAACATGACTTTGGGATGTAATTACATGATTATAATCAAATCCTATCATAAGGTTATGTTCCCTATTCTAAATACTTATTAATAGTTTTTCCATAGTTTCAACTAATCATCATATAATACCAACCCTAGAAAACATGTAATTAGTAACCCAAATATAGTGTTTACATAATTTTATATTAATAGATACAATGGGTCAAATCTGAATGGGCTTATCAATTTAGTAGTTTTGGAGAACCAAATAAATACATGATACACATTATATATGGATAATAGAAAATAAAACAAAATAAATAACAAAATTATATGAATTGAATCTAGGATAAAAATTTCCAAGAATTCTTCTTTATATCACGGGGAAAGGAAAAAATATCGGTGATCTCAAATTCTCTATAAGGGTTAAATATAACATAGTTTATCATGAATCAATAATCATAATCAATGTGGAAAGGTAAATAACATAACACACCTTCCATTTAAATAATATGTATATAATGATAAGATAAAGAATATAAAATATTGTTTGGTAAATAGATGTATTCTCAATATATTATATTTTTAATTATTTGACATTATGGTCTCAAGAATCTCGATATGTCTATCATCAACTTCTTTCATCAACATTGTTTAAAAATACTTAGTAAAAGAATGTCTGATTTTGCCAAATTGTTTGTCTCATGGGACATGATGATTCATTGGGGGATATATAATCCCAGGCCTCACCAATCAATAAACGTCGAAATAATTCCTCACATATTGAACGATTTATTTAATTATTAATCACTATTAATTATAATAAAATATTTGTACTGAGTTAATAATACATATTTTACAATATATACCAATTTATAAAATAAATTTCAATGTAAAAACCATATGTAAAGAAATTGTATAATATTTATGAAATAATCTTGTATTGAGTACAAGAATGTGGATATTAAATAGAAATGTAATTTAAAAAACATGATTTCATGGAAGTTATTATTTCAATAGAAACACAACAATCACAAAATAAAGTGAGATAGTACAATAAATTTTATGACTTCCTAATTGTCAAGAAAAATCTCCATGGGTGATCGATGGTGCTGAGCGATGGCACTGCATGGCTGGTTTCAATGTGTTAGTGTCCCTTTGATGTCTGAAGACAGAGTTGGTCTGGTACGGGGAGGGGAGGTCTTCACTTCATTTTTTATTTGTGATGTTCTTAATGGTTTGTAGGTTCCCTCTCCGATGTCTTTGGATGAGTGCTTGTTGATAAGGTTGTGCTAGGTTTTTCCCCCCCGACGCCTCCCTCTAGTGGTGAATTTTATACGGATCCCTTTGTTCTCTCTACGGTGGTTCTGTGGCTTCCTCTCTTGCTGCGGATTTGCGCTATGGGCTTCTATGTTTGCTGATTCAGATCTGTGGGTGTATGACCGAGTTTCGATGTTTCTTGTTTTATCCGGCATACTCTTCGGTGCACTCCAGGTTTTGTTCTCGGTAGCTCGTTGGTCATGTGGTGAGATTCTCACCATTTGAAGGTCATCTCTTGTCCCATGGTGGTTGAGTGGTTTGAGGTTCTTATAAGATCTTTTCCAATGGTTGGGTTGGAGACTTTGAAAATATTCTTGGTTCCTTTCATGGTGGTTCTGTGTTGTTTGTGAATCGCTGCAGTTATCTTGTTTTCTGGATGATTTGGTTCGTGATGAGCATCAGTTGCGTTTGAATTTTTGGTTTTGTGATTGTCTGTGGTGCGGGTGATGTTTTTTGTGGATACATGATTTTCGAGGGTGATGAAGGGCTCTAGCTGACATTGATGATGAAGGTGACGATGGATGCTGGTGATGTACGCCGACAATCAGGTGTAGTGTTTTTGTCTGAAGATCATAATGTGTCAGACTTGGTGCAGGCTCGCAGCTTGAGGTGTCAGGCTCGCGGCTCGAGGCAAGGATGGCGGTGTTTTTGAATTTTGAAATTTAAACCTATTTGTGATTTGTGGTACCTGGTTTCTGTGGTTTGGGTACCAGATACACATAAACTGGTTTTAAAAAATGGGATAAAAAATGACTTGCAGACAATATTTTTCAATGAAGCGAAATTGAGATGAAGACTCTTACAACATGTATACTTTTGGTTGATCATGGGATAAAATATTGTATACTAGATTATGTCTTAATATTAACTTATTAAAGATCCATATTAATATTTATATATAATATATGATTCATTTATTACATTTTATCACTTTTTCACTAATAATAATTCCTTATTTTATTAGTTTTAGGTGTTAGTTGTCTTGTTTTCTCAATAATTATTCTTCATGAACATTCTAGTTCATTTAAATATTATATTCTTCAATAATATCCAGAATAATAATCATGAAATAACTATCATATTTATACATCAATATTATTTTAATGACAAATAATGAAATATGGTTTTAAAAAATGAAGTTCATTATGTTCATAGAGATGATAGGTTATACGCCTGCATGGGTAAAGATTCAATTTTTCAAAGTACATTATGGATCTGAGGTAAGTAAAATTTTATCATTATATAATGATCATAATATCATAAATAGAATATTATTTCTTTAAATATTATTATATATATCATTCATGTGGTGAGTTGATGAAATGAGTCACACTGCATCGTGAAGGTGGTAGTCAACACATACATGAATAAAGATATATTCCCTATGCGAGTGAAAATGTAAGAAATAAAATTATATATTATCTTTTAAAAATGTTACATTTTTTATAAAGATCATAAATATTTCATTTATATCACATATATTCCGGACCAATACTTTTATTACCTTCTATGTTAATCGATATTGAAAAAGGAATCACATTGTTTTGTGAGGTGGTAACTAGTAGAAATTGTGGTTTTAATAGTTTAGTTATAATATCAATTTATATAAAACAGAAACTATATTTTGTACTATTTTTTTTCTGGAATTTGATTTTATTATAATACATACAAACAATATTATTATAAATTTTTTTCATTGGTTTATTAAAAACCATTGATGAAACATCTATATAACTCATTTTGGTGTTAGGTAAACGAAAAATCTATTACAAGAAGGATGGAATGAAATTTTTCTGGACTATGTTTTTTTAGAATCTGATGAATGAAAAAAATATTTCATCATTTTGGCATCATTTATTTCTTGGATCTGATGCATTATAAAATTAAATATATTTTTCAAACTCTATTTTCTAAAATATCAACACGAAAAATACATTTTTCAAACTGTTGTAACATCAATTTTATTAAAAGATAAAATTTAAACCCTTTTAAAGAATATAATACCCTGAAGCCATCATTTTAGGCTTTCGACTCTTTTTTATTCTCTCTACCTACTTTAACATTGGAGAATACCCGATGGCCATCGAAGACTATTATAGTAGTGTTTGTTGGATTTTAATCTTATTTCCATGATCACTAACCATCAATATTTTATCCCGAGTCCCTATTTTGCAATATGGGATTATATATCATCTCCAATAACCCTATTACAATTGACCAGCACCACTATTTTATGTTCTTGAGTTCTTTTTTCATGTTCTTTTTTTTGTAAATTTTTTATTTATTGTTTTAGTGTTCGCCTTTCCATCTAATTCAATGGAGTATATCTCTATGCAGTATCAATATCTATTAGTCCAAATCCAATTTTTTTATCTGTTTTCTTTTAATTTCAAAATATATTTTATTTTTCTATTAGTAATAAATTTTATTCATTCCACCATTTGTCTGTACACATTTTATTGTTAATTATAATCTTTTGTTAACTTTTTTTTTAATTTTATAATTTTTTTTGACATAATTATGAAATATTTTCCCCAATAATTACTTATTCCCCGCAAAATATAGATATATTATCCATTAATCAATTTAATAACTTTACCAATAAATTATAAACACTGTAATAACATTTACCGTAATAAAATTTCAATATTTCATAAGAGTTTGAATATAGTTCATTAGTTTTAAATTTGTTATGAAAAATTAAATACAAATAAAATTCAAACATTATAATAATATCCACTCCCGAAAATTAATAGTACCCCCATAATTATAAAAACCCAAAAAATAGTGACCTACATAATAAATAAGCTTCATGTTTTAAAAAGTGTCACTATTTTTTGACACTGATAAAAAATGACTAGTCACATTGATTCTAAATAATCATAAAAATTATTTAAGATAGTTTGAGATGGTATGGATTTTGAAATAAGAATAATGATTTAAAATATATATGATGTACATAATAATTATTTGCACACATATATAAAAACACTTTCATAAATAATTTAACTGAAATATTTTGTGTCGAAAAACTAAAAAAAGATCAAAATGGTTTCCATGTTACCTAACACATTCTGGAATATATACATTGTGAATTTTTTTTAAAGATTTTTTAATATAGGTTAAGTAAAGAATAATATTAATGTATTCCTTAAAGGATCATGTAGAAGGAAAAAGTTTCTTTCTAATTTTTTTTTAAAAAATAAATCTGTACCTAAAAAAGTATCTTTATTGATTTAGTATGGTCATTGCTTATAGTTTATAATTAATTATATAAATAAAATTAATAACTATATTGATTTTTTACCCTAATAATTTTTGATATTTCCGACATAAGAAAAAATAATTTTTACTATAGTTTTTTATGTCAAAAATATATATGTTTATATATATATATACACATTAATTACATATACGTTTTAATATAATCAATTTTTTTATTCTGATCTCTGGTATTTAATGGATCATAGTTGGAAAAATTTATAATTGACCACTATTGAATTCAAAAAAGGAGTGAATAATTTCGTGGAATTTTGTAAAAATTTTATTAAATATTTTTTTTTCTATCCATACTTGAAGTGATTGAATATGATAATATTAAATTCCATATAAATCAAGGATCATCTCATTTGATATGATTTTATCCATAATTATAAACACATGATCAAGCATTGTGAAAGAACATAAAATTCAACATCTAATGCAGATGAAAATATTCAGAATAATTTGTAGTATGGTGTTGAAGAATTCATTAAGGATGTCATTATTGAAACCATAGAAAAACATAACATGTTAAATCATTTTATGGGTATTCTGATAATGAATAATTCTTTGGTTACACTAATTATACAATACTATTAGTGGTTTCAATATTAGTAAACTTGAATTTAGGAAAACATTGGAGTGATAAAAGATTATAAAACATTCTTGAATGTTTAAATGATTTACTTCTAAAAGGAAAAAAGGCTTATAGATTCCAATTATGTGGTAATGAAAATATTATTCCCTATGGTATTTGGGTATAAAATGATACAATATTTCCCCAATAACTATGTTTTTTGTATGATGGAATATGAAGTCTTTAAAAATGTTCCCAATACAAGACATCACACTATATTATGGATGAAATATTCATGTATAATTTATTATTAAGTACTAACTTCTATCCTCTGACAAAACAAATTTGGTACCTTAAAATAATTCCTTCTAATTCTTCAACTCTTATTGATTCTCAGTTAATAGATTCAATCCTCTTACTAAAGAAAGTTGGTACCATCCAGTAATTCCTCTTTTAAAGCATAAATTTGAAAATTAAATTATCAAAAAGGTTAAGATGGTATACCAAAGAGTGCATATATGATGGTAACTTATGTCAGCCTCTTAATTCACCATAAAATAAGATATATGATAAACAATTTCCTATTTTTGGAAGTTAATATAGATATAAATGAATGGGAGTGTGGATACATTTAATTAATCTATATCTGATCCTAAGTGGGAAACATAGTTCATGGATTTTTTTGTTGGTAGTTTGTATCTTTTTTCCATAGATATTTATAAATTAAAAATATGTTATAATGATATTGATTATATACAGACCAAAACAGCTGATAAATGACATTGATGTGTATCTTTCACCATTAAATGATGACATGAAACTTCAATGGAATATAGGTGATACCATTATTAATCACATAGAGAAGTGTATTTTTTTCATTATATGATAATGTACATAGTAAATGACTTTCCTACATATAGAAACTTATCTAGAAGCAGTTTTATTGAGAAAAAAATACAATTTTTGAAAAAGATATATCAAATTATTAATTTTAGAACTGATTAAAGATATAGTACATGGGACATCGAATATTTTTTCAAATTAATCATCCTTACAATAGATTAGAAAATCATTTAGTGGTTTATTGGAATATAATCCTACCACACAACCATTTCACATTGATTATTGTTTTGACATGGTGAAATATATTAATATGACATTTAAAAAGAAAGGATGTTCCGGTCATAAAAATAATATCTCAAAAAAGAGTATATATTTTTTGAATTATATAATTAGATATTTTTTAAGATACAACATTACAATCATATTATTGAGGTTAAAAAAATATGTTAATTTTTTATTGGATCATTGTTCTACATAAAGGGAGATAAAAAATATGGATTGAATTTTAGAGTAGAATTGATATCAGTGGGAATAAATTTTGAGTTATCTCCCACAATGAACTAAAATAATCATATTAACCTTCATATTTTCACATGTTATGTAATATGGATAATTGATTTTTTACCAATTTGTGCATTTTATTAATTAATCTAGTGGATGTTATTCCAATGATAAGAAGTTTTTGTGACTGGACTATTGAATATTAATTAGTATGAAATCTCATGATAGTCATGTATTGATGAAACAACATCAACAGGACACACTTCACTATATATTTCCATCACCTAAAAAGAAGAACTATCAGAAGGTTATATAATTTTCTCGACTCCGTTTCTGACAAATTCATTTTTCTAATGTTTTTAGAAGTGTTCGAGAATAAAGAATCTCTTATTCTTTGTCAACTAGAAATATATTACCCACCTACTTTTTTAATACAATGGACTATTTTTAGATTCATCTGGTTCATGAGATAATAATATGTGGGTATATTTTTTACATTGGATGTATAATTTTGAAATATATATGAAACTTTTGAACGGATATGTCAAAAATCATCATAGACCAGATGGCTCTATTGTTTAATAATATATATCAAAAGAGGTAATTGGGTTTTGTACTGATTATTTATATGAAGTATAGCATACTAGAATCCCTATATCTCAACATATGGTAGTTGATGGTGAATGTAGATGGGTTCTGTAAAGACCCGCAAATTTCAAGGAAATTTTTTTCTTAATTTTCTTTGGAATTTTACAAGAGCGCAGCTTCAGACGGCACCTGATTCCGAGGCCCGGTGTGCCCGGAATCAATTTCCGAAGTTTGGCTCGGGTACGTTCAGTGAACGGACGAGCGGGTTTTTCTATCTTTTGAACCGGTGCCCGGAATCAAATTCTGAGGGCACCGATGAAATCGCAGCGCCGGTATTTGCTTAGAAACGCCTCTTCCGGAGTTGCGTTTGCTCAGACGTGGTATTTAAATTTTGCGGCTTAAGTCAGAAATAAAATAAAGTTTGTGCGACAACTTTATTTTATTTCACTTAAACTGCTTGGAAGCCACTTAAAGTCACTTAAAGGCGGCTTGAACTGAGTTGAACTGGATAGGATGCTATCCAGAAATATCCTACCCCTTGGTAGGATATTTGTGCGGTGGGACCCGCACGAGCCCCGCCGTTTCTTTCGCTAAGTAACGCACCCGCGAAAACCCGTCAAAGTAACTGAAAAGTCAACCGACGCGTTTTCTTTAATTCTTAAAAGACCATTTAATTGGGCGGTTTATTTCGTGAATTAAATGGACTGTTTCTTCGTGAATTAATTGGGTCGTTACTTATGCGTTTTACGTTTGTTGGAAAAATAATAAAATAGACAAACTTGTCTATTTTGGAGGATTGCTATCGTTGTGCAATTCCTTTGAGCCTCCACTCTCCCCGCGAAGAACGCGAAGAACGCGAAGAACGCGAAGAACGCCGGCGACCGGAATTCGACGACGCACGCCGAGATCTGCGACGTCGACGAGCCCTACCCGCGACGTTCTTCGGCGACGCCTCTTCTTCCGCGGCCGATCCTCGTTCGGCAACAAAGCTGAGAATCGAATATTTTATTTCTCACTTTTTAATTTCAATAACAACGGATTTAATTAATTAAATCTGTTTGTTCTTGATCCGGAGATTGGCGACGCGACGCCGGATACCGCGACGACGCGACGATCTCCTTCTTCCGCGACGAGCGATTCCGCGACGACCTCTCGTCCGACGACGACTTCAAGGTAGGGATTTATTTTGGAAAAGTTACCCCTTTTAAATTTTCTCGTGAACGTTCTTGAAAATTTAAAAAGCCGGTTTCAAGCGAACAATTTTATCTTTAAATAAAATTGTTGGATCATGTGTTGATCATCTTATTTCTCTTCTCCCGTTGTTTATGATTAACGCGGAGGGAGTGGGTCTAACGAACAAGACCCGGCAACCCTCCGCCGATCTTCCCTTTTTGTGCGGATTTGGCGGACGACGACGAACCTGGCGGCAAGGGCAATCCGTTGTTTCCGCAGTGAAGATCGTCCCCCGGGAGGAGCAACGGCGCAGACGGGAAAGGAAACGGGCCACCGGAGCAACTCCGGCGGCCCGCTGAAGGAGGCGGCGGCGCCCGGCGCGCCGCCGTGGAGATCTTCCGCCACGGCTGAAGCCGCGGCGGCGGCGGCCGGTTCCGCGGCCGCGCGGAACCGGGAACGGACGCGGCGGCCCGGCCGCGTCCGCGTGACAGGCGGTCCCCCCGCGGGGGCCGCGTTTCTCCAAATGTCGCGGGTCAAACCCGCGGCGGCGGCCTGCTCGGCCGCTCGGCCGAAGCCGAGCCGGCGGGTCCGGTCGGCCGGGCCGCGCCCCGGCCGGACCGGACCCGGCCGAGCCGGTTCGGGCCGGTTCGGGCCGACCCGGTTCGGCCGACCCCAGGGGGGTTCGGGCCGGGTCGCCCCGGGCCCAGAACCCCCGTTTTCGGGCCCTCTTCGGTCTTTCGCCCATATCTTGGGCCTGGGACCTCCGATTGACGAACCGTCAGCGGCTACGCGATCCTTGGATCAAGACGGTCGTTTCGGTATATTATACTCATGGTTTCGGAAGACTTTGGGTTCGGCCGGGTTGGTTCGTACACGAAACCAACCGGGCCCTCGGAGCGGAAACGCTCATAACTTGAGCTACGGACGTCCGATCGACGTACAGTCAGCTGTGGTAGTTTCCTCTAAATGAGACGGAACTTTTGGCATGCTCCGCCCGAGGATCGGATACAGGCGGAGTACGGTCGGGTTGGTTTTTCCCTAAAAACCAACCGGGCCCCTGGGACGAAAATGCCAATAACTCTCAGACCGGGCGTCCGTTTGACGCGCCGTCTGTCGCGTTGAGATCCTGTTGTCGATACGGAACTTTTGGATACATCAACTTCGGACTACGTGTCAGTTGATGTATCAGCCTCTCGGCTCGTGGAGCGGACCCTCCTAAACGAGCTCACTTTGTGCGGGAACCCTAGCGCTGGCTGTGACTTCGACGACAGAGCAGAGATCCTTCGTGGACTGCGACGACGACAGAGCAGAGATCCTCCGTGGACTGCGACGACGACAGAGCAGAGATCCTTCGTGGACTGCGACGACGACAGAGCAGAGATCCTCCGTGGACTGCGACGACGACAGAGCAGAGATCCTTCGTGGACTGCGGCGACGACTGTGCAGAGATCCTCAGTGGACTGCGTCGACTACTGCACTCAGCGATCCTACGTGGATCAGTGCTACAGGTTCTGTGTGAGCCCGATCCTATGTGGGTCCTTACTACCGGTTCTGTGTGAGCCACTGCCTACAGGTTCTGTGTGAGCCCGATCCTGTGTGGGTCTTCTGTGGGGGTTAGTACCTATCGATCCTTTGTGGGTCCGACGACTTAGATGGATCAGTGATCATCTTTGACGTCATCTGAAAAAGTATACCTGGTTGAGCTGAATCTTATGTTACTCTCCTTTGTGGATTGTGTTGAACTATCCTATGTGGATTTACTATTTACTCTCCTTGTGGATTTGAGTCTTGCTTTCCTTTGTGGATTGAGTTGTTCTTGAGCTCGTGAGCAGAGCTAGAATTGGGGACTTAGGTATATGTATGGGCATATACCTAAGTCGAGTCAGATGTTACTTCGTGATTGCATCTTTCTTTTGTGCTATATCCTTTGTGGATTTCGGGAGACCTTCGGGGGTCTCGGGGTCCTTACTGAGTAGCTTGTACTCACCCCTGCACGGGCTATGCCCGCACCTTGTTGTGTTGGTTGCAGACGACGGACAGCGCTGATCACGGTTGGGCGTGGAGCAGGACGGTACCTGGAGGTGGACCACTGGGCGGGACGTGCTCGGAGCGGACGTGGGACCCGAGGAGCCTGGAGGCTATCTGTACCCACCCTTCAGGTGGGATTGCCAGTGGACGACACGAGGCCGCCGTATTTTCTTCAGTTGCTGTACTTTACTTTTCAGTTGTACTTTACAGTTGGGCTTGTATTTCCGGCCCCTTTACTTTTCTGCACTTTACTTTCCGCTTGCTGACTCTGTGTGGTTGTTACTTATAAAGGCAATGCCTTCCCTGTTTACTGGGATTTTACGCCTTGGTGCTAGTCGCCAGCCCCTGGCCTATGGAAGGCGGGCTTGGGGTAGTCACGGCACGGGCCCCGAGGACGGGTCGTGACAAATTGGTATCAGAGGTGGTCGGTTCTACCGCGGACTCTGATCGTCCTTTCTTTCTATGTGAAGCAATAGTGTTTAGTGTATTGAGTGTGGTTATCAGTTCAGGGAGCCCAGTGTTGGTGCGGCGGCCGACGTATCCGTACACCAGGACCCTGACTCCTGATTTCCGACTTAATGCATGAAAACATTGATTGCGTGTGTGTTTCAAGTTTTCTTTGTGATTACTTGTGTCAGCTCACCGGGTATACTGATCTGCTTTATGAAAGTCTCAAGTTTTCCTTGCGATTACTTGTGCCAGCTCACCAGGTATACTGTTCTGACTGTGGTGCTCTTGTTCTCCTTTTCAGGATGGCCCCGCGACGACAGCCAGCTAGGGTTCCGAGTGTAGGGCGCGACGGCAGCCCACCGAGCGACGAGGCCTCGGTGCAGGGCCCTTTGCCAGCTGTGGCACCGGCGGTAGCTTTACCCGCCGAGCCACCGATGCTACCAGTACCAGACGCTGACGATGCACGTCGCCTCAGGGCACTGCATGAGTTTCAGAGCCAGCGACCGCCCAGGTTTCGCGGTGAGGCGGACCCCCAGGCCGCCGAGGACTGGCTAGAGGCGGTGGTACGGATCTTCAGACTAGTGAGGACACCAGCGGATCTCATGGTGATTCTCGCAGCGAGCCTCCTGCAGGCGGCGGCAGGACGATGGTGGAGCCTGATGCTCCAGGTTCACGATGAGGCATCCCTGCTCTGGACGGACTTCGAGAGCCTCTTCCGCTCTGAGTTCGTCCCGGCCACCCTCCGAGCGGTGCGCATCCAGGAGCTTCTCCAGCTGCGCCAGGGCAGCATGACGGTCGCTCAGTACGCGGCGAGGTTCACGGACCTATCTCGCTACTCGACCGACATGGTACGGGACCCCTTCTTCCGGGCCCGGACCTTCGAGTAGGGCTTGCGACAGGAGATTCGGGCGTCGCTGATCTCCCTCAGCATTCCGACCCAAGCGGGAGTGCTGGAGCGAGCCCTCCTGATCGAGAGCTTCCTGGCAGAGCCTTCTTCAGCGGAGAGACCTAGCGCAGGGCGGCAGGTAGCTGAGTCTTCGGCAGCAGGTAGCCGACGGATGACTCACGGGTCCAGGCAGACCAGACCCCCACGCAGACGGCCTCAGGACACCGGCTCAGCTGTACGAGGCACACAGTGGAGTGCCAGCCTTTCGAGAGGCAGGTTGTGCTACTCTTGCGGTGGGCAGGGTCACATGGCTCGTGACTGCCCGACTCGCCGATCAGAGGAGCAGCAGACGGTGGAGGGGCCACCCAGGCAGAGGCAGAGGGTCGACCGTGGCGGTCCGCAGGGAGGAGGCGGACGAGGCAGAGGAGCTGGCCGAGCAGCGGGTGGTGGGCGACGCTTCCAGGATCTACCCCCACCACCACCAGGAGGGCCACCTCGACCACAGGGAGCTGGCGGGCAGGGACAGGCCCAGCTCCAGGCAGTGGAGGCCTACGACCCCGACTTGCCAGAGATGATTCGAGGTACGATCTGTGTCTATTCCACCCTTGCTGCAGTACTTATAGACACAGGAGAGAGTCACTCTTTCATAGCCTCTGCCCTTGTTCGGAGCTCGGAGATTCCGACTGAGCCGTTGGCTCGATCCTTACGGCTAGAGACTCCTACGGGAGCAGACTCGACGATTACGCACTGGTGCCGGCAGTGTGAGCTTACTCTAGGAGGCGAGAGCTTCGGCTGGGATCTCCTTGTAGCAGCGTCGAGGTCTTACGACGTCATCTTGGGCATGGATTGGCTATCCACGGTTCATGCCCAGATCGACTGTTTTAGGCGCAAGGTGCGATGTGTTCGTACCGACGGGAGCAGGTTTACCTTCACCGGCGAGAAGGGAACCTTTGCAGCACAGGATGGACTTCCGAGGAGGAGAGTGCAGCCTATCTCTCATCAGTTGGCTAGCCTCATCCTAGGAGCAGTGGACGTGCGGAGTCCGGCTTTTCCTGCAGTGGTGGACCAGTACGTGGACGTCTTTCCCGACGACGTTCCAGGGCTACCTCCTTGTAGGGAGGTAGACTTTTACATCGACTTGTACCCCGGGACAGCCCCGATATCTACTCCAGCATATCGGATGGCCCCCGCTGAGCTTCGAGAGCTGCGGGTACAGTTGGAGGACTTGCAGAGCAAGGGGTTTATCCGACCCAGTGTTTCACCCTGGGCTTCCCCGATTTTGTTCGCCAAGAAGGCGGACGGGAGCTTGCGACTGTGTGTCGACTATCGTCGCCTGAACCAGGTGACAGTGAGGAACAAGTATCCGCTTCCATGGATTGATGACCTCTTCGATCAGCTCAAGGGAGCGCGGTGGTTCTCGAAGATAGACCTCTGGTCAGGCTATCATCAGCTCAGAGTTCGAGACGAGGACGTGCAGAAGACGGCCTTCAGGTGTCGGTATGGCCATTATGAGTTCTTGGTTATGCCGTTCGGCGTAACCAATGCTCCAGCAGTGTTCATGAGCCTCATGAACAGGATCTTCCAGCCATACCTCGACCGATTTGTCGTGGTCTTCATTGACGACATTTTGGTATACTCGACGACTGAGGAGGAACATGCCTACCACCTGCGAGTTGTGCTAGACACACTCCGAGAGCACCAGCTTTATGGCAAGCTCTCAAAAAGCCAGTTCTAGTTACGTGAGGTCCATTTCTTGGGGCACGTCATTTCTGAGGCGGGAGTTGCAGTGGATCCCGCGAAGATCGAGGCAGTGCTAGCTTGGGAGCCACCCAGGAGCGTGACAGAGGTGCGGAGCTTCTTGGGCCTAGCGGGATACTATCGGAGATTCGTGCCAGACTTCTCCAGAGTTGCGGCACCACTCTCAGCCTTGACGAAGAAGGGGAAACCCTTTGTGTGGTCAGACAGATGTCAGCAGAGCTTCCAGGAGCTGAGACAGAGATTGACCAGCGCACCTATCTTGAGGTTGCCTGAGGAGGGAGTTGGATACGTAGTTTACTGCGACGCATCAGGGACTGGACTTGGGTGCGTCCTGATGCAGGAGCGGGCCGTGATCGCCTACGGATCACGTCAGTTGAGGCCGCACGAGAAGAACTACGCCACTCATGACCTGGAGTTAGCAGCAGTGGTCTTCGCTCTGAAGACTTGGCGGCACTATCTGATGGGCGAGCGCTTCACTGTCTTTTCTGACCACCAGAGTCTTAGGTATAACTTCTCTCAAAAGGACCTGAACCTGAGACAGCGGAGATGGCTTGAGTTCCTCCAGGACTATGACTTTGCGATAGTCTATACTCCTGGGAAGGGGAACGTGGTAGCCGATGCCCTCAGCAGGAGGACGGGCATTCAGCTGCTTGAGGAGGCGACAGAGCAGCTAGCCTCCTTACGGATATCCTTCGTGGATAGAGACGGAGCAGCCTTTCTTCAGTCTCTCACAGTCTCTCCTCCACTTCTACAGCGGGTCAGAGAGGCTCAGCGTGGGGATGCTGACTGTGAGACCCGGCGTGCACTGATATCCTCAGGTCAGGCGCCTGATGGTTTCTCCTTTGGAGCAGAGCACGACATCCTTTTCAGAGGGCGTACCTTCGTACCAGTTGCTTTACGAGAGGAGGTGCTGAGAGAGTTTCACACTTCTCCCTTGGCGGTGCATCCCGGAGTGGCGAAGATGTACCAGGATCTCAGACGACAGCACTGGTGGCCGGGCATGAAGAAAGCTGTGGCTGAGTTCGTTTCACGATGCCTCACCTGCCAGCAGGTGAAGGCAGAGCATCAGGTACCAGCAGGCTTGGTACAGCCCTTGGAGGTCCCGGAGTGGAAGTGGGACGGCATATCTATGGACTTCGTGACTGGACTTCCACGTACTTCCAGAGGTCACGACTCCATTTGGGTGATTGTCGACCGACTCACCAAGTCGGCACACTTCTTACCCATCAGAGAGCAGGGCTCAGTGGAGAGCTTGGGACGTCTTTACGTCCAGGAGATCGTACGACTTCACGGTGTGCCATCGTCTATCGTCTCCGATCGAGATGCTCGTTTCACTTCCCGGCATTGGAAGGGGTTGCAGGAGGCGTTCGGGACGCGGCTCCATCTGAGCACAGCCTTCCACCCTCAGACGGATGGTCAGACGGAGAGGACCATACAGAAACTCGAGGACATGCTCCGTGCATGTGTTCTCGACTTTGGTCGCAGCTGGGAGGACCACCTACCCTTGGTGGAGTTCGCGTACAACAACAGCTACCACTCCACCATCGGGATGGCACCATACGAGGCGTTGTACGGCAGACCCTGCAGATCACCGTTGTGCTGGACAGACCCTGGGGAGTCAGCACTCGTGGGACCAGAGATGGTCCGAGCCACGACAGAGAAGGTCCAGATCATCCAGGAGAGGATGAGGACAGCTCAGAGCCGGCAGAAGTCATATGCTGACAGGAGGCGGAGGCCACTAGAGTTCGAGGATGGCGACCACGTCTTTTTGCGTGTCTCACCTCGACGTGGTTTACGGAGATTTGGCCGAGGCGGCAAGTTGTCTCCACGCTTCATCGGGCCTTTCCAGGTCCTCAGCAGGATAGGAGAGGTGGCTTATCGCCTGGCTCTACCACCTCAGTTGCACCGGGTGCACGACGTCTTCCACGTGTCTCAGCTGAGGAGATACGTGCACGACCCGACGCACATCATCGACTTTGGGGAGCTGGACGTGGACGATGGGGCAACTTTTGCGGAGGTCCCAGTGGAGATCGAGGATCGACAGGAGCGGGTCCTACGTGGGCGGTCGATTCCTCTTGTGCGCGTCAGATGGCAGCACGGGAACCTCCAGGAGAGCACTTGGGAGCGGGAGGCTCAGATGCGTGCTCAGTACCCCCATTTGTTCCCCTAGTTTTTTCATGTATCTTTACGGGGACGTAAAGCCCTGAGGTGGGAGTAATGTAAAGACCCGCAAATTTCAAGGAAATTTTTTTCTTAATTTTCTTTGGAATTTTACAAGAGCGCAGCTTCAGACGGCACCTGATTCCGAGGCCCGGTGTGCCCGGAATCAATTTCCGAAGTTTGGCTCGGGTACGTTCAGTGAACGGACGAGCGGGTTTTTCTAGCTTTTGAACCGGTGCCCGGAATCAAATTCTGAGGGAACCGATGAAATCACAGCGCCGGTATTTGCTTAGAAACGCCTCTTCCGGAGTTGCGTTTGCTCAGACGTGGTATTTAAATTTTGCGGCTTAAGTCAGAAATAAAATAAAGTTTGTGCGACAACTTTATTTTATTTCACTTAAACTGCTTGGAAGCCACTTAAAGTCACTTAAAGGCGGCTTGAACTGAGTTGAACTGGATAGGATGCTATCCAGAAATATCCTACCCCTTGGTAGGATATTTGTGCGGTGGGACCCGCACGAGCCCCGCCGTTTCTTTCGCTAAGTAACGCACCCGCGAAAACCCGTCAAAGTAACTGAAAAGTCAACCGACGCGTTTTCTTTAATTCTTAACAGACCATTTAATTGGGCGGTTTATTTCGTGAATTAAATGGACTGTTTCTTCGTGAATTAATTGGGTCGTTACTTATGCGTTTTACGTTTGTTGGCAAAATAATAAAATAGACAAACTTGTCTATTTTGGAGGATTGCTATCGTTGTGCAATTCCTCTGAGCCTCCACTCTCCCCCCGAAGAACGCGAAGAACGCGAAGAACGCGAAGAACGCCGGCGACCGGAATTCGACGACGCACGCCGAGATCTGCGACGTCGACGAGCCCTACCCGCGACGTTCTTCGGCGACGCCTCTTCTTCTGCGGCCGATCCTCGTTCGGCAACAAAGGTGAGAATCGAATATTTTATTTCTCACTTTTTAATTTCAATAACAACGGATTTAATTAATTAAATCTGTTTGTTCTTGATCCGGAGATTGGCGACGCGACGCCGGATACCGCGACGACGCGACGATCTCCTTCTTCCGCGACGAGCGATTCCGCGACGACCTCTCGTCCGACGACGACTTTGAGGTAGGGATTTATTTTGGAAAAGTTACCCCTTTTAAATTTTCTCGTGAACGTTCTTGAAAATTTAAAAAGCCGGTTTCAAGCGAACAATTTTATCTTTAAATAAAATTGTTGGATCATGTGTTGATCATCTTATTTCTTTTCTCCCGTTGTTTATGATTAACGCGGAGGGAGCGGGTCTAACGAACAAGACCCGGCAACCCTCCGCCGATCTTCCCTTTTTGTGCGGATTTGGCGGACGACGACGAACCTGGCGGCAAGGGCAATCCGTTGTTTCCGCAGTGAAGATCGTCCCCCGGGAGGAGCAACGACGCAGACGGGAAAGGAAACGGGCCACCGGAGCAACTCCGGCGGCGCCGGCGACCGGAGGCGGCGGCGCCCGGCGCGCCGCCGTGGAGATCTTCCGCCACGGCGGAAGCCGCGGCGGCGGCGGCCGGTTCCGCGGCCGCGCGGAACCGGGAACGGACGCGGCGGCCCGGCCGCGTCCGCGTGACAGGCGGCCCCCCCGCGGGGGCCGCGTTTCTCCAAATGTCGCGGGTCAAACCCGCGGCGGCGGCCTGCTCGGCCGCTCGGCCGAAGCCGAGCCGGCCGGTCCGGTCGGCCGGGCCGCGCCCAGGCCGGACCGGACCCGGCCGAGCCGGTTCGGGCCGGCCCGGACCCGGCCGAGCCGGTTCGGGCCGGCCCGGTTCGGGCCGACCCGGTTCGGCCGACCCCAGGGGGGTTCGGGCCGGGTCGCCCCGGGCCCAGAACCCCCGTTTTCGGGCCCTCTTCGGTCTTTCGCCCATATCTTGGGCCTGGGACCTCCGATTGACGAACCGTCAGCGGCTACGCGATCCTTGGATCAAGACGGTCGTTTCGGTATATTATACTCAAGGTTTCGGAAGACTTTGGGTTCGGCCGGGTTGGTTCGTACACGAAACCAACCGGGCCCTCGGAGCGGAAACGCTCATAACTTGAGCTACGGACGTCCGATCGACGTACCGTCAGCTGTGGTAGTTTCTTCTAAGTGAGACGGAACTTTTGGCATGCTCCGCCCGAGGATCGGATACAGGCGGAGTACGGTCGGGTTGGTTTTGCCCTAAAAACCAACCGGGCCCCTGGGACGAAAATGCCAATAACTCTCAGACCGGGCGTCCGTTTGACGCGCCGTCTGTCGCGTTGAGATCCTGTTGTCGATACGGAACTTTTGGATACATCAACTTCGGACTACGTGTCAGTTGATGTATCAGCCTCTCGGCTCGTGGAGCGGACCCTCCTAAACGAGCTCGCTTTGTGCGGGAACCCTAGCGCTGGCTGTGACTTCGACGACAGAGCAGAGATCCTTCGTGGACTGCGACGACGACAGAGCAGAGATCCTCCGTGGACTGCGACGACGACAGAGCAGAGATCCTCCGTGGACTGCGACGACGACAGAGCAGAGATCCTCCGTGGACTGCGACGACGGCAGAGCAGAGATCCTTCGTGGACTGCGGCGACGACTGTGCAGAGATCCTCAGTGGACTGCGTCGACTACTGCACTCAGCGATCCTACGTGGATCAGTGCTACAGGTTCTGTGTGAGCCCGATCCTATGTGGGTCCTTACTACCGGTTCTGTGTGAGCCACTGCCTACAGGTTCTGTGTGAGCCCGATCCTGTGTGGGTCTTCTGCGGGGGTTAGTACCTATCGATCCTTTGTGGGTCCGACGACTTAGATGGATCAGTGATCATCTTTGACGTCATCTGAAAAAGTATACCTGGTTGAGCTGAATCTTATGTTACTCTCCTTTGTGGATTGTGTTGAACTATCCTATGTGGATTTACTATTTACTCTCCTTGTGGATTTGAGTCTTGCTTTCCTTTGTGGATTGAGTTGTTCTTGAGCTCGTGAGCAGAGCTAGAATTGGGGACTTAGGTATATGTATGGGCATATACCTAAGTCGAGTCAGATGTTACTTCGTGATTGCATCTTTCTTTTGTGCTATATCCTTTGTGGATTTCAGGAGACCTTCGGGGGTCTCGGGGTCCTTACTGAGTAGCTTGTACTCACCCCTGCACGGGCTATGCCCGCACCTTGTTGTGTTGGTTGCAGACGACGGACAGCGCTGATCACGGTTGGGCGTGGAGCAGGACGGTACCTGGAGGTGGACCACTGGGCGGGACGTGCTCGGAGCGGACGTGGGACCCGAGGAGCCTGGAGGCTATCTGTACCCACCCTTCAGGTGGGATTGCCAGTGGACGACACGAGGCCGCCGTCTTTTCTTCAGTTGTTGTACTTTACTTTTCAGTTGTACTTTACAGTTGGGCTTGTATTTCCGGCCCCTTTACTTTTCTGCACTTTACTTTCTGCTTGCTGACTATGTGTGGTTGTTACTTATAAAGGCAATGTCTTCCCTGTTTACTGGGATTTTACGCCTTGGTGCTAGTCGCCAGCCCCTGGCCTATGGAAGGCGGGCTTGGGGTAGTCACGGCACGGGCCCCGAGGACGGTTCGTGACAGGTTCATGGAATAAAGGTATGGTTCATTTTACATAAAGATGAGATACGTTCACATTTATAAATTTTGAACTTCACCGATGAGGTTCAACCATATATATCATTTAATATTTCGTAATTAAAGGTATGGTATCTGAAAAGAAATGATAAGTAGTTGAAGACTGAGAATTAAATTTTTAATGTTTTATAGTGTAAAGAGAAATTCATCATAGATATATTTACTACAAGAACATTGAAATGCTTCTCAAGGAGACCATCTCATAATGTAATCACATAGACTAATTTCTATATTAATGGATCAACATTTTAAACAAAAAATAACGATGACATGTGAACCATCCAAGATATTACTGTAATTTTCATTTCTCAATCCATTAATTTTTTAGCGCAAAAGATAAAAACCCAATTTCTAAAATAATGGAATATTTTAAAGAACATGAAAATATAAAAGAAATTGGTTATATAATTTTTTTGTCACATTATTTATTTATAATTGGGTTAATACTAAATTTTCTTTCAAACATGATAGTTATTGGTTTGCATTGGTTGATTTGAAAATATTTATTTTCAAATAGAAATAAGTTTCCTTGTTGACACATAAAAAAAAAATATATTTTTTCATTGATCTATCAAATGATCATTGGTCTATCATCTTTTAGGGTAAAATAATTCATTTGGATGATGAAGATAATGATGATGTCATGGATATATATGAGTCTTATTTATTTATTTCATGATTTTAAGATGATGATAATAACTATAATGCAGACATAGTCTAAGCTGTACGAAATGATCACAAAGAAGGGATATTGGAAAATACTAAATTAATCCCCAAATTATTCTAGTAAATATTTATATTTTATCTCTTTTTTAAAATTTAGGTTCGTAATAATAAATTTTTTTAATTTTTAATTCATAATTATATATATTTGATTAATTATATGTTTTTAGTCCAAAATTTTATATTCTATAGTTGTGGTTAAATATTGATTGATTAAAAAACATGTCATAAATCATCATGTTTTGGTTAAATTTATGCAGAAAAAACACACTCTTCATGAAATGTGATTTTTAAATATATATATGTTTTAATAATTTTAGAATTATAGTTTATAAATTGCAGTTTAGTTTCCATATTTTTTTTCAAGAATCATCAACCCATTTTTTTAAAACATGTATATGTCTGACACTATTTTATTTTCCATGCATATCTATCTTATCTATGTTTTTAGATATTCAATATTTTAATAATATAAATACACATAGTATATCTTAAAATTTTCCTATTTCAATAATAGACATTATTTTTGGGCGGAGAAAGAGAGGAGTGATGGCAAGAGGGGGGGTGAATTGCCTTTTTAAAAATTAATTAACAATTTAAAATCAAAGTTGAAAGTGCAGCGGAAAGAAGAGGCAAGACACAAGAATTGATAACGGAGTTCGGCTTAAACCCATGCCTACGTCTCCGCTCCCAACTTAACCGTTGAGAGATTTACTACCGCTTGCTTTTTAATGGTTTTAGCAAGAAACCCACTAGACTTTAAGGTTAGTCTAGAACCTATTACAGCTTGCTTTCGTTGGTTATGCAAGAACACACTTGCTTTTATTGGTTGAGCAAGAACCCACTAGCCTTCTTACAGGTGAAGGCTAGCTCACCTTTGATTCAAGCCTTTTACAAGGTAAGGCTTGACTAACCTCTTCACACCTTGAAGGTAGTGTGAGAACCCAAAAGAGAGGATGAGAGAAAGAGTTGGGGGTTTGTAGGCACAAACCCAAAATGATGCTCAAAATAAATAAAACAATGAAAAACCATAATGGGGAAGTCTTGGGCGCTGGAGGATTGAAGGAGTTGATGAAGGGCGCTCTCAAGCTTCTTTGGTGGTGCTCCTCGGATGTGGAATTGAGTTGGAGCTATTGGAGTTCCTTGGAAGAATCCACCGGAGATTCGCTAAATGATCAACAATGTGTCCGTGGGATTCCGTATAGTTCCGACAATGATCCTTAGGCTTCCGGGGGTTCCTAGTCCTTTATTTATAGAGGGGGAACCCTCATATGGCCGTTAGAGGCCTTTGGAGCCGTTGGAGAGGCTTTCGGAGCCGTTGGAGGCCAAGTGGGCAGGCTGGTCAAAAGCCCAACGGCTAGTTTGACTGCCTCCACCGGCTGACCGGTACAGGGCCACCGGTTGGCCGGTGTGTGCAAAATGGAGGAGGGCTCGGGCTCAGGCTCCACCGGCTGGCCGGTGAGGAGGCCACCGGTTAGCCGGTGCTGAGGCAGTAGCAAACACTGTGTTGTCTGGGTGCCACCGGCTGGCCGGTGCTGAGGCCACCGGTTGGCCGGTGCTGAGGCAGTGGCTCAGCCTTCTGTTCTGGTGCCACCGGCTGGCCGCTGGTGTGACACCGGTTGGCCGGTGGTCTGGACAGAAGGATGCCTTCTGTCCAGGCTCCATCGGCCGGCCGATGGACTTCCATCGGTTGGCCGGTGGATTGAAATTCAGTCCACTTTTGGCTTCTTCTTGGCCTAATTCCTTGGCCACCTTTTGCCTATCAACACAAACACTTTAAAACAAGATTAGAAACATAAGAGGGTGATTGTGATCATGAAAATTAAACCACGAGGGGTTCGAGAGGTACAACAATCTCCCCCTATTTTGATGATCACAATCACCAAAACATACAATGTAAAAATGAAATGAGAGGCATGCTTTAAAGAATAAGATGACAAGTAAAGTAAAGCATGAGAGAAAGATTCCCCCAATCAACCAAGAATTTCTCCCCCGTTGTGATTATCAAAATAGCACGGGGAATAAAACATGATTGAGGGACAGAATTGAAAAACAAGATAGAGATTTGAAAACGAATTGAAATTTTTGAAATTTGAATTGAAAGTTTTGAATCGAAAATTTTGATTTGAAAGCTTTGAAATGAAAATTGAATAACAGTTTGAATTTAAAGTTTGAAATGAAAAATTGAATAACAGTTTGAATTGAAAGTTTGAAATGAAAAATTGAATTGAAATCAATTAACAAAAATGAAGAAATTTTGAAAGTGAAAGTTTTGAATTGAAAAATAAAACGCCAAAAGATCTAAACGATCCTAACTCCCCCTAAATAAAAACAACAAATCACCGGGGAGTGGTTTTGGAAACCGAGACAAATTTTGGCCCGGAGAGACTCGCTAAAAGGGATTTTTCAATCCACACTTGTCTAGTGGCGGGTCTTCTCCTAAAAAATTCATCATTAAAAGAAATAGTTTTGGGCCTACCATACCGGGCATTTTTGCAATCGCACTGATAAATTAAGTGCCCGGGTTTTTTGCAATAATTACAAAATTTAAATTGGGAGCTCCCCCTTAAAAAATTGTAGGTGAATGGGAAGAGGAAGCTTGCTTGGAATAGCCAAGACCTTGGGTGGTTCTAGAAATGTGTTGGGAACCTAGCAAATTGTTCAAATTTTGTTCCCCTTGGGTGAATTTGGAAAGGGATTCCCTTAAATCCTTGATAGTTGATTCCATGGAATCAATATCGGGAAGGTTTTGGATTTTTAGGGTCAACTGTTCCTTCTATTTGAGAAGTTGTTCTTTTTCGGAAGAGAGTTTTTTGAAATTATTTTTTAAAGAAACAAATTTGGAAGAAAGTTCGTGAAAACCTTCCTCCAATTGATCTCTTGCATGTTGGAGATCCTCATAAGATAAATGATTGAAACAATTTGAATTTGAAGAACAAGAGGACGAGGAGTCGGAAGATGTTACCTCATGAAATGCCATTAGGCATTTGTTACCGTTGTCGCTTGAGGAGGAGTAGGAGGATGTGGAGCTATCACTCCATGTGGCTTTGAATTCCTCTTTCTTCTCCTTTTGCTTGTCCTTTTTCTTGTTGAGTGGACAATCGGGCTTGTAATGGCCTTTATCGCCACACCCGTAACATGTTACCTTGGGCTCGGATTTTTCGTTGGGTTGAGCCTTGCGGGATTTCTTCTTCTTGTGCTTCTTCATGAACTTGTGCATCTTGCGGGAAAGATTCTCCATTTCTGAATCGCCGCTTGATGAGGAAGACGATGAGGAGGAGGAGCTTTCTTCTTGTTGAACTTTGAAGGCGAGGTTCTTTGGAATTTTGATCGGTTTGCCATCCTTTTCAGCTTGCCTCCTCATGGTGATTTCGTATGTCATGAGGTATCCGATGAGATCTTCTACCGGCATGTTCTTGATGTCCTTGGCTTCTTGAATTGCCATCACCTTTGGTGCCCATGAGCTTGGTAAGATCCAAAGGATATTTTTTACCATAGTTTCTGCAGAAACATCATCACCAAGGGACTTTCTCCCATTGCAAACATCAGTAAAACGAGTAAACATTTCAGAAATAGATTCAGATGGATGCATGGAAAAAGACTCAAAATCTTGACGGAACATGTCCAATCGAGTATCCTTGACTTTGTTGGTCCCCTCATGGGTAACCTCTAATAGTTTCCAGATTTCATGTGATGAGGTGCATGTGGAAACTCGATTGAACTCATTACGATCAAAGCCGCAATGAAGAGCATTCATGGCTTTGCCATCAAGCTCTAAATTTTTGATGTCGGCTTGAGTCCATTTGGATTCATCAGGGGAAGAGAGAGAATAACCATGCATGACAATTTTATAAATAGGATAACCTATACTTCTAAGAAAAGTAGTCATGCGGTTTTTCCAATAAGTATAGTCGGTTGCATCAAAAAATGGAGCACGACCCAAAGAGTAGCCTTCGGGGGCGTAAGAGGATGAAGCCATCACAATGGATCTTTGAATTTGTAACCGGTTAGGGTATTACACAAATTTTGCCTCTGATACCAATTGTTGGGCGGAGAAAGAGAGGAGTGATGGCAAGAGGGGGGGGGGTGAATTGCCTTTTTAAAAATTAATTAACAATTTAAAATCAAAGTTGAAAGTGCAGCGGAAAGAAGAGGCAAGACACAAGAATTGATAACAGATTTCGGCTTAAACCCAAGCCTACGTCTCCGCTCCCAACTTAACCGTTGAGAGATTTACTACCGCTTGCTTTTTAATGGTTTTAGCAAGAAACCCACTAGACTTTAAGGTTAGTCTAGAACCTATTACAGCTTGCTTTTGTTGGTTATGCAAGAACCCACTTGCTTTTATTGGTTGAGAAAGAACCCACTAGCCTTCTTACAGGTGAAGGCTAGATCACCTTTGATTCAAGCCTTTTACAAGGTAAGGCTTGACTAACCTCTTCACACCTTGAAGGTGGTGTGAGAACCCAAAAGATAGGATGAGAGAAAGAGTTGGGGGTTTGTAGGAACAAACCCAAAATGATGCTCAAAATAAATAAAACAATGAAAAACCGTAATGGGGAAGTCTTGGGCACCGGAGGATTGAAGTAGTTGATGAAGGGCGCTCCCAAGCTTCTTTGGTGGTGCTCCTCGGATGTGGAATTGAGTTGGAGCTATTGGAGTTCCTTGGAAGAATCCACCGGAGATTCGCCAAATGATCAACAATGTGTCCGTGGGCTTCCGTATAGTTCCGACAATGATCCTTAGGCTTCCGGGGGTTCCTAGTCCTTTATTTATAGAGGGGGAACCCTCATATGGCCGTTAGAGGCCTTTGGAGCCGTTGGAGAGGCTTTCGGAGCCATTGGAGGCCAAGTGGGCAGGCTGGTCAAAAGCCCAACGGCTAGTTTGACTGCCTCCACCGGCTGACCGGTACAGGGCCACCGGTTGGCCGGTGTGTGAAAAATGGAGGAGGGCTCGGGCTCAGGCTCCACCGGCTGGCCGGTGAGGAGGCCACCGGTTGGCCGGTGCTGAGGCAGTAGCAAACACTGTGCTGTCTGGGTGCCACCGGCTGGCCGGTGCTGAGGCAGTGGCTCAGCCTTCTGTTCTGGGTGCCACCGGCTGGCCGCTGGTGTGACACCAGTTGGCCGGTGGTCTGGACAGAAGGATGCCTTCTGTCCAGGCTCCATCGGCCGGCCGATGGACTTCCATCGGTTGGCCGGTGGACTGAAATTCAGTCCACCTTTGGCTTCTTCTTGGCCTAATTCCTTGGCCACCTTTTGCCTATCAACACAAACACTTTAAAACAAGATTAGAAACATAAGAGGGTGATTGTGATCATGAAAATTAAACCACGAGGGGTTCGAGAGGTACAACAATTATGAAAGAGGATCATTTAGAGTGGTGTTTGTTTTTTTTAAAAAATATTCATTAATTTATTTGTTTTACAAAATAAAACATAGAATATTTAGAGAAGTTATCATCGGACAACTGATGCTCCTCTTAAAGAGGTTCTATTTCTTTTATTTATAGAGAAATAAATGTGTAGAGTTTGTAAATGTGGAATTACATAATTACCAAGACAATTACATTCTCTTGAATACTAAATATTACATATTACTTTTAATGAATATAAAATCTCTTTTGTATTAAATAAAATTACTTTTACCTGTTATATTTCACTGAAGATTCATAACAGTATTAGAATTTTATATCATGATTGAAATTCCATCAACATGTTGGCCAGAGAAAATATGTGGGGGCCTATAATGGTAAAATGGCTCAATTAATTTGTTTTTAACCAATTTTTCATATATTATATATTTTATATGACTAATATTTAATTCATTTTATTATATATGAAATTTATTTTTGAAAATAAAAAAAATTTGGTGGAAGTATGATGTAGTGATTTTAAATCATAATTAATAATATATATATATATTTGGTAGGCTACAGAATGAAAAACCATATATCAAATATGAGTTTTTATAAGTAGATACATGGAGGAAATTTGGAAATAGCCGACATGATGAATCATTTATGGAAATATACTTATTTTATATTGTAAAATTTCTCATATATTAATATTTTTTCTATTAGTTTATTTTTTAACCAGATTCTAGGAGATATCATTAAGAGGTCTAGTGGTAGAATATATACCATCGTACACTTTCATATGAAGGGTATCATTTATAAGAGGAGAAAATGATGGAAAAAATGTTTGATGTATTAAGATCTCTTCTATTAGTGGTTTAATGGAGGTCTAGTTCAGCCCTCCTTCTCCCCCACTATACATGAAAAATGGAAAAACTCTAGAAGAACAAAAAAATAGTATATTACATAGAATTCTATGTGTGTTGATGAGAAATTATCAAAAATTAGTTTTTATTTTCCATGAATGTTAGTGTTTTTAAATTTAAAAACATAATTTTTTATTTTTTATTTTTTATTTTAGTATGTACATCAGAAGAAAGAGATTCATGAAACTCTTATCCTCGGGGGTAGTATAAAAATCCCAGTTGCTGATTTAAAAAATTATGAACACCATGATCACATATGAGAATATTAATCAAGTGTTAGTATTAAGAATTTTTATGGACATAATATTAATGAATTAAGAAACCTGGAAATAGATTCCTTAAAAGAAAAGTTGAAATGTCTAAAATATTTAATAAGAGAAAAAATTCAATCAAATGTCTAGTCATTGTTTGAACAATTGATGAGACAGTCACAACTCGTGTAGGTCATAGAGCATTTCCAGTCGACCCATCCCTTATAGATGACACATCATGTCTGACCTTCCTTTCTAGACTACATACCCAGTAATCCTACACAGATCCTCCACCTTCTTGTTCAGACCTGTCCGTATACATTGAGTTGTATACTAGAGATACTAATGTATATATTGTAGTTTATAGAGTCATTCATCTTTTTGGGATTCTGTACATCATATTCCTATGCAATTGAATTAGGTAATAATATAAACAAATTATATTATTGATCGAAATAGTATCATATCATTACCAATCAAGGAGGTTACTGGTGTTTCGGATTCTATGTGTCATTTTTTACATTGTCTATTTAGCCATCTCCATTAGGTATGTGTTGTTTTTTTAAACACTATTTATATTAGATTAAAAATATATTATACATTTTTATTAATTTTATTTAATTCAGCACTATATAATATCATAAGATTCGGTATAAAAAAATAAAAAAAAATTTAGGAAATAATAAAATCATATACATATGAAGTTTCAGAGGGGCTATAAAGATTAAATAAGGATTCATCTTTATGAGAAAATAATTATGAGTTTTGGATTACATATGATATATATATAATGGAATATCTGTAAAGAATATTCAAAAAATATAT
The DNA here is from genome assembly GCA_963277665.1 of Viscum album. NCBI lineage: Eukaryota > Viridiplantae > Streptophyta > Magnoliopsida > Santalales > Viscaceae > Viscum > Viscum album. Next base: position 243,333,004 of record OY728162.1, read on the forward strand.
CATAGATCTTATTAGTTTTTGATAATATCTATGTGACTATGTTGTCATTGTTGTTTTATGAATGTAAATTTATGATTCAATTTTTCATTCCTTCCCGAAATAATGATGATTTTCATTGACTTACTATATTACCTATTTAAGTATGTATCTATAAATTATTCATATTCATAGTGAGACCAATTTTATTTATGTTCTTATTGATCCATAATTAATTTCAAAGGATATACATTATGTGACTACTATTTACAGAGTTTCATATATATGTGATATATTCTCAAATATGGAGATCGAGTGCCTATTTTATCTATTCCATTATTTGTAATAACACATAGATAATTATGAACTGATATTCAGTATAATATAATTAATTTTGATCATTTTATATTTTAGAGTTTATTGGATGTTAGTAATATTCTTCCAAAATGAACAATATAATATTGGAGTTGTTATCTATTAGTTTATTTTTGTAAATAAATAAAAATTATTTAGAGAAGTATTTTCCAAGGAGTTTATTGTTTTTAATTTTAATTATTTATACATGTTTTCTTAGTTTACATATATATATATATATATATATATTTATATTTATATTATGGTCATGAAATTTTTTTAGCAAAGAGATGTTGTCGATAAATAATCCAAATCAAATAAATTATGTTGAAGTGAAAGTAATTATTTCTATATTTTATTATAATTAGTTTTTTATATATATTTGTTAGATATTATTTATAATTTAACATTTTATAATCCCAGTGTCAATATCAAAAAGGATATATGGGATTTGGTAACTATATATTAAGATTCATGTATGAGATAATTAAAATTGGGGTGATAAATGAATTTGATATAGTTAGATATATTAATTATTTTTTGTTTTATCTAAAAATAGTGTGTTTTTTTAATCTAATAAAATTCTTATAAATATTGAATTTAAATTATACTGCATCATATACAAGTGAAGAAATTTCCCATCTTTTTAGGTTTTTTTATAAACATTTTCTTATATATTATTGTGATTTATATTTATAGGCACATCAATTTTAATTAATATTTAAAAATGGAGTAGTGAGAAAATCATTTTATTTTTTAATTTTTTATATATTTTTTAGTTTTTGCGGTATTATTTATTTTATCAAAGGATAATGATTTATAAAAAAAATATCAACACTAAAAAAATCACTAAATTTTCTATTATGTTTCATTTAGTTAATGTTTTACCAATGTGAAATTATACACATACATTTTTTATAAATTTTTTATTTTTTGTTTGTTTTTATAGTTTTCATATGTATCATGTTTTTCTCATTTACACATGGTGTATTTATTAAACCCATGGTAATAATTTTTTATGAATTAACACCATAAATAATAACATTTTTCAACTCAAATTATACATGGTTTTAACTTCGAAAAAATGTACTTTTCCATTATCAGGATATCTAACATATTTTTATTTATTATAAACGTATATTACCAAACATATTGTCGAAAACTATAAAAAATTATTTTTTTGACATCCCTGTGTCAACCGTCAACTTAAACACCAAAACAACATTGTTTTGATTAGAAAAATGTTTCTAAATGAATCATGTTGTGCTGAACACTTACACCTTTGGTTTTTTCTCATATCTATCATCTAACCACTCATTTCACTATTTTTCAAGATCAAATTTTTCAAAAACACACATATTAGTTTCTAAATATTTTAAACAACCATTTTGACATTTTTGTGTGACTCTTTTATAGTGACTTTTGTTTGTAAATAATTATATCATCTTAGAGACCATATATATATGAAAAACTCAACATTATTAAAAAATTTATTTCACATATTCAACACATTAATAAAAAATTTTGTTTTCGGAAACCTATTTTTTAGGTCAAAAACAATTTTTAATAAAAATGGTGTCAAAAAAATTGTTCAACTACAAATAACTATTATCATTGTTTATTTATTTTTTTTACCTGTGAGAATTTAAGTATACTTCTATTGTTTAGATAGCTGAAGATTATTTCAGTTCTTGTACTATAAGTAAGGTTAAAATTTTTGAGGGTGTGCGATAGGATTAAATAAGGATGTTTCATGTAGTATATTATCTATACTAATGTATTTTTTTTCTTTAGGTATATTTGTTATGTAGTGTATTCTATTTAAATTGGATTTACATATTTTCAGATTATGGTATATTTATTTGTATAATGATTATGTTTTTAAAACAATATACAAATTTCAACCATATTTTTTTATAAACCAACATTTCAATAATGGAGAAAGAGTATTTTATTATTAGTTTTCACAGAATCTGATGCCGAAAAATGTCATATTAAGGTTTCATTATCGTAATCTCTAAAAACATACACTAAAACCATAAATAAGGTAATCTTTTAGTTATGGTTTTAAAAATAACTGATAATGAATACATATTTTACGAAAATATACTTAGAAAAATGTAAACTGAAATGATTTTAAAGGTTGCACTTCCGAGTTAGTTTATCAAATAAATGACAATGAGGGGCCAGATTCAACATCAATTATTAGATAAAATGATCCAAAAACAACTAAATGTCATATTTTAGTGTCACTTTTCAAATAAACTGACACTACCACAACTAAAAAATATTTCCATCATCGGTTTTTTTTTAAATCATCATCAACAACCATTTCCTCATTAGCTATTTTTAAACATACACTAAAAAAATCCCTTAACTAGATTTTTAATTGACATTTAGTCATCATTTTTATAGAAAACAATGTAAGAGTTAGTTTCTTTAATGAATTATTTTTCAATTTCTATTAAAATTTGATATCAATATTTTAAAAAATTATTTTAAAATAACATTTTTCACTAGTGGGTAATCCACTATTCACACGACTAACATTGTCTTTTCCCCGATGAAATTGAATGTGAAAATTGAATATATGATTTTATGAATCCAGAGTTATATATTGTTATTAATATCATATATATATATATATATATTGTATATAAATCTCTATTCTTATACATGAGTGAAGGTAATGGAGAAATTAATGACTTCAGTTCGTGGGGAGGTGGTCTATTGTATGCACAAACGGTGATTTCGTAACCCAATTGATAGAACTAAAGATGATTGTAGGTCATTAACTTAACATAATAACATATCAATATATGGGGAATTATTTTTTGATTATATAATCATTAATGAATAATATTTGAACATTTTGGAAGAAGTATTTAAATAAAGAGTCATAGTGAGGAATTTGAACTCTTCTCGGACCACCTCTTTATGATTATACCTATTGTATTCCTAGAAATGATTTATGTCCAGAAAATGATTCTATGAATATGGGGTTGAATTATGGAAGTTATTTATTCATGTATTTCCTAGATAAGGGATTTAATGTGGGAAAATTATAGGAGAAGGGGTGGCCATTTAAATGTGATGTGTGTGGCACACTTGTTATTTAAAAAAAGGTGTACCCGTATTCTTCTCATTATACAGGGGTCCAAAACAGAGTATTATTGAGCCTTATACCATATAATATTTACATATAGACATCTAATAAATTTCATTCAAGTTTGTAGAAAATTTTATCCCTTTTTATTGTTAAACCCTCAATAAACCCATATTTACTGTACCCTCTACAAATAATTTTGTATGTTTTACTACTTATTATAGTAAAAATTCAATTTTACCATATTATATAATATAAAATATTATAATTAAAATTAATGAAGAGTTATTTTTTCAAATTATATTCATGTAATTTGAAAAAAAAAATTAAAATTACTCCCAAATACATGACAAGAAAGCAGGTTTTCAAAGAAAAAATGTCCAAAAGTTTATAATACTTTTATATCAAAATTAAATAAAAAAAATTAAAATATACTAATTTTGAATAAGATATATATATATATAAATGAAATTTTTGTAATTTCTAACCAATTTAAAATATAATTAAAACATATAAATAATTAAAATAAAAATTTTGTTTTTAATTAAAAATTCATTATATTTCACTATACATTGGAAAATTAAACAAAGTAGTAAAATTCAAAAATTTCTTCCTAAGATAATTTTGATACCATGATTTAACAAATAAATAAAATTTTATAAATTATATTTTAAAAAATTATTAAAAAATATATTTTAAATTATGTAGACAATGTGTGACGAAATCACAATTTAGGGGAAATTTAGTTTTTTTCAGAAAATATTTCTTTTTCATCCTAATTATTCTTATTTATTTCAACTAAAATAATAAAAAAAATTCCAGTGAAAATTTAATATTTTTTATAATTTATTTAGACATATTCATACCCACTAATTTAATGGCTGTGATAAAATGGTCGTGTTTACATAATATTTTAAAAAGTATTGTGTTTTGTTTATAACCATTTTTGTGTGCATCGGATGCTCTGAGAAAAACTAAAAACATATTAAGAAAGAAATATTTTTTAATTTATTTGGGTCTTACACAGGGTGTTAGATAAAATATTAGTAATTATCACGTGATAATGATAATCAATATTTCATGATATAGATGTCAAATAAATGGTTGAGTATGTGATCACATATGTTTTATGCTATATTATTATAGAATCTTGTTATTTATTATGTAATTTGACATCTATTTGGAAATTGTTTTGTTATTAATTTTATAACATGGTTTAATATAGTTGAAGAAATAAATAATGTAAAGATTGGGTTTTTAGGTAAACAATATAGAGGCCTAATTAATTATTCTAAATTCTCTTTGGAACTATTATACATGGAATGATGGTTTAACATGCTTATGGAATTTATAGTTATTATTAAAAAAATTATATTTGTTTCACAGTGGTGTGAAACCAATTCCTAATAATGTGTATAATACATTAATGAATGAATGTTTATTTATATAAGAACGCTATTTGGGGATGAATGAGATCATCCTTATTGCGGGGGGAATAAAAGCCTCATTTCCATGTACATGGTGCCTGTGATTGTGTGATAGGAAATTTTTTGTTTCATGTTTTATGTACTCTTGGGTAATTAGACCATTTGTATTTTTTTATAACATGATATGGCTGGGAACCATGATGAGAAATGGGTTAGGAATATTGGTTGGTAGTGATGGTCGATGAATGAATTAGTGAGATAGGTTGTACTATTTATAATTGGGTAGAAAAGACATTATGGAAATCAGGATGAGTTTAGGAATGGGATTTCATATCAATATCTTAATAATTTCTCAACACATTTCTAATGGCCAGTTTTATTGATGTAATCTATTATTATTTCTAATGACTCGACATAGTTTGACTCTATGTACAATATATTAACCTTTATTGTGTTATCCTAAGGTGATTCATAGATTACCCAGATAATTATAAAATGAAAAATGAATTAACAAATCAACGAATATGGTTAATGATGTTCATAAATTGTTATGACATACTTTATAATTTAAGCAATGAAATATGTTTCCAACAACCCATGGATAAAAATATTTTTTTATTAATCATGGAAACAGTTACATAATAATACCTATTAATGACTAATTAATAATTAAATATGAGAATTGATGTTTGAATGATTATTGAGATATATTCCTTAGTAGTTGATGTTAGGTGTCCTTTGTAATGATAATATATGATTAGTCTATGTCTAGTAATACTCCCATAGTTTGGATATGGGCGATATATTCTTTGTTTTTTTTTTGGAATTCCATATACATCATTACCCATGCCAATTGGGAAACAAAATGTTTTACAGGGGTGTTTCTCAAATATATAAAAGGGGGAGGTATTAGGCGTTTGACTTATCCCTCTATCAAAAACTCCCTTTATCTGTGGTTATGTGTAGGTTATACCAATATATAATGGATTATGATATAGGGTGAATTCCATTCTGGGCTATGATGGCCCTTTGTTTTACAATACATTTATATGTGGACTATGAGAACATTAGGTACAATACATACTTGTATTTGGGTGTAGTGGCTATAACATCCCATAGATATTCTTGTATGATCTACGGTAGCTTGAGGTATAATTTATTTATAGGTATTATGGTAGATTATTTACTACCACTTTGATTTAATTGTGTTAATTATATAACTTCCCTGATGGGATGATGAGATGGATATACTGGCTAATACCACTATGAGAGTTTGGGTCCTAGATGAGACTCGGGTATGAGGATATGAGGACTGAATGACCTCAATTATGATTATACTGATGGAATGTATGAATAGGTGATGGGATGTAACATCCATTTATCATATTTATTTTATTTCTCATTACATTATTCTTATTCCTCTTTCTTTTGTTGTGTCTTGGGACACTCGATGATGCAGAGAATTTTACAGGGGAAATGACCTAAATTTTAAGAAAGTAGGTTTGTTTGAATTAATTATTTCCAGGTATAATTTTTTTAATTTATTTGTGGATTTTTTCTATGTTCGAAGAATACTAGAGTTTGTTTTTGGTATTTTGAGCTAAATATTGTATTTTCAATACATACAAAATGAATTAATGTCATGTAATGTGTTTAAACATCAAGTATTGATCATTAGTTAGAAGTTATGAACCGCTACAAGGCATGACAAGATTATACATAATGTAAAATGTTTACACATTGTGTAATGGGTTTCAAGAATATGTCATGAATATGTACAAGGTTTGAATATTTCATTTCATGAATGAAAAGTTCACATCATGTAATAGTTAAAATCATATTTCTAATAAAAAATTGATCGGTGTTTTCTATATATTTGGATTTCATGGATTAAATGTTGTGAAAATGGGTTTCATGTAATGTAAATCATGTTATATGGGATATAAGGTACTACACAATTGATATGTTTTTTATTATCCCACAAATCCCTCCCCTCAAAAACAAGGAGTTCACCCAAAAAATTTTGGAGACCTCTTCTCATTCAGGATCATTTCGTTCACTGATTTATCATCATTACAGTTATTGTGTGATTATATGGGATGGTTTTCTTTCTATTTATTCACTTAATTTAACCAATATATCACTATTAAAATTCATTTATATATAATTTAGTATGTGGTGTTGATTATTCTTGATTCTTACCATATCTAATGAGTGATCTTTATTCAGAAGTTAACCCTTGTATTGGTTGTGGTGTTGTGTGTGAGTTTCTTTGAGGTAGGTTCTGATCAATCCTCTTCACTAACACTTTTTTGAAATTTAATTTATTTTGAGATGTAAGGATTTATTATAGATCCTCTATTGTTTTCCTTGCATTCTTTTCTGTTAGTGTATACTATTTTGGGTGTGTCCATCCCTAGTTTGAGGTAGGTGGATATGTCTCTAAAATATGTTGGATGAACTGAATTTCTCTAGTTTTTTATATTGTTTTATAAAATAAATATAATGATTTATTTATGGATGTGCATGTGTAGAAAATATATTTTTCATAAAATATGTTTATCCCTAGTTTCTAAAAAATACAAGGATGTTTTCAATGCAATGTGAGAATGATTTCTAAAATACTCTTCAATGAATGGTTTTGATGATTTTATTGGGAACGTAGAGCACAAGGGAATCCGTTGGTAAATAGGTGGATGGTTTATCTTAGTGATATAGTCTATGATCACTCATGGTGTGTTCCTCTATTCTATACTCCCATTTTTATTGGTAATTGATACTGAAATTGTTGGGTGGGATTCACTTATGTGTTGCTTATCTACTACATTGGCATCTGTTCTGAGAAAATGATTGTGCACTAGTATTTTCTTATAGTATGATTAGTCTGGTATTAGAAACTATAGTGACCTTAGAGTGATATTATTTGTGATTTTCAAATGTAATGATTTATCTTTTACTACCATGGTTTTTACAATATGTGATATATTTTTTCTTTTATATTAAAAGACTTGTTTTATGTAAATGAATTTATATAATCTTTTTTACATGTATTTATTTGGAAATATAGAAAATTTGAAAATTATATGTTTGTTTATGATATTGATATAAAAAATAATTAAATTTTAATATAACATTATTTTCAATAATTTTGATAATTTTATGATTATAGAATAGGGAATTTTTCTGGAATACCTAGGTAGGATCCAACTGTCCCTCTTATCTCCCACCCTACACACCCCTTCGACAGTGGGTGACCTTTTTCTGACATAAAATGCATGGAAAGGCATAGTTCCATAGTGAGGCGGTGAGGTTTATGTTATCTATTACTTGGAATTTGGTGGTGAGACTGTGTGAGTTTCCCATGCAATCACATGGAGTCGTTAGATTTTCAATTACAGGTGTCCTTTAATGTTGGATTTATAGATAGATATTTTCTAATATCTTTTAAAATGTATTGTTTTCACTATCTTCTTTTATTTTTTCATGATTTTATCTATTGTCTTGTATATTCTTGTTTTTTATGTGTATATATTCCATGTTTCGTATTTAGGATTAGGTTTAATCATTCCCTATAGTTATTTTTGGATTCTTAGGTGCTAGTTTCCAGCTTATGAAAACCAAGAATTCCCTGCAAGTATGTTGAAATTTGGGTCGTGTACCAGTTTGATAGGGTATATGTGTTAGGTTCAACATAGTTTGCTATCAGATGAGGTCTATCGTCAACATTCATTATCATGGCTTGTCTGGTAGACTGGATATATGAATTTCCATACGTGATAAATAGGCTGGGTGAGTTCTTAAATTTCTCTTTTGATGAAATAACTCATGTTACTAAGGGATGTTGGTATGTGTGTCTCCTATTATTTATTTCATAAATATAATATCAAATTTTTTATTATGGTTTAATAGTTTTAAATGATATAATAAAGCTTTATGACTATTTATACTGATTCAGTGGGGAGAAATATGCCTCTGTGATTAGTTCTATGGGTTTCACAGAAGGGTACAGTCGATTCTCTTTAAGGGAATCCACAAATAGATTAGAATCATCTCGAGTTTATTATGTGTGAACATATTATTGTCGGTCAAAATATACCACATTTGTAGAACATAATTTTTGAGGTACAACCTAAAGTTTGTGGACACATGGATTGATGATAAGATTTAATGCATGACAATCCACCATCCATTAAAGGTATGATTGATCCTTAAAAGGAGAAGGACTAACTAAAAAAGATATATTATAGCATTGAATTCATTAATTCAAATGAGGGTATAAAGTTGATGTGTTGGTCGTTCAAACATTAGAATTCTAGTAAGCAGTATTGGGATTTTATAATACATGTGGATAGGTAGGCGGTCTTTGAATAGAAGGGATTTAAGACCCTTCACTTCGAGTTGTTTTATATGGATCCACTGGTGGTAGAAAAGTCTCTAGAGTTTATCTTTTATTAGTAGTGTGAGGCTTTTAATACCAGTGTAAACAAATAATTTTGTTTAGTAGGTTCCTTATTCAACATTGTTAGTAACGAATAATCATCTAAATACTCTAAAATACATGTCGAGTTTGTGATTAGATATCTGGTTGCTGGTATTTATGTTGTATATTTCAGCCTACATGGATATTTTGTATAGATAGATAATAGAAGGGATTAATGTGAAAGGAAATATTAAATATTATTCCTCTTCCCTTATATCTTATTGTTGATTTAGTTTTATGTAAGTGGAATATGAATTGGAAATATCATCACAAGAGGAGTGGAGGTGGTTCTCCGTGGAAGTTCTCCTCTACATCTTCAATTATATCTAGTAGTGTGGTGCAAACTTACTATTAGTGTGGCATGGTACAACATGCCTGGGGTTATTTTCCTTCACCAATGAAGATGTGTAATAGTTATGGAAGTCATGTCAATATATATGGTTTCTTCTAGGCCATGTCTATTCTTGGATATGGTCAGGGAATGTCAGATGCAATGCTATAAAGTATAGTTAGATTCATGAAAGAATACATGTCTTTATCCTCATGTGTTATGAGTGAAGTACCTTCATATAGTAAATGAATTTCTAGGGGAGTTCGATTTGGGTGCAGGGAAAGGTAGAGGTACCATCATTTTTACATATTCAATAGTGATTTATTTATTTAATACTGGTGCTTACCACTCATTTATATCTAGATATTTTGTTGATATGATTTAATTATATAATGGAAATAATGTCATTTGATATATATTTTGAAGAACCTCTTGTAAAGTGAAAAGTATTGGGGGTTTTTGTTACCTTATTATTATCTATTAATAGGTGATGCAAGGTTAGTTTGGGATATCCACATTAATGATCTAGATATTCCTGATGTCTTCATCAGTATTCATTATCTACTCACTCAACATATGGATGTTTATTATTATCATCATTGCTCCTCATTCCAAATTAGTGATGAGATATCAAGGGTTTTTCAGGGATACTGGGATCTAATTAATTTTTATGAAGGACCCCCACCTAGAGATCAAGAGTTTATTGTATCCAATAGGAGTTGATCATGAAGACGTCTCTTTTTTTGTTTATATTCCTACTTTTGTATTGGATTTTCAATCCATTTTCAAGATTATTTAATGGTTATACAATAGAGAGATATATGTAGGATCTATAATTTACCTATTTCTATGCACAAAGATAATTAAAATACCATCTTTTGATATAGAACTTGGGAAAATAAATGAGATCATGATTCTTTTATATGACTTTCTATATAATGGATTTGTTCTCTTGAGTGTTTCACTAAGGGATTCACTTGTGTTATTTTCCCTGAATGAAGTTGGTTCTCTCTGATTGTGTGTGGATTATCAGATGTTGAACTTGATAATGGTTATGTACAAGGTTCATCTCCGATATGTGGATGCTTTTTTGGATTATATAAATGCGGAAAAGTGGTTTTCGAAGACCGTTCTCTGGTCAGGTAATCATCAGCTCAGAGATTAGTAGAATAATATAATAAAAACAGATCAAAGGAGAAGGTATGTCCATTATGAATATCTTGTGATTTAATTTGGTATGATTAAATCTCCTACGCTTTTTAGATATTTTATGACTCATATATTCCATGTGTAATACCCCATAATTTATTTTATTTATATTTTTATATTTATCCACATTGACTGATTTCACTTAAATGAATAATGAAATTTTATCATTTGATAATTATATTTGAAAATTTGAAATGGTGGGAATTAAAATTATTATCAACATTTTGAAATATATAATTTTCCAAATTATTGTTAAGGAGTTAATTCATGCACTATGAATAAACATTTAATTTTTTTTTCATAATGTCAATTTATTTTTCAAAACAATCCTCTCATAAAATAAGGTATCCCAAATTTTTAATATAAAATGTTATTGTATCTTTCTATAAATTATGTAATGTTTTCTTGGTAAAAATAATATCAATTTTAATGTATCATATTAAAATTTTCATATGGTTAATTTTTGGAAATTTTAATAGGGGTATTTTTTAATGATAAAATGGGGAACATTCTGAAAAGAAGCACTCCTTTATAAATAAAAAAAATCTGGTTAACATGAGTCTAAAATAGGGAGCATTACATTTTTCCATTCGATGAAGGGATGATAAATCCAAAGGAATATGATCAGAACAAATTCGATACTTCCCATCTGCACCTATGTTGGAAATACCATATACACTTGCATTGGCCTCCGTATTAACATAAGTGATGATGTTGTTAATGGATGAAGGAAATATGAATCAATTTATCCACTGACTAGTAAGCCTCAAAAATGAATTGTTGGATCCTATTCTTATAGCAGGAACAATAGTGGTGGATTAACATTATAAATGAAGATTATTCAAAATCCTATTATTAGTTCACTCCACCACAACAATAACTCTAAAAGAATCACATTCATGTGAAGAAGAAACACCCAAAGATCCCTAATAACACCCTAAGACATCCCTATGACTACCCCTGAGGATAACGCAATAGCCCGATGAGCCTGGATTTCCCATTGATAATGCATCTATGTTTATTTAAATTAAAAAAATTTATGATTTGAATTTTTAAACATGGATTATAAATTTTGATTCATAAGGTCCAAATTTATTAAATAGTTCCCTTTTGTTTTTGTCCAATATGAGTATTAACCTTGGTAATTTTTGATAGCCTGGTAAAAGATAAATAGGGTAATATATGTAAAAAATAAAATGTCAAGGAAAAGAAAATAACCATCAAACCTTATAAAATTTTATTATATTAATAATATACATCCATAAATATTACAGGTTTAGTTTTATGACCATTTGGATGAGATTAATACCAATATAATATTTTATTTAAAGAAAAGTTGAAGATGTCATTTTTATGATTTAAATTATTATATAATTATTAATATGTTGTTATCTAGAGGGTATCTTAATATATAAATAGTAATTAATAGTTTAAAATATTTATATTCAATATGGTAATTTATTTATAATCTATAGGGAATAAAAAATTAACTTTATTTCCTTAACATCACTGATGTAATAATTGTTTAATTATTGTGAAAATTAATCAAATGATATAAAATATATATATAAATTAATATAATTTTAGAAAATTAATGTAATCAATGTATTTTGTATATTCACTTAACATATTATAAATGTAATCAAATATTTTATTTTAAGTAATCTTGTTTTATTAATATTTTCCAAAATTCAAACTAATAAATAGTGTAAAAATTGATATTAATAATGTTTTTATATAAATAATATTTCATTAAATGATATAAAATTCCAAAAAATTTAATTTTTCCCAATGATTTGGATAATATTTATCATTTCAACCATGATCCATTTATGAGTCTTTTTCATTTTTAAATAACTAATCTAACCCTCAATGAGTAAAAATCTATGTTGTCACAGTACGCATTAAAAAGGTTAAATAAGGGTTAAAACCAAAAGTTAAAGGATGAAATTTAGGAAAAACAAATATAAATTTTATTGGATGAGGTTATTTAAGACCATATTCATATTTTCTTATAAAAAAATGTCTGAATACATTTTTAATTGAAAATTATTAATATTGAATTAATATTTTATTAAATTATTAAATTTTCCCTCAACTCGGTTATAAAAGGGAACTCATTCCTTCACTTGTGAAACCACATTGATCCATATAGCTCGACCAAACCCTGTAAATTTATCTTAAAAAATAACATTTCAATGTATTGGATCATTTTTATTATCAATAAAATAACACTAGTTTCCCTAAGAATAAATATTAAGTATGTTTGTTGAATAAGGTGTAATCTTCTTTTCCAACACTTTCAAGTTTATGTATGAGTATACTTCCTCTTCATGGGTTCTTTCCATCCTAAAATAATAACTATCATATCAAATATATATATAAATATTTTATTAAGATTATGAACAAATTTATTCTACCTTTTATCTATCCTATAAAAAATGAAATCACCCCACGTGTGTACATTCGACTTACCATCTCTATGTAGCAGGGTAATTCGTTTATCACCACCAATCTACAGAATTGGTTCTAATGATGGAAATAATGGATATATATTTGAAAATTGTGAAAATATATTGATTTTTAAAATTGATATATCATCCATTCCTTACCATGTAAACCATTATAAAGTATTTTGTCACTCGTGTGTACGTACGACATAGCCTCTCCATGAAGCGATGCATTTCATTTTATATGGACTCAATTCTTGAATGATTTTTAAAATATATAAAATGTATAAATATGATATATATGAACATAATATAACTATGTATATGATTAAACTACATTTTATGGACAATATATTAGACTTACATGAAAAAACATACATAGAAAAATGATTTTGTTAACACACGAATCATGGGTAATAATAAAGTATTATTAAAAAACAAGTGATAAGACGATATAATATGATCATATATATAGTGTTCCCAACCCCAGTATCCCATATTTGGTGGTTACATTATTACACTGGTACTATGTATATGTTTTCACATCCCAATGGACCAAATAATTTATTAGTTTTGGAAAACTGGATTTATACTTGAATATTACATTACAAATAAAAATATAAAATAATACTATGAAATAACATTGAAAACCCCATTAGTATCCTCGATTTATAATGCATATTTGTCAAAATACATATCATTAAAAACTTTTAAAAATAAAACATAAGAATGTGGTGGGATGAGATGCTTAGTAATGGTATATATATAACAAAAGCAAAGGAATAACAATTATGGGAAGGTAAATAACTGAAACACGTGACATTTAATGAATTACATGAGAATAATATGGTTCGTATAAAAGATATTAAAATAATTCAATATAAACAATCACATAATCTAGAAAACTTATCCATGGAAATTATACTAACTAAACAATCCCATAGAAATCAATAACTAATATCAAAATTCGGGAATGCGTATTGTTGGACATCTGAAATATACCAATAAGTCCTTGTCCAAGACATTTGAAAATAAATGGGCAAGACCGTGGAAAAATTCCAATATAGATATCTTCATGAGATTATCGATGTATTGAGATGTTTTATCTTTTTACCACCTTCCGCTTATTATGTCTAATGAATTCCTCATATGAATCTAGTGGAACAAAAACATCACATACATATGAAATGTAAATAACTTTCCCTAATCAGTAAACATTATCCAAAACCATTATATGTAATATGGTTAATGAAATTAAAATTTCATATCTATAGTAAAATTGATAATGGACCATTTAATAAAATAACATAGATGATATCATAGTATGTCAACCTCAATAATGCATAAAATCAAAAAATGATTTTAATGTAGGTGAAAACACTCTAATAAAATCATTGATTATTCTTGAGAGAAATACACCTTTTTTATATTGATATCATTTATTTTAAACGAATAACATTAAAAAAATTATTGAAAATAAATTTTTAAACAACTAAATAAAGCGTCAAAACATTATGGATCCATGATAGTGTGAAAATATGATCATGTTGCATAAGTTAAAAAAACATTCCTTTCGAATTTTTTTAAAAAAAGGTTATAAAGTACCTCATTTGGAAAATGACAACAATATTCTTTCCAAACATTTTATAAAAATCCAACATAGTTGACAAGAATATAATAATTTTTTGAATAACAATTAAAAAATTTAAATCATTTGTGGAAACAATTAACAATGAAGATAAATGTTCCCCAATGGATACTTAAACATAAAAAATCTCGAATAATAATGAGATTGTGAAATAACCCTAACCGTAGGTCTGATTTCTGTAGTAAATATCTGAACTAATAGTAAAAAGGATTAAATAATGTTATTAATTTATCCAAAATCAAATTTATATTTATGATATCAAATATGATATGCTTATTTTATCTTATCACCAATTTGTTAATAATATTTTGTTGTTACCCTTGTTTTGGGTTTTAACTGCTTCATTTTCCCTTGCGTATTTCATCATGTATGTTTTGATTCATCTTCATAGGTTATGATTTCATCATATCCGGAAGGATATTAAGTTCATAGACATCAAATTTATTTATTAAATAAATTTTTTAAGCATTATTTAATAATTAACATAATAAATTAATTATATCGCACCATGGAGATTGAGGGGAATACCTACGCACAAGTGTCGATATCATTCCCTTAATGGTTAAAAGATAAGAACTGTATGGTAAATTAATTTTTTCTAAATGAATATAATATAATATTTATTATGTATATCAATTATATAAATCATTATACACATCCAAATAAATTGGTGATGAAAATAATGTTACACCACAACGTGGAGATGTTAAGTTTCACGGATGCACACGTTGTGTTATCATTTTTCATTTGGTGGATAAAAGGAGGAATATGTTTTTTCAATAATCATAATAACATCTCATAATATATATAGTACTATAGTTATTACATTATAATTTAAAAAACACATTACAAGTAAGAATAAGAAAAAATTAAGTTTGATGAGATGGCAAAAACAATTACCTCTTCGTCAGCAGACTTCCTCTAGGTATATTCTTAATGGATTGTATTTTTAGAAAAACATGACCTCAAGAACATTTACAAGAATGTTTTTAAGGGAAATGGGTGTGGTTTTTTAATGATATAAGTATCAATGTGGTGTGAGGATGTGAGGGAGGAGGCACCATTTTATAATTAAGGTGAGAGGGATTTTTTAAACATAAATATTATTACAGTAATATAAAGTAATTTGTATTTATTAATGGGTCCAAAGTTAGTGATTTGGAAGAAAATACAAGTATTTGTATAAATAATATCAAAATAATTGTTTTTAGATAGGTTTAGGGAATATATTTACACTTATCTTTTGGATTTAAAAAAAATAATCCCTTAACTCTTATCATGACAACCTATAATTTTATTTCTTATGGATTAATATAGTTACTATAAAATATCGAATAAACCATAAATATATCATTGATGAAATTTTAAACATTATCTAATTCACTTTTTGGAGTTATATATTTTAATGAATTTTAGATCATTTAATAAAATATAATTCATTTTAAAATATCCTTAATGTCAATTTTGATACTATTCATTACATGAATTTTAAAAAATATCAAAACAACATAATATATTCAGAAAACGATTTTTAAACATCTATATAATGTAAAATCCATCTATAAAAATCATATATGATATTAAATAATAAAAATTATATTTATATTAATGTTATTGTATTTATTTATTTGATATTCTCATTAATTAAGCAATTACTACATCATTATTTTGTAAGCCTTTCACACAATTTTTTTATTTATTAAAAATTAAATATAAATTATCATGATGAATATAAAAAATTTATTTTTCAAATAATTATTTATATTAGAAGAAATTCTTTGAATAACCTCATATAAAAAATGAATCCCTTATTAAATGTTGGATTATGACATATTTGGAATTCCATATAATAAAATATTATATATGTTTTAAAGTCATCTATATGGATCTAAGAGGAAAAAAATCAATCCATAGATGATTTTTGTCGACACCTACTCATGAAATAAAATTAGGCCAACTATT
This sequence comes from Viscum album, assembly GCA_963277665.1. Taxonomy (NCBI): domain Eukaryota; kingdom Viridiplantae; phylum Streptophyta; class Magnoliopsida; order Santalales; family Viscaceae; genus Viscum; species Viscum album. The sequence continues at coordinate 243,349,947 of OY728162.1, forward strand.
AAGGTATGTTTATAATACTTATAATATTATTTTTACCCATAATTACCCAATTTCCTCTTAATCCTAGTAATTTAAAAAACAATACTCAAGTTATTGTTCATATTGTCCAATGATAAAAGGGAACTAATAAAATTAATTTTGATATTTAAATAGAAAATATGGAAACCATTTTTCAGCAAATAATTGCACATAATTTTCATATATTAATTTAAAATTAATCCTGTTGACGGGGTGAGAAGACATGTAATTAAAGTGGAATCATTCCAAATATTAAAATGTTTTTACATTAAAATTAAATTTGAAATTTATTACAGTTTACTATATTGAATTAAATGTTATAAAATTGATTTAATTATACTTTAAAACAAATAAAAAATAACATTTAAGACTATAAATTAATTATATAAATAATCTGTCATCAATTAAAATTCTATAATTTTTACAATTCATCATAACATAAAACTTATCAAAAAAATTAAATAAAAAAATATGATATTATTATTTCAACTAATAATTTTAATTTTTCAAATAAAATTTATAAATTTTTCAAAAAATAGAATTAAAATAATTTATCCATTCAAAGGTGGTAAAATTTCCTTCATAAAAATATTGTTTTTTAATTTATAAAATTGGATTTATTGTTATATTATGACTATAGAATGAGTGTAAAAATATTTAACTACATATATAAATTTCATAATGTTATTTATACTCTTAATTACCACCATTTTAATTTCTTCTTTATAATAGTCACTTATTTATAGATTGCAATGTTTTTGAACATGATGTTGCATGCAACAAAAAATAATATATTTATAGAAAAATGAAAACATGCCATTAAATCATGGGGTGTTACATTCTTCTATCCTTAAAAAATTTCATCATAAGTTTTTTCATAATATAACCTCATAAAATAATTTGTGTAATTCTTCATCAAAATATCAGTAGGTTCCCACGTTACTTCATTCATTTTATGGTTTCTCTAAATAACCATTACCAGTTTAGTTGTCTGATTTATAAACACTTTCTTTATAGTTTCCATATTCATCATGCGCTCTTAAAAAAAAGATAAATCTAGTTCCAGTTATATTTCTTCATATATGATAACATGTGTTGGGTATAGCATGTACTTCTTAGAAAAGAGATATTGAACAGTTAATGTACTTTAGAAAGGATAGGTGGAATTTAAAAATAATAATCCTCATTTCCAATTAATATAAAAAATTCAAAAGGCCTGATGTACCTAGGGATAAATTATCATTTATTAGTGAATCTTATAACACCCTTCCATGGAGATTCTTTAATGAAAACATGATATCTCACATTCAATTCAAAATCATTCCTCCTGTTATTAGAATTGAAATTTTATTTCTTTGACACGCATTGATATGTGTTTGGATAGTATTTACCTTTTCTACTATTTCCACCAGAAGTTCTCGACCAACAAGATTCATTTCACTATTTCATCCTAATCATGTTGGAATACAACATCTATTTCTATAAAAATATTCATGTTGTGTAATTTGAATACATGAATGGAAGAAATTTTAGAGGATAATTCTACCAAATGTAAATACTAATCCAATATAATTTGAAATTCCAGATAGCAGGTCCTCTAAATTTCTTCTAAATTATGAATAGTTTTTTTAAAAAAACCCTTTAGTTTGAGGATGATAAGCGGTGTTGAAATGAAGTTCCATTTCAAGGGCCTTCTAGAGACTTTTCTATAATTTCAATGTAAATTATGGATCACAACCATGCATAATAGAAACTAGTTCACCAATAAGTCTTAAAAATTTATTAATATTGAGTAATGCAGGGAAATCAAGTGATACAACTTTTCTTATAGCATGAAAGTGTGCCGATTTATCAAGGTGATAATAATAACTAGTATTGCCGCATTTTTCTCAAATACTTTGGTAATAAAATGATAAATACCATAGTAATATCTTCCCATTTCCATTTAATTAGAGGTAGATTTTTCATGATGCCTATATGATATTGTATTCTATCCTTCGGTTATTTAAAAACCAAACATCACAACACATAACCATCAATTTCTCATTTTATACAGTCCCAAAAAATGTATTCTTTATATCTCTATACATTATGGTGCTATCAGAGTTTATATAATAATTTGATCTATGATCATCATCTAATAATTACATTTTTATCTTGGTTATAGAGGGAACATGAAGCCTCTTTCAAAATTTTAAAATATCATCTTCATATATGAATACTAAAAAATTTCAATCAGTCATAGCTTTAATTTTTTTAGAACTACTCATCATGAGACTAGGAACCTTTTAAAATTTCCAACAAAGATGATTTGGAAATCATTTGATAGTGGACTAATGTTTTACCTTCCATAATAATTACCACATCCGTTATTAATATATCCATAAGCAGCAGATCCCTTTAAATCCAATTTTTTTTTCAAAACACCACGATCCTTCCTCTTTAAAGAATTTTTTTACCTTATTCCTATTCCTTGTGTGGATGTGTATTGAGAAATCATAATCCTTGAGTAGCTCATGTCGACTCTTTTTCCATATATTTATTTATTTTCATTTGAATATATTTTTCAAACTCTTTTGATCATTATATATCTCACATCTCTGACTATAGAGATAGTGTCTCAATATCTCTAGAGAAAATATTACATATGCTAACTATAGATCATGAGTTGGATAGTTCTATTCTTGAGTTTTTAACTTCTATAAGGCATATTCAGAAGCATTATCCTTCTATAAAAGGACACAAACATTTCCTTTCTATGATTCATGACTATAACTCACAAATCCACTATTTCTCGATTGTAAAATCATGATCATATCATTTTATAATCTTCCCTTCCATTATTTAAAACATTATTCACATTATTTTTTCCATACAAACATAATACTTTTTTATTGGATCTTCAATAATGGTTATCTAATATGATAAAATTATAAATGAAACACTGATAGTAACCTGCTACACCAATGATACTATGTACCTCAGTAATGTTCATTGATGTAGGAAATTATTGAATTTCCTATGTATTTACAAGATCTACATAGATTCTATACATACAAAAAAATATGTCCAAGAAAATAAATTTCCTAAAGCCAAAATTCACATTTTCTATATTTAACATATAAATCTATCCATAAATGTGTCTCTATAATGATCTGCAAGTGATTCTTCTAGTCTTCATAGATTTTATAATACATAAGAATACCATCACTGAACACCAAAAAAAACGTCAACATATTTCTTGATTAATCTATTCATTTGATCCATAAAATAAGAGGGTGTATTAGTAAATCAAAATGAAATTACTATAAACTCATAATGCCCATACATTATCCAAAAACTTGTATAAATAGTGTATTCCTTATTTATTCCCAATTGAGGATATCCATAACAATGTTCAATATTCATAATAAAATTGGACTCCATGAAATTAATCAAATATATATTCAATGTTATGATGAAGATACTTTTTCAATATGTTAATATCAATGATTTCCTTATAATGAATACATAACCTCATATATCCATCTTTCATTATATCAAAGAGAACTAGGTATCATCATATAGAATAGTTGTTTGAAAAAATATGTTTTGTTCCCAAATCCACTAATTTTTTTATTTATATCAATTAATTATATTGTGTTTATTATATAGTGATTATATTTTATTAGTATTTCATTAGGGATTAAATCAATTTAACACTCAAGGTTATTCTATGTGGGGAATCCAGGTAATTTATCTGGAAATTCTCATTGTATTACATTATAATATCTACATCCTAAATTTTTAGATTACCTTCTTCATCCATAGATGTTGTTTTGTATTCCTCCATATGAATTTAATTTTTAAGATCTACTAGTTTTGGATCTAGAATAGAATTACATGATTATGTTTATTCTCTAAAGATAAATAATTCTATATCTTCCCCAAAAATTTTAATTTCTTTCCTCTTCTAATATATTTTGACAACATATTTTGAATGGATTTACATACTAAGTATTATATAAAATTAAACCATATGTATTCTAATAAGGTCAACATGTAAAGAATGTTTATTTGTATTAAAGAAGATTTCCCAACACTTATTTGACTTCCCATAGGATTTTTTACAGATAAATCCATTATTATCTAAAAATGGAAATGTCTTAATTTCATTGAGAATTTGGAATATATAAAATAATGAATTGATTCCGAATAAAATAAAGTATTCTATAAATTTGAATAGATTATCGTTGTACATAGAACCACATCATTATGTATTTCAACCTAATGGGATGTGATTGCATAATAATGTCCTATCTCCCTCGACCATTTCTATGGAATGTTTCCTTAACACATAAGACAATACACTCCAAAGTATCACATATCATTAAAATTGTGGATTTAATCATTTGTGGATTCTTTCTTTCCCATGGAAGGATCATCATTCCTTCCATTCTAATAACAATTTAAGAAAACTTATTTTCATTATATATCAGTACCGTAGTGTTTCTAACCACTAGTATCAGACATTGAAAAATTTACTTTTTTCTTCCCTCTATCTATTATTTTATTTAGAACCCTCTTCTTATATTTCATTTCCATAATATCATAAAACCAAGAGAATTATTTCTCTATCAGTATAGTACACAAGACAATATCATTTTATTATGAGAATCTTTGAGGGATTAGTGACCTTCAGTGGAATGGTTTTAACACATAAATGAATCGAACATTATTTCTCTTTGGATTGCATATATAATCTGAAGCATGCCTTATTAACCTTGTATAGATGGGTTCATACTTAGAAAAATTATAATCCTCTTTTTTCGGACTCAGAAATTGCATCTGCATATCTTCTCTCTATTCATGAAGAGAATTTATTTTTCTATAAGATTTTCAAAAAGTCTTCCCCTTACATGTTTACAATTTATTCATCTGCCTTATTTCTTTGAATCAGTAAATACCATTGATCCAAATCTCTTAGGAGATTATAAACTACCATGAAACCCATATAAATTTCATTAATACTCAAATCAAGAATTTTATTCTCTGAATAAACAATCCATTGCTCAGATACAAATGGATTATTAGTCCCAATGAATGATGGAGGTTTTTATCCCATGATATTGTTAATATTTTTTATCCTTAACATGAATTAGGATGATCCATATGAAAAAGTTTATTATTCTTATGGTAAGTCAATTTTCTGATAATTGTTATAAGTTGTTCAGTACTATTTGAAGCACCAGCTGCAACCACATTATCTTTTATAAGAGGGAAATTACATTAAGGATTACATGCATTTATTCAGTTTTCATTCCTTCTACTGGGCACAATTCATAAACAATGGAAACACTAAATTTGGTTATGAATCGTAATTCATAATTTGGAGCTAGTAAAACACTTAACATAAATAAAAAATTTATTTATAACTAATATAAAATTCTTTAACTTGGATTCATTAAAAAATTTATCAAAATATATTATAGGGTTTCATTTCCGAAATCTATTATTTCCAAAATATTTTTTACATTGTTTATACTACAATTTGTCTAATACAAACTATAAAGACCAACAACCTAGTAGCTTATAGTTTTTGGTTACATTATTAAATTGGTACTAATTATAATAAAACACATCCCAGAGGATATAATTTTTTAGTAGTGTCGGAAAACAAGAGTCATGATAGAATATTACATTACAACAGAAAATAGAGAATACAATATATAAACATCTTTGGAATCATCATTAGTCTCATGAATTTACCGTGCATATCAGTAATAATATATAACTTAGCATCCTAGGAAAAATTAAACAAAATAAAGGGGTGAGATTAGATGATCAGTAAGGATATATATACAGTTGAATATAACCAATGACAATAATTTTAATATAAATGTCAAAAAAAATTCATTTAATAAAAAACTAGGTCATAATATGGTTTGTATAAATAATGATCAAATAATACCAAATAAATAATCCCAAGATCTTGATAACATATACATAAAAATTCTACTAACCAAATAATCACATGGAAATCATAACTAATCTTATAATGATGTAATTCATAAGGATCTAGATCTGAAATATTCTATTGTGGCCTCAACCAAGAAATCTAAAAATAAATGGGTAAGGCCTCAGCCAAATCCCAATCAAGTTTTTCTCATTAGACCTATCGATGCATAATGGGGAGATTGGATCCCTTAATATATGATAAGAGGTCCAAATAATTCATCATATTAATGGATTGAATCATAGACAACATTTAAATAAGAAATGTCACTAATATTCCCCAATCATTAAAAATAATCATAAACCATTCTGAGTAATGTGGTTACTGGTATCAAAATATCACATCCATAATAAAAAATGACCATAAACCATTAAATAAAATATTTAATATGATATAATAATAGATCAAACACAAATAATCATGAATTACCCAATGGATGTTTACATAGATGAAAAACATTTAAATAAATCATTGAAATTTATTGAGAGAAATACTTCTTTTTTACACTGAATGCATTTCTTTAAGATGATAAAATTTTTTAAAATATTTTTTTATAGAAACTAATTTCTTAAACATATAAATTATGTATCATGAAATTATTATATCACAATGGTGTAAAAATCCCATCATGCCACGTACGTAAAAAACACTGATTATGTATTTTTGATTAAAAGGTCACAATGTTCCTTGGTTGGAAAATGAAAAAAGTTTCATTTCAAAACATTTTAGAAAATAAAATAATTATAAATAGACATTAAATGTTATTAGGTCAATAGTACAATTATTTTTAATGAATTTTTACAATACGTGGTCCTTAAATAGCAATGTTCTCTAGAGAAGACTTAAACCTAAATAGTCTGGAACAATAATGAGATTGGGAAATAACACTCACCTGTGGTCATATTTACATTATAAATATATGAACATATTATATAATGTTTTAAATCATGTTAATAATTTATAATAGAACCACATTAATATTTATGATATCATATATTATCATCTAATATTATCTTATCACATATTTGTTAAAAATATTTCATAATTACGCTTGTTCGGGTGTTAACTGCTTACTTTTCCCTTGAAATTTGTAGCTTGTATGTACTAATTATTTTTCATAGTACATAGATCCATAATATATATATTTATATTAAGGTGAAATATATCATATATGTAAATAAATTATACATAATTTTTATAATTATTTTTGAATGGTGAACACAGAAAATGATTCGCTTAACATCATGGTGACGGTAGGACATATGTAGCCACGAGTGATGTTATCATTACCTTAATGGAGAAAGGGTAGAGAATTTTATGCTATATTAATTTATACAGAATAAATATAGTGTCATGTTTTTTTATATTTATTATATCCATCATTATACTGATCTAAATAAAGTAGTGATGCATAAAATTACACCACGACGTGGAGACGGTAAACCGTACATACAAACACGCGGAGCATTAATTTTTCATAAGATAGAAAAAAATATGAAATAAATTTTACCCATAACAATAATCCCATTTAAGAAATATAGATGATTTTGGATTTATTACTTTATAATGGAAACAAGACAAGAAGGGGAAATTTAAAAAGAAATGAACTAGGATGAGTTGTTAAAAATAACTACCTCTTCATTGGATGACATCCTTTGGGTATATTATTTAGGGATATATGGTTCGAATTATTAGAATAAAATGATCTCTAGAATATGGATAAGGATTTTGGGAACAGAAATTGGTAGGTTTTGGTCAATCTAGAAGACAAAATGTTTTGTGAGGAAGTGAGGTAGAAGGTGTCTTTTTATAATTGAGGTGAGGGGGGATTTTTGAAACTCTATATATAATAAGTTAATATAAATTAACATTCATTTTAAAATAGCTCAAAAGTGAGTTATTTATAATCTAAGCTGAGTATTGGTCTAAATCATATAAACCCCTAATTTTTAAAAATTTCTAATTTATATTCTTACCCTTATCTTTTGTCTTTAACCATTATTTAATCCCTTTAACTATTACCGTGAAAACAAGTGTTTTTATTCTTTAGGGGTTAATATATTTTCTATAAAATGAAACAGTACCCATGAATGGATTATTTATGGCATTTTATACCTTTTAGCATGAATTTTCAAGAATATAATATATTATTTAATTTTATATTATTTAATAATATATTATTTATTTTACAATATAATTATTGTCAATTTTTATACTATTCATTACATGGATTTTTTTAAAATATCATATAGAATGAATCATTATAAAAACAATTTTATAACATCATTAAAATATCAAAAATATCAACAAATTTTTTGTATTCAATTAATTATCTCAAATTATATTAATTTTTGTATTTTTTATATCATTTATTTGATATTCAGGTAAATTAAACCAATACTACTTCTTTATTATGTAATCCTTTATGGTAAATACATATTTTAGAAAAACTATAAATAATTAAAAATAATGAAAATAAAACTTTTATATTTAAAATTAATATGTGTTGTTGAAGATATCTTATGAATAACAATATATAAAAAATTTACTACTTATTAACAATATGAGTACGATATATTTTTATTTCCTTAGAATAAAATATTATAAAAGGATATAAGTCATCTAAATAGGTCTAATAGGAATTAAAATGGGAAAAGAATGATTTGGATTATAATTACTCATTATATAAAATTATTACAAGTGTTACGGTAATTTTATAATACTTATAATCCTATTTTTATCTTTATTAACCAGAATTACCCTAAACTGTAAAAATTTTAAAAAACACTAATGTTCCTATTCGTATTTTCCATAAAATAAAAGGGACCTATTTAAAAATTTCATAATTTTTGAATCAAAATAATGAATTAATTTTGTAAAATTTCAAACAAATAATTTTAAAAAATAAATTTAAAATGAATCCTGTTGAATGGGCCTAATGTCGGGTTATTACAGTGAAGGAGTCAAACACATTGAAATGTTTGTATATAGAAATTCAATGTGAAATTGATTATAATGTCCAAAATTGATTTATATTTTACTAAATTGATCTAATTATACGTTAAACCCCATAAAAATATAATCTATGAGTATAGAATATATATATATATATGAAAAAGATGATTTCAATTAAGATCTGGTATTTTTCATTATTCATCAAAACATGAATCTTGTAAAATAAATACAAAAAATTAAATCGATGTTAGTTTTGATATTCTTATTTAAAATAACATGTTTATTTTTTCCAAAAGAATTTATAAAAGTGTAAAAATATAGTTAAAACAATTGCACCATTAAAAGTCGGTAAATGTGCCTTTAGAAAATATTGCATTTTAATGCGTAAAATTGGATTCATTATAAACATATACCAATAAAATGAAATTAAAATAATTTTTTTACATATATGAATTTCATAGTAAGGTTAATAATATTAATTCCACACATTTTAACATCTATTTTATGATATTCACATATTAATAGATTGTGGTGCGTTTGAACTCGGTGTTGCGTGTAATACAAGATATTAAATTTACATAAAATAGAAAACATACCATAAACTTCGATGTTTTATAATACATGATATCCTAAAAATGGATATGATATTGGTATATATTTATAAAATTCTTTAAAATTCTATAAAGGATGTTAAATCATGTTACATTGAGGGAAAGTGTTAGGTACGAGATTTTTAAAATTACATTCCACTCATTATGGTAAACCTCTTAGTTCCGATGCATTCTCTGAGGTGAACGCATCCATCTATTAGGACGCACAACTGTTTGCCCGCATTACGGCTTTCCAAAGGCGGGAAACATCTGTTGTTGGTTCAGGGATGTTTTCTCATTGATTGAAATGAGATGATGGGATATCGGTTCTTCCTTCTGTGGATTCCTCCCCGGAACTCGTCACCTAGTCCGGGTCTCCATTAACGATTAAGTTGTGGTTCTTGAATCTCATTGTTAGTGCAATATATTTGTGTACAGTGGTTAATTACACTATTTTTGTCAGGACATTCCACGGGGTCATGACATGGTAGCGACCTTTGGTCAGTGTAGATAACAAAATCAGGCATGTCGGGGCATCTCTGGATGCGTGGACATTAGGGAACCTGTATTCTTCTTCATAAGAGGTAATATCAAGGGTGAAAAACTCGAGACATCCCATGAAGAATGCAGGGAATCATTTTCTATAGGCATGTATCTGAGTTTTTCCTCATCTTTCCTTGTTTAAGAGAGGGTATACTGCATGTTTAACATTTAGCGAGATGGTTATGCCAAAGGCGTGTCTTCCAAGGTTTACCATAGGCATCTCATGTTCATTATGGGGTAGGACACGAGTTTAAAGTCTTGCAGAGATAGAATTAGAGTGATCAGAATTTCACATATAGACGGATCAGATTGGTACATCCCAAAGAGGGAACAACTAGAAGATGGACGGATCAGAATGCCCAATGAGGACAAATCCAAGGTGATGCTCCCCATGGTGGGGAGATGTCACACCGTAATGGTTGATCTGTACACCACTGAGGGAATAACAGGGAGAGTGCACCACAGAATGGGGGACACTAAGGATTACCATTGGCTGTTATTGAACCTCATGGAGGTTTCATATGTACCATGTGTAGATGATAACGATCAAAACCCACGTAGTTTGAAGGGGTAATGATTCGGGGTGCACACCAAGGAAAATGACCTGGAGACATACTAGGGCTTACATGTGAATAACGGCCCTAGTACTTCTAGGAGTAGTGAAGAGGTGGATAAAATGATCCCACCGTGATGTGGGGGCCCGAGTGAGAATACGTATTGACGATGGGGAGTTGAATGGAGTGGATGGGGAATGAGATGGGACCGCCGTGAAGGTGACAGTAGTGTTGGTCTTGAGCCGCGAAGAGATTTCCTACATATCCCCATGGCATGGAATCAATGACTGTGTAGTTCTATAGGATTATGGGACACTTGAGGAGGTAGACTGTGAGAATGAACGGATGGATGGGACTCGGAGGAAGTAGATCCTCCGGGTTGGGGCATGATCTCCTCGGAACACAGGGGATCAGGGGATAGATCAGGATGAGACATGGGTTCTTGGATTGAACCTCATAGAGGCTTCCTACCTATCCCTATGGAAGGGTATCAATGTTTACGTAGTTCTTCTAACGGTAGAATACCATCGATTGGGGACATCAACAGTTTACTGCCGAATGATGTTGACAACAGCTTACCGCTGAATAGGGGAACAATGGCTTACCGCTGATTGTGGTCTGCAGTTTAACATCATGCAGGACGGGGGTGAATTGACGTGAAAGAGGACATGGGGCCCAGATAGGTGGTGGGATTTAACCTCAAGGAGGCTTCCAACGTACCTCGTCATGGCAAGGATCAAATACCAAGTAGTTCAGGATGGTGTGTGGGGATTTCACTCTAGGCATCCCAAGGTGTTTTTGAACCAACATGAAGATGGTTGGAATGTCTGGGGTGGTGGGATTGAACCTCATTGCGGCCTCCTACATACCATGACTTGGAAATGATCAAAGACCACGTAGTTCGGGATGGTGGGAACCTACGTGAAGGTTGTTGGAACCAATGGGGTGGTGGGGAGGAACCTCTGGGGGGCCTCCTACATACCCTACCTTGGAAAGGATCAAATACCGTGTAGTTTCAGATGGTATTTTGGGCTTACACTCTAGGCTGACAAAGGTGTAGGTGAACCAATGTGAAGGAGGTTGAAATGACTGGGGTTTGGGCTTGAACCTTAGGGAGGCTTCCTCTGTACCTTTCCATGAAAAGGATCAAAGACCACGTAGTTCAGGATGGTGTTTGGGGATTACACTCTAGGTTGCCCAAGGTGTTGGTGAACTGAAGTGAAGGAGGTCAAAAAGACCGAGGTGGTGGGATTGAACCTCAGGGAGTATACTTACATTCCATGCATTAACAAGGATCAAAGACCATGTAGTTTAAGATGGTGTTTGGGTCTTACAGTCTAGGCTACCAAAAAAAGATGTCATGGTTGATGCTTACTTGTCTAATCCAACGTGAGTCGTGCTATGTGTGAGAATCAAGAGGTAGAAAGGACCAGATGTTCATAGTGAAAAGGTGTTTCCATAAAGGTTTGTGAATGGGGATTACAAAAAGAAACTACCTAGGTGCTGCTATGGATCGCAACGGTGCATGGGGCTTACGCAAGGAACCTGTCTGGGTGCCGCTAAGGAGAGGCTATGGAGGATGGGGCTTACACAAGGAAGCTACCCGGGTGCTGATACAGAGTGGTAATGGTGGATGTGGGTTATGAAAGGAAGCTTCCTGGGTGCCACTATGTAGCAGAAATGGTGGATGGGGGTTTACGCAAGGAAGATGGATAGGTGCCGCAATGGAGTGACAATAGTTAATTGGGATTACGCAAGTAAGTTGCTCGGGTGCCTCTATAGAGAAGCAATGGTGGATGAGGCTTATGTGAGGATTCCGACCAGGTGCTACTATGGAGTGGAAATTTTGAATGAGGTTTACACAAGGAGGCTCTCTAGGTGTCGCTATGGAGCAGCAATGGTGGATTGGGCTTACACACAGAAGCTGCCTGGGTGCCCCTATGGAGTGGCAATGGGGGATGGGGATTATGTAAGGAATCTTCCCGTGATGTATTCCTCATGTCTGGCCATGATGGCATCCCAACCCACAAATGGGTTGTGGCCTTTGCCTTTGTGCAAGGGCAAAAGAGGGATAATGCCAAGGGCGCTGAAATCTGTTCGAACAAAGGGAGATAGAAACTGTGAATCAAATGCTTGACATACGGAATTCGGTGAGGCTAGTCTGGTGATAAAGGATAACTGTTAACTGTGTTCGAAACACAGCATCCATATAACTTTAGCCTAAAATGGGGTCAAACAAATGAGATTCGACTTCTTACCATGTTCTAAACACAGGACCTAACTCGAAGTGTTGTCCAATGTCTTACGGGGTGTTGTCCCAGGATGGTAGGTGAGTCGTTGCGGCATGGGACTAGGCCATTAGGGGGTCCCTTCAGACATGGAAGTGGATGATGATCCGAATGAAGGACATGCAAAGCATGAGGTGGAGTGATGGAATTCTTGAACGGATTCCAGAGCTCTTAAAATTATGCCATTATAGTCATGGAATTAGGCATCCTATGCTTGGAGCATACGACATCTCTTGGTTGGAGCAAGAGGTGTCCAATGTTTGGAACATATGGTACACTACATTTTAGAGTCATGTTGGGGGGAATTTTGGAATCTCATTCTTAGAGAATATGGCATCTCTTATTTATAGTTTTAGGTAACCTATGTTTGGAACATGGGGTTTACTACAGTTTATATTCATGTAGAGAGGATTGTTTGCATCTTATGCTTGGAGCATAAGGTATCTCTCATTTAGAGCTAGAGGCATCCTATATTTGGAACATAGGGTGCACTAAAGTTTATAGTCATGTTGAAAAGAATATTATGAATAAGGTTCCTAGCAATGGTTAGCATTGGGACTTACTCAAGGGAGGCCCTTTCTGGTTTAACTTGCGATATGAGCCAAGTGATGGGGTTTGGATGAGTTACTTGAAAAATGGTTCGACTCAAGGTACTCGGGGAGTTGATGATGTGAATATCAACTGATGACATCAGAAATGAACAAAGTGGAAATTTTAAAATCAATGTTTTTCTTGGTGTGTGAAAGAGTATCTCAAATCTTGGTATTCAACAGGTGGAAGGTGGGTGCACATAAGGGCGAAACGGAAAATCCCGACCTCCCAGCCTGAAAAGTTCGTGGTGCGACTCTCCATTTTCATGGTGGCCAGAAACAGTAGCAGAGGGACCAGACTAAAGGGACGAGACCACAGCTGGTCTTTATCCCCGAGTGGGGGTGCGAGGTCACGGGCCTCGTGGTACAGACCATCGAGCACGAAGGAAGGAGCCTTGCAAAGGATAGGTGTTCGCAATGTAGCTTCACAGAGGAATGGGGATCGTGGAAAATGGGGTCTCGTAGAGCATGGACTCGCGGATTCATGGACTTCTAGATCATGGTCTCATGAAGCAGCATTACGAAGGAAGATACTCACAGAGCATGGATTCACATAGCTTCATCACGAAGGAAGCTTCTCGCGGAGCATGGGCTCATAGAGCAACATCATGAAGAAAGCTGCTCGCAGAGCATGGACTCGCAGAGCAGTATTGTGAAAGAAGTTTCTCACAGAGCATGGAATTACGGGGAAACTATGTTAAGGAAGCTTCTCGTGGAGCCACTTCACAAAGGAAAGCAGAGCTCCTCGAATTAGAAAAGCAGATGCCCATGAGTCAGAGTGACCCCCGGCAAAGGGGGGTGAGCTAGATATTTATAGGGGAGAGGCACCACAAAGTAGAGCTTGCTTGACGTGAAGACGGAGCTTTCTCCCGGAAGGTCGTGAACGTCAAAGGGGTTCATGGATCCATCACGCATCCTTGCTTCATGGAAGGTCGTGAATGTCAAAGAGGTTGGAAGAGCCGTCTCACCTCCTTGCTTTGTGGCTGGTCGTGAATGTCAGAAGGGTTCATGGAGTTGTCCCACCTCCTTGCTTCATGGTGGGTTGCGAACGTCAAAGGGGTTCTCGGAGCATCCTTCCACCTTGCCTCACGGAAGATCTCGAACATAAAATGGGTTTATAGAGCATCTCAACTCCTTGCTTCGTGGTGGGGTTCCACGATCATGGAGTGGGGCTTCATAAATGGGCTTCGCGAACCAGTTTTCTATCCCAACTTCAAATGTTCATAACTCCTAATCTATAACTCTGTTCGGGCCGTACGACCTACCAAATCGAAGCTTAAAAAATGTGGTACGATCTTGGATCATTTATGGATGCATTTCAAAAATTTTGGGGATGTGTTTTCATATTCCAACACCACTACTTTATTGATTATGTCATGGTATGATTTCGTGTTTACTGAATTTTGATTATATTATTTTTCTATTTTTACTTTTTATGTGGATTTATAAAATATAAACATAATATATTCTATAATTAATTATCAATTTAACTTTATTTAAAATTTTATGGTTTATTTTAAAATATCATTCAAATCTATATTTTTTTATGTGCTATATGTAACTAGATCCATTCCATTACCATTGTAGCATGAAATTCCACAAATGGAATATCATGACATTTTCTGGATGAATATTCCTACATATTCCAATATGAGAAGAACCCAACACATGGGTTGCAATGATATCACGACATTGGGATTCTTCCTTTATCTCTACATGATGGTTTCAGGTCATCGATTCAATAATTCTAGAAAACATTCAAGATATAATGGAATGAATTGAACTATAATAAAATAAAAAATTTCCATTCTTGATTGAATAGGAATTTTACCTTGAATGAACTATTTTTCTTGATCTTATTGAGCAGTATTGAAGATATATGTCATACCTTTTATTTTTTTCTTTGGTTGTTGATGGTACTGATTACCCTCAAAGACTTGAGGTTTAGTAAACAATCTTGGATAGTTTGTTTTCTCCCTATAGTTGTATAATTAAACCATTACTGGTTATCTCATATCCTCCATTGTATCAACTGACTTTATTATGTATCTTTGACACTCATGTTCTTGGTACTCTTATCTCATACACTTATATAACTTCCCCATCCATTTTAGATTAATCGCATGATGAATCTTCAATCATTTTTGACATGTGGGTGGTCCAGATTTCTATCCACCATTTTCATTAAATACCCTAGTTTGAAACTCCATCTCTAATATTATATAACCACATCCATTTAGAAATTCTCAAAACTCTAACACCACTTTAAAAACAAATCAAATAACTTCTGCATATTTCATAATTTATCTAATTTCTAAATTATTTCGGAAGCGTGATTTAAGTCAAATAAAGAATCTAACATTTTTTCTATCATTGTTGATAACAAAATCCAAAGAGTACCTTTGAAGCCTTTTTACATTTTCTTCCTATAACATGAAAGATTTATCTTCCATTTTTTCTCCTATATGAATTCTATCTCCAAATTTGTATGAATATTTCTTGGGAAATATATGTTAGTAAATTTTTTCTTAAAATCATCCGACAACAAAATTCAAATTATTTCCATAATCTTGGAGTTCTTAATCAAAACCCACCATTGATAGGAATCTATATATAAATGGTAAATGGACATAGTCACCTTCTTCTTATTAACACAATGAATAACAGAAAACACCTTCTCTATTGAGATGACCAAATCATCCATGACAACAAGATCAGGATATCCACTAACCATTAGTGGGTTTTTCCACATAAAACACCAATAACCAGTAAATCCCTCTTAGGTCAATGAGGATGTTCAAAATTATTATGTTTATTCTTTATAACCTGAGATATCGTAGTAAGTGTCGTGATTAAATTTTTAACTCCACATTCCAATTAATTAGTGATGTCATTAAGGAAAACACTATGATTCCCCTCATATGGATTTTTGTCTTGGTTTCCCATAGTTCCCATAATTATATAAAATATAAATTGTTATAATAAAACATAAGTTTATAGGTCAGAAATAAATAATTTCTTCATTTATGAAATTAATTCTTGAGAAATATATTATCGGACCCCTATTCTTATCATTTTTTAAAAACAAATCTCCTTGTATTATCACAATTAATTAGTCTCATACTAATGGTTGAATATAAAGTTCTTCTAAATATCATTCCCATATTAAATAAATTGTGTTATGATACCAATTGTAGGGACCTAGATTTTATTACATAACTTATTATATCATTTTAAAATAAAAAAAATTCATAAATCCATTACACAACCAAAATCCAGATGCATATTTTCTTGAAAAAATTTGGACTAAACATAACCTTTAAAAAATAAAACATAAATATTTTTTTAATTTATTTTTCTCTTTATTCTTATTGGCCCTCATGTTCTTTATAGTATATGTAATCACTGAGGATATATATAATAAAACTGGGTGGGGTAAAAGACCAGTAAGATGATAGATATGAACATGAATCAACATAACATGTGATGATCATAAAAATAATAACATAAGTATAGGATGATAATCATGAGAGGAAGCATTAGATAATGTCATGGAATGTGGAAATGAATAAAATGAAAAATAAAGTTTTACTGATCCACTACCATGAATACATCACATCATATCATGAGGAACATCACATTACCAAATATATTGTCTCAATATATAATTCTAGGTGCACCAATCACATCATATCATTTAAAAGTGCTATATAATTCCAGGCGAACCTATCACATCATAACATTAACATTACCATGTATGCCACATAGAATGTATATCAATCATGGGCACGAAATAACCCTTGGATGTTAAATGTGTTTCATAAATCATAATTTCATGGATAAAATTTATGGATTCCAATATAAAAATGGAATAAAATACCTGGTTTTTGAATCATTAATCTAGAGTGAAGAAGAGACAATATGAAGGGAAATAAACACATGTTTTTATAATAAAGAGATATTTTGGAACAAATATTTTCCCTTATTAAAAAATAAAACTAGAGTCATGTATGTAAATAAAATAAATGTGAAGGGTCAGGAAATGATATTTAAGAAAATTTTATGGAACATCCATTCTAAAAATGCAGTGATGTAGGGATAACCCAATGGAAGCGAGTTTGGTTCAATAATTCCCTAGACATTTTTTCTGAATGATCCGTTCTCTTTAATATCATTTATTATAAAATTAAATTTATTAGTTAACAAATCCAAAAAAAATTATATATGAATTTGATACACACAAATTCTATTGTCTTTATTCAGGAGGTTTTATGATTAGTTATATATTTTTAATTTCACCATTCGGGAGTGTTCATTTTATGGGTTTTCATGAACATTTTACTTGAAAATGAATATAAAAGTTTATATTGATTGTGAATAAAACTAAATAATTTCAAATATATATTATTTTAAAAAAATAAAATGTTTTAGATGTTAATATTTATCATTTGTTTTAATGTAATGAAGATGAATCATTAGATAAATAGTTAATGATAAACATTTGGGTTGATTTTGGCCGTGTCCAATCACAACAAACTCAATTTGTTTTATCATTTAGTATTATGTAAATATATTAGTTATATAAAATAAAAAATAATATTAAATATATGTTATAGTATTTAAAACCTTTATAGTGGTTTTATGAATATAATTGGAGTTGTTAAAAGAAAATTAAAATTCATCATCCACGATGTCGGTAAATTGAAACATCATAAGAGATGATTTCATCTAAATAATAAGAAAGAGTGTGAAATGAGTTTTATGATATAATATAAATTAATATTATATAAATAAATTATATAAAATATATTGGAGTTACCATGAACATTTTGATAGTGGAGGTGATGAAAGAATATGAAATGAAAATGAAATTAAAAGACAAATAAAGAGGCTTTTACCACTTAAATATCTACTCCTTGAGAACCTTCTTAGGGAAAAGGTTTTGGTCTTTTGATGTGACCAAGGACTCTTGGATGAATGGGAAGGTATTTGGAATATATATGATTATAATTTCGACAATTTTCAATTCATTTTACGTGTGAGGAAAAGAGGTGGTGAGGGGTAGTATTTACTGGGGAGGAGAGGGGTGGTTTCTTGTTATTTTATTCTTAGTTTTTTATTTAGGATAAAAAAAGGAATAGTTTGATAATTATCGAAAAAATATATTAAAATAATGAGATAGATCTATATTTAAAAGAATTAAATCATCTTTACACCATCTGTGACTCAAAAATTCATGTATTTAGCTTTAATCCAAAATTTTGATATTTTACTATCCACCAAAAATTCTAGTATTTTAGAAAAATTTAAAAGTTCACCCTAAAAAATTTTTTAGGTTTAATATTTAAAAATATATTCATTTAATGAAATTAATTGTATGAATCAGGGATATTCATTTTTTTATTTAAAATCATCTTTTACTTGTAAAATACCAATTTTAAAATTATACATTATTTTATGGTACTTTGAATAATAACCTATGTTCTCATAAAATTATCCTATAATCACATTAAAATACAATAGTAATTTATGAGTATGTTTTATGTAAACAATAATTATTTTAAATAATTATTGTACATATATATTTATAAATAAACATTTATTTTGTTTAAAAATACCTACACATAATAAATAATTTTTAAAATATTTATTTACATTTAATATGATATCATTATATAATATTAAAATATATATGATTCATAATTTTCCTGTAATTTAAAAGGTTAAATTACTATCCAATTTGATTAATTGTGGTTTCTATGGTTCATGTTACTATACAAAATGTCAAGTTACTATTACATCATTATAGGTTCTTTAATTTCTAGAAATACCTCTTATTTCATTCATTTTTCACTTAATGATTTTTCATTATGTTTTCTATCTTATTAAATTTGATTTATACTATATAATATTATTATGTGGAGGGTGACAATTTATTAATAAAATTTTGGGTTGTTATAGGGTCGGTGTAGTTTGACAATGTCTAAAGACTGGGTGTGTGGTCTAGCTCAGAGTAAGTAGTAGAGACCTATACTTTTATTTTCAGTTTCATCTTATTATATTGTATCATTATGGTTGGAATAGTGGGTGACCAATGTTTTATTGTATGGATATCTTTTTGGGAATTTTATATTTTACATTTATTATTACAATATGTTATATTTTAGTTATATATTATTCCTACACTCTCTTTATTTACTATTGTGTATTTAACATAGCTATATATGTTTTTTATCACTTTGATATAAGGTGATAGTCTAAAAAATATCACACCATAGTCCCTTTATGTAAGTTCATAGCCTTCATCATATAGTGAGGTTCACTTTAGGCCTTGTAACCAACCTGCATAGGAAACTTATTATAGTGGCATCCGGGTTAGAACATTACAAAGTGGTATTAGAGGTGTTCTATCATAGTCTTTAGTATTTGGGATATATTAGACATGAGTATATGGAATGTTTCTAAACCAGTGATGGATACCCTAATAGAGCATCAATACCACTTGTTCCTACAGAAATTCCTGGTTTCCATGGTATGGGATTGTTGTTCTAATCAGCGATGATGTGTTTGTATATGATTTCTCCTTGAGTGACACACATGTTTTATGGATGTTATGATTTATTACGGATCTTTGGATCTTAAAAAATTGAATGAGGACATTGATATTATTTTACTCTGTTCAAACACATTCAATAATTGTCTCATGAATCATATTAATAATGTACGATTCCAAGTATATGGGCTTCCTAGTATGTGTTTTTTCAAAAAACTGAGGCCAATTGTTTTGTGCCTACTTATGTATATTTCATTCTAATGGTAAGTTATGAGGATCTACATTTAGGAATTTGGTGTTGAGGATGAAAAATTATTCATCAGGCATAGGAGTTGTAAAGACCATTGTAGGTCAATATGGCATGTCATTCACTTGTGTTGAACTCCATTATATGGTTATCTAGTCAGATCACTGAGTACGGTGCGGTTGGATAACAAAAATTATATGGTGAACAGGACCTCCAAGCGGTTTTTCCTTGTACGAATTCCCAATGAGTGTTAGTTCAGTTTCCTTCACTTCATTATTTTGTGACCTTCATGGAGAATCTCTTTATGAGGATTCTTTATGAGGAACATGCCCATTTGGGCCATTTTTTAGTTCGAATACTCGTAGTTCATTCTGATCTCTACCTTCTTTTGAGAGGTTTGATCTTTTGGTCTTAGTGGTTATAATTTGTGACCCGGTGAAGATTCTTGTTCTGTATGGATATGTGGGAGAACTAGGGACCCTTATTGTTTCCTAGACCCTTGTATGATGAAATCTGTTTTGATTGAGAGAAAATTATATGAGAGGTTAGACCATGTTTTATAATTCTCTCGTAGGTTGTGATATTGGATTTATGCTTTCTTGGTGATCATAGAATGGTATGTGCTCAAATGTTTCAATATAGGGATTTTATTTCCTTAATCATTTGACAAATCATCTAGGGTTCTGTGGTGTCAACACTAGATTCAAAGGTCATAACTATTCAGGTTCCTGGCCCAGTCAACAAGTGTTTATGATATTACTAATTTTTTTAGAGCATTGTGGATGCTAATGAATGTAACGACTCCATGTGATGGGGTGTCATGGAATAAATCGTAGATGAGATGATATTCATGATTTTTATGTGGATTTCCAAGAGATCTTATAGATTTCTGAAACTAGAATTTCGTGTAGAATGGTTATCATATCAGTATATTGGATGACACATAGTTGTGGGAATTGAGTGTTAAAGGTACACACTTGTTTCACATATTGTTTTTCAATATTTATCATTGAGTGGTCATGTGCGATCTGAGGAACAATGTATCCCAGAATTTTCATGGTAGGGTTTCAAGAAGGATGTGGTTATGTGATTAAATTTCCTCCAGGGTAGATGAGACATTAGTTTGAATAGGGTAACATAATATAGTTTACTTGCGGCTGAATTATGGTATGGTTTTGACAAGATGTGATAATGGATAATAAGGGATATATGTACCTTTTTTAGACTCTTAGTGAACTCATGTTTGTGTTGATCATGCTCTATACAGTAACCATTTTGAGTTTGCTAAGAGAGCATCAACCCTTCACTAAGATCTTTTTTTTCTTATCATATTTCTGAGATAGGAAGAGTATCTTATTGAGGTAGTTCTTGATTAGTGGTGTAAGGTATTACATATAGTGGGGAGGTAACCATTTCCTATTTTAGGGTGATGAAACTCATTTTTAGGTTATCATAGACATTATATATGGGCGGTTTATCATGTCCAAGAACCATCCTCATAGTGCCAATAATTATCTCCGACAGTGAAGATATTTAATAAGTGTATTCTTATATTGGAGAGTACCAGGTCGATCATAGTTAAATATCTTCACTATCGGAGATAATTATTGGCACTATGAGGATAGTTCTTGGACAAGATAAATAATTAGATGAGCATATTATTGGGGAGAGAGCATGGATGCTGGACTTTTCAACTATATTTTCAAGAAAAAGAAGGTTTATGGGGGTCACTTATAAGGAATTTTGTTTTTCTAGGTTACAATATTGAGTAGAAATTTGAATTTTGTCATTCATTTTTTTCAATGTGGTAAAATTTAATTTTCCCCTAGTATATGTTCATTTATAATTTTTTTCTTAAAAACTCTATTTGTCCCAAAATCGGGTTCTTACTAAAGGGCTGGAGTTTCGTGGAATTTGGAGTTGTTCGAATTTTAATTGAATACATAATAATTAATATTTAAAAAATGAAATATTAATTTATTCTAATAGGGTTATTCGAAAATATCTTTCAAATTGAGATTTATATTGAGATTATATCTTGATCACTGATTCCGGAACGAGATGTTTTTCCTAGGTGAGGAATAAAATGGATTTGATTGATGGGGTTTGTACCAGACCCTTTTCTTTTCTTTTTTTTTCTAATTTTATTAATTTTTAATTTCCCTTTATTTATTTTCCTTCCCTTTTCCTTATTGTAGAATACTCATATGGATCCTCCATCATAAAAATCAAAGTGATAATCGAGATAGGGTTATACAAAAAGAATGATAGTGAAAGAGGGGTGTTGTTTCCAATCTCTCAATGTGCTAGATCATTACGCGACAGTAGTGGACCACAAATTTGAGTGAATCTATGAACGTTTATACCAAAAGTAAGAAATGTATAAATATTTTCCTCCAATACACCATTGATTCGTAATTTGTATTTCCTAAAGCTCCATTATATTTATTGTTTCCTATAGTGGCTAGAGTTTTTGATTTGGGGATGAAAATGGGGGTTTCAGGAGATCAAGTGGTTTCCTATTCATGAACGTTTCGTCACACGATGTGTAGTCCAGGGTGACAGACCATATGTTCTTCCCTTTCAGTGAAGATGATGTTTTTAGGGGTATACATAATGTATTATCTTATTCAAAATGTGTACTAGTACTTGCCCGTGTAACCGAGTACTCATGTCCGGTTACCCATGTAAGGGTACATATCTATGTAGAGTGCATGGCCAGACCCTATGTGGGTCACACACGATATAGAATTACATGGACTGAATAGGAAAACAACTTGTTTGACTGATGAAAATGGAATGTTAGACCATGTTGGGTACACACTTTGTACTTATTTAAGATGCTATATACCTTAGAAATTTACACAGCCAGGCTGGTGGGATTACAGACCCATGTAGAGGTTTGGGAGTACATGATGTGTACCCATGGTTACATGACAGGTACAAACCCCTTATAACCCTTAGATTTTTTTTCATATCTCTTCACCCATGAGTTGTAATTTTACCCAAAAAGGTCCATTCTATGAAAATTTCACATATATCACAACAATATGACCTGTGAGGTGTTTTGAGGATTCTTTGGTGCCATCCATACATTTCATCAACATGAATATTCTTCTTCCATTTATTTTATCCAGTGTCTTATAAGAGTAAGAAATAATCTAATATGAATCATGATATATCTCTCATGACCGTTTCCTTTTATCTTTTTATTTGAGACCATCTCTTATGTAAGATGTTCCCTTCTGGTTTATGAGATCATGAGACCATTTTCTTTAGAGGATCCGCTATGGTGTTTCACTATTTATGTTTCAACATTGATGATCACAGGTAGGATTCCTCTAGCTTCTTTCTTGTCACCAAAGATTACATAGGTTATTCATATTCTTATGAACAGATCTGTAGAATCCCTAGTTGGATTCCATTACCTATTTACCATTTTAGGTATCATGTATATGGTGCCTCTATTGAATTACCATGAGAGGATCTGGTGTAGGATTCCAACCTTTCTGTTCATCTGAGTATGCCCGGTTGGATTCAGTTGATTGTTTTTTTCAAAGGATCCCAACCAGGATTCCTCTTTAGTGTTTGACTTGAAAGTCTTAACAGGTGCCCCATTGTTTGACCTAACCTAATTTGTATGTTTGGATTGGGTAGAGATTGTAGCATATGACCCCTTCGAACTCGTAATTATCTTGTAATCCCACTGGGCTCTGGGATCACTCTTCTTTTATCATTTACATATTTATTTCTTATGTTACATCATTTACTATATGTTATTCTTTGTTGGTGTTTGTTGAGCCTGATGTGAGGTATATTTTTTTCTCTTTTCAATCCCCAAATGTTCTTCCCAGGATCTGTATTTCTTATTGGGACTATCATATCTTCTTTTCTATGTTTCAGATTCTGGGACATGTTATTTTCTATATTTACTTGTATACCCATATACTTCCCTAGACCTTGATATTTTTCCTATGTATATATATTTTCTACTACTACATTTTTGGGACATCTAGAGGTCTTTCCTTTAATTTGACCATTGAGTTTATTATTTTGATATATAGGAATTGTGACCTAAGGCTAATGGATCATTATTCTCTCCCATGTTGTGGGAATGATTATTATCTCCTTAGCCTATGATTGGGATGATTACGCTCTCCCAAATCCATTATGAGACTCAAGGGGTGTTTTGTGGAATCCCACCAGTGAGCTCTTTTTATATGGGTGTGCCCCCTAAGAATCTTGGATGACTATGATCTCATGAGTTTTGGGGATTATTAAGATCTCGAAAACCTATGATATTGATGATCACACTCTCCCTGAACAGTTATTATTGTGGCACACTTCATTCTTGATGGATGATTACACTTTTCTTAAGTGACGCCTAGGATGCCCATATGGTCGAGTAAATGCACCAGTGATAAGTTTCATGTGAATGGATGATGAGAATGTACTTATATCTAGTGAGAATTCCTTTTACAGTTCACCTATGGGTGAACCCTTTAGGAATTATCTGAGGTGAAAAGTTGTGATCTCCTATAGACCAAGACAGGGGGATCAGACATTAGACTAGATTAACATGGCTTAGGTAGCATTTCGACTAACTCAGTCACCATTTATAGGATTTACATATGTAATCCATGTAATCCTTTATTCCGAGATTCACAATCAATATTTGATATTCTTCCTTACGTAATATTCCATCGGTATACAACATCCTTATTAGCAATTGGAGTCAAGTGCTGATGATCCCTGATATAGGACGAGTGTCCCCCTGTGGTGATGTAGTTTTCTCAGAGATAATTCTATTATTTTATGAAGTAGGTATGTGTATATTGGGATTATAGAACTATTTATTGGATTAATGGTAAACAGATTAAGTGCCACGACATCCACCTCAATTACATTGTATAGGATGTCTAAGAGATCAGGTTCACTGACCTAAGCATAGACTGTTGGTTAGTTTCATATTATTTTTAAACATACTATGTAATATTAATATATTTATATATATGTACATATTTATAGTTATTGGATTATATAGGTAGATGTATATAGATTCAGAAATCCATGGTGGCACATTCATATATGGCAGGAATTATTGACACGGGGTTCGACTATTTGTTTATTTTTGATTTTACTATTCTTTTTAGTGGTGTCTCAGCTAGGATTAGTAATTTCATTTGTATACACTTTTGTCCAAATATTTTATAGTATCCTTGTTATGGTGGTCTACTATGATTATTTAACACCCATGCATGCGATCCTTGGTGTACATGTAGACCTTCTATCTTTTTTTCATGTTTTGAACGGTTTTCATAGTTGATAGCGCATAGACCTAGAGTTTCATGTTTAAGTAAATCTCCAGATGTGGTTCTTATTATCAGGATTGTGTTGTTCAATAGTTTCTTGAGAGAGGGTACGTGGTGTACCATGGACGTATTAGTAGATCTCTATATTTTTTTAGTTAAGTTTACCCACTATTATCTGTATGGTCGGCCTAGTGGGTAATGCATGTTCTATTGTATGGATAGTTATTCGATATTTTATATCTTATTCATTTATTATTGCAAAATGTTGTATTTTTTTATTTTCTACATCCAAGATATGTTGATTTATTATTGTTAGTGATACATATAATTTTTTTTTCTCACTCTGATTTGAGGACCTAGTTTCCCCAAAATCACACCCTAAGCGCTCACTACTACTTGGTAGCCTCAGGCGTATAGGGAGGGGCACTTGGGGCCTTGTCACTGACCAGATTGGGGAACCATTTTAGTGTCTTCCAGATTGGGATGTTTCAAATGATTTTCTATTGTGGGTTATTCATTTTTCAATCATTTCGAGGATAGGATGTTTGTTTGATAGTTCATAGTAAATAATTAATTTAATTGAACTCCCTTAGGTACATCTATAATTTTTTTACCCTCATGATAATTTTATTTAATTAATTAGTTGTAAGGAATTAAATCTTGAGAATTTTCCATGATCGCTAAATCAAAACCACATTTAAATATATTTGTTATCAAAATTTTATATATAGTATAATTTACTCGCATTCTTTTTTTTTAATACAATCCTCAACAGAGTTATTGAATTTTTCATATCTAACATATAAAATATAAAAATTACAATATTTCATAAAGTATTATGATTATACTAATCTCGGTTCAATATTAATAAAAGAACATTTTTACTATTTTTAGAGTGTCTATTAATATTTATTCTATGTTCCAACAAATTGTTAAATATTGGGTTTCCATGGAAATTAATTTCTAAAAAATAATGAATCCTCAATTAATACATTTATAAGAGGTTTAAATTTCATAAAAATCATGAATATTGAATAAATTAAAAGTCAGGATTAAGAGATGGTAAATATAGAATCAAAACATTTACAGAGATCTAAGGTGATATTTTTAGGGTAAATTTCACAAGAAATAGTTATAATAATACTATTATGTAAATTTATTATTAGGGAATTTAGATATCATTTTATAACAAAATAGAAAATTAAAATTAAAAATATAAAAATCTAATCCAATCATAAACATTCTAAATTCTATTAAACTTATCAAATATATGAATTATTATATAATGGATCAAATACTCTTCAAATTTTTGATAGCTATAACAAAAATGAACAAGAATATAATATAGTCAAACTGATATTCATATAAATAAATAATTCAAAAATAAAAAAACCATAGCATTTAATTTCAAACAAATTCAAAGACCAAAATTCCCTTGCATATTTTTTCTCTCCCAAATTTTAAAGATAAAATCATTGAAGATAAAAATTATGACTTAAATAAATAATATTAATTATATATTTAGTACATTTAAAATTTAAGAAAGAGTAAGTAGGGATAAAAATATTATCAAAATTCATAATAAATATTAAAAATCATTTTTTATTTGATTTTATATCATTTTATGTTGTTTATTGGCATCTTTATCAACAAACATCTCTTCCTCATATACTAGTATCTAATTTTAATTAACTGTCATTTTCTGGAATTCGTTAAAAATTTTCACCAATATCCCCACTAATAAAATCTATAACACTATAATTTGAGTAGTATATGGTAAATATTATGTTAGATGTGAAAATATACCCACTCTTGGTTTTATATAGGAATTTTGGATTAAAATGTAGATATTGTAAGATCGATTATTGAAAAATGAAGTGATTTTTTACTAGAAGGGATATCATCATCATCTTCAATGACTATAAATATGTACCACTTCTTTCTTAATACATAATTATTCCTAAACCTAGTTTAAATTCAACTTTAAGTTTTTTTATTGAAGAGTATGTTAATATCCTTTCACATAATTAACTATACATAGATTATATTTTGCATCCTCAATTATTTCATCAAATTATGTTTTAATGTATATTTTTTATACAATTTTAACATCTTTAGATGTATATTTGTGTGAAGACTATATGAATTTTCAATATTTTATATAAATTCTCTCCCTTCTTATGTAATGTATATGGTTGTTTCCATGGTAGAACTACATTAGCTTTTGACACCCCTATACTTGACTATAGTCCAAATATAGAAGTTTTACAAGATAAAAGAAGTAAGAACCCATTATTTAATTTTTGTTGAAAGTTATTAAAATACAACTTAATTGTTGAAATTAATTTTTCGTATTGATAACTTTTTAAATTTCAAAAAACAACATTCTTTTTTAGAAAAGGATTTAATTGGGTTTTCCAATTTAATTTAATTTGGTTTAATATATCATTAAAAGTTATCTACATATAATCTATAAAGTTTAAAGTTTTTCAATATGATACATAAACATTTATATTTAATTAACCATGTTATAATTAATTAGAATATTTCACAATATTAAATTTTTATTAAAATATTCATTTTATTTCATCTTTTTAAAAACTAAATTTTCTTTTATTATCTTAATATTGATTAATTCATATTGAGGAATATGTGATAAATTGATATTATGTGTTTAATATTTAATAATATGGAATTTTGGTCCCTTATATCCTTTAAAAGTAGTATGGAGAGCCTTTGGATTTTACACTAGAAACAATCTAGTTAGTTCTCTAATATAATCATTGATTCTAGGGTCCCAATTTATATGCATCATACCTCCATTACTATTAACAATAAAATTATCACCTTTTTTATATTCCTTTTCAATATATCAACATTTATTTTTATCTGTTGAAGGATTTTATAAATAAAACTTCCTGAAACTAGAGCTCTATTAGCACTTCCATTTTCATAATCAATCCCTATCATGATTAGAAACAACATTAAATTCAAATTATTGGCTATATTTATATTTAAAAAATGATAAGATAAAGATGTTTTATTTTACTATTATAATAGTCTCTAAATATTAGTATAGCTACTATCAAGACGAATTTTTCAATATACCTATGTTGTGAATTTAAGAAGAATATTTTTACCCTTTTACATTTGGTCTATCTTAAAAATAATTTCAATATGTGATTTCATAGAAACACATTCTCATGTGAAATAATTATCAAATTGACTCTAAAATTTCTGATATATTATATTTCAACATTTCATAAAACTCAATAAATGTCAATTTAAACTCGAATTAATTAATCTTTAATGTCATTTCATCTTGATCTCCATTTCCCACATTTTATAAATTTTTATATAAATGTTTTACTTATATTTCAAATAAAATCTCATTTTCAATCCCATAAATGGGATCATTAAAACAATAAAATGATGTAATATCCTTTAAAATAAATTATTTATTACTTATACATTTGAAGTCAAGCCTTCCCTAAAACAATGACTTTATATCATCTCATTTGTTAT
The DNA here is from genome assembly GCA_963277665.1 of Viscum album. Lineage (NCBI taxonomy): Eukaryota > Viridiplantae > Streptophyta > Magnoliopsida > Santalales > Viscaceae > Viscum > Viscum album. Next base: position 243,379,117 of record OY728162.1, read on the forward strand.
TATGATATTCTATAACAATAGAATGTTAAACAGACAAAGAAGATATGGATATATTATTCCAATTAAAATAACAGCATTCCTTATATATTTATTTTTTATTGGGAGTAAAGTAAAATACTAATATAAAGTGTCTATGTGGTCTCTGATAACAGTTCCCTTCATATTTCATAGATGAATTGAAGAGAAATAAAATAAATTGAAACTAAATAATTACATAAAACACTTTATTTTTAATAATATTTAACATAAGGAAAGTCATGTAATGCATACTACCTCTATGATTTTTAAATACAACCTTAAAATAATCCATACAAAAAATCACATTTTTTCAAAATATATTTGAAATTATTTTTATAATCAAAAATTAAATTTTATTTTACTATGCTATGTCTTCAAATAAATACCCATAAATCCCTATAACCCTAGTTAAATTAAATTATTATGTCTTTTTATATAATGTATTTTAATGAAAAAACAATAATGTATTTCGTATCACAATACAATCGAGTATGTCTATCGTGATTTTATCTACAATAATGATTAGTCCAAAATTGGTAAGTTGTTTTTATCCTTATTAAAGATTCAATATTTCCCACTCAATTAGGGGTATTTATGTGAACTATATAGTTAATTCATATATTGTAACATGAACTAATTAACTCATATCATCATTCATATATTTCTTTTACTGTGTTCTCTAAACTCTTAATTAATGTATAAAAGATCAATATAATGTTACTTTTCTAGAATATAATTCAAATAAATTTCAAATAATTTTTTTCAAATTGATGAAAACCAAAAAAAGGTTTTTAAATCCGTATTTTAAATAAAAAAGCATTATTCCAAAAATATATGATATTTTGATACTTTTAAATTTTATAAACGTGAAAAAATATGTCCATAAAATTTATAATATCATAAGAAATGTATTTAATATTTCTATATGATATATCAAATTAATCTATTACTAACTTATACTTGATTTTCCTTTATTTTATATGGGGGATTTATGAAACAGAAATTTTATAAGGGCTTCCATAGTTAATAGGAATCTAGTCATCAATGAATCCTAAATCACACATAGTATGCCAAATATATATAGCCAGAGGAAACTAGTTTATAGTAGTGACCTTATTTTCTATATTTATGGATAAGGAAACAAAGTGTTTCTTCTTATAACTCTATTAAAACATTATTTATTAATTATATTCACAAAACCCATTAGTTTTTTTTTTCTATTAATATTACATCTATAAAATATTGAATTCGAGTAGATCATAAAATTTAATAATGGTTTAAATGTATAAGGTAATACATGATTCATTATTCCCTTAATATACTTCATATATCTCTTAAAATTTTAGTTGATGGATTAGTTTTGTTGTCATTAAGTCTATCACACAAATATATTGAATATAAAGAATGATCTATAGAATTTTTGGAAGAGAAGTCTTCTAAACATTCATTGATAGGAAAAGATCAATAAAACTCCTTAAAAATATTCATATAACTTTCATATAGTGCTCATAGATGTTCTCAATATTTTATGTGTTTCAAAATAAAATCTCATAACGGACTCCTTTATATATATATATATATTAATTCATGAAAAATCAGTCACCCATTTGAAATATTTGAAGAAGGTGAAATTATGTGATTTTTCCATGATTCTCATATCAGATTTGCTATCAATCATCTTAGATAATTATATACTGAGGGGTTTACTTAATGTTCCAAATATGATTATATAATTATATATATATACATGTATAATACCCTTAGTAAATATCCCTATTAAAATTGTAAGATCAAAAATTCCTCCCTCAAAAATATTTTCTAATATCAACAATGAAAATATACCGTACTAGACCTAAGGGTATGATTCAAACATTGTAGATCCTTCAACAAAATAAAAACATGATGAAAATAATTCCTTTGTTCAAATCTAGGAAGTTATTTTAAAAATATGCTTTCTAAAATTAAATCATTCATAAAAAATTCATTATATATATAATGCAATTTTAAACCCATGATATCTGTATAATAAAATATGTTTTTAATTTCATATAATCCATATACAATTGAAATATTTTCACCTTAATCAAAACCTTTTTCTAGGATATAACCCCAATCAGCTACTATTTACATTATTTATGGAAATACATAAAAATAAAATCTATTTTTTGAAAATATAAATAAATTTTTAATTATTTATCTATCATTAATATGGACGAATAATTTTGCTACCATGATCCTTGTGAACTGATTTAGCTTTTTTTAATTGTAATTATCCAACTAAGGTGTTCCAGTGCATCATGATAAACCTTATGTAATTTTTATAAAATGGAATTCGTATGATTACAAATTTCTTACACCGTTTCATGTATGAATTAGAGATTTCACATAATCAATAACATTTTTTATTTAGTTATCATTAATATTCTTACATACACTAGATTGAGATGTATTAGGCTCACCCATAACCATATAATCATATACCTCCATCACACATATATTATATTGATATTCATTGAAATTCAATTATCTAAAGTTATCAAAAATCAATTTCTATGTAGTTGTCTTCTAAATTTGTTTCATTTCATGAAACTTGAAATTTTTTTATTTTATAATAAATAATGTTGTTTTATTATAATCTTTTGTGGGTTTATATTGGAATAATGTCTCAAAAAAAATTATCTTACATGAAATCAAACTTCAAAAAACTAACTATTTATATTAATAATAAATAAATTGAATCAGAATATTCAAATTCAATAATATATAGGATTTATCCCTTTTATTAACCCATATTGAATAAGAGTTATGTTAATATCTATAATCTTTACAAGGTCTCTGAAATTTATTAATATAAAATTCTCCAACATTACCATTTCTTATTAAATTAATGAATACACCCTTTATATATTGAACTGAATCATAGTAATATAAATACTTAGGAAATATTTCATTCTTATAAACTATAATTTCCAGACATAACAATTAATTAAATTCATCTGGAATTAAAAAATTATTCATTTACCCCAAAAAAATGGATACTTGAGTAGGTCAAAAATACATGTGTAAAAACTATAGAAGTCCGCTAATATAGACCTCATTAACCAACATGAGTGATCTATTATGTTTCATTCCATTCAGGAATTAATCACAATATATTTCATTTACTAAATTTCGTATAATAAAGATGTAACATGTATATACACAGAGTATTTTTAGAAATATATATGAAATTATAGTGATCAAGTCACATTTTCCATGAATAATTATGAAATAATATATCATTTAATAATTTGAAATTATATATGGAATGATCATAAATTTAACTGCCCAATATTTTAAACAAATTACTATATTCTATAGCATATAATACATGAAACATCAAGCCTAAAAGAACAATGAAATTATATTTATTTAATTTTACTGTTATAACCAATCCATTAAATTGGTGGATATGAGTGTTAGGACACAACCTTAAAACATTACATAATCTTGTATTAAATGAATAATTCACATTGAGGATATTTTTACGTTTATAGTTTTAGAGAATTAGGACATAACTACTACATGTCACAATATTACAAAATAGAAACTTCTACTCAGTTTCAATTTTTTTCATAAAATAAAAACTCTTAAAAAGAAACATGTATAATTCCATGTTTTAGATAGCATGTCATTCCTTGATCCCATCCTTGACCATATTCATACTTAAGTCCTGTGGAAAACATTTCAAAAACATGGGATGCGCATAAAAAGCTCAGTAAGGGATATAAAAATACAGAATGAAAAAATTAGTCCATGTATACATAAGAATAAAAAACATAACACTTCAACATACCCCATGAAATCATAATATTTATGAATAACTCATAGAAATAAAAATACATAAAGGTAACTTGAGTCGTTCATAACATTCTTACATAAGGAGTAACCATCATTGTTACTTTTAGAATACCCACCATAGTATATTCCCTAAATCCCCTTGGAGAAACCTTAGCGTTTACCTCCTTCACGTTACCCAATGCATTGGAGAGATATCTCGGGCTCACCCACCCTTAGTTTATCACAGAACCACATGATTTCATAAAAATTTCCCAAGAACCATAAAATAATCATAACACTTAAAACATGCATAAAAGAACATAAAATTTCTATATTTCAATAATAGGAGATCACATCATGATAATATCGTAAATAAAAACATCGAAAAAAATCATTAAAACTCTATGAGAGAAATATCCCTTTATACTTTGAAAATATTAAAAAAAGACATTTAAAGGAGATTTTAGAATCAAGGTGTCTCATACCACTTCGAAACATTTGAAACGGTTTTAAAACATTCATTTCCATATATATAAATCCGTAAATTAATTTTTAAAACCTTGACATGGATGATAAATGTTTAAAATAGTAAATCTTTAGAACCATTTAAAACAATGTTTTAATAAAATAGTCCTTTTCCATTTTAAACATTTAAATTATAAGCCACATGAAAGTTGACCATTTTAAAAACATTTAAAAGACTTTATTATAGACATAATATGGATATGGAGTGTCAAAGGGACTACATATACACTTTATAAAAGAATAAAAGTGCATATCATTAAGAAATGTCTCAATGAGAAGAAATTGAGATGTAATCCCAATCAAGGATCATGCCATTAGAGAAAGGATAAAGAAATGACATAATTATGTGTGAAAAATATAAATACACCAAATATAATTGGATACTCAGTGTAAAACAATCAGATATCATCAAAACATATTTATATCACAACATAATCAAGATGTAGAGGTTTAACCCAAAGAATTGAAATTGGGTTGAGAAGTTCCCCTACAAAAATTCGACAACCTAACGACGTCATTTTAAAATTATGAAAATGAGATAATAAGAGATAATAAGGGTATCTCATCACTTGTACATAACGTTAAAATCAATAAGGATATATAAGAAAATATCCCAATATAAGAATATTTAAATTAAAAGACCTAACTAAAAGAAGTCTTTTAAAAAGAGGTGGGTGAAAGGTTCCCTTAACGATTTGGGTAACTTTCAAAACGTACACCCCATGAAAGAAGTATCATACAATGAAGATGTAAATAACCATAAATTAAATTATATTACACAAAGAATACAATCATGGGCAGTTCATACACCACAAAAAAGTAAATAGTAGCAAATGTAGCATGAATCTCACGGGAACACAAAGTGAGATAAAAAGTCCCTTAGGAAATTTCGGCAGCCGAACAACACAACATAAAACAACCAAAAATGGATTGATGAGATTAAATAGGGAATCGCGGAACATTAACATAAATGTATAGTAAGAGGAATATAATATAACATCCCCCAACATATTAAATAGGAGCTTAAACTAAGTGACATAAAATAGAGTACTTAAAAAGAAAGAGAGTGGTAGGATCCCTTACCTCATGTACGATATGACTCGATCATTCTTTAATATCCTGAATAATAAACTACAGTTAATATCTACTTTCTAAGAACCTTTTTTATGTTAATTATTCCTTTTATATCATTTATTACCATTTTATGAACATCATGTAATTATTTATGTTAATAACGGTCATTTTGTCGATCATTGGAACTTGAGTCAAAAATAAACTTCTTATAATTACAAGTTGATCATGTGGTAAAATATCCATTATATCAGAATTATATTCATGATGTAGATGTCATATATATCATATATATCCAGTAAATACTTGCATTTATAATATTACATAACATTTATAGGTAAGAAATGATATGCACCGTTCATGGAGACGGTAAGCCGTATGTACTCATGAACACTAGTTTCATTTCTATTTTGTATTTAATGAAATTAAATATAAATAAGATATATATATATATTATAATTACAGTATAATATATATGTTTTATAGGTCACATAAGTTCATTAATTTAATTCTTTATACATTTTATTTATTTCATGAATGAGTCAAATCACGTGAGGGGGCGATAGTCCACACTTCCTCAAATGAAATTATCGCATTTGCACAACATGAAAAGAATAAAGGTATGTTTTAAATGTAAAATACAGAATTTTAGAGGGGAAATAAATATAATATATATCATAAATAAATATATTTCCATCATAATGGACACCATGAGAGGTGGTAGGAGAAGATAGAACAATCATCGTTTCGTGAGGCAGTAATTCTCCATCCACAGAAACAGTATGTTCTTTAACCATTAGACGGAGGTGTGTGTAAGTGTAGCTCTAATACTTCACATTAAAACATCCTAGTATATTTAAGATTCTGGTTTTGTTAAAAAATAAATGAATAAAAATAGTTTAAGGGGTTGGGGAAAAAAATAAAACAAAATAACATAAGAGAGGACATTACCACTAAATCAGGTAACTCACTTTAGTTTGAACCAAAAGGGTTTCTTGATTAGATTTATGCCTAAGTTAAGCCTTATAAAATTAAGAGTGGGTTGTGGTGAGATGAAATGAGCATAGTATGTCCAATAAAATGGCTTGAGAGGTGTTGGTGAGGTGGTAGGGGTGGGGCCTTTTATAAGAGGGAGGAGGGGAACTCTTGGAAAGTCATGGAAATTTACTTTATTATAAATTTATTTTCGGATATTAAGGGTCCCACAAATATTTATTTCGAGGATAAGGTGGTAAGGGTTCGAAATCCACCCATCCAACAGGTTTTCGATAAGTTTACGTCCTATATTTTACCTTATCTTCACAATTTATTTAAATCATTCATTAATGAGGTAATCACTACATCGTCATGGTGTCATAAATAATGTTTTTTTAATGTATAAAAATTATAAAAAAATATCATGATGTAATAAATCATTGTATATTTCTAATGAATATTTATAGTCAAAAATTTGACATGTATAACTCCATGTAAAAATTGTTTTAGTAAAACAATACATGTTTGTGACAATTTTATTTTAACTTTAAATAAAAAGTTATTAATTTCATTTTCCTACCAAAGTGGATCCATGGGGTCCCCAAGTTGACCCATGGATTTTATTGGTCGTCCATGACTCATCAAATAATTGTAGGACATGTGTAAGAGTCATTTCATATTATTATAACATTATCTTTACCTTAAATTACACTACTTAGCTTTAATCGCGATTAATAAAACATAAAAGTTATTATTCACCAAAAAATTATTTTAATCCCATTAAACCACATTTTACATCCTAATGAAAACCATGTATGACAGATTTTTGAAATTCAAATCAAAGAAGTGGTAATGTTTCATTTAAATGAAAAATCAGTTTTTTATCTACCACTTAGTGGTTTCACTATTCAGCAAACATTGATGATTTTCAGAAAAACACCAAAAATTCACCCTAAGAAATATTTGATATTCCAAATTAAAAAATGATGTCTATTTTACAAAATTAAAAACATATATGTTTCATTAATTAATATAATAATTAATTCCCGATGTCAAAACAAATAGCGTGTTTTTATGAAACAATATCTATTAAAAGATTGATAGTAGTTTAAGTCCAATTTCACTATGAAATTACTACCAATTACCACCATTGGATTAAATGGTAAAAATATATTCTAAATTAACTTTAAAACCAATTCAAAAGATAATATAATCATATAAATAAATTAGATTAAGAATAGGTTTTGAATTAAAATACAACACTTTTCACTAATTCATTTAAAATGGACTTTATCAAAAAAATAACCAAAACCTACACAAATTAAATATTGATGTCTTGATTATAATGAAGGATTTTAATTTGACAAATTTAACATATAAAATTGTCAAAAAGTTGATTTAAAAAGGGGTTTCCATCAAATGGCGGTTAATCAGCCTTTTAAAGAATATTAGAATATTTATTCTTAAAATTGGATTCATTTGCATTTTAAGCCTATAAAATTTATTTAATAATGTAAAAACATTTAAAAAACATATATAATCATATTTTAGTTAGTTCTGTTCATTCCCTCTATTCAAACATCTAGGCATTATCTACCATTTAAAATAATATTATTATATTATTAGTGTGCAACGTATGATTTCAGAGAAACTCGTTATTATATATTTGGAACTCCATCGAACATAGAACCCCCATTAAAGTAATATTAATATTTTATTCATAAATATTAATAAATATGAAATTTTAATATTCTTTATTTACCTAGTATGTTACATCCTTCCCCCCTTTTGGAAATTGCTTCCTTGCAATTTTAAAATTAGGCTCCGAAACTTCATTGAAGGTCCCACATCAGAACAAGAGTCAGTAAAACTGTCACTTTAAAATAAAGAAAGAGAATTACAAAGGTCACCTGAGTTAACCCATACTAGGATTCCATGTAGGAATACATGGACATGGAAGAGAAAAAAATGGTCATGTTCTGATGGAGAGTGATAGAAAACATGTTTAGGAGAAAGTTAACTACCATAAAATCACAAATTTGTGATGGGTTAAACGGTATTTGATTCCCCATTAGGAAACAATAACAAAGAACATTATTGTTTTAGGTTACTTTTCATTGAGGAATTTATTTATGATCTTAACTTAAACATAAGGAAACATGCTTACTTGTCATGTTGACTTTCACCTTTTACGAGATTTCTTACACAAACTCATATTTTCTCCAAAAGGTGAGTATTTTGGAAGACTGGCTCACATTAAGAGTACTATAATCAACTTCTTGAGAATAACCTAATCCAAAAAAGAGAACTATATATTTTCCATTACATTAGACCATAATCGAAACCAAAACCAAAAAGGATAGTACAAGATTAGATAATCCCCAAAATGGATAATCCTTTATAAAAAACTATTCTTAATCTCCAAAATTTGTCAAACAACATGAAAAGTTCAACAAAGACCATTCATAAACATCTTTCCATAAAAATCATCGAAGTAACCAAAACTAAGATTGAAACCCAAATCTCTGAAGGATTTAATCACATATTCTTCTAAGATAAATCTCAACATTAATCTCTAAATAACATCCGCTTCTCATAAAGTCTCGTATTGAAAAGTATTTATCCTAATCACATATCCTCAATGATAGGTTAATAATTTCCATAGATAACCCAAAATCAACTTATTCTTAATTCATAAAACCATCTAACTAAAAATAATTAGTCAAAACAACAAGGGAATTCTTTTAGTTCAGTGGTAGGTGATAAATACTAGTTTCACTTGGTTGTGGGTTCGATTCCCATAGCTTCATCCAACGCGACGGGTTGTCACATGGTCTATGTGTTTTCCATTTTCTTAAACTATATAATTCTTAAAACATTCCCCAAAAAGAGATAAAATATTCAAAAATAACCATAACATAATTTACCACAAGTTTATCTCTATCCTTTCATTTTCCATCATAACATATAGTAACCCATAATTACCTCAAAAGTAACGATCATATGAATCCAAATGGTTACCTTTAAAATTATTACCTGAACTTCCACATCGAGTTGGTTCTCTCATACATGATGCATTAGAGAACTCACCAAAGTTCAAGTGGTTAATCATGACTGCTAGATAGTTGGTTTAGAATAACAATGATATTCTTCATTGAGTCCCTTATTTCATCTGGTCTCTTAATCAGAGAACCACCACAGTTTTCTTCAAACCCATTGTCACTTTGGTGCCTGCTAGATCCATCGATTTACTAAATCCAAAAATGTCAGTGTGAGTATATCAACAAAATCATCATGTACTAATGAGGATGACAAACACTCAGATATAATCACTCATTCACTTTATCTAAATACTATGACTCTTTCTGAAATCCTAACCATTATGGTAATGTCACTTATGCTTAATGAATACCCTAACCTCTGATGTTAACTAAACCAACCTCTGATACCAACTGTAAGGACCCAGCCTTAAAACATTACATAATCTTGAATTAAATGAATAATTCACATTGAGGATCTTTTCAGGTTTAGAGTTTTAAAGAATTAGGACATAACTATTACATCTCAACAAGATTACAATGTATACACTTCTCCCCAGAATCCATTTTTTTAATAAAATAAAATCTCTTAAAAAGAAACATGTATAGTTCCATGTTTTAGATATCATGCCTTTCCTTGATCCGATCATTGACCATATTCATTGTTAAGTCCTGTGTAAAACATTTCAAAATCATGGGATGAGCATAAAAAGCTTAGAAAGGGATATAATAATACGGAATGAAAACATTAGTCCTTGTATACATAAGAATCAAAAACATAAGCACTTCAACATACCTCATGAAATCCTAAGATTTATGAATAACTCATAGAAATCATAAGACATAATGGTAACTTGAGGCATTCATAACATTCTCACGTAGAGAGTATCCCTCATGGTTACGTTTGGAATAACCACCACAGTATATTACCTAATTCTCTTCAGAGAAACGGTAGCGTTTAACTCCTTCGAGTTAACGAATGCATTGGAGAGCTATCTCGGGCTCACCCGCCTTTAGTTTATCATGGAACCACCTGATTTCATAAACATTGCCCAAGAACCATAAAATAATCATAACACTTAAAACATGCATAAAAGAAATATAAAATTTCCACATTTCAATTAGAAGAGATCACATCAGGATATTATCTCAAATAAGAACATCGAATAAAATCATTACAACTCTATGAGAGAAATATCCCTTTATACTTTGAAAATATTAAAAGAGGACATTTAAAGGAGATTTTAGAATCCAAGTTTCCCATACCACTTCGAAACTTTTGGAAGGGTTTTAAAACATTCATGTCCATATAAATAAATCCTTAAAACAATATTTAAAACTATGACATGGATGATAAATGTTTACAAGAATAAATCTATAAAACCATTTAAAACAATGTTTTAATAAAAGAGTCCTTTTCCATTTCGAACATTTAAATTATAAGACACATGAAAGTAGACCATTTTAAAAACATTTAAAAGACTTTAGTATAGACATAATATGGATATTTAATGTCAAAGGGACTGTATATAAACATTATAAATGAATAAAAGTTCATATCATTATGAAATGTCTCAATGAGAATAAATTGAGATGTAATCCCAATCGAGGATCATGCCATTAGTGAAAGGATAAATAAATGAAATAATTATGTGTGACAAATATAAATACACCAGTTATAATTGTATACTCAGTGTAAAACAATAATATGTCATCCACACATATTTACAGCACAACATAATCAAGAAGTAGAGGATTAACCCAAAGAATTGAAATTGGGTTGAGAAGTTCCCCTATAGAAATTCAACAGCATAATGGATTCACTTTAAAATTCTGAAAATTAGATGATTAGAGATAAGAAGGGTATCTCATCACTTGTACCTAACATTAACAGCAATACCGATATATAAGAACATACCCCAGAATAGGAATATTTAAAATTAAAGACCTAACAAAAAAGAAGTCTTTTAAAAAGAGGAGGGTGAAAGGTTCCCTTACCGATTTGGGTAACATTCGAAACGTGAACCTATTGAAAGAAGGATCATACAATGAAGATTTATAAACCCATAAATTAAAGTATATTACCCAAAAAATACAATCATGGGCAGTACATACACCACAAAAAAGTAAATAGTGGAAAATGTAGCATGAATCTCACGGGAACACAAAGTGAGATAAAAAGTCCCTTACGGAATTTCGGCAGCCTAATGGCGCCACTTTTAACTTCCAAAAATGGAGTGATGAGATAAAATAGGTTATCTCATCATATTAAAATAAATATTATAGTAATAGGAATATAAAAGAACATTTCCAACATAATAAAGAATACCTTAAAATAAGTGAAATAAAATAGAGTACTTAAAAGGAAAGAGAGTGGTAGGATCCCTTACCTCATGTCCGGTATGACTCGATCGTTATTTAATCTCCTGAATAAAAAACTATAGTTAATTTCAACTTGCGTATGAACCATTTTTTAAGTCCATTATTCATTTTATATGATTTATTACCATTTTATGAACATCATGTATTTATTTAAGTTAATAACGGTCGTTTTGTTGATCATTGGTACTTGAGTCAAAAATAAACTTCTTATAATTACAAGTTGTTCATGTGGTAAAATATCCATTATATCATAATTATATTCATGATGTAGATATCATATATATCATATATATCAAGTAATACTTTCATTTACAATATTACATAACATTTAGAGGTAAGAAATGAAATGCACCGTTCATGGAGACGGTAAGCCGTACGTATGCATGGACGCTACTTTAATTTCTATTTCGTATTTAATGAAATTAAAACTAAATTAGATATATATATATTTATATATTATAATTAAAGTATAATATTAATTTTATATAGGTCACATATGTTCTTTAATTTCATTCTTTATACATTCCATGTATTGCAGGAATGATTCACATCACATGAGGGGGCAGTAGTCCACACTTCCTCAAATGAAATTATCACATTTGCAAAACCTGCAAAGAATAATGGTATGTTTTAAATGTAAAATACATAAGCTTAGAGTAGAAATAAATATAATATATATCATAAATAAATATAGTCTCATCATAATGGAAACCATGAGACGTGGTGGGAGAATATAGAACAATCATCGTTTCGTGAGGGAGTAATTCGCCATCCAAAGAAACAGTATGTTCTTTAACCATTAGATGGAGGTGTGTGTAAGTGTAGCTCAAATACTTCACATAAAAACATCCTAGTATATTTAAGATACTGTTTTTGTTACAAAATAAAGGAATAAAAAGAGTTTATGTGGTTGGAGAAAAAATTAAAACAAAAGAACATAAGAGAGGACATTACCTTTAAATCGGGTAACTCCCTTTGGTTTGAATAAAAAAGGTTTCTTGAAGAGATTTATGCCTAAGGTAAGGATTATAGGATGAATAGAGGGATGTGTAGAGATTAAAGGAGCATAGTTTGGAAGAGACAATGGCTTGAGATGTGTGGGTAAGGTGGTTGATGTGGGGCCTTTTATAAGAGGGAGGAGGGGCACTCTTGGAAAGTCATAGAAAGTTACTTTATTATAAAAATTATTTTCGGATATTGAAGGTCCCAAAATTATATATTTCTAGGATAAGATGATAAGTGTTCGAAATACACCCATAAAATAGGTTTTTGACATGTGTAAGTCTTATATTTTACCTTATCTTCTCATTTTATTTAAATCGTTCATTAATGAGGTAATCACTGCATCATCATGGTGTCATAAATAAATTTATTTTTTTATTGTCTCAAAAATATAAAACAAATATAATGATGTATGATATCTGTTTATATTTCTAATAAATATTTATAGTCAAAAATATTACTTGTATAACCCCATGTAATAATTGTTTTAGTAAAAAAAGACCTGTTTGTGACATTTTTATTTTAACTTTAAATAACATGTTATTAATGTCATTTTCCTACCAATGTGGCTCCATGGGGTCCCCAAGTTGACCCATGGATTTTCTTGGTCGGAAATGACTCATCCAACAAGGGTAGGACATGTTTCAAGGTCATTTAATATTATTATAACATTATCTTTACGTTAAATTACGCTAATTACCTTTAATCGCGATTAATAAAACATAAAAGTTACTATTCACAAAAATTTATTTTAATCTCATTGAACCACATTTCACATCCTAATGACTACCATGTATGTCGGATTTTTGAAATTCAAATCCCAAAAGTGGTAAAGATTCATTTAAACAAAAAACGAGTTTTTTAACTACCACTTAGTGGTTTCACTATTGATCAAAAATTGAAGATTTTCAAAAAAATACCAAAAATTCACCATAAGCTATATTTGATATTCTGCATTCAAAAATGATTTCTATTTTACAAAATTCAAAACATATAAGTTGCATTAATTAATTTTATAATTAATTCCCACTGTCAAAACAAATAGCCTATTTTTAAGAAACAATATCTATTAAAAGATTGACAGTAGTTTAAGTCCAATTTCAAAGTGAAATTAATTCCAATGACCAACATTGGATTAAATGATAAAAATATATACTAATTGAACTTTAAAACCAATTAAAAAGATTATATAATCATACAAATAAATTAGATTAAAAAGTTGTTTTGAATTAAAATACAACATTTTTCACTAATTCATTAAAAATGGACTTTATCAAAAAAAATAACAAAATCCTACAAAAAGTAAATATTGATTTCTTGATTCTAAAGAAGGATTTTATTTTGTCAAATATAACATATAAAATTTTCAAAAAGTGGATTTGAAAAAGGTTCGCCATAAAAAGGCGGTTAATCGGCCTTTTAAAGAGTATTAGAATATTTATTTTTAAAATTGGATTCATTTGCATTTTAAGCCTCTAAAATTTATTGAATAATGTAAAAACATTTAACAAACATATATAATCATATTTTAGTTAGTTATGTTCATTCTCGCTATTCAAACATCTAGACGTTATCTACCATTTAAAATAATATTATTATATTATTAGTGTGCGACGTAAAATTTCAAAAAAACTCGTTATTGTATATTGGGTATGCCATCGAACATAAAACCCCCGTTAAAGTAATATTAATATTTTATTCATAAATATTAACAAATATGAAAATGTAATATTCTTTATTTACCTAGGATGTTACATTGAGTAGGGTAAAATTATTTATGATATATATATATATATAATGTTCATACATTATATAAATGTCTTGATATATTATTAATAAAAAATCACTAATTTTTTTGTAATGTCTTATTATCCTTCATAACTTTGTTTTCTTCAAAAATAGGATTTATTAATTTTTGTGAGAAAATATTATAATTAATTTGTGGAAAATTTTATAAAATTTATTTGATAAAAAATATATCAAAATTTAAATCATCATATCCAAATTATCTTATGGTGTAATTTTTAATAATTTTAGGAAGTGTTTTATTTTTCAATTAATAGTGAAAGATATTCATTTTTATTGAAAAAATGAATTTTATTTTGCAAGTATTTAAAATGTAAAATTCTATTTTATATTTGTTTTAAAATTTATTAGTTGATTTTAAATAAAAATAATCCTCCTATTGTCAATGGAAATAATTTAAAACCTTTATTTCATTTAAAAACATTTTTATACTTAATAGGAATTTTTTAGAGAAACTATTTTTCATTTCCATTTTCGTTCAAACAATAAATAAATTTATTCCTCTTATATAAAATCAATCATAAAAAATGGGTTATATATTTTTAATCAATAGGTCCAAATTTTTGAAATTATCCCCTTTTATGTTTTTTAATATTAATAGTAATCATAGTAAATAATTGACACAACCGTAATGGTTAATGATGTAATTAAATTTTATAAAATAATAACATGTTCAAAAAATTACCCAAACACATACCTATATCATATTTTCTGTGTTAATTTAATGCATTTTCATTAAATAAATTAACAAATTTCAATATAGTTACATATTTGTTTTATTTTGAAATTTATATTATATAATATAAAGAGATGTCTAAAATTTAATTCTCTTTTTTTATTACCTATAGTTTTTAAACTTAGTGATTAACCGAGGAAATTTTTGGTTCTAAAAGAGTTATTTGAAATAAAGATGATTATTTATCCTATCCTTTTTTAGTTTTTAGTGATGAAAAAATTATCTTAAATGTTACAGAACATCGACACATTATTTATTAAATTAATATAAATATAATATTAATGATTTAAAAATAATATTAATTGTAAAATGTTTTGAAAGAATTATTATTTTCCACGAATTTTTCAAAAAAATATTTCATGTTAGTTATTTTTTTTAATATTAGATACTAATTCCTATTTTTGATGTTTCCTTTAAGGTTAAATTAAATTAATAGTGTAAAAATGAAATTAATGATATTTTATGTAAAATAATATTTTTCTTAAATTATTTAAATGTCATAAAATTATGAAAAAGATACATATGATGATACATTGTCGAAAATTTCATCACCTATCTATTTATGAAGAGATTATTAAATTATAATTAAAATTATAAGCCTTTAATATTGAAAAAGTCATTACTATGGTAATGGATAAAATTTTTTAACTAAGGAGTTAATCCAAAATTTAAAGTTTAAAATGAAATTAAAACCAGAAAAAATATTTTTTATGATTATATTATTACCATGTGTTATTTTTCTTTGAATCCATGTTATATTGTAACAATTTTCCAGGTATTAGATGCTTATTATATTAAAATATTTCTTTTACTTCCAACAAATGTGAAAATGATTTTTAATAAGAAGAAAATTTTATTCAATTATTTAATTTTTTAAAACAAATATATTAATAAAGGGGAAGGTATATGGTTTAAAATATCTACCATGGTATATCTATGTTCTATCTTTCATTTTATAGTAACTATCATGACCCATAAAGAGTAAAAACATAGTTATTGTGGTAATCGTCAAAATGCTTAATGAACGTTTAAAACAAAAATAGAAGGGTGAAAGCATCACATATACCAGTAAAATGTTAATTTTTTTGAGTTGATTTTGACTCATCGTAACCTTCTATTATAATAATATCAATTTTCATCGACTTGGGCTAGAAAATTAATTTATATTAATTTAATTTAATAAGAAATTCCAAGAATACCCCTCCCCTCATTATAAAAGGGACCCTCTCTTCTTCTCTACACAATTAAAGAACCATTTAGATCATACAATACCATACCTAATACCTTCCTAAAAACACTTCACATATTTTATTGGTTTTATTCTATGCAAAAAACCAATGTTAGAGGGATTAAAGAATAATATAAAGGCTACTATTTGAAGCAGACGTATAGTTTATAACCAAGCATTTTCATTTTGTTTCTTATATTAAATCCTTAAAATATTCATCAATAATGATGAATAAACCAAACTGGTATCTTAAATATAATGATATTTTTTTATGTTAAATATATACCCTATATTAATATCTTCTTCTATCAAATGGGATATGAAAATGTCTTTTGTGTGTACGACAGTCCACCACCTCACAAACTGATGAAATTCGTTTTTTATCACCGACTCTCATTGATAGTTGTAATAATCGATTTAATTTTTTTATAATGTATTCCGGAAATTTGTTTCATTATATAATGATAATAAATCATCAATTTTATTTATTTTCCATCATGTACAAAATGATAATGTCATTTATACATACATTTAGACTACCACCTCCACCAAGAGATGTGAATTTATATCCATAAACACATCACAAGGAATATATATATATATATGATTGTTTAAAGATATAAACTATTATTTATTATCATTGTTCCAATATAATATTGTACTTACCTTCTTTATATTCTGATCATAGTATATTGGAAGCATTATGCATGCATATGTAGGGCCTACCACCTACATGATTATAACATAGTTCAGTTTTCATAACTATATATGATTATTTCTTTTAAAAGAATAATGGGTGTATAAAAATTATAATTATTTAACGATTATTTTTTTTAAATGATGGAATTATTAAAACATTTTCCATATTAAATCTACTAATGAAATTTTATATATAGGAGCTAAATATTATCAAAACACCATATATGAACATAATTTTTATATTATAGTATATAAAATTGTAATAAATGTAATAAAGTGAATAATAAACTCAAAAATCCGTTCTAATCATGTATATATCATACATAATCTAATTATACAATAATATATCGAATGTTTCGGGAGATTTGGACTCGAGGTAGAGGAAACATTTCATAAAAAACATTATTTTAAATGTTTTAATGATTTATTTCTATATCGTTATCCTGTATATCCATATTCAGAATATTATTTTACAGATGTATTTATGAATTATAACTGAAATTTTATGTCTATTAGTACTTTTTTTCAATGGTTTTAAAAATGGTCCTTTATATATATTTTATAAAGAAGGTTTTGAATTGTTTTAAAAAAAGCAATAAAATTATATTTTTTAACATATATGGAATCAATTAATTTTCAATCCATCACAAACACTATTTTATTTTCTAATTCCATTATGAGTGTCATTTTTTTATGAAAATAAAACCCATACATACCTTTTTTCTCGGAATTTTATTTTCTAAAATTGTGTTTTAATGAAATGTGGTATATCATTATCCAAAAATTATTTTCATATGGGTGAAAATAATGTTTATTATTGTAACACCCCAAGATTTCATAGTATGTTATTATCTTTAAATTAATTTAATAACTTTCGCTATACGCAACACCGACTTCGAGCGTTCCACGACTTACGAAACTGGCCATTCAAAAAAGCGGTTGTGAATATTATTAACTGAATTTTGAATTTTATATACTCCATATAATTTAGAATCCATATTATGTGTTTCTTATACATAATATAATAACAAATTCATTTTTTCAGATAAAATAAGTATTTTCTAAAAAAAGCTATTTTACCACCATTTAATGGAAATACATTTTTAAAACCAATATTTTGCACTTTTATATATTCAATTTAGTGAAATTAAATTCTTCTATAGATTGAGGACATAATAAATTATTTCGGATAAATGTTTGGTACTTTTCTGATAACATTCATATTTTGAAAAATAGTTAAAAATACTAAATTTTTATAGAAAAAAATATTTTGAATCGAAAAAAATTATACAGTTAAATTTTGGATTTCAATGGTTTGGAAGTGTAATAAAATTATATTTTTATCATTTAATATAATTTAGGTCATTATAAGTAATTTAACATTTCAATTTGACATAAACACATGTCAATCTTTTGATAGTTTTTACTATTTAATACATGATTTTTGGTTTTGACAATGGAAATTAATTTTAAATCCATTAATACTACTTATATGTTCTGAATTTTTTAAAATATAAATCATTTTTTAATTTGGAATATCAAAACTAGCTTAGCGTGAAATTTTGGTATTTTTATGAAAACATTCAATTTTTGATTAACAGTGAAAAACACTGCGTTATTGTTTAAAAACCTAATTTTTAATTAAATAATTAATTATTTTATTTATTTAAGTAAATATATATATATAAAAAATATATAAGTTCAATGAGATTCATTAGAGTCATTTTTATAATAAAATTATATGTATAAAAGTTTATTAAACTTTTTACCGTCTTTTACCCACCTTTTAGGAGCATTTAAAATTTTGCATAACACATAATTTTACTGCTTCTGTGAGTTGAATTTCAATATTTCGAGAGACATGGTGGAATTTGTTTTGTAAAATTTGTTTCAATAAGATGAAAATAATTTTATGGTGAATAGTAACTTCTTACTTTTATTTACCACGGTTAAAATTAAATAGGGTAACTAAATGTAAAAATGATTTTATAATTACCCTAACACAAGTAGTAATTCTATTTGATAAGTATAATTTGATTAAAACAACTTTATAAATAAAATATTATCCTTTCGGTCCACTTAGATTAGATTAATACATTTATTATTATTTTAATTAAAGAAGAGTTAAAATTGTTAAATTCTATGTTTAATAACTAAACCATTTTTAATATATGTTTATACATAAGATAAATTCGAATACAAAAATTCATTAAAAAGATAAAAATATTTACTACATTATTTTATTTTATTTTTAATTTTTAGATATTAAATAATAAAATTTATTTATGAAAAAATGATGATGTCATAACTACCTTATTAATGAATGATTATAATAGTTGATATTATAAATATCCAAATAAATGTAATTTGAGACATTTGATGAATTAAACTAATTTTATATGTTAATATGACCTTTTAGGTTTGATGAAATATTATTTTCAAAGTAATCATACAGTTTGGATTTTAACAGAAACCAAATACAAAATCGTGCCTAAATTAACATAATTGAGTTTTAAAAAAATATGATATTATTGGTTGATATATTATTTTTAAAAATCTAAGATTATTATAAAAGGGTTAACTAAATTATATATGTCATTAATGAACCACTTTAGGTTCTCTTGAATTTTTATAGTATGTTTATTAACCATAGTGTGTAAGAAAACAAGAAATCACATAAAAAATTAAACTATTTAACTAATTGTTGAATCTAAATGATATGGTTAATATGGAAACCTAAACATGTCTAAAACCTATTGGTTGAGAGGATTTTGTCCCATAACCAACTTATCTTCGAAATAAATAAATTTAGATCTATTAGAAACTGAAAATGATTTATAATAAAATAATATATCAAGGTTTTCCTAAAGTGACCCTCACCTCTCTTATAAAAGTGTACTTCCCCATATCTTAAAATAACACCTCCAAAGCCATTTGGATAGGCCAACCCAAACCCAAATATCTTCCCAACTTCCCTCAAATCAACATGGATTCCTTAAATTGATCATAAATGTATTCTAATGATCCCTTTGGATCAACTCGAAAGGGAACACCTGAAGAAGAGATAATAATTTCACAACACTCTTTCATGTTTTTTTCTTCTCCCACTTCATATTTCATTGTTGTTTCCATAACAAAATAATAACTCTATTACCTCCTACAAACTGTTATGTTATTAGAATTATGTTACAACCATATTCTTTATTCTATCTATCCAATAAATGACAAAGTCACCATACGTGCATACGTATAGCTTACCGTCTCCATGTCGTGGTGTAGTTTGTTATTCAAAAACATAATTATTTAGTTGGGTATAATAAGTAGTATAACTGATTTAAATAATATATATAACCTTTTAATGATTCTTTTTATATGATATACCATTCAATTATATAAGATGTCACCATCAAAAGAATAATATTATCGCTCGTGCGTACCTATGACTTACCATCTCCATGAACGTGATGATATTCATTCCCATTCATGATCATTCAAGAATAATTTTAATTTTATGATTAAAAATAATAGTTAAGAACAAAATATAATTCTTGATATCATTCAAATACAGCCTATATATAACAAACATGACTTATGAAACAAACCATATAATGGAAAATGAAATAGTTTGCAACCAAAACTACGATACTACTGAAATATCATTAACAAAGAAATATTAGAAGATCATATATGATATCATATATTTGTATTTTGTTCATGTATAAGTTAATAACAATTATTTAAACATTATACAGGAGGATAACCTACCCTATAATAAGGAAAAGTACTATGTAAGGGGTTTTCATCTCACTTCTTATTCCCTTGAGATTCATGCTATATTGCCACTATTTTCTTTTGGGTGATGTATGTACGTCCCATGATTGTATTCTTTGTGTAATATAAATTAATTTTTAAATATTTAAAATTTGATTGTATGATACTTCTTTCATGGGGTGTATGTTTTGTAAGTTACCAAATCGGTATGGGGATTTCAAATTTCAATTTCCACTCATTGGGCATTACACATACTTCTTTGATTATTTTACACCTAGATTATGTTTTGGATCACACATTAGTATTTATATAGTAATTTCCACTCCCATTTTTTTGGATATACATTTTATACACATGATCACTCCATGGATAAATTCACATTCCATTTATAAGAACATTATAAGGGCCATTTTAACTCAATTTCCATTCATTGAGTTAAACATCCAAGTCCTTGGTTTTGTTTTTAAAAGAATATGTGTGAATGTAATCTGATTGATTTACAGTGAATATCACATTATATTGACTGTATTTATATAGGTCACACATAATTATTTCATTCAGTTATCCTTAATCTAAGGTCATAGTCGTTATATGGTATTTTTTCTTAATTTCAGTTCTTTTGATACCTCTTTGTCATTTTGCAGCAATTCACTTTTATATGGTGTATATATTTTCCTTTGATATATTATATCTATAATACCTTTATTCTGATGATATTATAATTTTTTTATTAATGTTATTCTTCAATTACTCATATTCAAGCGTCTTTTATTTGGTTAGTTACTCTTTAACTAAATTATTGTTTTAAATGTTTTAAATATTTATTATTTTAAATCATTCTCATTAATGTCCATGTTTTAAAAATGGGTTTCAGTATTTATTTATTTGGAAATAAGTGTTTTGAAATTAAAATTACTTTTAAAATTTTCAAAGTGGTATGGAATAGTTTGATTCAAAAATAATTATTAAACGACTTCATTGATATAATTTGACATTTTAATGTTTTCAAAAAAATGGAATATTTTTGTCAAATTGTTTTAATGACTAATTTCATATATTTAAATATCCTTTATTGTATTTTATTCTTTATTAGGGATGATTTATCATAATACAATCATTCATATTGCATTAAATGTGTTATTTATGACTGTGGATGTGCTATTTTTATGCCATTCATGTTTTGGGGATAAAATATTGACATTTCAGATGTTAGTTTTAATATGAATGTTTATATTATGTTATAACATTTTCATATGAGGAATTCATTAGACTTCAAATGTGATGGGTGGACCCCTCTATAGCTCCTTTATGCATCAGTAGGTCTCATGAGACAATCAAGTGTCTTTCCATAAGGCCTTGACAAAATCTTATTTGTAGTTTTGGCATGAGGCCTAGAATATGTGGATATGATGTCTGGTATTATACATTCCATTATTATAAAATTGGTTATTGATTTTACATGTGATTATTCCACTAGTATAATATCCATGTGAATAAGTAAATGGCATTATTTGATTTATCATTGCTATATTATGCTGAATTTTATGTTTAAAAGGCATGTGTTTTAGTCTAATACATTGCCTTAATTGTTTATTATTATTTATAACATTTTATGTTATATTGTTATTCTTAATAAGCATCTGAGCTCACCCCTTTATTATGTTTTATTTTTTCTAGGATGAAAATAAGCATATTACGATTAACCGGCATGAATAGGCTAAGGAATATAAGAGTGATCAAAGGGGACACAGTGCGTTTTTATTTCATTATGTACTGGAAAACATATGTATGTATCTATTACTTACAAGGATACTAAACTATTTAGTATTTCGGGACATGATTCCTTGTATCATGCCAATGTTATGTAATAATGCACCGATTCTATGTAACTGGGGTCAGGGCATTACAGTTGGTATCAGAGGTGGTTTAGTACAAACCTTTGATGATAGATTTAGAAAATGAATCTGATTAGATAACACTACCCTAAGATAGACATTGAGGATTAGTATATAAGAACATCCCAAAATTTTGGTTATGTAAATATTATGTGTGTTTTTGAAGAAATGCATCCTTTTCAAGATACGAGTAGGTAGTGGTGGGTCTGGCACAAATGTACTTAGGTGTGAAAACCCCAACAAGGAGTTTGGGGCTTAACCTGAGGTATCCTGGTACACGACAATGGGCCTTGCTACACTCTTGGTTATAACATTCCTGGGGGATATGCTCATGATAATTCACATTTTCATTACATACCTATTTGAAGGATTTTAATATAATATGAGAATAAATAACCTTGGTTAATATTAAGGTGTTTTAGATTGAATATAAGGTTTTATGATATTATCTAAATGATTTTATGACTGACAATAAGATTTCATGTGTTAGTAAATGATTGGATTCCAAAGAAGTCATAGTAACATTGAATATGATATACATGGTGGGAACAGTGTTAAAAATGAGCAACTAAATGGAATGTCGATAGGTGTAAATGATATTTTGTTCATCACAAATCAATTTTCCAAAAAAATTATAAACAACATATATATTATACAACTCCAAGAATCAACAAAGAAGAGAAATGTGGTGAATGTTAAGAGCCCCACAGTGGAGACCATAGAGAAAAGAAAGCTCAATTTCTATCATGTAGGATCTTTGGAAGGGGACTCCTAGGAATGTGTCTCAATGGAACAAATAAATGCTTTATGTGTGGGAAAGAAAGGCCTAATGTAAATAATTGTTGAGGAAAACTGAAGAATACTATAGAAGAAAATAAAAATGATCCCAAGGATCCATTTATAGTCATTTTATATAAATGATGGGGATATAGGGCATTACCCGAGTGAATTCTCTATTCAATAAAATAAACTCTTGGTCAAGGACGAACCTATGTGGAAATAAATGTATGGAGAAGTGTTTAAAAGTATTAGTGCTCTTTGTTGATGGGATTACATGAGAAGACTATTCTCTTGTATGTGTAACCCTGCATTTTGTTATTTGAAAATGCTATTTTAGGAAGAATTACCTTTTGTATTGTTGATAGAGTTTTAAATAACCATTTGAGATTATATGATTCTTGAATTTATTGCAATTACAAGTTATTATTTTTGGGAAAAAAAATCAAGGTATGAGATTACATTTCTGGTGAAATTATGTTATTGTTATTTTGAGGAATATATCTCACTTTGGGAATATTATAAAATATAGTTTTCGAATAAGGACAACAAATAGACCATGTGGCAACCCATTATGTCAGAGAAAGCTGTGGGAATCGAACCCACAGTAATTGTACGATTGGGATTTATCCCCTACCATGGGACTATGTGAATTCCCTAGTTAGTGTGACTAATTAATTTTATTTAAATTATTTTATTGATCAACAATAAGTTGATTTGGGATCTTAAGCCTTTTCAAATAGATATCCTTTGTCTAGGAATATTATGTGGTGATTAAATGATAAATGTTATTTTGGAAGACGTTCTCTCTGATGGGAACACTTTAAGCCCAAGGAAAATAGAATACTATAGGATTTCAATTGAGTATTAATAGTAAATTTTTATCTATGTTTTTATTTTGAATTTATAATGATTTGGGTTATTTATGGAAATGATTAAACTATCATTGAGAATACGTGATTTGGTTAATTAAATTTAAGTATGTGACTTTAAGATTTGTCGAGGTTATTTGGAGATAAAATTTAATGTGAAAGACTATGGAATGAAATTATTATTTGTTTTGGATTTTAATATTAGTTTGGATTATATTGAAGGATTTTATGGAAAATTATTTATTGATTGGTATTTATTTAACTTTGGGTATTGTTGGTTTAATTTAAGAAATTAACATTAACATTTCTTTCTCTAAAGGATTATACTTTTTGGAGCATCTTATCTTATACTAACCATTTTGGTTTTGGTTAATCTCTAATGACATGGGTAATATATATTTTGTCATTTTTTGATCTTGAGATTCTCTCAAAGTTGATTCTAGTGCATCAGGTGTGACCAAGTCATCCTGAATACTCATTTTTTTAAATGATGAGTTAGTGGTAGAAATTTATTAAAGGAAGAAACTCTACATAAAAAGTATGTATATCTCTTTATTTTCATATTCAATATGATAAATAAATTTCTCAACATTATGAAATGGAACATAAAACAAAAAAAATTGTATATTTACTTTTCATACTGGTAAACTAATGATTGTTTATCGCATCCCATATTTGTGGTTTTCTTATTGTCAACATTCTGTAGATCATGTTTTATATCACTCTCCATCTGAACATGACACTGGGTTTATCTTACATATCCATGTTTTCCTATATATTATCCATGTACAGGTTATCTCAGGTGACCTTTTTACTTCTTTTTCTTTATTTTAATATAACAGTTTTATTGACTCTTTTTCTGATGTGGGACATTAAATGATGTTCCCAAGCCTAATTTTAAAATTTCAAGGACAAAATTTCCAAATGGAGGGAAGAATGTAACACCCCAATATTTCATTTTATGTTATTTTCTTTAATGTAATTGAATAGATTGCACTACACTCAACACCGAGTTCGAGCGCACCACGAATAAGCAATCTAGCCGTTCAAAAAGTGGTTATGAATTGTACTAACTGAATTTTAAATTTTATATCTCCATATATTTTTAGAATCCATATTATGTGTTTCTTAGATATAATATAAAAACAAATTCATTTTTTCAGAAAAAAGATGTAGTTTTTAAAAAATTCAATTTTACCACCTTTTAATGGAAAACACTTTTTAAAACCAATATTTGACACATTTATATATTAAATTTAATGAAATTAAATTCTCTTTTAGAATAATGATATAAAAATTTATTTTGGATATTTTTTTTTTTATTTTCTAATAAAATTCTTATTTTGATGAATAATAGAAAATAATAAATTTTAATTGAAAACATCTTTTTTAATCAAAAGCATTTGTAGTGTTAAATTATGAATTTGAATGGTTGGGAAGTGTAATCATATTATATTTTTATAATTTAATACAATGTAGGTAATTATATATAATTTTACATTTAAATTTGGCATAAACACATGTCAATCTTTTGATAGTTTTTACTTCTTAAAAATATGATTTTCGGTTTTCACAACGGAAATTAATTTTAAATTAATTAATACAACTTCTATGTTTTGAATTAGATAAAATGTAACTCAATTTTAAATTTTGAATATCAAAATTATCTTACGGTGAATTTATTGTATTTTTCTAAAAACATTCAATTTTATGATGAATAGTGAAAAACACTACGTTATTGTTTAAAAACCAATGATTGACTTAAATATTTATTTATTTTATTTATTTAAGTCAATATAGATACATAATATCTATATCAGTTCTATTTGATTCATTGGAGTCATTTTTATAATAAAATTAGATGTATAAAATTTTATTGAACTTTTTACCGTCTTTTTCTTATATTCTAGTAGCATTTGCATATTTGCATAAAACATAATTTTACAGCTAATGTTAGTTGAATTTAAATAATCCAAGAGACATAGTGTATATCAATAATTAAAATTTTGTTCAATAAGATGAATATAATTTTTTTTACTAGTAACTGTTGACTTTTATTTACCATGGTTAAAAGTAAATATGGTAATTAAAGGTAAAAATGATACTATAATTAAATTAAAACATGTACTAATTCTATTGGATAAGTATTATTCGACCAAAAAAACCTTAGGAATAATATATGATCCTTTTTTCTACTTGGATTAGATTAGGACATTTATTACTGTTTTATTTAAAGAAGAGTTTAATGTGTTAAATTCAATGTTTAATATCTAAACCATTTTTAATATAGGGTTATAAATAAGATAAATGCGACTATAAATATTTATTAGTAAGAAAAAAATATTTAATAAATTATTTTATTTTATTTATAATTTTTAGATATTAAATAATTAAATTTATTTATGACACAATGATGATGCAGTAATTACCTTATTGATGAAAGATTAAAATAATTGATATTATAAATATCAAAATAAATGTAATTTCAGACATTTGATGAATTTAACTAATTTTATAGGTTAATATTACATGTTAGGTTTGATTAAATAATTATTGTTCGAAGTAAGCATGTTGTAATGATTTTAACAAAAAAACCAAATACTAAATACTGTCAAAATTGACATAAATGAGTTTTTAAAACAAATAATATATTATTGGTTGATATAATATTTCTAAAAATATATGGTTTGGAAAAAGGGATTAAATAATATTATATATGAAATTAATGAACCACTTGAGATTCTTTTGGATGTTTATAGTGTGTTTAATTACCATATAGTGTAAGATTACAAGAAGTCACGGTAAAAGTTAAACTATTTAACTAATAGTTATGTTAATTTGGTTACCTAAACTTATCGAAAACCTATTGGTTAGTAGGATTTCAACCTATACCAATCTTATCGTAAAAATAAATCAAATTTTATCCATTATAAACTGAATATTATTTAAAATAAAATAATATTTCAAGGTTTTCCTAAAATGAGCCAAACCTCTCTTTTAAATGGACACTTACCCTTTTCTAAAAATAACACCTTAAAATCCATTTGGCTCGTCCAACCCCTTACCAAAAATCCTCCCAACTTCCCTCAGACCATCCTAGAGTCCTTACACTGATCTGAAAGCTAACCTAGAGATCCCTTTCGATCAACTCAAAAGGAAACACCCGAAGAAGTGGAATAATTTCACCACCCACTTTCAAGTTCTTTTCTTCTTCCACTTCCTCTATATTTGTTGTTTCAATACAAAAATAATGACTATAGTACCTTATACATATAGTGATGTTATTATAAATATGGTACAACCATATTATCTATTCTACCCATCCTATAAATGAAAAAGTCCCCATGTGTGCATAAGTACGCCTTACCGTCTCCTCGTTGTGGTGTTGTTTGTTATTTAAAAAAATCATTATTTGGATGGGTATAGTAATGATTTTAACTGATTTAAATAATAAATGAAACATGTTAATGATTATTTATATAAGATATACCATCCAATTATATACAATTCCATCATCAAAAGAATGATATTGTCACCCATGAGTACATACGGCATACCGTCTCCACGAACACGATGAGATTCATTCCCCATCGTAATATTTTAGGAATAATTTTAATTTTATGATTAAAAATAATGTTTGAGAACATAATATAATTTTTTATATTAATAAAATACATCTTATACATAAAAAATATGACTTACGTAACAAAACAAATAAAGGAAATTGAATTAGTTAACAACCAAAACAATGATACTACTGAAATATCACCCACAAATCAAAATTATAAGATCATATATGATATCACATTTACGTATATGGTTCTTATATAATTTAATAACAATTATTTAACCATTATAATGGAGGTTAACCTACCCTGTTCTAAGGAAAAGTACAAGGTAAGGGGTTTTCATCTCACATCATATTCATGTGAGATTCACGCTATATTGCCACTATTTCCTTTTGTGTGATGTATAAACTACCAATGATTGTATTATTTGTGTAATATACTTTAATTTATTGGTATTTACATCTTCATTGTATGATTCATATTTTATTGGGTGTATGTTTCCAAATTTACCGAATCAGTAATGGAATTTCAAATTTCAATTTCCGCTCATTCGCCATTACGAATAATTCTTTGATTATATTACTCCAAGATTATGTGTGGAATCACTATTTATTATTTATGTAGATATTTCCACTCAATTTTGTTTAGATATACCTTTTATACACATAATAACTCAATTTATTAATTCACATTCCATTGATATAATCTATTTAAGGGTAATCTTAACTCAATTTCCATTCATTAAGTTAGACATCCAAGTCATTGGTTTTGTTTTTACAAGAATATGTGTGAATGTAATCTGATTGATTTAAACTTAATATTCAATTATATTGAGTATATTTATATTTTTCACACATAATTATTGTATTTGTTTATCCTTAATATGTGGATATAGTCTTTATAAGGTATTTTTTTCTCAATTTACATTCCTTTGAGACCTCTTTGTAATTATGAACCAATAAACTATTATATGGTGTATATATTATCCTTTGACATATTATGTCATGAATACCTTTATTCACATGATAGTATAATTTTAAATTAATATTTTTCCTAATGTAGCATATTCAAGCATCTCTTATTTGGTTAGGAACTCTATAGCTAAAATATTATTTTAAATGTTTCAAATATTTATTCTTCTAAATCATTCTCTATAATGTCCATGTTTTAATAATGGTATAAAGTATTTATTTATATGGAGATAAAGTTTTTGAAATTAAAATTCCATATAAATATTTCAATGTGGAATGGGATACTTTTATTCAAAAATCTCTTTTAAACGACTTATTTGATAAAAAGTGGGACATTTAAATGTTTTCAATAAATAGGGGATATTTCACACAAATAGTTTTAATGTCTATTTTCATCTATGTCAAAATCCTTTAGTGTATTTTATTCTTGATTGAGGTTGATTTATCATAATAAAATTATCCATATTGAATTTATTGAGTTATGTTTGAACGGGGATGTGCTATTTTTATGGAATTCATGGTTTCTGGATACAATATTGATATTTAATATGATATTTTTAATACGAATGTGTAGATTATGTTTCAACATTTTCATACGAGAAATGAATTGGACATAGTAAGTGACGGGTGGAGCCTGCTATAACTCCTTGATGCATCAGTAGTTCTCGTGAGACAAACTACTGTCTTGGCACAAGGCCTTGACAATATATTATTTTTAGTCTTCCCACAAGGCCTTCACTATGTTGTTACAATGTCCATAATTATGCATTCCATTATTATAAAATTGGATATTGATATTACATGTGATTATTCAACAAATAGAATATCCATGTGAATAGGTAAATGGCATTATTTGTTTTATATTTTCCATATCATGCTGGTGTTTAAGATTAAAAGGCTTGTGTTCTAGTATTATACATTTCCATAAATAATTATTCTTATTTATGACAGTATAAACTATATTGTTATCCTTACTGAGCATCTGAGCTCACCTCTTTCTTAAGTTTTATTTTTTCCAGGATGCAAAGAAGAAAATTATGATTAACCTGCATGAATATTCTAATAGATATAAGAGTGATCAAAGGGGACACAATGGTGTTTTTTTATTTCATGATGTACTGTAAAAATTATATATGTATTTATTAATTCCAAGGCTAGTAAAATGATCAGTCTTTTGGGACATGATTACTTTTATCATACCAAATTTATTTAATAATGCACCGATTCTGGGTAACTTGGTTTGGGGCATTACAATTATGATGAAAGCTTCCATGTATTCTGATTATTCTTAATGATTCATTTTGTTTTATGGAACACAAAATCATGAACTAATTTTGATGTGTTTCCATAATATAAATCTATTGTATTGGGTATCCTTTTTTATCATGAAATGTTTTGCATGAAATTAGGGTGTAATGGTTATCCAAGACAAGACACTATAGACCAAGTGAATTGTTCTTAGAATTTATCATTGAATTATACTTATTTCATGTATTTTGTTCCTACTATATTTCCTTTATGTGGTTTATTTTCCCTCAAACATTTCTCATGAAATGTTTTATGAAAGCATTTTTGTGGAAAATTTGACATGTCAGATAATAAAATGTTTTTTTAACCCAAGCATAATATTTGAATGAAAAATCATACATATTTTATATGTATTGGTGAACAAATTGGGTTTTCCTTTTTTTAAATTTTCATTAAGTTAATATAATTCTCATAAAACATTTTAATATTTTTAGGGTTATATTGATGAGTATGAACTACTATGAAGACATAATATGGGAAAACAAAATGATGGGTAAAAATGGAATTATTTTTACATAAAGTCATGGGTGCCTTTATGTTAGAGTTTTTCATAATTCTATAAAACTCTAAACCAAAATATATCCATCTTTATATAAGTAATCCCGTATTCCTTTTTGATGACCTCTATTTTGGATGGTTACAGTTGGGCCTTATTTGTTGGTATGAAATCTAGAAATGTAATTTTTTTTATTCTTGCACCGAATTTTGATGTTTTGGTCTTAGGCTATTATAGTTGGTATCATAGAAGGGTTTAGAAAACATTTGAGATTATGATAAATTCATTATAGGTTATCATAAGAGTTATATATAGTATAATGGGTTTATAATTTTATGGTTGATCACATGATCAATGGATTAGACACCCATTTGGAGTTTTAAGGTGATGGGTGTTAAAGAATATTTAGATTATTTTGGGTGAAATTGATTGCATAAAACCTTTAAAATTGGTTTTTTAGGGAAAATTATATTTTGAGAACAATTATTATACGTTACAAGGATATAAGTTGATTATTATTGATAAAACATAGGGTTTATATGATATTTGAAATTAATATTAATATCAGTAGTAATAATTTTCAAACATAATATTTATCACCTAGATAAGAATGGGATTTAAAATGACATAGATATTAAGTTATTAAAGTTATTTTGGAAGAAGATCACGTTTTTGGAACCTTATTTGATTAACATAAACTAAATATTATTTGATAAGAATGGATTTAATATTAGGGTTAATGGTTTAATTATATTTTGAATATTTTAATGTGGAATTATAGTTATTTAGGATATTTATGAAAATAATTAGAATATTATGGAGATTATATAATAAGGAATATACATTTTTGGATATATGATTTTAGATTAAAAAATTTCAAATAAAGATAAATGTTAAATTAATCACAATTTAATTTTCGATTAAAAAATTCAATTATTTGGGTTTCATTCATAGTCTTGAATATTTGGATTAAATTTAATATTAGTTATTAATCATGTGATATGAGATAAAATTTAGGTGGGGTTGTTTTCCTTTATAGTTTAATGTTTTATTTTATCATTTGGAGGTTTATTCATTTTGGGAATTTACATTCTTTCTTCTAACCACATTGGCTTTAGAAAATTTTTAACAATTGGATTAATTGTGTATTGTACTTTTAGGATGAGGAGAATCCATAAAAGTTTATTTTAGAGTTCTAAGAATAAAAAATTCTTCTTGAATGCTATTAATTTGGAGCAAAAAATAGAATTTGGTGGAAATTTATTAAAAAAATAAATTGTATTTTTTAAATATGTCTATTACCTTAATTATTATTCTATATGGTAAATTAATTCCTAAACTCTTGGAATTGAGTATTTAAAATGTACTAATTATATTATAATAATTGTCAATGAATTGATGGCCTTTTTACCCTTCATCAATTTATTGTTTTTTGGTATTTAACTTTCTCAATACCATGTTCTAAAAAATATTATTCCTTGGAAGATATTTTTCTCCTCGATGTCAATATTTTCACTTACCACTACTGTTATCCTATTGGAAAACCTAGTTTGGGTTTATTCTAGAGGAAATTATTATTTTATTTTCAATTTTGTAGAGGATGGTTTTATTAAACTTTTTCTACGATCTGGTTTTTACAAAAATAAATTTTTAGATTTCCAAAATTTGATTACTCATATTAGGATGAAATAATAATGATTAGATTTATTTATGTTTTTGGGATAATTCAGCACCTAGAAATTTTAAAATAATGATTAATTTGGAAGAACTTATGATACACAACACAGATCCTAAATGAACTATGAAATGTTATTATTTCAATATTACTATTATAAAAATCCAATTTAATTGGATGTAATTAATATGATTACATAATTTATGAAATATATATTTAGGTCCTACAAAATATATATGTGTTGATAAATGATATGTAACTAATCACCCATTTTTTTAGTATAGTCATATTATTCATCAATAATAAGTTTGTTCAAAATTGGATTTTCTTATCAATTTTAAAAAATAATAAAATTAATTTAATGAATTTTTTGAAATTATATATTATAAAAATTATGAATTTTTTTAAATCATAATATCAAATAAATAATATGGGGAAAATTTGATGTTATTATAAAATGTTTTATTTTTCAATGATTACTGAAAAATTATGATTTTTATTGAAAATGTATTTTCATTTAAAATAAATTGCCAAGTAAAATTTTATTTTGGTTTTAGTTTTAAAATTACATAACTTTTTTTTGGAATATAAATAATCTGAGTATGTTATTTTTAATGAATAATATACTAGAATTTTGTGTAAAACATTTTTAGACGTTAAAAAGAAGAATTTGAAGAAATATTTTTAATTGAGCTTTTCACTTTATTCATACATTATTATATATCACTTCTATAAATTGAATCATGAAAAAAGTTTTAAATATTTGTAATTATGAGGTCCAAAATTTGTTATGTAATTTCATTTTAAAAATGGTCATTAAAAATCATAACCATATTAAATAATTGTCATTATGGTATGGGTTAATAGTGAAAAAGGTTAAAAATAATATAATAAAGATAGAGTGGACCTCAAAACATTCTATTATCTTATTGGATTATCATATTTTATCATTTACATAAAATATTCTAAAATATATAAATATTATGTTTTATTTATTTGTTTGGGACCGATATATTATTTTTATTTAATGAAAATTAAATAATGTCATTATTTTTTTTTATTATCTCTAAATTCTAGAAATGGAGATTAACATAGTCTATGCTCAATTTTAAAAAGATTATTTTAATTATGTTTTATTTTTCATGATAATTTATTTAATGCTTTTAGTGATAAATTAATTTCAATCAATACTTATGCAACAACGATACAATATTTGAAAAACTCATAGAAGATTTATATAAATTGTTTTAAAAATATTAAAAGTAATATTATATGAATTATTTTTTGTGTTCCCCAAAATTTTAAGATAAATATAATATATTAGAGATGTTTTATTCTATTATAATCAAATTAATTTGACTTCATGTTATTTCTAAAGTCAAATTAAAGGAAGAGTATCAAATATTACACTACTGATATTTTTTATTAAATAATATTTTA
This sequence comes from Viscum album, assembly GCA_963277665.1. Classification (NCBI taxonomy): domain Eukaryota; kingdom Viridiplantae; phylum Streptophyta; class Magnoliopsida; order Santalales; family Viscaceae; genus Viscum; species Viscum album. The sequence goes on from OY728162.1 coordinate 243,413,190, forward strand.
TTAAATATATAAAAGTCATAAAAATGTTGATAAGGGACATGTATAATTATAAATGTTCAAAAGTTTCATCTAATTATCATTTATGAGGTAATTATAACATTTTAGTCCTTTAATATTCACAAAGTCATTTCTGTGATAAAGGTCAAAATTGGGTAACAAAGGTGTTAATTTGATTGAGAAGGTTGATAATGTTATAAATACAAAAAAAATTATTTTAATAATATATTAATATAATATGTTACTGATCATAACATAAAAGTAAATTTCAACCATTTTATAGGAGTCATAGATAATTATACTACAATATTTCATGTATTTTAAAATATGACATAAATATTATTATTTATATAATCAATGTTTTATTAAATGATTTAAATTTTATAAAATTAAAATATTTATCCATTTTATTGGAATATGGTTTAAAATATCATACATGGGACATTTATGGGAAAATTTTACTTTTATAATAAATATCTTTAAATGTAAAGTGTAAAAAACAATGTTATCACGGTAATCATTAAAAGGGTTAATATAGGGTTAAAATAAATTGATAAGGGTTAAAAAATTACCTAAATGGTATAATTTTTATATTATGAGATTATTTTCATAAATAATAAAATTATATTTGAATAATACTAACTTTAATCATTTTTTAAAGAAAAATTTATTTATATTAATTTAATACTATAATAAATTCTAAGAATGCATCACCCTTCATAGTAAAAGGGAACCCCATATTCTCTTCAATACAAACATAAATTAAATTTTATTTCAATAAAAAACACCAAAATACCATTATAATATCTCTTAAAATGTTCAGTATCTATTATTATGAATGAAACCCAACATATAGTGCATAAGGTTTAATGAAAAGTATGTTTTCTGAAGAAAAGGTATAGTTATTAACCAAGAATTGTTCTTCCTATTTATAATTATAGATCCTTAAAATATTAATCAACCATACTAAAATAATAACAATAGTATTTTAAATATACTTAGATGTTTTTATATTAATGTAACACTCTATGTCCATCTCATATTCCATAAAATGGTAAATAAAACAGTCATTCATGTGTACAACAGACAACTACCTCGACAACTGATATAATTCAATTTCCATCACCACCTCTCATGGAAAGTAATAATGATGGATTTAATTTATATATATTATATTAATGAAATACTTATCATTCTAAAAATATATATCATCTACTTTACTGCATATCAATCACATGAAAAATTATAATATCATTTGCTCATATGTGTGGACTAGCACCTCTACAAAGACACGTGATTCATTTTCCATCACCACATCACATGGTTGATATATATAATTATATTTAATGAAATAATTATCTATTTATGATCATTATGTAAATATAAAATAATATATACCTTATTTATGTCATGATCATTTAGGAATGGAAATGTTACTCATGTGTATATACGACATATTGTCACCATGATTATAATGTAGTAAATTTTCCTAGCCATCTCTCAGGATTTGTTTTAAAAGTATTATACATATATAAAAATGATAATTATATCAGGATTATTAATTTTTATATTATGTAATAAATTCTACATTTCCCATATTTAACTAACTATGTAATTTTGAACATATGATCCAAATATAATCAAAACACTGAATGCAAACGTAATTTATTAATTTATTATATATATCATGGAAATAAATTAAATAAATTTAGTAATAAACTTATTAAAGGTTCGTAATTAATAAAAATTGTTAACATAATTATTTTTACTCATGATAATGTATGTTGATGGGGAATAATTCTCGAGGTAAGGTATACTTTACTTTAAAAATCATATTTGAAACTCCATAAATATTTATTTATAAATTATTATCTTCTATGTACATATCATTAAAATTATCTTTTTGGATTTATTTATGAATTATAGTGGATATATAATGTCACTTTTCACGTTCTTTCAATGGTATTAAAATGTAATATTTTTCAAAATGTTATATGGGATGTTTTTACTATCATTAAAATGAAAAAGAAATATTGTATTTTAACATATAAGATAAAAAACATTTAAATCTAAAAAAACATTATTTAATTTTTCATTACTATTATAATCTTCCATGTTTTCACCAATGAAATACAATACTTTCCTTTTTTATATTAATTTTATTTTTCAAAATTGGGTTTTTAAAAAAAGGAATATATAATGATCTTAAATTTTTTTCCTCTGATGAAAAAGATATTTTTTATGATGAAAGCTTCCACGTATTATGATTATGAATTAAAATGTATTTCCTCTTGTGGAACAAATGACCATGAACAAGTTATTATTGGTGTTCCTATATTACACTCTAAGACATTGGGTAACCTTTTTCACATGATACCTTATTTATGAGATTTTGGAGTAAACCTAATACATGATGGGACTCTATACACTCTGTGAGTTTTTCATGGATGTAATCCTGGATATATTATAATTCTATATTTTGTATTTCATCCATAGTTTATTTATGGGTTTTTTTCCTTAAAATTTTAACCTGATTTTTTATTAAATTAACTGTGTAGAAAATTCATTTTAATGTATAATAAAATTATTATTTTCCGGAAAAAGGATATATTAAAATGAATATAGAATTTTTTTATATGTATTCATAAAATAAAAAGTTAATTTCATTTATTATATATCAATTTTAGAGGATTTTTTACTATTCCCATGGTTTAATTTCTTTTCACATGGTTTTATAGAATATTAGGAATGATGATGAAGACATACTATGAGAAATTAAAATCATTATATAGTGGGGATAATGCCCACTTAATGTCATGGGTATCTTTATGTGACAATTTTTCCTAACTCTATAAATTAATAAATGTAAAATATCATTGTATATGATAATTTTCCCATATTTAATTTTTATGTTTTATGTTTTCACAGTATAAATTATATCGCATTGATTGGTATTAATTCCAGAAATGTAATGTTTATGATTTTTCCACTGGATATGAGAGTGTATATGTTGGGCTGTTATAATTATGATTGAAATTATGTAATTATTTTAATATAGTAAATAAATAAAAATATCTTATTATTAAAAATATCATTCTTTATTCTTGAAATTAAAATACAAAAAATCAACACAAACCTAAGAGATACAAATAAAATTATATTTTAATCCATCAATATAATGTACCTTACTTGTAAATGAAGAGTTAGTGAAACCAAATTCACTAAATCCATTAATTTTTATATTTAAATTATTTTCAAATTTTATATGGCCTTTATTATATTTTTTGAATACTTAAGTTAATTTACAGGTCAACTAGTTTAGAGTACCCAATTTCCAAGTACCAAATTTCATGGCTATGAATTTTATAGATGTTGTCCCAGAGAAATAAAAAAATTATGTTTTTTAATAACCATGTAACTTTGTTCCAAACTAGATTAGTAACTACATTTCATGTACATAAATATACCAAAAAAATTCAGTCAGAGTTACATTCACTAAAAATATATGAAATATTCAATTACTTATTCTATTTTTTAATTTTTTCTCATAGATCACATTTTTTGTTTTGGGTTGTTGGGATTATTGTGGACTTTTATCCTATAGTCAAAGAAAGTAACATATCATAAATTAAAATAACTATTTGAAGATTTAAATTTCCTATTATTTAATTTTCTATCTATTTTCCGTCATTCATTTTTTATTTTTCTAATCCATTTATTTTTATAATAACTCGCTTTATATATTTAGCTTTTTGAGGCATATTTTTATCACTCATCTATACGTCATGAACATTAGAAAAGTTAATAGATGAAACATTACTTGATATAAATGAAATAAATCTTTTATTATTTTTTTCAATAGATTATTCAATTCATGTTCATATTTATAAAATTTACAAAGGAGTTCATCTATTGGGTATTTCTAGAAAATTATTATTTTATTAATTTATAACTTTTATGAATTTAACATATTTGGTAGAGCTATTAAAATACTCTCCCCTTATAATAAATTTTCCAATATTTATCTTAAACCAATAATCTATTTAAAAATCATAATGAATTCTTTAAACATTTGATATACCACCTCATTATTATACATATTGAATCTTTAAATATAGTTCACAACATTCCTAAATTATTTCATCATAGTTTTTCAGTCAAATAGTATGACATGTGAAGTATTATACAAACTTTATATTATTTCATACTGGTTCATACATAAGTTTAAAAAATTATTTATAGAACTTTATAATATATTGATAACTCTATAATCCAAACTATAGTTCACATCATCATGACCATTGAAAGTTTACTAAGAAACTTATTTTAAATTTTAGGATATTAATATGTATTACCATTGGTTAAATATTTTGTTTTTATATAATATTACATTTTGGTTTCCAATAAAAATAATTATCTCCATAAAAGTATGATGGATTCTATTTTACTCATAAATAATTTTTTACCTTTAATTACAATGAAACAATTATCTTTATCTTTGATAGTTTAGTGTTTTGATTGAGCTTGGAATAAGAGAAACATTTAATAAATCCAAAATCACCAATACCAATTTTTCCAAAATATTATCACAAATTTATCAAGAGTGTAGGGGTGAATATCATAATATAATATTTAGAGATATTATTACATTAATTTTATATAGTAAAATTTTATAGTGTTTTAGATGTAAAGTCCCACACCACTATTCATAAAATCTCATAATCCTTGAGAGGTGTGGATCACAATAATTTATTTCATATATGAAGTTGATTTAAAACCATTTATAATTTACCCAATAAAAAAATCATAAAAAATTTCTTCCTATTTATTTGTATATTTTTCATATAAAATAAAACAGATATTATTTTAAAAATGTTAAATCAATATCAAATACTAATTTTATTAGTAAAGAGCTTAAAATAATGATATATTTTGAATCACTAATGAAATTTAGGAAAAAAATTTTAAAAATAAAAAACATAAAGAAACCCAATATATCTTGATAATGATTCCAAATTATTTCAATTTTGAAGAAATATTCAAGGGGTTATAAGATTTAAAATAATTTTGAAATACGTATTATGTGTGAATCAATGTTGATTCTTTTTATCCTCCATCATCCATTACTATCAATACAATTTCAATTTATTCTTTATTCATGTTTCCATAATGTATATTTTTTTTGATAATTAAATTAAAACACTTGTGGTTATATAAAATTAACTATATCTTATATCAATCTATTGTGTTTAGTTCCATTGTCATCCCATTATAAATATCTGAGTAAATAGTATTATTATATAAAAATTGAATGTAAATAATTAAGTGATGTTTTATCTCTTATGGTAATCCCAAATCTGGTATTTGATCATGAATATTTTATTATTCTAATTTATCAAAATATCTTAATTATTTAATGTTTTTAGAGTTTCATAAATTGATATATAGTTGGAATAATAAATGTTTATTTTTTCCAGATAGTATAATGATCATGTATTTGTGGTCTCTATTAGAATGAAATATTTATTAATATCTTGACAGTACCTTTTTTAAAAACTAAAACATGAAATGAAAATAAATGTTTCATTATTTATAAATTGATTTATTTAGATCTCTATAAATACTTTCAATTTCATTAACATTCATAGTGATTATTTATTTCTCTTTCAAATTCCATAAAAGTAAAACACATGCTATTTCATATGAATTTTTTATTGTAATTATTTATTTGAATTCAAAACCATTCAAAACCATGAATATTATAAAAATTAAAAGATAATAAAGGAAAAAAAACTAAATAGAGTATCAGAATATATATAAAGATATTTGGTTACATTGTCTTAGAGATTGGTATATTATTATTTGAATATAATGATTTTCTAGGGATTGCTGTTTACGGTATTCTTATAATAATGTAATACTAAGAAAAAGAAAAAATTATGTTGTAAAAAAATTATACCATTATCAAAAAAACACAAAATGATATCATCCTTATCAAAACTATGATTTGTCTGATCATGAATCCCAGATAATCTTTCTTAGGTGAAGATATTCCTTTTAACTACATTCATAAATTTGGAAAAGAAAAATTTTATTACAAAGAATGGTTTTGGTATGGAATAAATGAAACTTCTGTGTGAAAGTGGACTATTATGTGGTATAGAGAAAGGGTTTTATGATTATGAATATGGTCGTGAGTAATTGGGGAGATCAGGGATGGCTTCCCCTATTCTATTTTATTTTGGAAATAAAATTATTGTGGTTATAGTCGATAAATATTTCATAGTGAAAAAATTAGTCATATTCCTATAGAAATATTAAAACATTGAAATTTATACTATACAATAACTTATTAAATTATAGGAAGTTAATTTAAATAAAAAATAAAATTTCATGCATGGGTGATAGGACCTTTATAGAGAAGTAGCTGGATATCACCTAGGAGGTCTAGAAGTAAAAATAGATGGGATTCATAGGGGTAGGATCCATTTCCACCTATATATTTTTACTTATTGATTCCATATTTCTATCATTTAATTGCCCTGAGTGAAACCAAAATAATAAATTAGTGAACATCACTTGGGTAAATATTTGTGATTATTTTTTTATGAATTGAATAGGATGATTACTTTAACATCCCATAACTAATGTAATAGTCATTCTTGTAATATTTTCATGGGTTTTACTTTTTGTTGACTAAGTAGGGTTGAGAATGAGTTGAGAGGATACCTATAATAGAGATTTTAGTTATAAGTATGACTCTCAGCATTAAAAAACATTTTTATATAGGTTTTTAATGGTCTAAAACTCTATGGTCTATTAATTTGTCAAAATTCAGTGTTTGGCGTGTTCTTGGAGGCAATAATTGCACAATTAAAGTGTTTTCCAAATTTATAATTTTTTCATCAGTGAGTCGTGTCGGTAACTCAGCGTCGGTTGGTTGGTATCTTAGCTCACCACTATTGACTCAAGGAGTCATTAGGTTGAGGCATTGGTTGGTTGAGGTTTCGGTAGGTAGAGGCATCAGTATGTTGAGGTGTTGGAAGGTTGGGCATCAGTGAGGGGCATCATTGATTGGAATTGGTGGGTGGGTGGGGTGGGTGAGTGGTGTCGGTGAGTGGTGTTAGTGAGTCAGAGGTCAGTTTGTCAAATCAGTTACATGTTATTAGAAACGAACAATGTTGTATCACCACTAGCAGCTCATCTGTGAGTGGATCAATCATGCAACGATTTTACTTCGGTGACTCACCCAGTAATGATCTATTTTTTTTGTTTTTCCATTTTTACCCCTTTGACATTTCATTTGATGTTAAATGTGTTAAATTCCATTTTATTGTGTTTTTTGAGCCATTTCAAATGGTGTTTATCTCATAAATACCAAAATCTACCTATGACTCCAAAATTATGTGGTCTTGAATGTGAATTGACTTTAATTTCATTTTAAATAGTTTCCCTCGTAGATTTTGTATCTATCCTCTCTAAAGACAAAATCCTATCTTCCTTTTAACACTTCTGTTTTCTCAATTGATCTGTTGAGAACCATTATTCCTTGAGGAGTCATTCACCTATGCTGTAACAGTCTATTCGGTTTTAACCTAGAGTATTTCTTGTTACTGGCACAACACCTCTATTTTGGTGCTATGAGTAAGTATTGACCATCTTTTGTTCCATGTAACGATCCATTCATCTCAGTTTTATTTATGTATCATGGGTGGTGAGTTGTACTGATATCTTCATATTGTCACAGTTGAAACCCATTTAACAATGATAATAAGAATTAATAAATGAGGGACTGGGAGTATGATGATGATGATCACTTTGTTTTGTATGTTATCCTTGATATATGTTGTCTTTTTTTGTGTGCTTTATGCCTTTTAAAAATCATGGTCATTGGTGGTATTTTCTTATGCATGGGTGAATATTTAAAATTTTTATTTATCCGATGATGAACCCTTGAATTACGAAAATTTGTTAACCATGTGTATTTGGTGAAATAAATTGATTCCCTAGGATCAAACATTTTTTGTGATAAACCTTCTTTTATCATGTGGAATTAAATAACAAGAGCTGATAAATCTGAATAAATGTTACCTTCAACGTGTGGGTGTGTTCTATTAGTGGTTATATTTCATCTTGTGTATGTGTTGTTCATGTCGTGTTATGGCTAAGAGTTTGGTTGTAAGTATGGGGTGGTATGGGTGGTGTAATGGAATCTCAGGCTGAGAGATTGATTGATTGTGGAATGGATGTACTTTTTAATATCATGAAACTAAATCTGGGTAGTGGTTGGGAAGTCGGGCTTCCGAAATGGGTTGTGTCATGTTAAGTTTTATGACTGTTTTGGTCATGATGTTGTTGTAAATCGGGGCTACCATGTTTTTTAGTAATGATTTGCTTTTATATTTTTTAATTTATGGGAGGGTGTATACGAAGGTATGATTTTAATAAAACATGGTGTTACCTTGAGTGTTCATTTATTCTAGTGTTTCAAAAGGCTGTTATATTATAAATGGGTGTTAGAATGTATTATTTTACCTTGGACATTCCTTCCTTGTTAGGCTTTATCAATGGTTGGTATGGTTGCTTCTCCTTATAATATTTGCAGGGAATAATAGTTTCCTTGGAATGGATGGGATAAATATATGAATGAATTGATAATGCACAATGAAAATCTGATTAATAAATTGGATGGGGGTATGTTTTTAGTTCTGAATTGTAGTTAAGAGGCATGAATTGATCAAATTCGAAAGTGACAATCATTCATTTTGAGATGTGTATATAGAGGTGGACGTAAGGGATGTTTTTCTTGTCTTGTTGTTGTTTTACATCCCCTAGGTGGGGATGAATTTTTGTTACATATATACATACACATGTAGTTCCTTATGATTTCAATATGCACCCCACCAATATTTAGAACTACAAGTCAAATAACCCAATATTTATAAGATAGGGTTTCCTTTCCCAACATCTTTACGGAATGACGGATGGATTTTTATTGGTTGTTCTCTACTCTCTCTCCTTTAGGCATTGGTATTCCTAGACTCTTCTAGCTAGTTTTGGTGAGGTTTTGAGACCCAGGTGTCTGTCTGTGTTTTGTGCATCCCAAGTGACTTCAAGATGAGTTTTGAGGGTATTCTTAAGTTTATTTGATATGGGCTGGTGTTTTTTGGTCTAATTGTTTACAAATGATATGTGATATGGTATATGGACCCGGTGTATGCGGGCAGGTTGTGATAGTGGGGCTTGTGAAAGAGCAAGGTAGCATCATGAAATTCGATGTTAGGGATGGGAAGTTAAATTTTGGTAAGTGGTGAGGGGTACCCAAAATCGATTTTATTACCACATTACATTACTTAACATGCATTATTTTGTCAGCACACATTTTTGAGGATGGGGAATATAGTTTTCCTGGCCAGCTTATTTTTAGTTTCTGTTATTTTCTCAGAGGGGAATTAGTATGCTTCTCCCACTTATTAATAAAAGACTATTGTTTTTTCTACTGAGTATACATTGATGGTCAACAAAATATATAAAAATGCTTTTCAGGTTTCAAGGATGATTATGCATACCATGCTGGACCTTACTCGCTCAAATTTTGGGGATGGTTGTTCTGTCACTGTTTGGTATTTTTTTGGAACATAGATTTTAGTTTTCATGGTATTTATAGTTGCTTTAATTTAAACATTCATGTGGAATGTATTATGGATTCTTTATATAAATGTGTCTTGGTGTTGTTTTATGATCATACATCTGATCTTATGATCTTAGTTACTATAAAAATGTTAATGCCTCCCATTTTATTGAGAATTTGACACCCTTGGTGCTGGTCTCCACCTTGAGGCCTATTGTAGGTGGGACTCGGTGTTCATTATATCTCCTTCATCTTGAGTTAGGAAGGTCTTGACATATTTTTATCCCTTCCCCCATCTTCATAACGGCTGGTCATTAAAATGTTATATCAGTGGTGATAGTTGAGAGATATGAAAGATTTTACAGTTAGGCACAGTGGGGATTGGATGTGATGGTAGTGGAATAGATTTAGGTGATCTTGGTGTGGGACATAGGCCAGTGGAGAGTCGATTCACCGATGGTATGTTATCGGTGTCCCATATTATTTTTACCCTAATATGTATAGTACCAGTAAGGGGCCGATCCACAAGGAAAAAAGAGTTATTTTTTTTCTTTTCTTGAATAATTTGTATTGTTGTCTTAATGAAGTGTGCTGAATTAAGAGTCGATTTTGATGTTTGGATAAAATGCATAATTGGTTTTAAGTTTCTATAACAAACTACTTATTGAACAGAAGAAAATTTGGGAAAAATGGTTTTGATACCAATTAAATAGAGAAATGCATTGGGTTTGTGGATTCTGAAGAAGTTGTTTATTCAAAATAATTGTTTATGAGGGTGTGTTGTTCATAATAACCCAACATATTGGGTTTAATTGGTAACAAAGTTTCCTTGGTCTTGTAAAATTATACTTAGAGCTGAAGAAAGTAACTCCATGGTTTGGTAGTTAGTGATTAACAGTTAATTATTTGTCTTAGTCCATTTTTGAGTCAACAAATACTTACAGTGATCATGAAAATATTCACTATTATTATTATTTAAAGCCCTAAAAATTCTTCCATTGGTCCGGTTCAGAATTTTCAGCGATAAGATGATGTGATTTAAGATGAAAAAGAAGAAGTTAAAAGAAAAAACACTTTCATAGAAACTAATCTATATTAAAACTGTTACATCTCCCAAAAACCCAACACACTGGGCTTTTAGTTAATCATAGAGGTAAAGATAAGCGCAAAACCCTCAATACGTGATTTTATCATTTCTTGAAACTTCGAGGAGGGAGTAACTCATCCGTAGAATAGTATAATGATGAAATAGTAGGATAGTGGTAGAATGGTAGTAGATCTTATTTCCTTTTGACCTTCAATCCTTTCTCTCCACCCCTTCTCTCCTCTTTTTAGAGACCTAGGCCTCTATTTATAGATAATAGAACTACATGACATGTGGAAAAATACACAGCGTGTACATTTGTCAACGCACTTTTGTCCTTGTTTTATCTGCTAATAGGCATCCCAACATGCTTTAATTGACTTGGAACATGGCACCACCTAGTAGGTCGATATAAACAGCATGTAGTGCCTCAATACATGGAATTTAGTATCATTTTTCAGCAACCGAATGCTTCCAGAAATACATACAGGACGTGTATAGGTTGAACACAGCATGTCCCCGTCTGCAAGCCACGTAGACATGTAGACTCCTTCTCATCCGCCAACTACTTCTAGAAGGGTTTACACAGCATGTATAGTGTGAACATGGAATGTACTAGATTCTGGTAACATGTAAGTATACTTGTCCTTGTCAATACGTGTCTGAGTCAGGATGTACACGACATGTGTATAATCACAGGACGTGTAGTTGGTTAATCTATCTCAATTCTCCCCCATTTTGTGTATTTGGCCATTAATCTCTCAATAATGTACAAGATCAGAAAATCATTGTTTTTTTCACTAAGAAGTAAGTAATATCTGAAAACATGTTCTTATTTTCAATAAAGAATGTGATAATGTATAAACAAATCGATTTCATCAGCCAGGGAAGACGGGAAATGACACATGATTTTAAGGCCCCTCATAATCCAATGCAATGACTTTGATATTACAGAACGACCATGTGGGGCTACCCTGATTACAGGTTGGAGACCCTATGGTAGGAACGTGCATCATGATGTCTATTATTATGTTTTATGGTATTTTCTAGTTCATTTTAAAAAAATGTGCTCAAGTGAATCCTAAATAGATTTAATACTACTCAGGCTTAAGAAATTTATTTATTTACCTTTCAGCTATGTCACCTGGTCAATATTCATGAGTGGCTCAGGAAGTGGAGGCTCAGAAGGCCAATCTGGATAATTGGTGGAGGGTGATCTATAAGAGGAGGAAAATTAGTGGAAGAAGTTTTTTCGTGAATTTCAGCGACAGATGTTGTGGATGTACAAGGGTGGTGTCTCATACATAAAAATGGAGGGATGGATCAAGGAGCTGGTGATCACTTTCAGCTAGATCTGGGATCTAATGGAGTATTGGGTTCTTATGGAGGTGAAAAAAATGATCGGATCAGTGCATCTATGGTGGGCCCTTTACCTTAGAGAGGGGAAGGAGACCAATGATTCATGGGATGACATTTAGAAGGAGTTCTGGGAGGAATTCCATTCTATGGCTATAAAATATGAGAAGCGACAAGATATACTCTCCATCCAGTGGGGTATTATCTTAGTATTGGATTTCAAGATCAAGTTCAATGATCTATTTTTCTTTTATACAGATCTTATTTTTGGATGAGAAGTATTGGGTGAGACATTTAGAGGATGTACAAAGTCTTTCCATCTGGTATGTGGTTACATGCATCACCCTACCGACATACATAGCGGTTTAGGAGAAGTTTGAGGTTTTTGAGAAGTTGCACTCATGAGAAGGATTACCATGATACAGGATCCCGAAATGTTCATCAATAGGGATGTCTATCAGTAGTAGGTCTCCGGCATTACGACCATCTATGTTTCAGGCAGTCAGTAGAAAACCCCAACAGTTTCAGTTCCAACCTTCTGGACTTCATCCTCTTCCCAATGGATTGACACTGAGGTGTTTCACATATAGAGGCCACATGTACCTTTTGAGTTAGTTCCCAGTTATATCTCAAAATTTTGTAGGTGGGAAAGTCCATCCCCTGCCTCAGCAATAGTTGAAAACCAGAATTTTTGAGTAGTAGGGACAGTAGGTTCCTCCTCCACTGATGGAAGACAGAGCAGCCATAGAGAGTACTTAGGGAATTCCACAGGCACCTCTCCCAAATCATGGTCTGGGATATGGCCTATAGTATAGGGTAGGAGGATCAGGGTGTGGTCATTTTTATTCTGTATAGGAAGTAGGTCCAGCAGGTCCATAGATCATTCGATGTATGATCAATTTTTTCAGTGCTATTCTTTGCACCTTGTTTGATTTAGGTGATTCACACTCCTTTGTTTCACTCAGTCTAGCCCCTTCTGTAGTATTGTAAATATAGAGAATGTTCTTGCCCCTTATGTTAAGTACAACATTCGGAGGTTAGACTAGCTTGTTTTGTGTTTTCCTAGAATAGAGACTGATGTTGGGGTCGCATCAGTCCAATGGTGATCTCCTTCTACAATAGATGAAATTATATAATGTAATCATTGGCATTGACTTTTTTTACTCTGTTTTTTTCTATTTTTAAATTCTTTCGAATAGGAGTCGTGTTTTCAAACGTGGGTGGACAATGTGTGGATTTCATTAGTGAGTAGATTTGTGTGATGGTCCATCGGCATGTCGATCATTTCCATACCTTTTTGGAAGAGCTATTTGTGGAATCAGTGGATACTGAGATGATGTAGGTATTAGGATTTGTTAGGGAGTTTTTTATGTTTTCCCCAAGCTGGATATTAATACATGATTTCTCTCAATTAGTAGAATTATTGATTGCTTTGCCCAGAGAAGGAAAATATTTTATGTAGAGTGACTAGTTCCAAGTAGCATTCGGCTATCTGAAAGGAAAGGTGGTTAGTTCCCCAGTGTTTAGGTTTTTAAAAGAAGGGGTGATGTTGGATGTGTTTTGTGATGCTTCCTAACTTGGCATTGGGTGTGTGCTGACACAAAAATGGAGAGTGATCTCCTATGGTTCTAGGAGGTTACATCCCCATGAACAAAACAACACCACGAATGATTTAGAGGTAGATGTGGTCATGTTTGCAAAAAATATTTGGAAACATTACCTCATTGGGGAGAGCATTATGCTCTACTCAGACCACAAGATCATAAGTTTCAACCTTTCATAGCAAGATCTGAGCTTGAAGAAGTCGAGGTGGATGGAGTTCCTCAAGTATTATGATTTTGATATCTACTTATCCTCATTAAAGGGGAATTTGGTGGCTGATTATTTGATCAGGAACTCAAATAAGAATGTAGATATAAAATCTATGGATTCCTAGAGAGCAATGATGGAGTTGAATGTCTTTTGACATGGATGTAGGAATGTATGGTGCCATAGGATGTCTGTTTCAGATGAAGGTGAAATCACCTCTAAGGTGTCAAGTGGAGGATTCTTAGCGGGGAGACTTCAAGGAAGAGCAAATGTGTGATTAATTTAACTTGGGTGATGCTCCGGAGGGTTGATCAAAGAATGGTCAGAATCAGATTTTCATGCATGGGAATCTGTTTGTTACATTGGCGACGCATGATGGATTTATCTATCAATATCATAGTTCACACCTAGTGGTACACCTGATAATCTATATGATATATTGTGGTTTGAGGGGACAGTTATGGTGGTCTTGGATAAAGCGGGTAGTGGTAGAGGATGTGGAAAAGTGTTTGGTGTTCCAGCAAGTGAAGGAAGAGCACCATGACCCTGGTGGTTTTCTTCATCTCGTAAATGTACCTAAGTGGAAGTGGGATGGAAAATCAATGTATTTATTCATATTATTAATTAGGTATTATGAAGGATTCAATGCAATCAGGGTTTTTGTGGGTCCATTTAAGAAATCAGTTCACTTCTTAGCAATCAAGGAGTCGACCTCAGTGGATTCGCGTACGTAGAGATATGTGGAAAGGGTGGTAAGACTACATGGGGTTCAATTATACATTTCCCCAGATAGAGATACACATTTTATTTTAGAAGTATGTAGGGTATTTTAGTATATTTTTGGAAATAAGATACACCTAAGAAATACATTCCACCATTGAATGGATGAGAAAACATGATGGACCATCTACACATTGGATGAAATGTTTCATGCATTTGTTCTAGAATTTAGTTGGTATTGGGTGAAACATTTTTCCTTGGTAGAGTTTGATTAAAATAATATATTTCACTCTCCATTAGCATGACTCTGTTTGAATCATTGTATGAATGTTCATGTCATTCACCATTGTGCTTGAAGGAAGTTGGGGAAACAACTGTTCTTAGTCCGAACATGGTGTAGTGTTTGATTGGGAAGGTGCGGCATATCTATAATAGTATGAAGGTGGAACATGATCAGATGAATTCATTTGTTGATCGTAGTAGAAGTAACATGGAGTTCGAGGTTATGGACTATGTGTTATTAAAGGTTTTCCCTCTATGTGGGAAGTAGAGGTTCGATAGAGGGATTAATGTTTCTCCCAGGTTAATCGAACCCTAAAAAGTGCTAGGATAAGTTGGAAAGGTGACATACTAGTTGGCTTTTCCACCACATTTGAGGAGGATCCATGATGTATTTCATGTCTTCCAGCTTCTTCGGCATCATCATGATGACTCCTGTGTCGTTGATTGTAGAGAGTTAGATTTCAAGGATGAAAAATGTTTGTGGAGTGGCCAGCGGGGATTCATGATCATCAAGAGAAGGTAAAACAACAATGGATCATTCCCTTGATTTTTTTTGAAGAATGGTATCATGGATGAGAGTACTTGGAAAAGGGAGATGAATATGTTCTCAGAGTACTCATAGATATTTTGATTTTTCTTGTGTATTTTGATATGTTATGTAGTTCATGAATGTTTTTTGTTATAAGATGGGTCCCTTCCTTGTTCTACAGTTAATAAAAATGTCCAAATTTGTGAAAAAGAGGGGGCATGATTCTTAAATGATACATATTAATTTAGATGAGATTAAAACCATTCTGTAAAGTCCGTCTCGACTAGAGAGGATACTATCTTAACATGGAGAAATGAATTTCCTAATTCATATTTTTAGATAGTTTCTGCTTGTGGGCGTTATCTTATCAATTTTTGGGCTAGCAGATGTGGGAGGATGTGTTCTTGGATGTTGAAGTATCACTCAAACATTCGTACAATAAAATGTAGTTTATCCTTTAGAGGTGTCTTAAGGGGTGGTTTTTCAGACCCCTATTTCTTCTGGGTTTGGTTTTGAATTCTTGAGGGTGTGGATAGTGTGAGAAGTATCAAATGTAATGGCTCAGACCTCATTGGTCCATTACTTTTTCAAAATATACTATTTGGAGTGTTCTTGGATGAAAAAGTTTCTTAATTCAATGGTTTTCTAAATTTCCAGCATTTCCATCATTGACATAGGAATCTGTGAGTCATGTCAGCAGCTCAGCATTGGTAGATTGGCATCAGTATCTCATTTTTGGAGACTCATGGTATCGATAGTTCGAGGATTCATAAGATTGATTAATCGGTAGGTGGATTCTTTAAATTTTCGAGCATTAGTGGGTTATATCAGTGAGTTGTTTCAGTGAGTGGCATCTGTGATTCAGGTATTAGTGAGTTATATCAGTGAATCGTTGTCGGCGAGTCATGTTAGTGGCTCGTCATCGATGTCTCATCAATTGTGCCACTCATGTTGGAGAGTCATGTCAGTGACTCGCCCATCGGTGTGTCATTTCCAGTTTTCCCACTTTCAACCCTTTAATGTTTCCTTTGATGTTAACTGAGTTAAATTCTATATTTAATTAGTTTTTATAGGCCATTTCAATTGGTATTTATCTCAAAAAAAATATGAAGATTCATTTGAATCCTAAACCATGTGGAATTGAACATGATCTGGATTTAATGGCATTTGAAATAGATTCCCCCATATATTTAGGATCTAGCCTTCCTAAAGATGAAATCATATATTCCCTTGAACCCTTCCATTTTCTCCTAGTGCACTAAGAACCTTTCTTCCACAAGGAGTGATGTTCTTGTACTATAGTATTTTGTTCAGTTTTTCCTAGGAGTATTTCTTGATGATAGTGAGAACCCCTTGATTTGGTGTAATGAGAAATTTTTTACCATCTGTTGTTACAAGTATGGATTCCTTCATCTCTATTTTATTTGTGTATCTTGTGGGGTTTGGTGTAAATATATCATCTTATGGTTATGTTTGAATGAAATTTATCGAAGATAATAATAATTTATAAATGAGTGATTGGGATTACGATGATGGTGATCTCTTGGTTTTATATGTTATCCTTGATCCAGGTCGTGTTTTGTAAGGGTTTGATTCCTTATGAAAATCATTGTCATTGTTGGTGTTTGTTTTTTCATGGGAGATGGTTTACACTTGTTATGTATCCAATGATGAACTCTATAATTATGAAAATTAGGTAAGCACATATATTTGTTAAAATAAATGGATACCCCAGGAGCGAACATGTTTTATGATAACCCATGTGGGATCAAGTGGAATTAAAAAATGATTATTGGTAATCCTGAATAAACCTTTCCTTGTTGGTTTTGTTATGTGATGTCTGTTGTTCTTTTCAGCCTTGTGTATGTGTGGTTCATGTGGTGTAGTGAATGGGAGTGTTTTTGTGAGTATGGGGTGTTATGTGTGGTGTAATTGAATCATTGGCTGAAAGATTGATTAATTTTGGAATGAATGAACTCTTTATGCAATGGGACTACATCTAGGAAGTGGTTGGGAAGTAGGGATGAAGGAATGGGTTGTGTCATATTCATGTTTATGGGTGTGATGTTTGGGGTGTTTTTGTGCCTTAGGGATACCAAGTGTGGTAATAATGAAGTGTATTAGGGGTTTTACTTGTTCAGATGATGGATAAGGCTTTATGATTTGGAATAAGGATGGTGCTACCTTGAGTGGGCCTTTTTCCAAGAGATTACAAAGGCATTTATTCTATGAATGATTGTTAGAATATATTATTTTACATTGTACCTTCATTCCTTATTTATATTTGGTAGTGGTCAGTATGGTTTATTTTCTTTATATTTTTGTAGAGTTTCATATATTCAAGAGTATGGATGGGAAAACTATATGAATGAATTGAAAATGTATATTTACATTTAGTTAAATTGATTGGATGGGGGTATGTTTATAGTTGCAGGTTATAGAAAAGTGTCATTAATTTATTGAATTTAGAAGTGACCTTTGTTAATTTTGATATGTCCATTTAGTGGTGGGAGGAAGGTATGTTTTTTGTGGGCATGTTTTTGTTCTGAAAACCCATTGGTTGGAATGAGTGTTTGGTACATATATATATATATACATGTAGATCCTTGTGATTTTTATTTTCACCCCACTCGTGTTCATCACTAGATACCGAAGAACCCATTATTATGGGGGGTGTCTTTTCCCAACATCATAATGGGGGGATGGATGGATAGTTATTTGATCTTCTATGCTCCATCTTTTCTGAATAGGTAGGCTAGGACCTTTGAGTATTTTGTGGTGTTCTTGTGAGGTATAGATGCATGTGGGTGAGGTGTGATTTCTAGGTTTCTTTGGGATGAGTTATGCGGTTATTAGCATGTTCCTTCATTACGTGGTTACCAGTTGGGTCCCAGGTGTTTTCAAGAGAAATGTGATGTGGTGTGAGTCCCAGGTTTGGGCAAGAAGTTTGTGACCAGGGGGTAATTTTAAATGTGTCGTAGGGTCAAGACGTTCACTATTAGGAAGAACCAATTAACTAGTGGGAATTGGTGTGGAGTAACCAAATATTGACTTCATTACTACTTTATTGAAGACGAATTTATTAATTTGGTGAGGGATCCATAAAGACGTTGGGATTGATAGTATATCTTATTAGGTGTTTTTGAGTTTCTGTTGTTTTCTCGTAGGGGAATTCGTATGACTGTCCCCTATTTGCATGGGTGACTTTGGTTTTCCCTACTGGGTATATTTTTATTCTCACCCTGTGTATATAAAAAATATTTTGACGATTCTAGTGTGATTATGTAGACAATGATGGACCTTACTAGATCAGACCTTGGGTACTATTTCTGTTTCACTACTTAGAGTCATTTTGGTACTCATTTTGGAGGTTTATTTGTATTTATAGTAGTGTTACATTTAATATTAATGTGGTATGGGTTTTTATTTCATTATATATATGTGTCTTGGAGTATTTTTGAGGTTGATACATCTTATATCCCAATCATGGTAACTATATAAAGGGTAATGTTCGTCATTTTTTTGAGATTTATATACCCATGGTGCTAGTCACCACCTAGAGGCCTATTAGAGGAAGGACTTAGGGGTCATTATCTCTCATTCATATTGATGAACTAAGGTCCCATAATCTAATTATCCCTTCACTCATCATGAACAATACAGGTTGTGATATCGATACAGGAGGGTTACAAGCTGTGAAACTTGGTCACAAGACAAATAAGGATTTATGGATAAAAATAGTAAAAGGATTAGTTCTTTGATGGATACACATCATGAAGTTCCATTTAATGTCTTGAAAGATTTAGGGATTATTTTTTAACTTAGTTAATTGGTTTTTAATTGGAGGAGACACGTTTTTTATTGATTACAAAATTTAAATGGTTTCATGACGTGTATTGGTATTGCACCTTATGTAATACCTCGACTTAGTTTTCTAAACAGGCAGTACAGTTGGTATGTTTCTTTTTTATCCTCTAAATTTTCATCTTCCTTGTCCTAAGGCTTTCCCTCAGAAATTTGGAATCTCTCTCTCACTTCTGGTTCTATTAGATCCGTATTTTTTCAGCACTGTGTTGGCAATGTTATTCTTGGGTATGATTTCTCCTTCATTCTTAATCATTGTGTATTTTTTACTCCATTGTGATTTCAGTAGATCATCTTGAAATTGATGGATCAATGCTCTCAGGTGTTGGAATATATTTATTGGTTTTGTTTCAAGGTCTTCTTTTACCTTTGATCTCATTAATGGGTGCTATTGTGGGTGTTGAGTTTCTAGAAATAGTTAGGTGGTTCCATCCTGATTAGCTAAATTTAATAGCATTAGAATTTCTTGATTTATTTCAATTTCCCAAAATTTATTTCAATTGGGTTGTTAAAGCCCAATTTCATCGAATTTCATGAATTTAAATGGGTTTGGTTAGAGAATTGGAAAAATCCCAAATTCCATTGAATTTTGGGGTGTTTATGAAATTAGTTGATTTAAATTGTGTAATTTAATTTATAGATTTTATGGAAACAATTTCAATTAAAATTTTCAACATAATTGTAGAAATGAATTTTGAAATGGATGGAATTTGTTTTTAATGGATTTAAAACTTGTGAAAATGGCTTTAAATGTTTTTATTGAAATTTAGTGGTTTTTATCTTTCGAAAGAGGCTGGTGTATTTATTGTAACCAGATTCATTTTAAATGGAAAATTGGCATTGGAATAGAAGAATGTGATTTAAATGTCTTTTTATCAGGACTAAATTAAATTGCCATTAATTGATTGGTGAGTTATTTGGACACACTCTAGGAAATATCAACATTCTAAAACATACATGCAGTGGGTTATGTCCCTGATAGGAGGGTGATGATTCGCCTCAGGCTGGTGTCAGGGGGGTAGTGTGTAAACACATATTGTGAGATCACTTAGAGTGTGTGGATTCCTATAGCTGGAAATACTATCATACCTGTTTGGTTGATAACCATTTTGATTAATAGATTTTTCTTTGACATATAAATTTATTCAAATGTTTTTTGAAATGCTTTACATGCCTTTTGAAATTATATATACTTTTTTATATAAATTTTCTTTAATCCATTATTTTTTAAATATTCCATCATTCTAAAACCCATTTCTTAATCTAATTTCCATCATTGGAACTGTATAAAATAATTTGTTCAAATATGATGTATAAAGAAATACATGTATAAATTTAAAATTTAAATCATTCAATTGGTTAATATATATTTAGAAACTCTTATGGAATCATTAGGGATGTGGTACAATGATTTTTAGCTCAGAACCTACTTGTTCCTTTAGGTGTTTATAGATTATATCCTTCTAGGTTCGAGAAAGGGGAAATAATCACATAGAGGTGGATCCAGCTATTTATCTTTGGAATTGGTGAGTTATATCCTTAGGGACTTATGTTGTTTTTCTATGTTTTAGTAATTGGGTTGTAGTACATTTGGATTTAATTCCTTTTTGACATTTGGTACATTACTCCCAATGGGGTTTCATATGTTATGCATACTGCATTGTTTATATTTACTCATAGTTTTGTTGAAAAATTCATTCACACTTGCATGTTTTATGGTTTCAGGTGCTAGTCACCAACCCATGGGGATCGGGAACACCCTTCCGGCTGTGTCAGGGTTGTCTTAGTTATCTGGTTAAAAGGGTATCCATGTTGTTTAATGATAATGTTTTATCAGAGGATGCTGTTGAGATCTATTTTTAAAATCAATATACAATTGAGTGATCTTGGTAGGACATAAGAGGTAGTTGCGTTTGAGTGTCTGGACATCTATCACTACAAAAAACATTATGTCACCATGGGTGGTTTTGGATGGACATGTTGTGGATTAGCTCTAGTCTCTTCACTATTGATATTTGGATGGAGTGATTTCCAAGTATCATTATTACATATATTTGGATTAATTTCCCTTTTGATCTATTTGAGTGTTAGTTTTATTTCTTTTTTGTTGTATGCTAATGATGTGTTTCATAATTCCCCTGGGAATACAAGAAAATCAAATCCATGAGGAAGATATCGTTGAACCAAAATGACTGAATCCTTCAGTGGAACTGACTCTGGTTGAGGTGATTGGGCACACTGTCCAAGATTTAGGATATTCACCACCTCCAGTTCCTGTTCAGGATCTAGCTATGTATCATCAGGGGGATGTTATTCATAATCACATTTAATAGTATCTTTACAATAAGACTCTTGTTTTCAAGGAATCTATAGATCCCAAATATTGTAATTAATGGTTGGGAATGATATAATGCTCATTTTAATTCTCAGAGACACCAAATGTTATCAAAGTGAATTGTTCCACCTTTATGCTAGACGGACCAAGAAGGATATCGTGTTACATGGTGATGATGACCAAGATACATGAGTTATTATAGTAAAATGTCTTCAAGGTTCTTTTTACGGACCAATTCATTCCAGACTCAATGGTGTTGGCCAAGGATATATTTTTTTCAAGCTTGATCAGGCGTATAGAACACTGACTGAGTATTCAAATAAATTTACCGTGTTGGTGTAGTTTTTTCCTGATATTGTATCTAATAAAATGATGAATGATCAGCTATTCGAGTTGGAACTTTGATTAGATATCTGTTCTCAAATTCTATTGCTAAATCTACCAACTAATGCTGATGTAACAGATATAGAGAGATGATGGTTGATATTGACCTAGGTATATATTCGGGGTGGATGGGAGTTTCTTTTTCTCACAGTGTTGGCGTGAGTTTCTTCTAGAAAAAATGGAACCATGATGATTCTCATGGAATTTCTCAATGGAATGGTCATTAAAGTCCTCCTATAGTACTAATAAGAAGCCTTTTGATTTCATATTATGATGGAAAACCAAGAAATTATTAGATGGTTTTCATGAAGATTCCTAAGAATTGTAGCTCATGTGGGCATTCAAGACAATTATAAGGAATCTATAACAAATATACTACTCCACAGAGTGGAATTGAATCATCATATCCTCCTAAAAATGAGGGTAAATCATAAGGTTCACATATAAAAGGGTTCCTTCCATGGGAATCTAGAACGAAGCTTCTTTATATAGTGGAAGAGTCTATAGAGGAAGAAGACATTAGTCCAAAGATTATGAGGGGTACAATTACTATATCTTATTCATTTGTGACAACTCTATTTGATACTGATATATTTCATTCATTTATATCAACCTGTATTTTTAATATTATAAATCATCCCATTATGATTCTATCTTGGTTAATGGATATTACTACACACTATGGAATAGAGAGAGAGTAGGGTCTCCATAGTCCTTTATGTGTATTATCTCTATCATATGTTGAGCTGATTTGGAGTTTTCTAGTCCCCATCAAAAAATTTATTGATGTTATATTCGTGATGGATTAGATCATTTCCAATACATCCCTTATTGATTGTTATCTTCAATGGTTCTACCATAATAGATCCAGTGTTTCGCTTCTTATCTTTCAAGGATAATGATATCTTAGGTCAAGAAGATATGTACTATCATATCGAGAGTTAGGGAAGGTAATTTCAGTTTTCAATCTATATTTTGAGTTCAAATGTTTGAGAAGTGATCTCCCTCCAATTTTCATCGTGTTTTATGACGTGTTTCCATCTAATTTATCTGGTCTTCCATTGGGGAGGGAAGTATATTTTTATATTGACTTAATTTCTGCTACAAAAATAGTTTTTATTCCTTATTACCTGACACACGCCTGTCGTAGGGCGTGGCAAAACAATTTTTTCTAAGTTAAAATGTAGTAATGTGGTTGACCTAGGATGTCTCCCGAAGAGGAGTGCACACAAAATGGGTTGGCACTTTAAAACGGGGGTAAAAATGTTGTGAACAGAAATTTGAAATTCAAATGATTGAAAAAATATGAAATTAAAAGGGTGATTAGGCTGGGTTCGGTTTCCTAATTATAATTATGTCCTTGTTCAATTTATTTCAAAACTCTTCTTCTTAGTTGATTAAAGTGAGTTTCCACAATCATTTCCTCTCACTTCTTTGGTGAAATTGTTATTGTGAGAGAAAACCATACCAAGATCTCGGTTTGGTCAACTCTCCTTCCATGTGTAAAATATTGGTATTGAATATCCTTAATTGAAATGGGCAATTCCCGATCGGGTTTGGTTTATCCCAAAAAATCAAGAACATTCACTACACCTTTTACACGTACTGACGATCGTCGAGTACTTCACCACTAATTCGTGGTTTATTCCATCGTATATAAACCAGAAATTAGTGGAGGGAGATATTGATTATTTTACCAAGGAAAAAATAAATAACAGAATTAATATTCAAGAATGATCGAACTTGATAATAAAATCCGCAATAATAAATTGAAAACAACTTTGAAGGAGAAAGAAATTTATTCAATTGCGTCCAAGAACTCAAGCATTACAATGTGGAAAACCAACCCTTCCCCAATCACTCCAAAAGTTTACCCCAACATGGTAAGGGTAATAGAGTTGAATGGGGAAGAAGAAGGCATTACAAAACAATGAAAAATAAAATAAATAAAAGAGAAAGCTGAAAAGTTCTTCTTCTTGGTGTCCCAGAAGGAATGGGGTGGAGAATGGATGCTTTGAGAGGGTGGAGCTCTCCTCCTTTTATAGCCAGAATGTTTTCCCCGAATGTCGACGCGTTTTAGCCCCATTAGATGTCATTTTCACGCGTTGCGCCCTTCTTGA
Organism: Viscum album; assembly: GCA_963277665.1. Taxonomy (NCBI): domain Eukaryota; kingdom Viridiplantae; phylum Streptophyta; class Magnoliopsida; order Santalales; family Viscaceae; genus Viscum; species Viscum album. The sequence continues at coordinate 243,437,301 of OY728162.1, forward strand.
ATGTTGTTCATAATGCCCTTGTCCATGTCCCCTAAAATGTCCAGCCGATTTGGACATGTATTCCGAGAGTTATGTCCGTTTTACTATGAGCATTTATTCTGTCCAGTCAGACTCTCCAAAACGAAATCCTCCTGATTAGGATGCTTTAATGACCCCATAAACGGCCAATTCACTCGATCCATATTTCATAAAAGATGCTCCAAAACCCCTTTCGCGTCCACCCACCGAATTTCACTAGCTTTGGGCCCACAGTGGATGAGTTATGGATCCCACATAAAAACTAGGCAGAACTGAAAACAGTTTTCTTGAGCAAACTTGTAAGCTTCTTTTGAGCTTCCATATGGACGATTCAGATTTTGGTCCAAATATATTAAATGAATCCCTGGATGTGTAGAATCTGGAAAAGAAATCATTTTGAAATTTGGATAAGTGTAGATAATGTTATGGCCAAACTACCGAAATACTTTAAAACTATAAAAAATCCAAAAATGGCCAATTTTTACTATTCGGCTCAAAATAACACCATTATCAAAAATATGAAACAATTCATATTAGAGGAAAAATTTTGTGGGTTTAAAACAATGATATTCAATATAAATTAATTGAAAATATTTTCTCTATCAATTCCCCCGCACTTAGCACTTAGACTCCTGGACAAGTAAAAATCAAATCAAATCAAATCCAAAACACATATCAATGAGATCAATCAAATCAATTTCAAGAAACAAAAAGATATCATGAATCATCAAAAACTGTTATTTCAAGTTCTCCATTTAAGATTTTAATATATTTCCACTTCATTTCTTATCCCATGCACACAAAACACCTACTTCACATGAATTTTCTCTCATCTCACAAATGTAAAGGCTGAACAAGGCTTTTCTCATCCAAACTCACACAAGAGTCAGCATAGGTTTGATAAATTCCTACTTCTCCACCCGATGTGAGTCAAGGACATGTGTTTTATCATGAGGACTTTTCAGGGTTGTTCTGTGGCTTCCGGTTGGTAGGATTTAGATGTTAAATGTTCTGAGGCCGAAAAAGGAAGGCTTGGCTCCTATTGAAGAAAAATTGCAAGATTCTAGTTTTCACTCAAATACGGTCTCCTTCACTTCCCCTTTGTTGAAAATAGGCTCCATCATCATTCAATCAGCTGAGCAGCAAACATTTCAATCTTTTCAAACATAATTTTTTTTAAAGCTCCAGATAGGTACAACTTTCTTTTTACATTGGAAGCTCCACAAAGGCACAGCTTCTCTTGTCATAAAAGCTCCAGAAAAGGCACATCTTTCAACAGAATAATTTTTCAGCATCACACACATCGCTTCCACAATTTATTTTCCACCCAATGTATAAAAAAATGAGGTAGTACACCATAAGACATCTTCCCCCACACTTATGTTCAACTATATCATGCAATTTTTCTTCAAGAGAAGGTATTATAGGGAAAATTGGCTTATAATGTGGCTAACCTAACAGGTAATTCATGGATACTAGGGGATACAATGAAGGATAAATGTAAAGGTGGGCCATAATGAAAAGGATTATTTTGAAAAGGGGGCTTCATACAAAATAAATGCCTCAATCATTTAAAACACACGTACCCCAACCCTCATGTTTTGAAAGGAATAAATCAAATTCTGGTTAAAGCAAGCATAGTCTGGTTCTCTCAAGAAATGAGGTGAATGAAAAGAATATGACAAAAATGGTTCAGAAGGCTCACAGGAAAGTTATTTCAAATATATAGACAGTGAAATATGGCATGAGATTCAAAAATCATTGTACTTTTCATGAAATTCCAAAAAAATTGAACTTGAAACAAATTCATTTCAGCATTCATTGAAGCTTGGTTTCATGAAATAGATTGGTTCACTCATTGACATGGGTTTTAAAAATGGTATTGACAATCATTTTAGCTCATATGTTTCAAAAACACACCAAAAATTGAAAAATAAACACACAAAAATTTGAAAACACACAATTTTTTATTTATTTATTTTTGAAAAGAAACATCCAATAAAAATCCTATACTATAAAGGTTCCCTCCCCCACACTTAAATGATGTAGTGTCCTCGATTCATTTAAGTTGATTTAACATGTAATATAATTTTAAAATGAATAACAACATCATGCAAGTGAAGGAGAGGTACAACCTGGCTTATTGGCAATACAAAATTGATTTTGACTCTTAAGTGTTGCTCTTTGAAAACCTAAAACAATGTAAAAAACATAACATAAGAAATTTTTTTAAAAGAAATGAAAACAGAAATTGAATAAGAAAAAAAAGGATAAATCTTGGTTTAATCCCCCAAGTGGGCCCTGGGTTTTGACTGCCTCTAGAGGGGCAGTTCTAATCGATTATCCCCAATCTGATGGTGGATGAGGTTTCTTTGATTTGAACCACCACATGTGGCTCTTCCCAGCTTTATTTTCATTGTTCTTATTGAGGAGGACTCCATAGATAGAGTACACCGGATCCACCCCCTTCGCAATGTGGTACACTGTGCATGGTGGGGGTAGAATGAAGTAAAGAGCCTCCTCCTTCTTGGGTTCCTCATGAACAAAATCTTCTTTATTCTCCAGTGGTTGCTGAAGGTATGATACATCTGGGGAAAAATCAAAGGGAATGTCAGAGTTTAATTCTATTTGAAAAAAATTAAAGCATGAAAAATCAATATCAAATTCTTCCCTTTCAAATTAAGTAGCTTGTGTCTCATTTTCCTCTAAACAATTCACTTTGATCTTATCATGTACTCATTCCATTAAATTTTCAATAGGTTTGGGGAGCACCAGATGTTCCTCTTCAGATGCATATTCTCCCTCCAAAGAGATACAAGTGTTGGATGAATCTGAAAAATTAAAACAAGGGGAGGTAATACTCAATTCAGTTTCAACAAAATAAAAAGATAATGAGTTTATGAAAAGATTAACTCCCTGAGCCTGTTTGGATTCAATTTCTTCTTCAAAGGGATGTGGCTTTGGAGTTGAATTTCTGTAGATAGATGTAGGTAGTCAGACTCCTCTATCTTCTCTTCAAATTCCACTACTTGGTTGGTTTCTTCCTTCAATTTCATTGAATCATCTACATTATTAGGAATAGTTGGATCAAGAAGTTCCTCACACTCATTCCAGAAGTTATCCAGATCTTTTTGATCTCCCATATGTATTTCAACTGCTAAATCTTCATCATCAATCTCATCCAACATTGATTGAGATGGGTTCAATGGATCTTATTTTAATTTCATCAATGCTTCCATGGGTTCTTCAACTTTAAGGATTTGTGGGGATACTTCTTCCATCAATTTTTCTGGTTCTAGTTCTTGTTCGGGCTCCATTTGTTGTTGATCCTGGGATGCATGTACTTGTTCTGCAATCCACTGTATTTAGGTCTCTAGGTTTAGAACTGTTTAGCTAATTCTTTCAAATTGGGATTCAATATCTTTGTGAAGATCTTATTCTTGGTGTTCTACATTGATTATGTCTTGATAAAATTCCGGAAAATACTCCTGAAGTTCAATTAATTCTCTGGCCAATCCCTCCAACACTGGGTATTCGAGGTTCTCTTTAAGGTTTTCAATGAGAACCTTGAATTCATCCTCGGTTACGATTTGGATTCGAGCTCCCCGAATTTGTTTATCCAAGAAAGAAATTTTATACTCTATAGACCAAGTTGATTCAATAACTGGTTCTTTCACTTGTGGGTAATTGTTCCATGAATTAAAAAAATAATCATTTGAATACAACATGGTAAAAGATTTTTTTAAAAAAAAAAATTAAATTTGAAAAAGTGAAATCGTTACAAATAAATTGTGGCACTACCTCCCCGGCAACGGCGCCAATTTGACGAAGCATTGTCGTGCATGCTCTCAAAAATATTTATAGCTAAGTGCAGTAAAGGGGCTGACCTAGGTCGTTCTCTTGAGGAGCTTTTGTGGTTAATAAATCACTACTTCTATTCCACCTAATCTATTCTTTTTTGTTGTTTAATATTTTATGAAAGAAATTTAATTTAATAAAATAAATGAAATTCATAAATCATGAGAAACTAAAATTTAATTCTAAATTACCATGCAATGCTAAACAGAATGTAATTAGGGAAGAAAGGAAGTTCTCCCGAGAGAATATTCAAGGAGCACCTTCATTGGCCAGCTTCAAATATTCTTAGTTTACACACTCCATCTTATGTGTGCACACCTTATTCTACACCGGTTATGAATGAAAATTCTACTTAGCGATCGCCAAGCACACCTTCCATCCACCTCCTCAATCGAGGGAAAATGGTTGTAGATTAAGAAGATAATCTTTAGACAACCATAGTGAGGATTACACCCACTATAAATTATCCTTAGAATTAACTCACAGAATATTAAAAACATGGTCTTGGGTTCAAGAACCTGATTACTCCCTCGGGATATTCGTCGGAATAGTTACTCATGATCATGAGTATTATAGTTCACGATGGTAAGATGAGAGGAAGAAAAGAGGGGGAATCGGTGGACACAAAAATAAAAACAATGCATGAATTTATTAGAAATATAAATTACAATTAAAAACTAAAAATAAAGAAAATAAATAAAATAAAAGAAATGTGGAAGATTTGCGGCCGGCCTCCCTCGGTGGAGATATCCTCCTTGGTGCCTTGAAGGAATGGATGGAAAAATGGGATGCTTTGGGAAGGAGTTGAGGGCCTCCTTTTATAGGCAGAATTTGTCCCTCAAATGTCGACGCGTTGTAGACCCCTTTAATGACATATTCACGCGTTCCACCCTTCATACTTGTTGTTGATAAATGTCTTGGCCGTCTCCTCTCCAAATTTCAGATATTTGGAAACCGTATGTAGGAGTTATGAATCTTGCATTCTCGGTTGCTGTTTCTGGACGAAGCATCCAGGAAGGTTCCACCAAACTAATGTCGTTCAATAGCCTCCTTAATGAACTTCAACATCCTCCAAATTTATTTTAGAGACGGCCCTATCTGTCCTAGAGGTATCTCAGGTGGAAACACATTATTTGTATATTTGTAGGCCGCGTTTGATGTCTGTTACGTTGGGTGGGTCCATGCTGCCCGCCCGGAAAAATACCAATCTTCAATGATTTTTTAGACCCTTTAGATGACCGAATCAGCTCCTGGTCCAGAAGCCAAAAATGAAGGAAATAAAATAAGGATTCCAAAAAATTTTAATTAGAAAATTTGGAATTTTATTTTTCCTGACATGACCAAAATACCCCTGACGTAAAATTCTGTCAAAAATCCAAAATTAGTCGTTTTTCACATTTGGGTTCAAAATAACACTAAAACCTAAAAACATGATAATTACCCATTCAATAACACTTTTGTGCGATTATAAACAATGTTATACAGTATAAAATATATGAAAATGTGAGCTTCATCATTACCCCATGGAACCAGGTGTAATGAAAATGTTGAATTCTTGGTTGGATGTTCTTCTTCATAAACTCTTTATACCCCTAGTGTGTCACCTTGAGTGGTTCCAATTCCCTTGTTTAAGAATGATAATGGTTCTATTCACTTCTGTATTGACTAATGATAGATAAATTGACATATGGTGAAGAAAAAGTATTTGTTTCCACGGATTGATGACATGTTTAATCAGTTGAAAGGGGAGAAGTGGTTTTGAAATAATTACTTTCGATCTGATTACCTTCAGTTGGGGATAAAAGAATTTGATATTTAGAAAATCACTTTTTGGAGAAGGTATGGTCATTATGAGTACCTTATTACTACATTTGGTCATACAATAATCTTTCAGATTTCCTAGATTTGATGAATAATATTGTTCTTGAGTATCTGGGTACCTTTGTGGTTGTCTCTATGGACGATATCCTAGTTTAGTCCATGTTTGATGAGGGTCATGTGCATCATCTACGAAATTTTCTATGTCTGGGAAAAAATCACAAAATTTATGCCAGGCTTTTAGAGTCTTACATTTGGATTTAGAAAGTGAAAATCATGGGAAATGGTGTGTCTTAACTTGGTATATCAGTTGATCTTAAACAGGTGAAGGATTTTAGGACTTTAGAATAACCAAAACTTTTCATTGAGTTTCAGAGCTTCTTGGGCTTACCTAGATATTACTATAGGTTTGTGAAGGACTTCTCGATGTTGGATTCTATGATGACTACTCAAACTCATAATGGGGTGAAGTTATCTTGGAATTATAAATTTAAGAGTTCTTATAGACCTGAAATGACATTCGAAAACTACCGCTGTGTTATCTCTTCTAGAGGATAGGTAGGTCTATGTGGTCTTTTGTGACACATCACGTTCTGGCTTGGGCTACGTTCTTATTTTCGAAGATCATGTAGTTCCTTATGGATCTCATCATCTTGGGACCCACAAAAAGAATTATCCATACCATGAACTAGAAAATGCATTTTTTTATACACAGGATTACAATTTGTTGGCAATACCTTTTTTTGAGAAAGGTTTAATCTGTATTCAGAAAACAAAACATTGAGTAATATTTTATCTCAAAGATATTTAAATCTTATTTAGAGGTGTTGGGTGGATTACCTAAATTATTTCAACACTATCATCGCTTATACCCTAATGAAGTGAAATTTTATTACAGATGAGTTAATAAGGAAACATCCAACCTAGTTCATTACATAATCATTATAAGAGTGGAGTTTGATGGATATTTTTTCATGGTTTCATATTAGTGTTTAGGAGAATGTGTTTGATGGTTAATTATATAGCTTTCAGTTGATGTCTTCAATTATCAAGTTGATTCTTCAGAAAAAAAGTCCTAAAGATGAATTCCATAGCATTAGAGACTCTTCATATAGTGTATATGAAATTTCCCAGTGTTCATTATCCAATGAAGGTATTTTATATTATCAAAATCTTGTTCTTGTGACGTCAGTGGAATGAAAGGCTCTGATGGAATATTTTCATAAAACCTAGTGGTATGTTAACCCAAAACCACTAAGATGTTCTCTGACATGCGGTGGTAGTACAACGGTCTAGGCATGAGCTGAGGCATTACTGTGATTTCATCACCTTTCAATACAATCTAATAGGTGAAATACAAGCACCAAAACCTTCAAGATTACTTTAACCACTTCTTGTCCCTAGTTGCAAGTGGGATTAAATCTCTATGTACATTGTGGTTGGGATTCCTCATACAAAAAGAACGAATAACATGAAATGGGTTATTATTGAAAGGATGATCATGTTTGATCACTTCATACCCATTATTGATAAAACCGAAGTTCAGGAGTTGTAAAATCCCTACATGAAAGAGATTTTTCGTTTTCACAGAGTCCAATCTTATATAGTCTCTCATAGGGATCCTCAAATAAATTATGGATACTGTGAATGACTTTAAAATTCACTAGGATCTTAGGTTTGTTTGATCACGACGCACCTTCTATAGTAAGATGGCCAGACACATAGAGCTAACCAAATTCTAGATGATATGATCTGCACCTATGTTATCTATATTATTGTGTTTTTGGATGATCATTTAGAGCTGGACGAGTTCAATTATAATATTATATATCAGTCCTCCATTAGAATTAGTCCTTTTGAGGTCTTTTATGTCCATATATCTAAATATACATTGTGTTGGTTTGAGATTGGGGAGCATTCCTTGTTTAGACCATGTTTGGTGTATTATATGACATCCACTATTTAGTTAATCCATTTAAGAACATTAATTGTGTTGATTCTATATTAATCTTATGTAAATAAATGATTTATGGATTTGGAGTTTTCAATTAGTGACCATGTGTTATTGAATGTTTCGCCCGAGTTGGGTCAACGATGGATTGGGAGGCAAGGGAAGATTGCCCCACATTTTGTAGGACCATTCAGGTTTGGTGAAATGGTAGGGAAAGTTTCATACAGTTTAGAACATTCACCATAGTTTATGTCAATACATAACATGTTCTATATATCACATCTGAGAAAGAATCTCTCTAATCCATATCATGTTTTCATTTGGATATTGATTAATATTTGATTTTGACTTAGAGGCCAGTCAGGATAGTTGAGTCTGAGACCAAACTACTTCATCAGAGGATGATACCATTGGTATGTGCTCTATGGAATCATTTTTTAATAGTAATGATTTGTGGGAATGTGACAAATTTATGATGTATTAGTGGAATCTTCTTTTTAGAATGGAATATTCTTCATAGACTATCTACGGATAGAATTACTTTATCGGGAAGAGGTTGTAACATCCTATTACTGATCTAATAGGTATCCTTTAACCTTGTCATGATTATTCCATTCATTAACTCGGTAGGGTTCATAATGATTTGAGAGGATTACTATAATGGTGAAGTCAGATATTTTTTAAACTCTCACCTTTAACCAATATTTTATACAGGTTACAGGAGGGTTACATACTATGTAACTAGGTTACAGGACATGTAAGGATTTCTAAACGCAATTCATGAAATTCTTAACACAGTGAAGGATACACATCATGAAGTTCCATTACATGTAGTGAATGATTTACAGATCATTTTTCAACTCAATGGATTGGTTTTTAATTCGAGGCGATGCATATTTTTGGAGGTTATGAAATTTAAAGTATTTCACAATGTGTATTGGTATTACACGTCAGGTACTACCCGGATCGCAGTTTGTAAATAGGTAGTGTGGCTGGTTTGTTACTTTTGGATCATTATTTATTTCATATCCCTCATCCCTATGGATTTCCCCAGGATATCATGAATCATCTATCCCTTCCAGATCCATTCATTCGACGTTCGATCATCGTTGTGTTGGTGGTGTGATTCTCATGTAATATTTATCCTTCATTATTCATCTTTATCTCATTTTTGCCCTTGGGGATTTCAAAATATTATAATGAAATTGATGGATATATGATCAATGATGTTGGAAATCATTTCAAGGTTTTTTTTGAAGTCTTACTCACCTTTGTTCTCATTGACGAGAGTCATTGCGATTGTTGAGATTCGGAAAAAAATTAGGTGGTTATGTACCGACTATCCCAATTGATTAAATTTGTAATTTCGTGATTTATTTAAATTGATTATTTAATTTAAATTTCTCAAAAATTATTTCAATCAGTTTTTTAAAACAAAAATATAGTGAATTTAGAGATTAGAAAGGTTTTAGGCATGAGAAATATGAAAACCACCAATTCCATTGAATTTTAGTGGGTTTACAGAAATTGGTAAATTTAAATTTTTTAATTTAAATTGAACACTTAATGGAAATTATTTCAATTAAATTTCATGAATTTAATTGTTTAAATGAATTGTTAAATGTACGGAATTGGTTTTGACTGGATTTCAATCATGTGGAAATTTATTAAAATGTTTCGATTGAAATCTTGTTCTTTTCTTAGTAATGAGTAGTGTTTTTGAATAAAACATGTTTTCGTTTTAAATGGATCATTGACATTGAAATGGAATAATGGGATTTAATTTTATTTTAACCAATCTTAATATAAATATCACTTTATCGGTTATATAAGTTCACATGAAAGCCATAGGTAGTTGGTGAGTTATTTGATCACACTATATGATATTACGGTGTTCTAAAATATGAACAGAGTCAGTTACATGCATGATTATAGGTTGATGAGTCACCTCTGGCTAGTGCTAGGGGAATGTGTGAATACACCATTTTCATAGATAATTTAGGGTGTTCAGAGTCCAACAGTTGGATATTCAATCATACCTAATTGTAATATGACTATTTTCCTTGATTTTTTATATTTAATATATAAATGTTTTCATGTTTTGTTTAAACCACATTACATGACTTCTATAATAATAAAAAAATTGAAATTTTTTTAAATTATGTTTTTTTAAAATATTATATCAATTTTAAATCCATATCTTAGATTAATTTCTGTAAAATAAATTTTATAGAATAATTTTTGTAAATATGATTTATAATTCAAAATTTATTTAATTTTAAAATTGAATGAAATATTTTGGTTAATATATATTTTTAAACTGTTGTGAATTACTTGGTGATACCCTAATAGGATTTCTATATAACACCCAACATTAGCCTTCGGGTGTTTGAATATTCTTTCCTTCTCTGTTTGAGCAGTGGGAAATGGTCACTTTGTGTTGGATACAGTTGTTGAGCCTTCTTCTTGGTGAGTTTTGTCCATAAACAATTGGTGTTTTTTCCTTATTTTAGATACTTGGGTTGTATTAGTATAGGATTTAATGACTTTTTTATACTTCTAGTACATTACTCCCATTTGAGTTTTATTTCTTATTCATACTAACATTTTTCTTTTTCTTCTGCATATTTTATGTGAAATGAATTCCCATATTCTTGTTTAATAGTGACACATTCTATTTGGTGAACAAAGTAGATTGGGAACGCCGATCGGGCTATGTCAGGGACGACTCGGTTATCATATTACCATGGTTTCTTGGCCAGTTCATGATAATCACTATTTCTTATATTATATCTCTAGATTGGTTGGGTAAGAGGTTCTATATTTTAAATAAAACATAATATGTTGTCTTAGGATACATTATGAGATATAAACATCAATTTATGACATATAGATCTCAAAACATTAGGATTTCGAAGATTAATTTTCCCACTCATGATCTTCATTGTTGATCCATAGTGCACAAAAGAAGTATTTATAAATATTGTCAACTTAGTGAGTTTTTTATTATATATAATGATTATATGATATTGATATACATTTTTATCATGGTGAGATTTAAATCATGTTCATAGGTTATAGTTAGAATATCAATAATCATCATACTTTATGATGATATATAAACCTGATATGTGGAATTTGATTTCCAATTTGTTTAGTGTGATGACTTATATTGATGTGGTTTAGTAATAAAAGGATTATTTCTAACAAATGTTTTTTTTCAAACTTTCATCTAGATATATTTTATGAGAGGGTTCATATTGTTTTAATAACATTTATTATCAATTCATATTTGAAATATTAAGTGAAATAATGTTACGATTTAGACATTGAGTGTTATCTTTCTTATAAAAGATTATATAATAATGAGAAAATTATTACATGTATTTTTTGTACTAATTTCACCCTTATATTAATTGAAAACTGGGAGTTCGATTATAAATATTAGAATATATGATGTAATATTTGTCAAATTTATTAAAGGTTTGTTTATCATAAATTTGCAAATGTATACAATGAAGTTAAATGTCACATTTAGTGGTATTCCATGAATAAATATATTGAATTATTCGGATTAATGATATTTACCTATATGAAAATAAAGAAAAAGAATTTGTTCAGTGAGTAATCTATAGTTCATTCTTATTTTGGTATGAAAATGATATGAGGAAAAGACTTATTTCACGATATATCATTTGTGGTCAACGAGAGTGAGGTATTTAGTTTGGTTCAAAGTTAATGATATCATAATACGTGTACTACATTTATGAATTAAATAGATGTAAATAATTTATGAACCAATATATAATTATGTTCAAGAAATTTTTAGGATTCAATGGTGATGTACCATAAGTATTATGAATTTTTTATTTATTTTAACAATTTTGGGAATAATTTTTTTTTGAGTTGAGGTATAATATTTTAAACATATATTTAATTTATCCTAAAGGATTTCATAACATCGCTTAGAGATTGTGAATTCATAAAGAATATGATTTTTATTGATGTGGAGGTGCTCGAAAATTGTAGTTAGGAAATCTATGAACTGATCATTATAGTTAGAAAATATAATTATGATTGAATACAAATAATGATATATGTTGAGTTATTCATGTATGATGTTCTCTGGATGAAAATCTTTGTAAAAGCTCTATAATAGGAAAGAAAATTTGACCTGTTATTTCAACATATGAATGACCTACAGAAGTATAAAATATTAGTTGATTAGAAATAGTTATTTTATATTGATGTTGAAATACATTGTGGGAGCAATGGGTTCTTACCACCGTAAAAACAATTTTTTGAATAGATATGTTCAAATAAATTAAATTTTTATAAATTTTGAGATGAGTTAATAAAGAAGTTGAACAATAATAATGTAATATTTAATTTAGTAGAAGTACATTCATTAAAATATAACGAGTTAGAACACATAAATGTTGTGATGTCAAAACCTTTTTGATGATGTTGAGCTATGTGTTCAATGTGTGATATTCAAATAGGGAAGCTCATGATTCATGATGGGTTTTGTAGAATTATTTAATACTATTGATATTGATTCTTATAGATTATTTGAATAATTGAATCTCCAATATATGCAGAAGATATTAATGGTTGTAGGAAAAAGACATGAAGTGGGTGGGAGTATCAAATTTGTGATTGATCATTCCCAAATTTTATTAAAGGATGTTTAACAATATAAATGGGGGAATTATTTTTTATAAAATTTTATGAAAAAAATAATATTGAGGGAACGATATTTTGGAGAGGATGAACTACATTCACTATAAGATATGCATGGTCAACAAAGTATATCATTGAGTTTGTGGGATTATAATATGACAAACCAGAAGAAAAATGTTATAAAATTGTATTTTCCCAAACATTTATTTTTATGTAAAGAAGGAATTTTTGAATTAATAAGTATAGGATGAAAGTCCATATCATGTAACTAGTGAAAACATGTATAATATTTTCTTCATGAAGAATATGTTTGGGAATAATTCATGAAGAGAATAATATTCCAATCAAAATATAAGAGTAAATATATCACAGAAAGAGGAATTGAAAATTAAAAATTCTAAAAAAATAGGTTTGAATTCATAGAAAATAAATATGGATGATGTGATTAAACAAGTCACTATACAAAAGATTTCCTGAAAAATCCTTATGACCATGGTCCAAACACCTAAAGATAAAAAGAGAATGGAAAAGAAGATAAATATGATAATTCTATGATAGTTGCAGTCTCCTTGAAAGATATTTGGAATGGGATACCATTATTTTTTTTATATTAGAAATTCATTATATATGAATATAGATATTTACATCTTGATAATAACTGAAGAACATAAAATAGGATCATTTTTCATTGGAAATTCCAGTTCTCTAAAAATAAAAGGAAGTGGTGCTACATCCATCTATGACTAAATAAAAATAACAAAGTAATGTTAAATATTTTATAGAATTAAACATAACATAGACCTAACAATATAATTTTGTGTTTGTGGGAATAATGTTATATTTTAAATATACCATTATATAATACAGTTAATGAAAAATAGAATAACAATTTATGAAAAATATAATAACAATTTATGAAGGATCATGAACTTATAGAAATATATTTCGAATTGAAAATGAGAGATTATAGTTTTAGCTATGTAATATAGATGATAATAACATATTGAATATAATAAAATATTATTTTTACCAAAAAACATGTGGATAACCTCAAAGGATGAAGTTGTGAGAGATTTACCACTACTCCAAAGTGAAATAAACACTATCTATGAAGATTTTCAGAATGGAAAGATGGTAGTGGGATATATATAAGGATATCAATTCAGTACATCAAACAACATAAACATATAAATTTTTTTTATATGGAATTAATAGGAAACACTCCACAGGGATTGATTTATACTTTATCATATTTATTGATGAATTCACTCAGTTGAAAAGTGTTACATTTGTGAAACATATATATGATGTTATGTAAGTATTTATGTTTTCTATAATATAAGTTGAAAATGAACTTGGAAAACATATAAATAATATTAAAATAGAAAAAATAAATAATTTAATATATAACTATTTTGAAAAAAATATATAATAAAAATGAATAAGGCATCAGTATAGCGTTCATTTCATCCTTCAAATAAATGATGTTTCATAATGGAAAAACAATAGTTTGGCTAAGCTATAAAAGACAATGATTAAAAATTAAAAACATCCTGAAATTTTTTAGACTGAAGTATCATATTATATAATACATATTTATAATTCATTTATACTATCAATGGAATTAGAAATTACCCCTAATGAGATGAGTCATAATTGGGAACTTTTGGTGAAATATTTTGAAGTGCTTTTAACTTCCTTTAAAATGATGATAAAAAATATAAACATACGAATATTTGATGAAATAATTTATATAAGAAATTTTATAGGATACTCACCCAAGAAAAAAATAAAAATGTGTTGGAAGAAATGATTACACAAAATATTAAAATCAATTGATGTTTAAGTAATTTTGAATATTATCAATATAATCACTGAAAAATAGAGAATATAATGAACCAATAGAATATGTTAGCGAATATTTCTGAAGTACTGTTCATGTGGAATAAAGTTGTGATTATAATATAGAAACAAACATATTATGAGGAATCTAATTATTAAGAGTACTATGCTGAAATAACATGTTACAAAATTTAAAAAGTAGGTTGAACCAAGTTATATCATCAAATGTATAAACTTTATAGTTCTGATAGGGAGAATGTTGATCTTAGTGAATAAAATAACACTTATCTATCAGTTTGAATGATATTCAATATCAAAATTAATGTATAAAATTTAATTGTTAAAGACTAAGAATGATGAATTATATAATAATTTCTAAAATTACACATGTGATATTTTTCCAATAATAATGAAATAATATTATCATAACAAAATGGGTGTTTAGGAATAAACTAAATGAAAAGGGGGATACTTTTTGAAATAAAAAACTTTGGTTTGTAAGAGATATTTATAGGTGGAATTATTAGATTCTACAAAAAAAATTCTTCTATTTGAATGATTGCCACAATCCAAATGATTTTTATTGATCATATGAAATACATTTTTTTTCAAAATGATATAATTTCTATATTGATAAATGTTTATGTGAAAAAGAATTTTATATTGATCATATTTAGAAACTAATACATGATAAATATCTTCATATGGTTTGTAAACACAATAAATATATATATTTTTTGAATTTGGAACCTCATTCAAAGTACACAAAAAATAGTTTCTTATTAAATATATTTATATTTTCTAAAAATTATGGTATAAAATTACTTGCAATTAAGAAAGGTTTTCAATCCCTAATTTTAACTGTTTATTTTGATGAAATTTACTAGTTACAATGATTATTTATTTACATAATTGTTAGAGAAATAAATCAAGAACATTTAAAGTTCAATTATATGTAAGATGAATTTAATTCTCAGTCTATACATTATAAAAAATTGAATATATACATTCCATTCATAAGAAAATTATTCCAAGTATATATTATGAAATAATTTCATGGAAGATTAATAGGATTTTCTAACTCTATTGGTGTTAGATTAAATTCAAACAATGATTAATTTGGTAAATGTGTTAATCAAAGAGACTTTTGACTATTATTCAGAAGTTTAATCTATTTAATTTATTGTTTTCTGAATAGCATACATATTTTAACTTTATGTGATATATATCAAATTGATAAAAAAAACTATCACTTGATGGATGATAAAATAATTATTTTAATGTTATAGTGACATGAAATTTTGAATTAATATATTAAATAAGTAATGAGTTTAAGATACATATATTTATGGATGCCGATTCGGCTAGTGATTTAGATCATCAAAAATTTATATCCAGAGGATCTTTTTTGTGGAAGAGAGTTCTATTTGATGAAATATTGAAATAAAATTCATTAATAAAGAGTATAGTGGATTCATAAAATGACAATATCAATAATGATTTCACAAAAATTATGGGTAGATAAATATATCTAGACGAATTTATGGTGAATGTGGAAAATTAGTTGAATATTTTCCAATATTTCAACTTGTAATTAATCATTCCTGGAAATCATTATAATTGTCCATAAAAAACCTACTGACATAAAATTACATTTTAATAATATAATGTTTCATTAGGATAAATAAAACATTACCATATTTTAAAAAAGTTTCAAATTGAAGATATTTACACTAAAAGAATGTGAGGAGAATGATTTGATAAATTGAGGGTGAATCATCAATATTTTATATCCCCTCTCTATGATAACCTAGGTATGAATATAATATTTTGTTTCCAAGATTATTTTTATTCTTAAATTATTATAATTAAATTTATTGAAATATCTTAATAAAATTTATTTTTTATATATTAAATAAAATTATTTTAGATTCATCTAATGAGTTTTACAGTCTAGATATAAGAATAAATTCTATTTAAAGAAATTATATATATTTTTATCAAGTGTAATTTTTCAACCTTTTAACAGTGCGACTAGTTTAAATATAAATATTTTCAGTTTTATGAATTTTATATCAAAAAATAAACATCAACTTTTATATTAAAATATCAAAATTATCTTAGGATGAAATTTGGTATTTTTTTTAGATTTTCATTTTTTGATGAATAATGATACATACATAATTTTAATTGAAAATAATTTTTTCAACTAATATTTATATATAGTTAAATTATATTTTAATTTTTTTAAAGTATAATTTTTTTAATAATATATAAAAAATAAAACTTAGTTCATTGAAATAAATTTTACATTTAAATTTTATATAAAAACAACATGATATTTTGAAATTTTTACATTAAAAACCCTGCTTTTTCATTATTTCAAAGGGAATAATTTTAAATATAAAATTTCCAATTATGTGAGTTGATATAGTAATATTGATTCCATATTTTAAAAATTCAGCTACAAATCAGTTTTTATGTTCAATTTCATTTTTTGGCCTAAAAATGATTCTATGGTAAAAATTTTTTTACCATTGTACAGGTAAAACTATAAAATAGTTTAATGTTAAAAAGGTAATGGCTTAAGATACCTAACAATAAAAAATTTAATGGTTGATTGAGTTATTTATAAATCCATATCATCATCTAAAATACTAATTCCCACCCAATATCATGGAAATAGCTTCCACTAAAATGATGTTGGCTATAAATATAAAATAATCATTAATTTAATCACTTAATCTCACCTTTCCTCAAGTATAAATACCACCTTTCACTGCCTCATTTTGGCTCAAAATCTTTTAATATCTTAAAATATCTACAAATACTCTCGTCCCCACTCTCCTCATGTCCATGTGATTCTGGTATCACCCAATGTTCATTTCCAAGTACATTAATGGGTCATTAAAGGAGCTGATATTCTAGAGGAAATTTTCTCAAAACAACTCTCTTAATTTATGTTATTATTCTATATTCGCATAAACTCTTTATTCCATAAATTCATGGTAAATAAAAAATCATGAATATACTATATTTTCATTTTTCTATTTCAATAACTTTTTATCATCATTTTTATTAAATTTTCTTATTAAAGGAAATGATATCATTGAAGAAATTATGGCGTTTTACCAATTTCCAGAAAATAATTTTTAATTTTCTATTTATGCATTATTGTGAGGTCATATCTGATTCATTCATGTTAAATAATATTTAAATATGTATATCGTAATCTATTTCATTGTCAAAAACTATAATACAACCCTGATATTAAATAAGACAAAACTTATTCGTGGTACTCCGAAAATAGCCCAATTAAACAAAACAGTTATCATTAACATTTTATCTAAAAAATCATCATCATTTATGAAAAAAAATTACATATGAGATCAATTATATTTTTGGATGTGAATTAATACCATTTTATTCTAATTATGGAGTAATTTTTCCAATTGAAATGAAAATCCATAATTATACCCTAATGAACCGATCATGAAACCATTGAACTAAGGAATCCAGAACCAGGAAAATAATGTAATATTATTGATGAATGTATAATAAAATGTTATAAAATCAGATCATAACGTATTTTATATATTAATAAATTTAATTAAAGTATTGACAACATTCATCAAACCATTATAGAGGATTTTTAACTCATTTTAAGTAATTATAACATGATATAAGGGAATTCATAGACCAATGTGCATTAATTGTGTTAAAGTTAAACTTCATTGTTAATTTATTTCTATGATTATGTGGGAAAGGAATTTATATTTTCTTATGTCTGTCTTTCACTTATTTTATGTGGATTTAAATTTAATATACATAATATATTATTTTTATTTACGCTCTTATCATTGATAGGACATTTCTGAGTGACTTTGCATTAAAAATACACTTTTAAATATCATTTATAAAGAATGAATGATTTTTATTAAATAAAAATAACAAACATAATTTTCTACTAATTTTAGGGTATTTATGGTATGTTTTCGGCATGGATAATAGATAAAACCTTATTTCATGTTGTTTTTTCATACTAATGGGATTATATTTATGTATTTTAATTCATTAAATATGATGTAAAAATGTAACACTCTGTGAAATTATGTGTTATTCTTTTAATATAATGTTTAATTATTCAATATCATTCCTTACACGCAGCCCGAGTCTATGTAAACTGTGATATAGTATACCTTTATAATAGAGCTGTTTAATTGGATATAATGAATATTATTAACCAAATTATAAAAAAATTATATAATTGTTTTTTTAATTCAAATTTTTTTATTAATTCATAATTCATAATTTATCAATTTTTAGTAAATTTATTTTATAATTAACAAATAAATATTCATCAAAAATGGCTTTTATAATATTTTGTCAAGAATAATACAATTAAGTTTGATTACTTTTATAAATTTATATTTTTAAATGATATAATTTTTGAAATCATCATATAAAAATTTTCTTTATTTTTTAATTTTTTAATTTTCTGAAAATGCTAAATTCAGTAAGTAGTAAAACAATATTGATTTTATTGAAAAATCTTATTTCCAGACAAATTTTGATGATGACCCAATTTGATTAAAATTATTTTTAAAATTATTTATTAAATTTTTATATAATAACCTAATAAATATCTTTGGAATATAAATTTGTCATAATTTTGGTATAAAAAATTTTTATAGCTACAAATACATTTTTATAGAAAAATGTTCTATGATATGTTTTGTAGGTTTATACTAAATTTAAATTATACCACATATTACGATTTAATTTGATAAAATATATTATATACTTTAAATCACATAATAATTTATAATAAGGTTATCCTTGTTTTAGTCACTTTGTGTCACACCAGGTTTTTTTCATGTCTTGGTTTTGTTCTGGTTTGTTAGAAATCCTGATCAATTTCATGGGTTTTGGGTGAGACAAATTTTGATTTTTGAACTTCCATAAATTTCTAATCATCCTACCATTGGTTCCTAAAATCTTGTTTGGGAGTTTTGGAGAAAAGGGTGGCTACTTCATGATTTGGGCCAACCATGAGCCCATTTCCAGATTTAAAAACCAAATTTTCTTATTTTATAACACATGAATTTTTTAGAATTTTTTACACATTACACTTCCCACATGTCCTTTACTGACATATTAAAACTACTATATCATTTTGGAACCCTTAAAAATTCATAAGAATGGTGAATTTTGTTTATTTATTCATATATTGGGCTCTTTCGAGGGCCCATTTCAAATTTACCAAAAAAAATTGATCCAATTATATGTTATTAATTTTTTTATAAATTTCAATGATTACACCTCCTAGTTGAGGCCAAGAACCCTAGGTGCACCCCCCGTGTTCCATTTTATCACTTTGGATCTCATCTTCTCACGGATTAGGGCAAATATGCTCAATGGTTCTCAAATAATCTATATTTCCCAAAGGTATTTTGTCTCAATCAAAAATCATTCATTTCATTCCCTTTTGGCCAAAAATATTCTTCCCCTAGTTATTTCATACCTTAAGAGACTCTTTAATGAGTTTCAAGATATTACATTTCCTCTATGGGTGCAGTTCTAATAGAAGACAAAGAGTTTTATGGTTTCCAAGGTGATATTCTTCCACATTTATCCTCCCTATACATCCTCAATTAATTATATCTTAGTTTTATATTCTACTTTAGTCATGATCGACCTAGGGTTCTATTATCCCATAATTGTTTATAGGGGTTTTGTGTTTTTGGGTCTGGTCCTCATAGGTTTAGGGTTTATAAACCCATGGATGGTGACATTGGGTTTGTGTTTCCATTATGCCAAGGAGTTGAGGTAGGATATCCCATCCACATTCCTTTATCACTTATGTTTCATTATTTTCATATTTTTAGAAATTGATATATATGTTAATTAATACTTTTCATTCTTTGTATAAATTTCTCAGTGATAAAAATAGTTTTTTTAATCCTTGTTTTATGAAAGGTAATGTTTTTTGTCAAAAAAGTGAACACCAAGTGTTTGTTTTAATGTTCTGTTATCATTCACACATGGTTTTTCTGGGTTAAAAACATTTTATGGTACTTTTAACATGTTCCATTATCTTGATTAAAATATTACATTCCATAGTTTTTTTATTCCATGTTATGTGCTTAAAATTAATTGTTCTGTTTAAATGTGCATATCATGTGTTCGGTAAATTGCTCTGTTGGATTTTATGTGTTAAGTGTGATTTAAAAATTATTTTATTATATTTATAAATTCATTGGAATAATTAATACTGGTATTATTTTTTCATTTTATTTCTTTCCAATTTGGATTTGGTTTTACAAACAAATGGATTTTGGTTTATTACATGTTTTGGCCCGCGTGGGTGGAAAATCGTCTGTTTCATATCCTTATGAAAATGGTTTTGTTTTAAATATGTAACCTAAGTGTTTTAAGGGATTAATGAATGTTCTTTCGGTTTTATATTGTGTGTATACACCTCCATAATAAAATTTAAATTCTTTCCATTGTCAAATGTTTGTTTGGAGAAATGATTAAAGGCACGTTTGACATTTTCTTTGTAAAAATGGTTTCCATGTGTATTTCATGTTCTATCTTTCTAGGACATTTTATGGTCCATGAAATTGATTTATTAATTTTTTTTGGAGCTTCCAAATGTGAGTTGATATGTTATTAAAGGGTTTGGGGCCTTAAAATATCATTTTTGAATGAATTTTATTTGCAAGGCCTTGTTATACTCTTTGAAATTGTTTTACAAAACTTTTATGTTGTTTATTGATTCGTGAAATAAATGTAAAGTAGGTTTGTGGGATGTTTTGGTGTTTATGGTTTGGTAAAAGAATTTTGATTTGAATGGTGTATTTTATAACATCTGTAACTAGATTTACAACTAAATGTAATCTCAGGTGTCTAGGTGGGCGGGCGTATACTAGTATGCTAGTGATCCTATAGGGTTTGGCCGCTATTTCATGTAGCAGGTTTGAAAATGAAAACAATAACTAAACAATTATGATGTTGTTTTTAGGGGACAAATAGGGTATGGATATTCTCCCTACAAGTGGCTCTGGTGAATGATAACAGATATTTTTTATGGTTACTTTCACGGAGATACATGGTACATGAGGATCACAACTAACTAGTGCCTAAGTGTTTTCCCATGACTTGTTCTCATTGGATATTTTCTACTCACTGTCATCATACGGTGTGTTTGCATGGTAAATTCAGCATTGTCTGTGATTTATAAAAATATTTACATTTTTTAAATAATCCCTCTTCATAACTAGTTTCATTTTGAAGTTTTACCTCTTTGAAAATTTATTACCAGCTTTCTTGTTTTCCAAACATGCTAGTTTTTGTCTGATAATTATTATAGCGTGGAAACTAATTAGATAATAATTGTTTTATATCTTTTATTTAAAACAAAAAATTTCTATTTATTTTATTTTTAAAAGAGTTCATTGGGTATAGTATATCATGCTAACCTACTTAGTTTTAATACTCACACCTATAGTCTTCTTCTATTTTTAGACCTTCTGCAGGTTTCTGCTTAATTTTGATCACCACGGGTGATGTGTGATCATTGATTTGGATAGTGGATAGTGGGGTCACATGGAATTATTTGGTTGTCAGGTTTTGTCGGTTTATTTGCTGGTTTAGTTGTACGTTCATTTTCGTTTACAAATAATGTTCAACTCAATTTTTTGGTAAATGTATTCTGGGATGTCTTTTTATTTCTACTATTTTTTATTAATTATATTTGGGATAAATCATACTCTTTTGTACTCTATTGATTCCATCTGTGATTGTGTTCATCTCGAGAGGATTCAGAACGCCTCTCGGGACTTGTCATGGGCTGGCTTGGGTGACTGGTTCAGGGTTGACTCAGGATTGATCCTGAATAAATGGTATCAAAAGTGGTTGGATCTTAGCAGAACATTCTATTTATATCACCCTTGTTATTTTGGGGAATTCCAGTTAGATTGTGTATGATTGTTGAGACTTTAGGTGTAAGTGTGTGAAGAGTTTAACAATATCTTGTTTGTTCTGATCCTCCGGTTTCTACAGGATGTCCGATTTTATTAGTGTACTTTATTCTTGTTGATGGTTTGGTGTTGGTATGTAACAATGGGAGTCTGACTAATGGAATCTATGAGATTGTTGTGCATGGCATTCCAACTGGAACTGGGGAATGGTTCTAATATGTCTATTTGTGTTGGTGTTGTATTTGACATATGGTCTCTAACCATATGGTCAAGTAACCCACCATCACTAGTTCCCTTTTTTGTGTCTCATGGAAGTTTCATAAATTCTGAATTTTGGTTCTGAAAATCCTTTTGTCAGAACTATAGAAATGGGTTTTAAATGAAGTATTGGAATTTGAAAAGTGGAAAAAGGGGTTCTCAACAATTAAATATAAGAATGGAATTAGATTTTCCATAATCTAAACTTGTGGTTTGTTGAAATAAAATGCTTTGAACGTGTGAATCATTTTTTGGTGATTAGGAATATTGGTTTGAAAGGATTTTTTTTAGATGTTGAAAAGTGTTTGAATTTGATAAATTGGTTTTGGAAATTAGTTTTTAGTGGTTCTTGTTTTCCAAGAAAGGGTATTAGTCTCAATGGCCATTTAATCATGGAAAGATACCATGCTGAATTTTAAAAATGGGAAGCGGTTGTTTGGAGTAACTTGGTTGTTTAGTAAGTTGTTAAAATGAAAAGGAATGTGTTTTTAATAAAATGGATCTTGATTATGTGTGGTTTTATTTGTGAAATATGAAAAGGTTTTTGACTTGGTTGTTAGTGTTCCTTTGGAAGGTACCCGATTTTTGGAATGATGTTATTTGGTTTTACCCTTTTGTGTTTTTATGGGTGTTCACATCCAGGGTTTTATTGATATCTAGAAGGATTTGCTATATGGAATGGTGGTTGGGTGCCTAGGGTGGCATGGAAATGTGCATATGAGTGAGATATGATGAAAAAACTTTGGTGAATGTGGAAATCCACCAAGTTATATTATTTTTTCCAAAATTATTATGAGCTAAAACATTATCGCATTTGTTCATAAACATATTTAAATGTGTCTAGTTTAATCTACGTCTTAGAAGAGTTGTTTATTTAGTATGCTTCCTTTTGATCTAGAATTCATACTCTGGTTGTGTCCTGATATGGGATTTTTTTGGTGGCTCGGTTTTTGAGTAATTTTCTATGGGATTATAAAGATGTGATGAATATTGTGAGGTGGCCCCAAATATTTCTCTATTTCCAATATTTCTAGTTGATCAACCTATGGATTCTTTCTCATGTTCCATAAGTTATATCCACCTCTTCAAATAATTCCTCTTCCAGTATGTCAAAATAAAGAGCTATTTGGGATTGATTTATAGTTCCTTCATGTTATGATGATTCCCTCGATTATAGTAATTTTGTTCAGTTATTCAGGGTGTCTTTTACTGTGTTCCGTGATCATTTTACTCTTCATTCTATTTTTGTTGTAATGGTGGTGTGTATCCCAATGTATATGTTGGACATTGGAATTTTTTTTGAGCCAGTGTATTTCATGATAAAATTTGATTTGTGGCTCCTAACTGTGGCGCAACATATGCTTAAAACATTAGGGCCCTAGCCATTGGACATGCAGTTAAGCTTTTCAAGCAGTTAAGAAATCACTAGAGGTGTGGAGAGCTCGAATAGGCTCCTACCTCCACCATTGTGGTAAAGAAGTTTCTATGTCTATATTGTGGTTCCTCATCAATGTCAATTTCCTCTTGTCACAATGAGCATGGTGGACTTACCCCTTACAAAATGTCTATGTTTATGCTTTCAGGTATGTGGGTTTTCAATCAATGTCCTTGTGTGGATCGCCTGTGTAAATTGGGTGTCGTCTTGATGTTACATGTTCATAGGTGGAAACTGTAGGGTAGATCATTTGTTTTTCTATAGTTTTAGTGGACTAATTATTGTGTCCTCATCCCTCACATCCCCAAGTGGTGGGGGTTTGGATCCATGCCTTATGTATTGGCCCAGTTCGTGTCCCCTCCATTCGGGAGTGGGCAGTTTAGATGTTTATTTTTTAACAATATTAGCAGGGTTATTTATGTTTTTTGTGGGAGAGTTTTGGGGGTCATGTGAGGGTCATCCCCAATTGTATTTCATTTTGAATTCATTTTTTTCATTTCTAGTTGTTCTTTAATGGTTGGGAGACCAACTATAGGTCTCAATGATCTTTCCATTAATGGTTTGTTGGATGGTAGTGGTGATTTATTGTTGGTGAGCCTGTTCCATCCTCCACCCCCCCAATTCATATTATTTTTTTTAGTTAAATTAGTTTTGGGTGATCTTTGGGTTCATTAGGAGAGGGACCAACTATCTGGTTCATGGCTTGTTTATGTTGGTAGGGGCCTGATCTTCCCGTTGATTTGCAGGAATTGGTTGTGAGTTTGTGTTTTGTTTGGGGAATAGGATCTAGTTTCATTGATGGTAAATTATATTTTCAAGGATTTAGAGGTTAGAGCATGTTGATAAGAAATCCATAGAATTTTTTTTCAACTATAATATGTTGTGGCTTTATGGGGGTGAAAGTTTTAATTGTGAGGAGAATTGTCACCCCCGATTTTTTTTCTTTTCATGTATTGGTTTTTATACGGATAATCGTAAATCATGATACTTTTTATGGGTTTTGGGTGAGGTAAATTTTTAGTTCTGAACTTCCATATATTTCTAATAATCTTACAATTGTTTCCCCATATCTTGTTTGGGAGTTTTGGAGAAAAGGGTGGTTACTTCATGATTTGGTCCAACCGTGAGCCTAATTCTCAAAAACACATTTTTCTATTTTATAACTCCTTCATTTTCTAAAAAAATTCACATATTCCAATTCACACCTGGATTCTTCTAATATATTAAAACTATCATATCATTTTTGACGCCATAGAAATCCCTAAGCATGGTGAATTTGGGTTATTTATTCATGTATTGGGTCATCCCGAGGGCCCATTTCATGTTTTAAAAAAAATTGTTTCGATTACTTATTTTTCATTGTTTATTAATATTTAGCAATTCCAACTCATACATGTGCCCAAAAACCCTAGGCACACCCCCCATGTTCCATTTTGTCTCTTTAGAGCTCATCTCTTCATGGATTAGAGAAAATATGCTCAATAGTTCTCAAATCATCCAGATTAGCCACATGTATATTATCGAATTAATAAAAAAACTCATTTAGTTGTATTTTACCACAAATCATCTTTCCCTAGTTCGTCCAAACCATAGGATCACCTCCAAGGAGTCTCAATCCGTTAGATTTCTTCTCTGGGTGCAGATCTATGGGAAGACAAAAAGTTTTCTGGTTTCTAAGGTGACATTTTTTCTCATTTATCCTCCCTCTTCTTCCTCCATTCATTATTTAATGGTTTTACAGTCTCTTAGAGTCATGATCGTCCTAGAGTTCTATTATCCCACAATTGTTTTAAGGGGGTTTTATTTTTTTGGATCTGGTCGTCATAGTTTAGGGTTTATAAACACTCGTATGGTGATTTTGGGTGTGCACTTCCATTAAACCAAGGATTTGAGGTAGGATATCCCTTGCACATGAATTTATAATTTAGGTTTCATGAATTCCTTATTTCTATCACATGGTATATATGTTTATTACTGTTTTTCAAAATTTTGATAATTTTCTTGATTTGTAAAATAGTATTTCTAAAGCATTGTTTTGTGAAAGGTAGAGTTGTTTTGTCATAAAAGTGCACACCTGGTGTTTATTTAAATTCTATGATCTCATTCACACATGGTTTGTGTGGTTTAGAACCTATTTTATGGTATTTTTTACATGTTCCAAAATCTTGATTATAATTGTTCATGAAATTGGTGACATATTCGTTGTAATGTGTTTAAAACAAAATGTTTTGTTTGAAAGGGCATGTAATGTGTTCGGTAAATTTCCTGGTTGTATTTTATGTGTTAAGAATGAATTAAAAATTATTTGTTTTGGACTTATTGATGAATTTTAAGAAATAATAATTTTATTTTTGGTTCCTTATATGGCTTTCCAATTTGGATTTGGTTTTACAAACAAAAGGGTTTTGGTTTACAACATGTTTTGGCCCGAGTGATCAGAAAATGGCATGTTTCATTTCCATATGAAAATGGTTGTTTTTTGAATATGTAACCTATGTGCTTTAAGGATTTTATGAATGTTTTTTCTAATATAAATGGCATGTGTAAACCTCCTTAATAAAAGGGAAATATATACCTTTATCAAATGTTAGTATTGGGAAAGTCTTAAGGGCCCATTTGTCATTTTTTGTAAAATTGGTTTCAATGTGTATTTCATGTTCTATCTTTTGAGTATATTTTATGGACCATTAAATTGATTTATTAATTGTTTTTGGGACTTCAAATTTGGGTATGTTATATTATTGATGGGGTTTTAGCCTTAAAGGATCATTTTTGAATGAATTTTATGTGCATGGACATGCTATAATATTTGAAATTTTTTTACAGAACATTTAAGTTGTTTATTGAATCATGGAAGAAATATGAAGAATGTTTGTGGGATGTTTAAGTGTTTATGGTTTGTTAATATAATTTCTATTTGAAATGTGTATTTGATAATATATGTAACTTTATTGATCACTAAAAGGAACCCCAGGTATCTAGGTGGGAGGACAAGTACTAGAATGCTTGTGATCTCGTGGGGTTTGGCCACAGTTCCGTGTAGAAATTTTGAAGATGACAATACTAACAACACTCTGATGACGATGTTGGTAGGGGACCACTAGGTTATGGGTATGATCCCTACTACTGGATTGTGTACACAAGAACAAATATTTATTATGGTTACATTCACCGAGATACAAAGTACCTGAGACTCGCAACTAACTAGTACCTAGAGGTGTTCCCGTGACTTGTACTCATTAGCTATTTTGTACTCACCGTTTTCATACAGTGTGTTTGGATGGTAAATTCATCATTGTGTGTGATTTATTTTGTAATGTCTTGGATTTTTACCATGTTTTTATTTAATATTATGTGGGAATCATTTCGAGACCTGTCTTTGAGATGGCGTGCAGTTCCGAGGCCCAGTGAGCCCAGAACAAATGCTGGAATTTAATTTAATTATTCAATTATGATCGCGTGAAAGTCTCCTGAAAAAGAAAAATAACTCCTGAACGGGTGCTCGGATCCAAAATCAGAGGGCACCGTTGCGCTATGAACAGTGATTTTACCTTAGTCGAGGCCTAACATCGGCCGGTGCAGATCAGTGGTGAAATCTAGATGTTGGACGTAACAGTAATAGAATATTTAATAAAAATATTTTATTCTACAGTGAAATCTTTTTTTAATACGTTGCAATAGATATCCTTTTTCCTTTTTAATAAAGGCTTTCGTAGGGGTCCAGGGTTACAAACCTCATAACCCTGAAACCCTTGGCGGCTCTGGAGGCTCTGGGGAAAACCTCCCAACGCGGCGATGATTTTCTTGATGATTTTCGCCGACGATGACGACGCGGTGACCAGATCTTCATCAATGAATGCCATGGATCCAGGTAGGATGTTTGATTTTGATTTTCTTATCCGCGTTCATGTTTCCTACGACGAGTGTGGACTAATATACAAACTTATTAGCCCACGGATTGATCTTTTTGCAGGCTCGTGTGATTTGGGGTTTTATCGGGAAATCAAATATTTGAGATTTATAATTTGGTTATTGTTGTGGTTTTGATCTAACGGAGACAAAATCTGATCGTCACGAACAATGATCGAGGTTCGTCCCTCTTGTTCGATTCTTTGTATTTCTTTCTCCCACGCGTTCTTCGTTGTATTCTACGCATTCTTGGATGAAATCGATCATTTTGCATTCGTTTTTTGGCGCAATGATCTGAGATTGTATATCCAACCACGGAGCGAAGTCACAGAGGTGCGATGATGGTTTCGGAGGAAGATTCAGAGCAGATTGAGGGATATGAGTTTCTGGGATTTTTTCTTCAAATGGATCGCTTGACATTTATGATCCAATTTAAGGACCCAAAACACACCTTTCAGTGTTCGTATGATGAAACGAAGCAACCCCTAGAGTATCGGGATGAACGGACGAGAAACCAAAGATCCGAAGGATCAGCCACGGAGCGATGAGGAAGATGGCATTTCTGGAAATATCTAGACTACAGGGCATGTAGTATGGGCTACACATCATGTGTTCATCAGCAGACCACATGGAATGTACTCTGGGAGTACATGAACACGGTTTGGGTACACGTCCAGGGACACGGCGTGTATACCACTCCCTGACCAGACCTGACCAGATACATGGGATATCCCGTGTACTAGTACACGGGCAGGCGACATGGATGGAGACCATGTACAGGATCATGGCCAGCGTACACAGAGTGAGCCCCAGGTTCTCGGAAATGGTGTGTAATACTACTACACGTCGTGTAGTTAATTTTTATACAATAAGCCAAATGACAAGGGTCGTTTACACGGGCAGTACCCAGAGTCAAGGAACACGACGTGTGATTTCTTCTACATTCTATGTAGTAGAGTTTTACATAGATTGAACGGATGACATGGGTCGTTTACATGGGCAGCAACCGAGGTCAAGGAACATGACGTGAAACCATACTACACGTAGTGTGACCAATATTACATGGCTTGAGCCAGTTTCCTTCTGTGACTTGGGTCAGTTTCCTTTGGGTTCGTCCCCTTTGGTCTTTCTCCAGAAGGTTCCCGGTATCATTTCCTACATACAGAAGTATGATCCCTTCAGTAGGACTTCTTGAATAGAGTTTTTGGAATCCCCTCTGTGAGACGTGGAGCCGGATCCTCTATTCATTTCTAGAACCCTAAGTAGAGTTATTGGTATCGACGTGACCAACTTTACTCGGGCACCGATCCTCTACATAGCGGATTAGTTTAGACTGAGTTGTCAGAATCACCCCATGACTTGGTGGTGATCCTCATCTGAGAATCATGATCTCAAAGTACTTGTGGAGTGTGTTCTCCCAGAACGAGTACTTCATGTCTCTCTCTTCGGACCTAGGAGTGTTTTCACCTTGCTGCGTGCTTAGTGGAATCTTCGAGCTAGATCTTAGTAGTGGTTTCACGGTAGTCGATCCTATATGAGTATATCTAGATATTATTTTTATATGTTCTATAGACATATAATGTGTAGAGATGACTGTATCTTTCCTTTATGTTACTTTCCCTTGTTGTGTTCCTTTGTGGTTTCGGGGTGTCCTACTGGGTATTGTTATACTCACCCCTACAAGAGATTTTCCTGCATGTGTCGTGTCTTGTGCAGACGAGCGATCTTTTGAAAGGATTCTAGGCGGACCAGGACCGGACGGTACACAGTGAGATCAGACAAGCAGAGGTGTGTTCCTAGGGATACAGATTGTAGTCCCAACACCTTTCTTTACTGGTTGGACTTTGTAACAGACTCTCTTTTGGTGGGATTGTACTTTTGGCCTAGGGTTTGACATTACTGTACTTTACCTTCCCGTCATACTCTGTTGGTTGGGTTTTTAGTGTATGCATGCACTTTTCCTTTTTAGAATTTTTTACATTTCATCTGTGTGGGATTTGAAATGTGTGTGCATGTGTAAAGGTTTTTAGGCAATGCCTCCCATGTTAGTAGCAAGCCTACTCGGTGCTAGTCACCAGCCCCAGGCCTATTGGAGGCGGGCTTGGGGAGTTGCGGCTCGGGCCCCACTTGGATGGGTCATGACAGAGTGGTATCAGAGGTGGTCGGTTCTACCGTAGGACTGAGAGTCTGTGATTCGGTCTAGGGATACAGTGTTAAGTGTTTCGAGTTCAGCTTTTAGGCCAGGGACCCCAGTGTTGGTGCAGGTGGCCGACGTATCCATACACTAGGACTCTGATAACATTCTTTTCGACTAGGAACATGAAAACACCGGTTGCAAGGTAAAATAATGGTACATGCATCATGTAGAAATTTTTTATGATTTCCATATCCTTCTTGAGTCAGCTCTCTAGATATACTCACTGACTGAGGTACATCTTGTTTCATTACAGGATGCCTTCGCGATGAGCACCCTCTAGGATCCAGCAGATCGATCACGAGGATGACCCCCTCAGTGATGAGGCTTCGATACAGGGACCAGATCCCCCAGTTCTACCTTCAGGTGGTGTGCCAGTTATCCTGTCACCTGTAGAGCAGTGTTTAGTGCCTGATGTACCAGCGGAGGAGAAGCGCTGGCTGATAACATTATAGGAGTTTCATAGAAATATACCTCTTAGGTATCAAGGCGAGCCTGACCCTAAGGCAGAAGAGGACTGGCTTGAGGCAGTGGCCAGAGTCTTCCATTTGGTCAGGACACCAGCAGACCAGATGGTGATCCTGGCAGCGGGTCTCTTACAGGGCTCGCTAGGGCGATGGTGGAGTTTGGTTATTCATACCCACAACGAGGCGACTCTTACGTGGTCAGAGTTTGAGTGTCTCTTCATAGAGGATTTTTCACCGGTTACCCTGAGATCAGTACATATACAGGAGCTTTTTCATATCCAGTAGGGAACCATGACAGTGGCTGACTATTCATCGTGGTTTATCGACCTCTCGCGGTACTCGATGGATATGGTCAAAGATCAATACTCACGATCTCGGAATTTTGAGTGGGGCTTGCGCAGAGATATCCAAGCCAGCATCATCCCTATGAGAATTCCTACTTATGTTGGAATGCTCGAGCGGGCTTTGTTGGTCGATAGATTCTTGGCAGAGCAGAGATAGCCGGCAGTTGTCAGTAGTGGGCGAGCTGGAGGAGAGACCTCGGCAGCAGGGAGCCGACGCTAGGGACCCAGGCATGGGAGACGCTTTCAGAGGAGATCCCAGGATAGGGGATCTTCCGTACAGGGTTTGTAGGGTGCATCCAGCCAGCCTCGAGAGAGGTGATGCTAATATTGTGATGGCAGGGGACATCTCACTCGATATTTTCCGACCCGCCATACTACTGACATGGGTATAGTGGATTGACCGCCGAGGAAGAGTAAATTTGTGGAGAAGACAGATCCGCGGGGTGGAGGTCGTGGTAGAGGAGATGGGAGAGCAGCTGTAGGTGTTCGGCATTTTGACATTTTTCCACCACCACCCCAAAGAGGTCTACCCCAGGTTAAGGTTGCTTGTGAATAGAGGTAGGGACAGCTGCGGGCAGTAGAGGCTTATGACCCAGGTACTCCCGGAATGATTAGAGGTACAATCTGTGTCTTTTTTACTTTGTTTGTCGTACTAATAGACACAGGTTCTAGTCATTCCTTTTTGGATTCTTATCTTGTTCGAGACATTGAGATTCCAGTTGAGCCGTCGACTCGACCCTTACGCTTAAAAACACTTACCGGAGAAGATTCAGAGATTACAAACCTTTGCAGATAGTGTGACCTGACCATTGGAGGCGAGAGTTTTAGTTGGAACCTGTTGGTGGTAGCATCGAGGCCTTACGATGTCATTCATGGTATGGATTGGTTATCCACAGTTCATGCCTAGATCGACTATTTTAGGAGAATGGTGCGGTGTGTCCGCAGTGATGGAACAAGGTTCACTTTTGTTGGTGAAAGAGATACCCAGGCAGCGCAGGATGGACTCTTGCGTAGGAAGGTGCAACCGATATCCAACCAGTTGGCTAGCCTAGCCATTGGCGCATTAGATGTCATGAGTTTTACGTTTCCAGCAGTAGTGGCTGAGTACGAGGACGTCTCTCGGGAGGATGTCCCCGGACTACCTCCCCAGTGGGAGATAGATTCCATCATTGAGTAGCAACCCAGGACGACACCAATATCAACATTAGCATATAGGATGGCACATGTAGAGCTTCATGAACTGAGGTTGAAACTGTAAGACTTATAGAAGGGCTTTGTAAGGCCCAGCGTTTCACCCTGGGTGGCCCCAGTGCTGTTTTTTAAGAAGGAAAATGGGAGCTTGAGGCTATGTGTGGATTGCCAGCGCTTGAATCTGGTGACCGTGAAGAACCTGTATACACTACTGAGGATCTATGACCTCTTTGACTAGTTGAGAGGGCCACGATGGTTTTCGAAGGTTGATCTAAAATCAGGCTATCATCAGTTGTGAGTACGATATGAGTATGTACCTAAGATGTATTCCAGATGTCGCTACAGTCACTATGAGTACTTGGTTATGCCTTTCAGCATGACGAACGCCCCAATGGTGTTCATGTGACTCGTGAACCAGATATTTCAGCCTTATCTAGATCAGTTCATAGTGGTCTTCATCGATGATATCCTTGTGTACTCTATGTTTGTGGTGGAGCACGCGAGATTCCTAAGGATGGTCCTCGACACACTCCAAGAGCACCAGTTGTATAGGAAACTCTTGAAGTGTCAGTTCTGGATACAGGAGGTCCATTTTTTGGGACACATTGTCTCAGCAGATGGTGTAGTAGTGGACCTATCCAAGTTGGAGGTAGTACTAGCATGGGAGCCACCCTGGAGCATGACGGAGGTGTGGAGTTTCCTTGGGTTGGCAGGCTACTATTAGATATTCATACTTGATTTCTCTAGGATTTCAGCACCCATGACAACACTGACCCAAAAGGGGAAGCCATTCATGTGGACCAAGAAATGCCAACAGGCTTTCCAGTAGTTGAGACAGAGTCTGACGAGCACCCCGATCATGAGATTACAGGAGGAGGGTGTCGAGTACGTAGTGTTCTATGAAAAATCATGAACCATGCTTGGTTGTGTCCCGATGCATAGGGAGGTAGTGATTGCCTATGGCTCATGCCAGTAGAGGCCCCATGAGCATAACTACGCAAACCACCATCTTGAGTTGCCAACGGTAGTCTTCACATTGAAGATGTGGCGGCACTACCTGATGGGTGAGCGGTTTACCGTATACTCTGATCACAAAAGTGTTAGATATATCTTTTCTTAGAAGGATCTGAATTTGAGATAAAGGCGATGGCTTGAGTTCCTCCAGGATTACAACTTTAAGGTCATTTACACGCTTGGGAAGGGGAACGTTGTGGCAAATTCTCTCAGCAGGAAATCCAGTTCACAGTTGCAGGATGAGGTGATGAGGCTGTTAGCCTCCTTACAGTTATCCTTTGTGAATAGAGTTGAGGGAGCTTACCTTCTGTCGATGTTTGTTACCCCTCCGCTCTTGCAGTGATTCAGGGAAGCACATCTCGAGGACGCTAGCTGTGAGACTCTACGTGCTCAGATATCCACAAGTGATGCTGCCAAGGGATATTTAGAAGGCGGGGGAGCACGTTGTTTTTTTCAGAGGGCGTACAGTATTACCCGTGACGTTGCGGGAGTAGGATCTGACGGAGTTTCATACATCTCCTTTGTCGGTGCATCCAAGTGTGGAAAATATGTACCAGGATCTTCGACGTTAGTTCTGGTGGCCAGTAACGAAGAAGAGTGTGGGAGAGTTTGTTTCTCGTTGCCTTACTTATCAGCAATTAAAGGCTGAGCACCAGGTGCCAGCAGGTTTGACTCAACGCCTTGAGGATCCAAAGTGGAAGTGGGACAAGATGTCTATGTACTTCGTGACAGGTTTACCGCGTACGTCCAGGGGACACGATTCCATCTGGGAGATCGTTGATCGACTCACCAAGTCAGCCTACTTCCTAGCCATATGGGAGCAGAGTTCAGTAGAGATCTTGGGACGCCTCTATGTGTAGAAGATAGTTTGGCTTCATGGAGTTCCATCCACGATCGTCTCAGATCGTGATGCTAGTTTCACATCCCAGTTGTGGAAGGGAATGTAGGAAGATTTTTGTATTTAGTTACGCTTGAGCACATCGTTTCATCCCGAGACTGATGGTCAAACAGAGCAGACCATCCAGGTTCGAGAGGATATGCTTTGAGCGTGCATATTTGACTTCGGTCATATTTGGGAGTATCACCTACCACTGGTGGATTTTTCTTAAAACAAAAATTATCATTCCACTATTGGTATGGCACCATTTGAGGCATTGTACGGAAGAACTTGTAGGTCACCACTTTGGTGGACTGTCCTAGGAGAATCAGAAATCAGGGGCCCATGGATGGTGAGAGATACTACAGAGAAGGTGCAGGTCATCCTAGAGCAGATGAAGACTGCACAGAGTTGGAAAAATTCTTATACCGACATGAGGCGGAGGCCCATGGAGTTTGAGGAGGGAGACCATGTGTTCCTTCGGATCTCACCTCGAGGGGGATTGCAGAAGTTTGGCCGAGGAGATAAGTTATCTCCAAGGTTTATTGGCCCTTTCTATATTATGAGTAGAGTTGGCTAGGTGTCGTATCTCTTGGATCTACCTCTTCATATGGATCGGGTACACAACGTCTTCCATGTGTCGCAGCTACGGAGGTACGTGCATGATCCATCGCACGTCATCGATTGGGGAGAGCTGGAAATCGATGATGGAGTGACCATTGCTAAATACCTAGTGGAGATTGAGGATCGGCAAGAAAAGATCCTTCGTGGGAAAGAAATTTCCTTGGTGCGTGTCCGGTGGCAGCACGGGAATCTCCAGGAGAGCACATGGGAGTAGGTGGCTCAAATTCGTGTGCAGTACCCACATCTTTTTGAGTAACCTTTGTTTTGGCTTTTCGGGGATTTAAAATCCCTAAGGTGGGTTTGATGTAATGTCTCGTATTTTTACCATGTTTTAATTTAATATTATGTGGGAATCATTTAGACACTAGTCTTCGAGACGACATGCAGTTCCGTGGCCCGGTGAGCCCGGAACAAATGCTTGAATTTAAGTTAATAATTAAATTACGCGCCCGTGCGGTTTTCTCGAAAAATTGGAATAACACTTGAATGGGTACTCGGATCCGAAATATGAGGGCACCGTTGCATTCAGAATAGCGAGTTTACCTTAGGCGAGGTCTAACATCGGCCGACATAGGTCGGTGGTGAAATCTAGTTTTTGGACATAACAGTAACAAAATATTTAATAAAAATATTTTATTCTATAGTGAAATATTTTTTTTAATCGGTTGCAATAGATATCCTTTATCCTTTTTAATAAAGTCTTGTGCAAGGGTCTAGGGTTACAAATATCATAACACTGAAACCATTAGCGGCTCTGGTGGCTCTGGAGAAATCCCCCCAATGCGGCGATGATGTTCTTGATGATTTTCGTCAGCGACGACAACGCGGCGACATGATCTTCTCCAAAAAACGCCCCAGATCCAAGTAGGATGTTTGCTTTTGATTTTTCTATCTTCGTTCTTGTTTCATATGACTAATGCATACTAATCTACTAACCGATTAGCCCGCGGATCAATCGTTTTTCATCCGGGTGTGATTTGGGGTTTTATTGGGAAATCTAATATTCAATATTTATAATCTGTTGATTGTTATTCTTTGGATCTAACGGTGAAGATCACGGGTCGTAACGAACAATGATTGAGGTTCGTCCCACTTGTTTCATTCTTTTTATTTCTTTCTCCCACACGTTCTTTGTTGCGTTCTATGCGTTCTTGGTGGAAATTGGTCATTGCGCGTTCTTTTGTAGGCACAACGATCTTATATTGTAGATCCAACCCCGGAGCGATGTCACGGAGGTGCGACGACGGTTTTGGTGGACGATTCGTAGCGGATCGAGAGATATGAGTTCCCTGTCATTTTTCTTCGGATGGATCATTCGAGGTTTATGATCCGATTTAAGGATCGAAAACAACCGTTTCGGTGTTCGTATGATGAAATGAACCAACCCCTGGAGTATCGGGACGAACAGAGGATAAACCATGGATCTAGAGGATCAACTACGGCGCGAGGAGGAAGACTGTGTTTTTGGAAAAATTCCAACTACATGGCATGTAGTATGGGCTACACGGCGTGTATTCGTCAACGTACCACCTGGTGTATACTTCGGGAGTACACAGACATGGGTTTGGTACACGGCTAGGGAAACATCGTGTATACCCCTCCCCGACCAGACCCGACTAGATACACGGGATAACATGTGTACTGGTAAACGGGCAGGTGACACGGACGGAGACCACGTACGGGCACATGGACAGTGTACACGGAGTGAGCCGCAGGTGCTCGGACATGTTGTGTAATACTACTACACAACGTGTAGTCACTTTTTATATGATGATCCAAATGAAACAGTCCATTTACATGGGCAGTACTCAGAGTCAAGGAACACGATGTGTGATTTCTTATACATGTCATGTAGTTGAGTTTTACATAGCTAGAACAGATGACACAGGCCGTTTACACAAGCAGTACATGGGGTCAAGGAACACAGTGTGTAACAATACTACACGCCGTGTAACCAGTCTTACATGGCTTCAGCTAGTTGCCTTCTGTAACTAGGGTTAGTTTTCATAGGGTTCGGCCCCTTTTTTCTTTCTACAGAAGGTTCCTCGTATCATTTCCTACATATAGAAGTATGATCCCTTCAGCAGGAATTCCTGAATAGAGTTGTTGGAATCCCCTCTATGAGACTTGGAGATGGATCCTCTAATCATTCCTAGAACCCTAAGTAGAGTTATTGGTATTGACGTGACCCACTTTACTGGGGCACCGATCCTCTACCTAGTAGATTTGTTCAGAATGAGTTGTCAGAATCACCCCATAACTTGGTGGTGATCCTCATCTGAGAATAATGTTCTCAAAGTACTTGTGGAGTGTGTTCTCCCGGAATGAATACTTCATATCTCTCTCTTCGGACCTATGAGTGTGTTCTCCTTGCTGGGTGCTTAGTGGAATATTCGAGCTGAATCTTAGTAATGGTATCGCAGGAGTAAATCATGTATGAATATATCTAGATATTCTTGTAATATGTTATGTAGACATATACTATGTAGAGCTGACTGTATGTTTCCTTCGTAATTCTCTCCTTGTTGTGTTCCTTTTTGGTTTCAGGGTGTCCTACAGGGTATTTTTATACTGACCCCTGCACGGGCTTTGCCCGCACGTGTCATGTCTTGTGCATATGAGCAAGCTTTTGACAGGATTCATGGTGGACCAGGACTGGACGGTACTCAGTGTGATCAGACAGGCCGAGTTGTGTACCTACAGCTACATATTTCAGTCCCAACACCTTTCTTTACAGGTTGGAAATTGTTACAGACTCTCTTATGGTGGGATTTTATATTTGGTCCAGGGTTTTAAATTTCTGTACTTTAGCTTCCTATCATACTCTGTTTTTTGGTTTTTTAGTGTATGCATGCATTTTTCCTTTTTGGTAGTTTTTTCTTTTCAGATTTGTGGGCTTGGAAATGTGTGTGCGTGTGTACTCGTTTTTAGGAAATTCCTCCCATGTTAGTAGCATGCCTACTTGGTGCTAGTCACTAGCCTCTAGCCTATTGGAAGCGGGCTTGGGGAGTTTTTGATCAGGCCCCACTGGTATGGGTCGTGACATAATTAAATTCATTCATTCATTAAAGAACCCCTCGTGAAAACTAGTTTCATTTTGAAGTTTCACCTCTTTGAAAAATTATTACTAGCATTCTTGTTTATAAAATATGCTTGTTTTTGTCTATTAATTATTATAGCATGGAAAATAATTTTAAAAACACAATTTTATGTATTTTATTTAAAACATGAAATTAATTTTTCTTTAATTTTAATGTAATTTCATTGGGAATAGAAAATTAGGATAAAATACTAGGTCTTAATACTCACGCCTATAATTTTCTTCTATTTTTAGCCCTTGTGTTGGTTTCAGGTTGAGTTTAATCACCATGAGAGATGTGTGATCATTTTGTTGGAGAGTGACCTGTGGGGTCACATGGATTTTGTTTGTTTTTTGGTCTTGTTGGTTGAGTTGTTGGTTTATTTGAACATTTGGTTTCTCATATAAATAATGTTTAGTTCAAATTTTTTTATGTAAATGAATTTTGGGTTGTCTGTTTCTTTCTTCTATTTGTGTGATTGTTTATATTTGGGATAAATCATTCCCTATTGTACTCTATTGATACCCTCAGTGCTAGTCTCCATCCTGGGAGGATCGGGAACGCCTCTCCAGATATGTCGTGGGCTGGCCTGGGTGACTTGTTCAGGGTCAACTCGGGTTGGTCCGTAACACTATGAATAGTAATAAAGGTCAAAATTTATTATTAAGATTAAGTTTAAAATTGGTTTATCATGGGGTAATAATAATATATAAGGGTGAAAATTACATTTAAAAGAGTATAAATAACCTATTATGGACATATTTAGAGACTATATAATCTAGAATTCAAATATAATTTAGGTTGAAAATTTTTATCCTAAGTATGAACTTTTTATATTTGAATCTTTAAAAACATTATATATGATTCCTCTCCCTCTATATTAAATGGAAACCCTCCTATATCTTCTCCACACAACAATGAGCAATGTAGATCGAAAAAAACCAACTAAATTACCTTATAAAAATCCCTTTATAGCAATTATTGGTTTTTTTCGTAAACTTATAATTAAAGGTTCCTTATGATGAGGTCAAAATCATGTTTACCGAAGAGGAGGTAATCATCCAAAATGATGAATTTCAAATTTACTTCTTCTTGTACATCCTTGAATATATTCAATTCATAATAAAATTACATCTTCAAAATAAAAAAATTATTTGTTGGCGTGGAAAAACATGTCCTGCTCAGTCCGCTAACTCAACGATGCAATCAAGGGAATCTGCCAGTGAAAAGGGTCTATGTTCCTCCTCGCCATCCCGAAATGGAACCTTCACAAAAATCTATGTTTGACGGATGTGTTTCCGCGCAGACGACTCTACGAGAGGCTCCGCGGCGTCCCTATATAGTGAAACTCTGACGCTTCCTGAAGCCCCTCTATGATGTCATCCCCCTCTGTGGCCTACTCTATGGCGGCCATGTCGTCAGACCTCTATGGGATGTCAACCACCCTCCACGAGGCATACGCTTATCATAGAGGTGCTCATCTCCATGGTTTCACCCATCTCTGTATTGGGTTGGATGACCCCACCAGTCATGGTTTCCTATAAATAGATGGCACACCCCCTCTTCCAAACCACTGTCACTCTTCCCTTTAAACTTACAATCTCTCATTGCACACAATCCTTTGCAAAACAAAAAAATTGGTTCCAAAAGGTACTTGGCCACTATGATCCATACCCCTTTTCATTCTTTCTCACCTCCGCCTATGGTGGAGTTTCCCTTCGCAAAGGCTTATGCCCTTCACAAAGCACGGGGCGCTTTTGGGGCTCTCGAGGTTTCGCAAAGCGTAGAGCCTTCGTAAAGTTCATTCCAAACAAAGAAGGATTCTGTATAGTGAAGCTCTACTCCATTAATAGTTCCTCCTCCTGAAATCTTTTCCCATCATGAATACCCCCCTTTTTACAATTTTTTTACCTTCCCAATACCCTTCTTTGTGATGTCCTTTCCCTTTGCAAGGACTATCCTCTTCGCGAAGCACCCATCCATTGCAAAACCCATACTCTTCGAAAATATCCCCTTTCCAAGATCAAATGCTTTATAAAACCCTTTCACGTATGGCCCCCACACTTTTAAAATGTGATTATAAGGTCCCATGGGTTGTTCTTAATATTGTGTTTGTTGGCCTCATGCTTCTTTTCATAGGAATGATAACAACTATTGGTTCTTTGTATTGCTACACTAATAGGATCCCCTCAATGGATCACTCCACAAGACACCACACCATGGAATTAATGATGCCTTCCCTTTTCCAAGGGTTGGTGGGAATCTATTATGGAAGTCCTAGGGGGAAGTGTAAACCCACCTCTTCCGAGATATAGGACGTTAAACATTCACTCATCATCATCCTCAGAAAATTACATTAAACTATAGCCTCTCCACATCAAATACATGCGGGGTGCCCCATCATAGACATTCTCAACACCCAATGGTCTCAACAGAAGTGAGATCTTCCTCACATGGAATGAGATCATATTTGATGGAGTGGTGTCTATCTGGGTGAAGGGAAACCATCCTTGTGTAAGACTCTATCCTTATTAATGGTGGTAACATCCTTGATCCTCCTTTAATCTTCGGTGCCCAAAGTCTATAGGAGAGTTGGGTGCATGGACCATTGTTTCCCCATCCCTTTCCCTTTTTGCTTTGTCACCACCGGGAAACTATCACGGTGTATGTCTCAATCTCCATCTCCCAGGTCCACTAACCACACGTATGCCCCTATTTCCACTTTGGGCCACTAACCACACATAATCTTTGCTCCATTTTTCATGTATGCACCTTTCGCGACATGATAGTCATGTCTTTGATGCCTCTTGTTTCTCACAATGATCATGAATCATTACAGCTTAGTGTATGAAACACCCATGGAATCCTCCATGGGATTACTTAGCGTGTAATCCCCAACCCCCATCAGAAATATATGGACATTGATACTTTCCCTTTCCCATGAAGGTATGTAGGGATCCTCTGGATGGTTCAATCCCAACAACTACGTATCCCAACCCATTTACATCGGGTCACTTTCATCACACACAACTTTAAAATGTATATTCCCTTCTGAACTACATGGAAATTAATCCTTTACCTTTCCTAACTAGGTATGTATAAAGCCTCCACGAGGTTCATGCACAAAACCTAGTTGTCCCGACCACTCCACGTCAGTTTTACCTTGTACTGCATGACATTAAACTATATAACCCTTTTTTCATGCATGAAATTAAACTGTATTCTTCCAAGCATCATGGGCTTTGATCCATGTCTTCTAGGCATGTTACGTTGGATTCCTCCATGAGTATCATCCCCAACCATAATTAAGCCATTGTATTCCCAACCAATGTTAAGCCATTGTATTCCCAAACCAATTGTAAACCATTGTATTCCCAAAACAATGGTAAGATGTTGCCATCCGCTTCATTGAGACCCACATCTCGTGTATTCCCCCATTGCATCAGGGAAACTCAGGCTGCTAACCTAGAGTAACCCACAACATGCCTTCGGGTCATTGTCCTCTACGCCCACCGAATTCCACACCCCATCCTGAACTAAAGGGACATTGACTCCTCACCAAGGGGATGTGTAGGAAGCCTCTCTAAGGCTCATTCCCATCACCCATGTCTCATCATAGTCTCTCCCTTGAGACTCTGTGATATATGAAGGTCATTCTGCAACCTGGAAGTTCTAAATCATGCATGTCCCATCCATACGTCCATTCTCACAAGCCGCCTCCTTAGGTGTCACATCGCCACACTGAACTATGCAGACATTGATTCCCAATCATGGGGATTCATAAGAAGCCTCTCTGAGGTTCAATCCCAATACTATCTTCGCCTTCATGATGGTTCCATCTCATTACCCATCCACTTAATTCCACCCTCCATCATCCATCCTGATTCAATCACAGGAGGCCACATCCCAGGGGGATCACACAATTCCCTCATGAGGCTAACCACAAATAAGCCCCACACAATCCATATTCATTCAACCATGATTATCCCTCTTGCAATGGACTAATATCTATGTGTAAGCCCCAACATTTCTTCCAGTTGTTATCCTTTGTGTACACCTCGAATCATTACCCCTTCAAACTATGTGTATTTTGATCACTATTGTCTATATAGGGTACAGTTGAACCATTCATGAGGTTCAATCCCATCCAATGGAAAATCCTTTCATCCTCTTTTTATTGAACTAAGTATCATCAAGTCCTTATTTAATGGATGTTTTGATCTACACATGTAATAGGACTCTCAGTTCCACCCTCCTGGGGTGCCACCCATATGATCCACTCCCATCAGTATTCTGATCAGTCTGATCCATCTCCACTAGAAGTTAAACCTGAGGCATACCCTGTGTTAAACATGGGAAGAATAATAAAACCTTAGAGACATGCCTATGACATATAGTACCCCGCACTCGATTTGGGATGCCTCGAACTTTTGATTTCTCAAGATGCGCTATCATAAGGGGAAAAAATCTAGATGCATTAGGGTTTCAGCATCTGGACAAGCTAGCGGGGTCCAACATGACTACTCCCCCAATCAATGGGTTTTTCCCTGATATGAACCATTGGTATGTTCTGATAGAGGCAACACAATTAAGAAGTGTACATTATGAAATGAAACATAGAAGAGCTTGGGGATCAATGTCTTAATCATTAAGGGAGTCTCAGACTAGGTAATGAGTTCCAAAGAGTAATATATGAAAGGGGGAGCCGAAATCCCACCATATTTTTTGATCAAGGAGAAAAACGTCTCTGAATAAGTGATGAATTTATCCCACCGTTGGAATGCCAGAATGCGGAACAACTATCAATGCATGCCCAAAAGACAGATGTACGCCCTGAAGAAAGCGTCAGAAACCAAAACGGTGAACCCGATGTGAAGTTCTTCTCACCAATGTTGAGATTAATAGCTTTTGAGAAATCAATGGATAAGTGTGCCACTAGAACCAGTTATCCAATGCTAGGTCCTACCATGAAAATATTGGTCCTGGCGTGAAACTCACTAGAGATTGGGGCAGTTGAATGTCCGACATTTCAGTCTGTGACATTGTTAGAATGGATCCTTTTTACCAAAAATTGAGGATGGGATGGTGCTAAAAAACAGGTCGTCTCTTTCCTTCATTCTAGCACTAATGAATAAATCTCCCTCCTTTTTAGGACCATTTATATGATAGGAAAATAACAATTACCCACCCACCAACACAGGGGTTGGGGCAACATCAACAAGGAAATCATGTGTGGCCTCATCTCTTCTACGACGACCTCCAAATCCATGGATGGTAGGTTCCCACTGCCCATCTCCCCATATGAACTCATTAAGAAAATTTTGATTAACAACATCTTTCGACGATACATGGAAGAGTGGATTTTCCCAACTCGGTATATGGCATGGCATGACCTAGAGGATTCAGCGCCAAGTCATCACCACCGCCCAATGGTCCGCATGAAGATCCATTACTCTCCACTCTAACCTATAAGAATTTTGGGATCCTCTCCCCAGAGCCCTTTATTGACTCCCTCCCATACGCTAATTAGTTGATGGATGTAAGGGATATCCCAACAGTAATACCATCCCAGGGGCTTCCATGTAGGGATATCAATAGGCCATGTCAGCACCACCACCCAGCCCCTTAGGCCGAGTAGTAGGTGAGTTAAGCACATGCACCACCGGTCACATCCTAGTTGACCCAACCCCAACGTCAGGTGGAAGATGAGGAGGATTCCCTCTTGGGGGAGTCATCAACAACGACTACCATATACCATGACACTGCAAACACAAATCATCAACGCCCAATTCATTCTGAATAGGGGAACTCATAATGTGGACCTAGATCAAGGCCCCCATAGCCCCATAGGTGGGTTGGGATGACTCTCCTGATTTCCAAAAAAGACATCGCTCATCCCGGACTGACCAGCAGTGACGATATCAAGTACGGAGGTCATCCTCGTGCCACCACCAATGAGATTGTAGGTCCTATCCGCTCCTAATTTCAGCATGGAGGTCATATCAATGACACCATGTATCTGAATGATGGTAACCGATGTGAAGATAGTCCTTATCTAATCAACCATCAGCGTGGGCGTCTTCCCAATGTTCTTACTACAACCGACGAAGGTCCTACTCATCCAAGTAATCAGAGAAGCATAGGCCTTCCTTGATTCATTGTCACCCAGCATGGAGGTCCTACCCATATTCAACATGACTAGTACGAATTCCCTCCCCATACTGTCACTACTAAGGGAAAAAAGCATGGAGGTATTGAATATGATACTACCAGTTCTAAGGGAGGTCCTACCCACTGTATCACTTCCCGCATAGATTCCCTTTATGAATCATTTAGTGGAAACAGAGGCCCTTCCCATGTTCCATTCAACATTTTCCAAGGTGCTCCTCATACCCCAGGTTACCTAGGTGGAAATCCTCCTCACCCCAGCACTTGTTCTTCTGAAGACCCTCCTCATGTTGAACACCTAACCTATCCTGAAAGTCCATCTAGGGGTTGAAGGGTGGTTCCGTGACTCAATAAAAATAATACTGAGACATTTTATACCGTGATTAATCCCGTACGATTCTAAAATTCTAAGGCGGAATGTGATTCAGTAATGGAACCCTCACCCCAATCTTCTATGGCAAGGGTCGGGTTAAGAACGAGACGCATAAGCCTCATCCATCCAAAATGTGAGGTCCACTGGATTCCCACCTCCCTCCAAAGATACATCCATGACGAGGAAGGGTTTTCCTATTTCTATGATCGGGCCATGAAATCTCTTATATCATCAACATGGTCATTCTTTACCTCAACAAGAGATCAGAAAGAATTATTCTGGGAACCGATAGAGGATGATGAGTAACATGACCCACCATCTGTAACTGTAGCCCTCATGTAGGAATATGTGGCCGCTAGACCATCATACTAGGATATGAAAGCTCAGTCATTGCATTCTTTGTAGGATATCCCTTGATGCGACGGCTTGTTATCTCACTTGGAATATTCTACAATATCAAGTTTATAGTCTCAACAGTCTTCTTTAGTGACGTTACTGGTCCGCAACCACCCCCGGTTGATGAATTGTGAATCCAAGGGCCGGATCCCATGATTTATCCTAGGATCTTGTGATACATCCTTGCAGTGGACCATTTTCCAAAGATTTTCTGGGCAATTGTAACTGTGAACTTCAATGTGTCGTAATCGCTTACTCAGGTGGAAGTCGTGTGTTTTTTCCAAATCCTATGGGTGAC
Organism: Viscum album; assembly: GCA_963277665.1. Lineage (NCBI taxonomy): Eukaryota > Viridiplantae > Streptophyta > Magnoliopsida > Santalales > Viscaceae > Viscum > Viscum album. The sequence goes on from OY728162.1 coordinate 243,482,084, forward strand.
ACATTCCATCTCTATTATCAGCGAGGGTCACAACCAAATATTCAAAAAGACATTAAATACATTGGCTAGTAATGCCGCATGGTTTACTTGGATGCTCTCCATGTGGATAAGAATCCATGTCTCCCAGTCGCCATCAGACCCTCCATTAGTGGTGCATCCAGAGAATTAAAATTATCTAAAGGAGTTTCATTGAGGAATCCCCCTATATCTATGTCCATTGGTAGGGGTTGTAAGTAGCCTTTCATTTTAGTATTATCTGTCTGCGGTCTGACTGGAGAGGAGATATAAGGATATTCCTCCATTTATAGTTGCGATATACATGGACGACCTATCAGAGGGATAAAACGAGAAAGATATCCTTGAACAGAACATACCCCCCAAGGGAGTTCCATACCTATTGGATCAATTGGGAAGGATTACTCCCCATCATAGAATGTTATTGGGTCTTCCCATACCTATTGAGTCATTAGCTCTTGTTCAGAATCCCAATAAGGGAAAAGAGAATCTTAGGGCTGTAAAACCCTCTGACCCATTTAGCTGAGTGCAGAAGATGGAAGATGATCCGAAAAAGTCCGCATTGTGTCAATATCACATGGATAAAAAGAAGATGGTTGATGACCTCATTGTAGAATGTGTTGTGGAATGGAAACCAGGTTATGGTGATCCTCGACTAGGGAAGATGGGGCTGGTACAACATCCCCTTAGTGAGTTTCCTCTCGGTGACCTGGATTAGGCTGCCTACATAGATAAGGTTGAAGCCGAAGCATACGGAAAGAGGGAATAGTATGTATCAAAAAATCCCCCTAAGAGGAACAATAATATTTGGGACCTAGTTAAATTCCTCCCATACGATATAAAGGTTTTTCCACTAGTAGTCTCGCAGGGAATCCCACAAGTCGATCCATGGGAAATTGGGCCTGATTATCATGTTGAAAAATCATCCAACACACTAATGGTCATTGATCCTATTCAAGACAGAAATACACACCTAGATGATCCAATGGAAGTGCTTATTGCTTGCCTTTAGGCATTTGAAACTCGACAGGTGGAAATCCCACATGATGGCATGCCATATTCGGGATGGGTGGATGATACGACGGTGCCCCTGGAATTAAGAATCATACCATTAGACCATTTAATGGAATGGGATATCCATTGAATAATTTCTTCCACTTCATCACAAGGTGTGGACATATGCTAAGAACTCCATCACTGCCTCAAGAATCAAAACTATGGTGTTTCGTAAAAACATTGGAAGCAGCTGTCTTTTACAGGTATAACATGATACCCATTGGGTCAGTAGCAGGATGGGAAGATCTTCGTAGATTGTTTCTTTACCAATTCAGATATACCAATAAGAAGACGTGTATGGCAGGAAACTTTCAGTGCAAGCAGATGCCTGAAAAGTGAATCACAGACTTTGTTGCCTAATGGAAAAGCCTCATCTATTCTATTGACATTTCGTTGACTCAGGAGTAACTGCTAACGATGTGTGTGGGAACTATCAAAACTGAACTAGTCTACTCCCTTGTTACATAGAATTACCCCAATGGATTCTAATATTTTGCTGATAAGACCCAAATTCTAGAGGAATCCTTGCACAAGGCCATATAGTCACGTCCATTACCTCCTATAGTTCCTATGAGAATAGCCTATAAGGTCGAGGCCACAATGGTAAAACATGTATAGGGCCTCAGGATATTGGGGATATTACCAATGTAGCCACCACTACATCCTTGAAGAGGATTTCCACCACAGGTGTAGCCTCCGACCCAACAATGGCCACCTAAGATTCGGCAGGCGCCTCCTGCGTAAGACTCCACCACCACCTGTACGAGATAACATACTTCCACCTCCCCGACATGATCCTCCATTCTCTATTCAGAGCTAGGATCATAGATCCCTCTTCAACGATAAAAGTAATTAGTCCTACTCATTTAATGAGGCTTAGGTCCCCAGTTATTTCTGAATTGCATCGAAACCGGGAATTCAATAGTTACCAGAGTGTAGGATGCCTAAAGAGGCCGATCTCCTCGTTCTCTCCAATTGCAACCCCTATCACCCGATCCTAAGGAACACCATATAGAAGTGTTATGTATTTAAATAATTGATTCAAGACTAGGTTTAAGACAACATATTAAGGTTAGGCCCATCACCGGTAAAGGTGGAATGTGTATTCATACATCCCAACAATGACATTGAACGTGAATGTGAGTAGCAGCTGGTGCCTAATCGCGGTTCCCCAAAATATGATGACTCGATGTACCGTAAGGAAATAACTGGTTCCCATGTAATTATCCATTCATATCTGAATGGATCTATGCCTTTAGAAGTCTCCATGTCACCCATAACCACTAATTCTGAGTCAACATCCCAACTATCACCTTCCCATATGGTAAAGCATCAGCAGTGCAAGACAAAACAAATCCTGACACTGATGCCATCGTCATCCCATACTGTTGGTGAATTCATGCCATTGGAGATTGTGATTAACCCCATGATCCATCTAATGCTGGAGTATTCTTCATGTTACAACCAAGGGTGTGCTTCGATTAAAAACGTGGAGTTGTAAAACCCCGTTATGATTCCAGATAATGAGGATTGCCAAGTGGATTCTCCAAACATCACCAACCATCACTAGCATCTGCAGAGCTATAGTTTTGTGATTCATTGAAAATACATCATACATTCTAGTTTCACCAAGTTGGGATAATCTAGATCAATAAAAAACTGTTATTCCATTGATAAAATCAAGCGTGGACCCTTGGGAAGATGGCCATATGGGATCTGGTCGACAACTTTCATCGCTATGGTTTTGGCAGCACAAGAGTCCCCAATGCAGTGTCCATCTTCGCACAGGCTAGAACCGGTGTCCCTTCAAGATCTGTTGACTCAAAGGAGTCTCCTCCTATATAGGATCCCTCCTACATTAATGATGAATAATATTTTGGAGGAATATCCTCCCACCTTCTATGAGGGTGCCTCCAACACGGTCGATGAGCTGGTGCAGGTGAAAATTGGTAACGAGGAGGATCTGAAACCCACATTGATTAGCGCTGTTATGCTTTTAAAAGAGAATCAACAATAAATAAGATTTCATATGTAGAAACAAGATTTAATTTCTAGTAGTTATGACAAGTTCCATGACTAGATCCTTGGGTCACCATCCACCACTAATGTATCCAAAAAATCATTGTGGGTTCAAATAGACTCCCAGAAATACAAACCATTCTCACGACGCCATGATCGAGGTTGAGGTTGATAATATTATCAGATCCAATTTCTTCAATGTAGTCCAATATACTAGATTGTTAGCCAATATTGTGCCTATCAGGATGAAGAATGGAGAAATCATAGTTTTTGTCGACTTTCAGGATCTCAAATTTCACTCCCTGAAGGATGATTTTCCCTTTCCTATGATGAAACTATTGATCAACACCACCACCAGGTTTTGGGATCTCTCTTTCAGGGATGGGTATTCCGGGTATAACTAAATTCAAATTTCCTCTGAGGAAATACAGTCTATTACATTGAGGGAACCATTATGTTCTTTATTCTACCATGTGATTCTTTTTGGACTAAGGAATGTTGGTTCCACCTATTAACTTTAGATGCATATCATATTTATGTCAATCCTTTGGAAATTTTTGGAATGATATATGGATGATCTGGTGGTCAAATCCCACCAAAACCTGGACCAATACATAGATTTTGAGAATGTGTTCGGCTTCCTCCGATCCCACCATCTAATGATGAACCCCTTGAAGTGCTCCTTCGGTGTCACCACTGGAAAGTTTCTCAGCTTCATTGTACGATACAGAGGCATAAAGATGGATCTAAATAAGATCAAGGCCATCGGTCAAAAGTCCACCTTTGACCAATAGTTGGGAGCATCAGGTCTATCTATACTACATAGCCTATCCAATATGATTTGTCGCAAATCTAGCTAAAAGTGTAAGAACTTTCCCAACTCATGATGAAATGTGTCGATTATCAATGGGATGATGAGTGTCATAATTCCTTTAAAGAAATCAAGAAGTACATATTATATCATATGGTCCTAATAGCACTTATTTCCGAAAAGAATCATGCCCTTTATGTGATCACTCTATAATGATCTACTCACACTGTTATCATCCATATCAACAATGAGGTAATGGAGAACAGTCTATACAATCTCAGTCGCATGCTCCTCGATACTGAGAGTATATATTACTATATATAGAAAAAGATGCCTTGCACTGGTATTCACATTACACGAATTTGTGACAATGCATGAAGCATTATTAGAATCATCTCGTGTCCCTAGTGGATCCACTAATGTAAATCCTAAACCACACCAAGTTGACTGGTCTACTAGCTCTATGGGTAGTGATCCTCCAACTATTGTAAATTATGTTTTCCCCCAGAAGTCCATTAAGGGACATGCATTGGAAGACATTCTTTCCACCTATCTATCTCCTACGGACCAATCTATAGATCATGATTTTATGGATGATCCCATCCTCCCAGTAGATCATCCCATTTTGTGTTGGCAGATGCATTATGACGAAGCTTCATGAAGCCTTATCAGCAGAAGACCCAATGACCCAAGACTCAACAAAGTGTTCCTGGGAATTGCCTTCATCACGCCTGCACATGTTGTTCTACTATATTCATTCCTATTACCAGGAGGTTATACCAACAATGAGGCGTAGTTTTAGGCCCTCATTACTTCTCTCAAGTTGTCCCTCTAGATTTATGTTCTGCACTTACATGTGAAAGAGGACTCCAAAATTGTCATCAAACAGATCAACGGTGATTACGTCATCAGGAAGATAGAGCTCGTACCACTGTTTTAACATACCCACTAGTTAATGGCTCAGTTCCCATATCAGCTAGATGTTACTCATGTCCTTCATTCACAGAATGGTCGATATGATGTCTTGGAATTCTTGTCTACATCTCTTGTAGAACCTGACAATGATGATTTGATTATTCATGTGGAACGGTAGATATTCTTCTCTCTCATCACTCTAGATGATGATGAGATCCAACATGTAAGCCACCTTATCATTGGTTCCTCCACGTCAGGACCCCCAGGTCCCCACTACCATAGTGTTGTAGGTGAAACCAGACTTCATGACCTCCTTTATCAAGTGTGTCCATCAGAGAAATCATCCTGGTAGATCGAGCTAAGTTTGAGTGAATCTGACATCGCACATTGGAGACTACCCTCCAAAGTGGACCTAGTCTTGAGAAAATCCTCTAAAAACACAAACTTTATGGTGTCCTCCTATGTTGAAATGAAGGAGGTGATATTTATCAGGTCATGAAGGAGGTTCATGTTGATTTATGCAGAGTGCCCAAGATCGAGCCAAAACTATCTCACCACATCCGAAGATTGCGGTATTTTTGGCCCGCCACGATTCGTGACTATATCAAGTTTTCCAAGATGTGAAATATGTGGAAATTAATTCTATTTTTGTGCATCGGTTTCCAGATCAACACCACACTACCAATTAATCTTTGTACATTACAGTGTGCGGACTCAATGTCTTGGGCCCATATCAACTAGCGACAAATCGCCAATATAGGTTCATCCATGGTACTACGGATTTATTTTCCAAGTGGGTGGAGGAAGTTCATAAAAAGTATTTAAAGGCCCGTTATATCATTGAATTTTCTAGCTCTAATATCATCTACCAATTGAGATTACCTCACACCATATTTATAGATAACAACACCAACTTCCTGGAAGCTAAACAAAATAAGTTGTACGCCAAGTACAACATCTGTTCTAACAATACCTCCCAAATTCACACACAATATATTGGGCATATCAAGGTCATAAAAACCCTATATATGTTAATGAAAAAAATTATTGGTCAAAAGAAGAGGAGTTGGTCGAAGAAAATTCACAATCCCCTCTGGGATTATCCGATGATGACTTGCAATTCCACCCAGGTGACCCCATATTCGCTGTTGTATGGAAAAATGGTCGTCTAGCGCATCGAGATTCAGTTTCCATCATTACACCCAAATGTATAGAAGTAGAAAACACCAGATAAGGTAGATAAAATCCATCTAGCTAAACTTGAAGTGCTTGAAAAGAACAGGATTCAAGCCTTACATAATCTGAAGAGGCATCAAAATAAGATAGCCAGAACATTCAATAAAAAAGTTTGTCTCAGTTCGTTCTTAAAAGGTGAAATGGTGTTGGACCAAAGAATTCCAATGATACCTTGTCGAAAACCACCAAAATTAGATCCCAAATGGTAAGGACCTTACATCATTCAAAAGGTTTACAGCCAATGGCACATACTCTCTTGTTACCATGGATGGTGAGTGTATAACTGCTCCCACCAATGCCAGAATCCTCAAAAATTAATTTTCCTAAATGCATACCTCAGTCCTACAATACTGTAAACTATATTTTATTCACGACAATGTTAAAGCGTGTGATCCGTCCAAGGTGATGTACGTAAAACTACTCAACTCCTATCCTATTTTATGTTAATCTTTTAGCAGAAGATATACCACAATGGTCCATGTTTTATGTCTATAAACGAATATATATAATACCACTATATTTTATGGTCATAAAATACCATAAACTATTCCTTCTTCATTGCACGACATTAAAATGCACAATTCATCTGGTCCGATGGGCATAAAACTCATAATAACTAGTCTGGCATGACAATAAACTGCAAGAAGGTCAGAGATCTACAACCATAAACTATGATCTCCCACCATCCTCTTTTCATGAGGTTAATATACACAACCTACTAAGAACTACAAGTGGCATGATTCCCATACTCATGGGATATGAAGGAATACACATATATCTCATCTTAGAGTCCACCCCCAAAACACTTCTCTTTAATTTACCCTGGTAATAATTCTCTTAGAGGATCTCACACATTGTATGGTAGAATTTTTGGGCCCCACACTTATCAAGTTTACGATGATCTCACCATGTTACCCTCCTCTTTATTATGTCCTCCCATATACTCACCACATGATATTAAACTATATGGTACATTAAGAACTACGTGTGGCATGATTCACATCCTTATGGGATATGCAGCACTGCCCAGACATCTTGTCCATAGGCCCATACCCAAGAATCATGATATATCTTTAGGTTTGGTCCAGTGGCCCAGATTATTCTCAAAAACACATGTTGTGGTGTAGGATTTGTTTACCTCCATTTACATTGGGTTTACCTTCATTTACGTCGGGTTTACCACAACAACACTATATCCCCCCTCCTTGGAGAGATCAATCTCTTTTGGTTGTCCCACATGACATTAAACTGAATAGGAATACTCACGCTTTATGAATTCCATTATTTGTGTTTTGGCCATATTTTACATCTGGAATTGACCCTTGAATTTTATAGATGCTCGAACTTATGGATTGCCTACCGTTTCGGACCAACGTCATGTAGGATTTTAAATGCCACATAAATAAAAGTCCTTCATTTTGACTATGTTTAGCATTTGATTCTTATTTGTAGTTCCCATTTCCGGTCACACGATATGGATATTGTGTTTCCTAAACAATCAACATACATCCTCCATTACTATTTCCACCCCTATATGACCTAATTGTTCGGTACATTGATCCATTTTGTCCTGACATCCCTTCGAACATCATTCTTCCTTGAGTAAGGATGTTGTTCTGTGTGGGATCAACCCCACCCAATATATTTACTTTATTATCACTCCCATGTATAATAGCTAGAACTAGATCCCATTCTATGTTTCCCTCCCCGAGATTTTCTCATGTGGGATTAGGAGCTTTGGAAGGGCCATACTCACATAAAGGGTCACACAATTATGGTCAATGATCTATTAACATAATCTAATATCACCAATGTAATCATCACATGACGTTAAGATTCATAATTCACCCATCACTGAGGGATGTAAAAACACACAACACTCAACTTGATTGATGATAATTTTCAAAATTGTGGTGACCATCCACACATGGCCAATCCTCATGTCCCTCGACCTTTTCAGGCCCCTATCTCAGGTTATTCAATTAGAATCATGCGGTGTGGTGTGGACTCTATGTCCTCATTCACATTTGGCTATTTTTTCTAGGCCGCATACATCCCCTTGAGACACCCCAACATCTATCATCCTTGTCGCAAAACATTAAACTTCATAAGTCCAACCATTCTTTACAAGTTATATCATATGGTTTTCTATAATCTTTCACATCTAAAAGGACACCCAAATATCATGGATTCCAGGCCTCAGTGCTCTCCTACCATATCAGGACAAATTCCCTGAGGATTCTGTATGTCAATTTGATATGATTCATGCATTGAGAACATTGTCAGCAGTAGAAACTCATTGTTTTTTCCATTTTCATAAATGATACAAATATTGTGTTGTGAACATGGTAAGCATTTATCATCAATAATTGTTACTATTTTGTGGTCTCCAACATGGAAGGAACGATGATCCACCCTTTTCTCCCATATGTCCTAGGGAGATGACATTAAACTGGGAATCTATCATCCAAGTAGTATGGCCATAAACTATGATATCCCAAATCCTGGTCACACAATGTTAAACTATATAGAATATCCTAGAACTATGTTTTACTTGATTCCTACCCCCACATGATACATAAGAAAACCCAAATATTTTTTCTTCCGATCTATCCTAGGTTTATTTATTCCATCACTTGGCCTCTTGGCCTGAGTTCTATTTGAGAAGTATGAATAGTGGGATGTATGTGGGAATATGTCATGATTCATTTCGGGTTCTCATAATGAAACCCCTATCCAATCATCATCCTTTCCCCATGGCATTTAACTGCATGTGATCTTTCAGAACGACATGTGGCTTGATTCCAACCCCCGTAGGATATGTAGGATCTCTCTAACATTTCATCTTCAGTTCCATTCCTACATCATAGAAACCTCCTCAACTCATTGGACCATTGTCCTGAGTCCTATAAGAGGGTCTTATGTGGTTCAGTATAGACTTATGTCCTCATTCACATCGGGTTTGTAACATCCACGCCAAATAACTCTCCCTCATAAGATCTCTTCCTCCCCCTGTTCTCCACTAATATTTTCGAGTCAGCTTCTCTGAAATTAGGCCCCATCAAACCTCACTTTTAGATCATCAATGTGCCAATGATGGCTATGGTTTAGGACCTAGAGTATTGGATTCATCATAGACAAGTTATCTCCTATTTTCATGCTTCATGTTTCCCTTCATTTGGGATTTCATCATCTTTACCATTCAAAAGGACCCCCGAATGACATGGATGCTAGGCCACAGTCCACTCCTCCAATCTTAGGCCCACTTCCCCTAGAATTTTGAAAAAATTTGATAAAAATACTGACATTGCGAATTGGTTCAGTGGTCGATGCCCTTTTTTTGTTTCCATTTTAGGTGACATGATATAGATGTTGTGTTTCAAACACGATCAATAGTTATTCACTACTCTCATTCCATCCCCATTAAGCCTTAAATATTGGTCATGTGATCCACATACTTTTCCACTCCATATTATCTAAGTTGGATTTCTACACTATTGGTGTTATCCCTTAGTGTAGGTTTTCACGTTAATAGGATGAATCAGCGGTGTGGGGTCATTCGAGGCTCCCCACCATTTCCCATTTCTCTATATTCTGCATGTTGAAAAGATCTTATCCACCCTTAATCCTCACATCGTGTGTCGCTCATATGGTCTTAGGGATTTGTTCGTGGTTTATGCCCTCTTGGAAGATTGTTATTACTTTTGGCCCGAACTCCACGACTATAAACTAAGATCCTCCCTTGTCATTACTGCATGACGTTAAACTATAAGAATGTTTTCATATATATGTATGGATTTATTCCCATAATAATGGGATATATAGGAACACCAAGTAACATTTCCTCAGGCCCAAATCAACTTTTATTTTTGGCCGCTCATCCTAAAATCTCATTTAGGATCACATGGTTTGATACAAACTCTTAAGGTCCCCATTCACGGTGGGTTGTACAATAGTCGCACCATGTGTCTACCTTACTATATTTCATTACAGTAATAACTCTATTATCTTTAAACTAAGACCCAACCTTGTTCTCGACACATGAAAAAGATGGAGGTGCTACATTGAATATGTTTAGGATGCCCAATGATAATTATTGGATGCATCAGCTTCCTTGTCGAAGCAGATTTCCCACGCCAACATTTTCCTCTTGCCTCACTATGTTGAAGAACTATGTATTGATTGATTCCTTCCAATATAGGATATGTGTTGAAATCTAGTTTTATAAATCTAGACCCATCTACATGATTTTAATCCTTTTATACGGTCATCCTTGCCTCATCCCCTCATTAGGGACCGTTCATTACCTTTTTCCTCATCGTACAATGTTGAAAATGTGTCTCTCATATTCATTAGTATGTCATAAAACTACAAGTCATTATAGGTCCCCGACAAAGAGGTCCTGTCTAGAATTAGGTACGATTCGTAATCATACTAATGAGCTCACCTAATGTGTTACCACCACAGTGGTGTAATTTTACGAGTCCTAGACTCCATTCGAACAACCCATCACTCCACCCTCCACGATTTTCATGCCATTAATTTGGATCTGCATCCTCTTTCATGCCTGAAGGAACCCCCTAATAATATGGATGATCGGCCAATGGATCACCTACTCTACTGAGATAATGTTCTAAAAGAACAATGGATGGCATACTGAGACATGACCTATGTTTCAAACATGGTCAGCAGTCGTCCCCCATTTGTTATCCCCATTTCAAGATAACACAATAAGGATACTATTTTTTGATCTTGGTCAACACTTATCCTTCATTTTCACACCATCCCTTGTGTGTTCCAAATTTTTGGTATTGTAAATCACTCATTACAGCCCTCTCTATTCAGAATAAATCTATATCCTCTAATGTTATCCTACTCGTGCACTTGAGAACACTATGAAAACAAAAATTCAGCAATTTTGAGAACTTTATTCTCTAGTCAAGTGTCCCTTATTCTTCCATGATGCCTGGGTTTGTCATTTTTGCCCTGGATGCCCAAATTTTGGATGTCACTCACACATTAAAATGATGTGATGATGCAGCCAACCCATGTTTCTTGCCTCGGTCATGACCCACATGAGCTTAGAGATTGATCCCTTAATACTTCACATAAGTGATGAAAATTAAAAAATTAAAAAAGATAATATAGATCTTGGAGGAGATCAATGTTAATAATCAAATCTTGAACGTGTTTTTATGAGTTTACAAAATTACAATGCCCAGGGGTCGGCCCCTCCCATTGATGGGTTGACCTCATCAACGGAGCATTTCAACTCTACCACTCACTGGCTCGTGGTGTATATGATATATTGTCATCTACTATGTTTATGGTCCTTCTCGATGGAAAAGGGGTGTAGTACAATAGGCTTGATCTAGGACTGATCTTAATCATCCCAGATAAGGGCCATCTCTTTAGATGCTCACCACATCTGTTCTTCAGCCTCTCCCAATTGGTCCTTCAGGTGGGATATGAGCCATGATTGTGCATCCAGAAAAAGTGTACTACTCATTCAAACCACCCACAATATTAGTGATCCCATGATAATACTCCTTGAACTTTTTAATATTGATGACCTTTCTCCGCTACCAATAATAACTGAGACTATGTGCATCCTCCCACACCCTCTCGATAAGGTAGTTCCGAATAAGCGCGTGAGGGTGTTGTGAATTTACCCCTCCAATGTATAGCTCCTATAGCCGAGAATGATGCCTCCCCATATGATCTATACATTATACTTTTGGGGACTCTATGATTAAGCACCTGATCAGCTTCCATGATGAATGACAAATAGACATGATATCGTCTTCGTCGGAAGTAGTTACATTCCGATCATGTGGGTCGGAAGGTTCGTATTTGGGAAATGATCCAAGAGATCAGTAATAGGGTCTTTCTCAGGTTGGTATTTATCACTGGATTCCACTTCAAGGATGTACTCCAAGTTAATGTTAAACTTTGTTTCGGTGATAGTATTTCCCTCCACCACTGGAAACTCATTGGGAAATATGGCTCTTTCAGTTAGGGAACTTAACATGATAAAGAGTGAAAACTCTATTCGGAGTGGATCCTAGGGTACTCAATAAATTTGCATCATTAACACACTCCCCATCCAAGACAATGATTAGGTAGAGGTCGTGTTAGCCAGTTTGATCGATTAAAAAATGAGTATAGGTCACGAGTATGAGACTTTACCTAGGTCTACTGTTTGGGCTCACCTTGGGTCTAAAATTTATGGGATATCGGGGCATGGCCCTCCATATACGATTGTGGGATCTGAGGATTCTAAGACAGCCACCCCGCATTCCACAACATTGATGGACTATGTAACCATCATCTCTTTGGGTATTGGTCCTGGTGTTGGGTCCTCTACAACTGTCGTGCCTTCTTCCTCATCAGCTTGAGTGGCCAAATGAAGGTTCTCCAGTACATATAAGTGTTAGTCAAGAAATCAAGATAAGGTTGGGGTAAATTAGTGCATTGAAAGGGTGTAAATACTTACTACTAGAATATTAGAGAATTCTCCGAAGTAGATTCCCCCAAGGCTAGTATCTAGCCATATTCATTAGAGGGTCCCATGGAAGTACACTTTGTTTCTCAATAGTAATATCCCAAATTAACTATTTCCCTCACGATTCGTCGGTATGGCTGGTTAGTGGGAAATGATTCACCAGTTAAGCTATTGGCAGTTCATTAAGAGTAGTCATATTTAGCAGCACCCTTTCCCAATGCGACATCAGCCTAATGTCTCCAAGGTAATGTATTTCCTCTTCTAGATCAATTACAAACATTTATCCCTCAGTAGGGTTAGCATTGAATCCACCCCTCAGTATTCCATGATTTCCCCAGTGACATCCCATGCATATTAAAATTCATCTACAAGCTGTTAACATCAAGGTAGTGTTTTCCCTTTTTCCAATAGTTCCATGATTCTAGAAAGACATCATTAGAAGGGATTGATACCAGAAGCATCTGCTTACTCGGAGGTTGAGGTGAAATCCCAATGAATCCCGGTGATGATTCTCCTCCCTCTTGAGCACTCCAAAATGGAGCCACCGGGCCTAGAACTTCCCCCACTCTCTCTTCATTTCTAGCCAACAGTTTCCTGGGATTGGCCGATTCATGGCCTGCATCCCTAGCTATTACAACCTCCCTACCTGGGTGAGTTTTCTCAGCACCTTCTTGACATCGCCCCATCATCAATGTCTTACGTTGAGGTGTAGGAACCACCTTTCCTCCCTTGATGGTCCCTGGATTCATAATTTCTCCAGGGTAGGCAGCCTCCCAACTCTATACATACTCACGAACCAGTTCGAATACAAAATCATATGGGGGAAACTCATTCGAAATATTCAATTCCTCCATTTTAATTATTATCTAGAGTTTTCACATCACGCATGGGTGATTCACATGGTGCACATTCTTGTACACCCAAGAGTCATCCTCTGCATACAATGAAATTGCTGGGCTAGCTGGTGTAGGGTATATGGCTCACATATGGGATCAAAATATACTCATACCACCAACACACCACCATGGAAGGAAAATAGATACTATTATTTCTCTATTTTATCTGTGTTGTCATGATTATATGCGCTAGTTGGCAATGGAATGGGTAGAATAGGAATTTTTCCACCCTCCCCATATTTCGTAGCATGGTTATAGTATCCATATTCATATGGGGAGAACCCCTCAATGTTCAAAATTTTTGGTCAAGAATGTTTCCCTTGTGGAGGAATGGGGATATGATTTTCATAGCCTCCCATGTGCGCTGTGATTCTGCTGTACAAAAAGTAGAATGGCATGAACACTCGTAGCGACCTCTTCCCCTCACTCATGTGCTAAAGTAGATGGTATAACATTAACAGAACTGGTATAACTAGATTTATGTGATCCTCACCAGCTATTTGAGCCACCATGATGAATGTACTTAGTCGCACCCCCATGTGGGCATCTCTAACCCGTAAAACCCACCTGCAGATCAGCACTGAGATAAACCTAGAAAGCTTGACTATCAGCCATTGCTCAGTATTGATGATGTATAGCCAATGTTTCTGTGGTCTATCGTCCATGATCCACCAGTATGAACACTCATTACCTCACTGAAGTCTTTGGGAAAAAATACAGGGCCTTGCTGTTAGTGTTTCCCGTTCTGGGGGATGTTTTTGAAATAAACAAACCACTTTTTAATGTGGATGTATCGGTTATTCTATTTGTCTTTATATATTCCAAACACTATAATTAGAATGTCCATTTTAAATGGATTCATTTTTCTTTATCCCACCCTGAAATTCATTATGAGGATGAAATCATCATACATCCCTCTGAATATTGGGATGCCAGAAATTTGTTGGAGGTCCTAGTTGCAGATGCCAACCTCCCCGTGATGTTGGTTGAATGTATTGGAATTTGGTGACCACAGGCCTATAAAATCTAGTATTAATTCCTTTGGTAGGGAGACTCTGAATTGGGATCCATAGGATGATTCCTATAGGCCAACCCGCCTAATGGAATTCTCAAACTATTCACAAGATGCACATGCCCAATAGCCTGAGGCTCAGTCATCTGTGAAGTTTCTACCTTTGAGTAAGTCCCAACATGTGATCCACCTCTTGTCTAGATTCATGAGACTTTCCTTGATGATCGTCTTCTAAAGGGGTCATTATGTCTCCCACACCAATACCCTTCTATTGATAGTGCTGACATGGTTCTACATACAACGTGCATTGACCAGTGTATGATCTTTCTTTATGTGGCCATCTAAATCTATATTCCACTAGTATTGTTTGGGGGTACTCATGGACTAGTATGCTGGCTTATCCTTGCTGTCTTCAGGAATGAATACTTCATCTTGCAATCCAAAGCCATATGATGGAAGGCACATGCACAAAAGATAATCCCTTTTCACCTTTTTTATCCTATCTCTCAACGATTTGTGATCAGAAGATTGACGGATGTACCGACCTATTTTTAGGTAATTGGACATGGCCTCCCGGTGAGAAGCATCAACAAAAAACTGTTGCCCAACCTCCTGAGTGGTCAATGGTTCCATGAACTGGGATAAAATTGTGGTCAAGGAAGAAATGTTTAGAAAATAATCTTCCCACAATGACCCTTCACGAAGGCCTTTCATGAAGATAGTCACACAGTACCTCTATGACACAATGAAGCCTTGGTTCTGATCTACAACACAAAATAAGCAACAGATCACGATACTATGGTTTTATAAAATGAATTTTTTAGGAACCAGACCAAATTATATAATTCTGTAAACTTTTTACGGGGATGGTTAGTTTGCGAAGAGAGAGACCAAGAACTATCATTTTCAAAGATCCAGGTACGAACAAAACACTATAAGCCCCAGTTTATAGTCTACATAGGCATCCACATTGTAGTGAACGACCTAGGATCTTTGCAGAAAGCCCCAGGTTCTTTATAGCACCCTTCATCACATGGAACATGGCCTCTTTGTGATGAATCATTCCTAAAATGGGCAAGGTTCTGACCTCTACAAACCAGCTTCACACCTACCTCAACGATCCTCAATGAGTTCATTTATTTTGATATCTTTGCCGAATTTCCCTTAGAATATGACCCTATATTTCTATCGGCTCCAATTATGAGGGGGAGGGGGATTTTTGTCATTAAAAAATGCATCCTTATTAGTCTTCGAATTCAATGATGTGATAAAGAGAATCCCCCAATAGAAAGGTTCTACGTTTCTCCCCTCCATCCCAAAATTGCCCCTTCATAAGAAGATCGTCATAGCATACACGTTTCCACACGGAAGCCTCCATGAGAGGCTCTGTAGTGACCCTACCTAGCCCATGTATGACACTTTCTGAAGCCCCTCAATGAAGACCTCCCCCTCTAAAGCCCGCTCTACTGTGGTCGTGTCATCAGACCTATATATGGCATTAAGAACCCTCCACAAGGCCGATTCTTTCGACGGATGGGCTCCACTCTATGGTGTCACCCATCTCTATGGAGGGTTTGGCAACCTCTATGACCATGGTTTCTTATAAATAGAAGGTTCACTGCCTCTACCAAATCACTATGACTCTACCCTTTCAACTTCCAAGCTCTTATTTCACACATTCCATCGTGAGATCATCAAATGGATCATCAATAGTACATGGCCTCTACGAGTTTTACCCCTTTGAATTTTCCCCGCCTCTGCCTATGGTGGATATTCCCTTCATGAAGCAATATCCCATATTTAGAGGAAGGGTCCCCTCTTAGGGTGCTCGAGGTTTTTTGAAGCATAGAGCCTTCACGAAGACCACTACAAACAAAGAGGGATTCACTAAGGTGAAGTGCTGCTCCATCAAAGTTCCCTCCTCATGAAGCCTTTTTCCTTCTTAAAGACCCCCATATTCGCAAATCGGTTAATCTTCTAGAATCCCTTATTTGTGAATTCCTTTCCCTTTTCAAGGGCCATCCCCATTGTGATGAACTCATACTTTGTGAAACACATCCTCTTCGTGAATCACTTCTTACCAAGATCAAATGCTTTACACACACCTTTCCCATACCAACCTCTAGGCTCTTTCAATGTGATATTATAGTACTTTGGGTGGTGCTTTGTATTACATTGTTTAGCCTTATTCTTCATCCCATAGGCACGCTAAGGGATATTTATTCTTCTCCTAGCCATGCTCACATGAGCCCCTCAACAGAAAACTACACAACATAGCCACACCATGGAATTTTTGATGCTTCCCTTCCCCACAGGTTGGTGGGAATTAGTTATGTAAGTCCTAGGGGTGCGTAGTGACCCTGCCTAGTCTGAGATACCGGAGGTTAAACATCAAAAAATTATCATCCTCTTCACATGAAGTTAATCTGTAGCCTCAACCTATGGAATACACATAGGGTACCACACATCAGACATTATCAACACCCACTGGTCTCCACGAGAGTGAGATCTTCCTCACATGGAATGAGATCCTCTTTGATGATGTGGAATCTATCCAGGGATAAACCATCCTAGTATAAGCCCCTATCCTTTATTAAAAAAGGTATTAACCCTGCTCCTACACTCTTATTCGGTGCCCAATGGCCAGAGGATAGATGGGAATAGAGACCTTTGTTTCCCCATCCCTCTTACATTGGGATTTATCACCACTGAGCCTCTATCCTATAGTATTACCCAATATCCATCTACCTGGGCTGTTAACCTTCTGTAATCCCATATTTCCTCTTTGGGTCTCCAACCACACGTAATCCCCACTCCATTCATCACGTACACGCCTTTTTGAATATGATCGTCAGGTTTTTATTGCCTCTTGTTTGTCACACCGAGCATGAATCACTTGAGCTTTGAGTAAACATCGAGCATTAAATCCTCCCTGGGTTTCCTTAGTTTGTAAGCTTCAAGCCTCCTTCTGAACTTCATGGACTTTGCGCCTTTTCATTTCCAATCAAGGTACATAGGAATCTTCCCTGAGGTTCATGACCAAAACCTACTTGTCTTGACCCCTTTACGTATGTTAAATTTTGTCCGGCACAATGTTAAACTGTATCTTCCCTTCCGATAAATGTAGACATTGTTCCTTAACCTTTCCAAGAAATGTACATAAAACGCCTCCTTGAGTATTAAGACCATCACCTAATTTTCCCGACCACTCCATGTTGGTTCACCCACATCCTTCATGACGTTAAAATGCATTCCCCCTTTCCATCCATCATGACGTTAAACTGTATGCTTCAGAACTATGTTGGATTTCATCCTTTCCAATTTAGAAATGTATGTATAAATCAGCACTGTGGTTCAACATCAACTAGAAATAATCCTTTGTATTCCCCAAAAAACATTAATCTATTGTAGTACCCAACCAACAGAAATCCATTGAATTCCTCACACAGTGGGAAATTGTTGCCATCCCCTTTGTTGGGACCCACATATTTGGTCCACCCCAGTGGCATCAGGCCAATTTGTGACGCCATAAAAGTGTATTCCCCAACGTTATTTTGGGTCACTGTCCTCTAAGTAAACCCCAATTGCATGTCCCATCCTCGACTACGAGGATATTGATTCCCTACCACGATGATATGTAGGAAGGCTCACTGAGGCTTAGGAAAATCACCCATGTCACATCCTAATCTTTCCCTTGAGGCTCACTACTTCGGGAAGGTCATTGAAAAACACATAAGTTATACTTCTTTTGAGTCTCATCCATGTTTCCATTCTCACGTGCCTCTTCCTTAGGTGTCCCATCTACCTGCCGAACTACGTAGAAATTGATTCCCTACGACATGGATATGTATGAAACCTATATGTGTTTCATGCCCAATATTACAATCACATTCACAATGGTTCCATCTCATTCCCCCTCCACTAAACTCAACCCACAACTATCCATCCCAAATCATAACAGGGCCACCACATCCCAGTGGGATCATGCCATTCCCTTAGGATGCTAACAATGAATAATCCACACATAATCTCTAATAATTTAACCAAGAGTGTCCCTCTTCTAATGGCCATTATCCATGTGTAATCCCAAACATGGATTCATGAGGTTTCCTTTGTGTACACCCTGATTCATCACCCATTCTTACTATGTGGGTTTTGATCATTGTGGTATATACATGGAATTTAGGAAACCTCTATGGGGTTCAATCACATCCATTGGAAAATCATGAAGTGCCCTTTTTTGGGACCCATCTATCCTCAGATCTATATTTATTGGTTGTTTTGATCTTCACATCTAGTAGGACACTCAGGAGCTCCCTCCAGGGGCCCCGCTTATCTGATCCACTCCCATCTGTGTTCAGATTAGTCTGATCCATATTCTCTAGATGTTATACTCATAGCATACCCTATATTAAACATGGGAAGATAAGATAAACCTCAAAGACGTGACTCTAACGTAAAATTCTATACACATGATGTGGGATGCATCAGGCTTCTGCACTATCCAAAAGACCTATCATTAGGAGAAGAAATTCTAATGCATAAGTGTTTCAGAATCCATACATGCCCGCAATTTCCAACATGACTACACCCTTGATATAAGGTTGTTGTCCTGACTTGACCCATTGGAATGTCCTGATAGAAGAAACATAATTAATAGGTGTCCATTAATACATGGCACTATTAAGAGTCTCACGAACAACGACTTAATATTTAAGGGAGACCTGGACTAGGTAACGAGTTTTAAAGAGGAATCCACATAAGGGGGAGTGGACATCCCATCATCCAAATTCGATCAAGGAGAAAATGTCCCTAAATAATCAATGGATGTCGCCTGCCTTTGGAAAGGAAGAATGCGGGGAAACAATCAGTGTGTCCCCCAAAAATTAATGTGCATGCTGGTGAAATAATCGGAAATAATATTTAAATATTATCATGATAAGAAAACAACCATTATCCTCACACTTTAAAATCTTATGGGAAATGAATATATCACCCACGTGTATGTGTGGACCATCGTCTCGACATACATATGTGATTAATTTTACAACACAATCGTTAATGATGGGCTTTTATAATATAAGTGATTCTTATATATAATGTTTAGGATATAATTATAGTTCATTATTTATAAAATATTATTTAACTTTGTAAGAATTTTTTTATAAAATGAAAACTGCGTTAATGCATATGTACAAACTATCATCTTCAGAACAATGTAATTCATTTTTCTTTATCAACTATTCATGGTTTTATATAAATATGTTTATAATGAATGTATATGATATTATATTATTATTAAATTTATTTATATTAATTAACCATGTTCAATATACAAGGGCCAAATTCGACGAAGGGAAACAGTAATGAAAAATTAATCATGTATCACCTCAAAATTATGATTTCAATAAATAATTATTAATAAATGGGTTTTGAAATGTTATAAGTGAATAATATATGTTAATATATGTATTTATCTGATTTTAATAGAGAAATATAATATCTAAAAATTTGTCATACAATAGTTTAGAGTACATATGAATAATTTTGAACTTGAGGTATGGTTTTTATTTTATAATATCAAATTTCAATATTTTATATTCTTAAAATTTTATGATGAAATTATATAATATATTTCCAAAAAATAGAAAAAAATTACTATCAAAAGTTATTTATTTATATGGAACATTTTCAATTAATTTTACTTACCTTAGGTTCTTAATATAAATAATAAATGTATTTAAAAAAATGGATTTATTTCCCTATTTGGTAAAAAATATTTCTCTTCCACAAACATATATTCATTAAATTAGTTTAAAGAATGTTTTTACAATTACACAATGATTTATTAATTTCAATTTCAAAAATGTTTTAATTACTGTAAATATGTTTCAATGGAATATTCTTATCATTTTATGAGTGATGTAATTTTGACTTTTTACAAAAAATGTGAATGGAATATTTGTTTTATCATACTCAATTTGAGTAAAATTTCCCACTATATACATAGTGATAAGAAAATTAAATTAAATTTGTAAATATAATAATGAAAAAAATATTTTCATACTTATTTTTTAAATTATTATTTTTTAAATAAGTGATTGTAAATAAAAATGGGTTTATCCTCAATAAATAATCCAGGGATCATTTAGGTGCATTTCTCATCTATGATAACATTCCTCGATTTTACTCATTAGTTAATGTGGATATGATATAATGTAACCATATTATTATTTCTTTATATGGTGTAGGATTATGATTATGTGATGCTCATGAAAACCATTTATTTTATATCGGTAATGATATGATGATGTGGTGAATGTTTTATGATCTTGTGGTATGCATAAGAATTGATTTATGATTGGTAGGTTTGAACAAAATATTATATTACTCTAACTAATTGGGTAAATGTAGATGTTTTTTTAGCACAAAGGGTACACAAGATGGTATCCCAATCTTGAAGGAGGACACAGAAGAACCTATACCAGGTAATATAGGGGAACACATGCCCTATATTTGATACATGTGTGGTTATCCTATGCCTAAAAGTGGGTACATGGAAGGTTATCCAGAGACTAAACCATATAAACCTGAATTGTGTCAAAACATCATATGTGATGATTTTTTTGGTGGGTATCTGTAATATAATATTTCTATGATTATGATTATGTCACATTTTATGCAATGATCTTATGTAATTTTTTTTCTATAATTGATCATTTTCATTGATTTTTTCATGATTCACATGTTATAAAAATCCATTATTTATGTCTTGAATCATGTTTATAATCTATGAATTGCCCAGTATGGTTTTAAAATGTTATGCTCTGGTTCTCATACATTTATGCTCATGTTATAATTATAAGATATTTCATATCTCCATTTTTTATCCAAACTAGGCATCTATTATAAGATTTATTTATGTTTCCTTTTCCATTGGATATGAAGAAAGGATTGAATTATGATAGTCTAATAAGGGTGATTGTTTTTCAGAACATAATAGGGGATGATATAGATCAATTATGTAATATTTTTTATGTATACAATAATTTAATTACACTAAACCATTATGGTTTTAGAGGGAATCTTAATTTTATGTGAGAAATATTCATTTAATAAGATGTAATATTTATACAAAAAGTATGGGTCAATATAGTGGGTATCAGATTAAGGTTTAGTTTTTTTAGAAAATATGAAATGATAACATTTGTTAGAAAAATTATAATAAGAATAAGTATAGGATAATTCATTAAGTTATGGTAAAGATATTAGTGTTTATTTTGTAGATGCACAACCCTATATACATCGTAATGTGGATGTAGTTTTGACTCATATGCATCTATGGGTAACAACCTGAGAAATAGTTTGTTGATATTAACTCAACTATCATTTGGATGTATAGTAAATATTCCATTATTGTGCACCTAGTTAGACACTAATTGAGGATATGGTTAGTTTATTTTACATTAACCTTAATTTACATGGTGAAGGACCCGAATAGGTAATTACTATAAATGAACTTGGTAAAAAATATGGTTTAATATATTGAAAATAATTTTCATCATTTAGACATCCTATGAATTATTTCCCATGATTATATATTTTATAAATATGATTATTATTTCTAACACTATGTTTTTCATTATAGTAATTGAATAGAACTCAAAGGAACTATGTTGACACTAAATGTAATGAAAAATGTAATGATTGTCCTCTTAAAAAGAAAATTGTTATGGGATCATGGATAAAAAAACTTATCAATATGATTACAATGTATTTTCAATACATGGATCATGTTAATCATCAAAATGAGAAAAGTATTTTATAATGTCATGTTGAGTCATTCAAAAGAAGTTGTATTCCTTCTTTTAGTGTGTCAACAAATTCACTATTTATGGAGTGATGGACCAGTACAATTGAAAATAGGTTTTTTATTTTCCAGTGTTTGGATCATGGACAAGTGATTTTAATAGTTAATCATTTTAAGGTGAAGTAAATCAATAGTGGATTCTTATTGATAACATGAGGTAAAATTAAACAATTGACTCTGTGAAGTGGAATGTGTTTAGAATTTTATTTTGTAACCTGCACATTTGTATTTTTACTCATATTGAAATGAATAAATAATTTCTTATTCTAAAAAATAAGTATAATTAATCTGCTTGTACCTATGAAGAATACTTTACCAAACATGCAAAGTACACTTAAGGTATTATAGTTAAATGAAAAATTAATATTTATTGATTATTCAAAGGACAATAACCATGTATCATAAGGGTGTTATCTATAATAGACTATAGTAGCTATGAAGTAATAATTAAATTTTCTACTAAAGTTGAAACTGAAATTGTAGTTACCTATTAAAAAATTGGTTTCTTAATAAAATAAATGTGGAATTATATGGAAACTCTAAATATAAAAACCATGGAGAGAAAAATATGAGTCTTCTTTTATGAAGAAATGATGATGGAGATACAATGTAAATTATTTTAATGGAATGAGTAAATAAATTACGTGTGTAATGAAAGGTTATTTAGAAATTCAATACAAATGTGATTATGATAATATATAAAATGATGTTAATGGAGTAAAAACACCATCAAATTCAACACCCACACTAGAATTATTCAAATACAAGACATATAGAAATTTTAATAAGAAGTGTTGAATCTCATTGTCAATGATGGTTATCAATGTCATTAACCTATTAAGACGAAATTTAAATGTATATATCATGTGATCATTATTGTCGATGTGGGGTAAGATAATGATTTTGAGAAAGGTACACTTACTGTTCAATCTAGAATTGTTAATGTCTTATTTATTCTTGATCTATGCACTCTTTTATATCTATATAATTTTCTATAGGTATCAAAATACTAGCTCTATTATTAAATTTTGAATTATATGTGAAATATATTAACAGTATAATGATTTCATATGAATTCTATGACTCTTCTCTGATTGATGTTTTTGTGAATATGATTCATGTAATCATAATTATTCTCATTCTAGTTATATTTAATATTATTTTAGTAAAGGATTTTATTTCATTAAACAAAGATAATATCAATTTATAGGAAGGGATGTCACATTTTATTTTTCAATCCACATATGATCTTCAATCTATGAGAAGATAAAATTTTTCTCTGAATGGAAATGAAATCAATTTCAAGTGTCATTATTCATATTTAAAATGGTTATTTATCTTATATGATTTGGGAGAAACTTCATGTTGATGGTATTCTTACTGTATAAGTGTTTATTTATTTCTATCTATAATAGTTTCCTAGTACAACTCCATATAATGACGATGTGTTTTCAATAGAAATCATAAAAAGTGCAAGAAAATTTTAAAATACATCATATGTAATATCCTTAATTGAGTTGAATGAATTAAAGAAGAAATAGCGGCAGAATATGGATAAGGGATTTATTTAGAAAGTTTTATCACTATAGGGAGAACAAATTGTTTCTATTATGTAAAAATATAAGACAATGTGAATCATCATTGATTATTATAAATTGAACAAGATCACAATCTAGAATAAGTAACTTCTACCCCATATTTAATATTTTTTTCATCAGTTACATGGTGCTTCGAATTTTGTTAGGCATTAACCATAATTGGATAAAATCATTTGAGATTTAAAATTGAAAAAAATTCAAAAGATAGCCTTCCGTATGATTCATGAACAATATGATTTTTTAGTGATGACATTTTTTCTTACTAATATCCCTATTATCTTCTTGGATTTAATGAATTGAGTCTTTAGTGATTACATGAACATTCTGTGATAGTTTTTATAAATGATATGTCATGAACCATCCACCTGAGCCTGTGCTATGACCCCCCAAGCCCGCCTCCCGAAGAAAAAGGGTTTTCAACTAGCATTGATGGCTTCAACCTGCTAGTGGGATGAATTATCATGAGAAACTGTACACACACACACACACACAAATATGTCCCATGAAAACTGGAAAAGAGAAATTGCATGCTACTCAAAAAAATAATGATTATAAAGGTAGAACTGGAAGTAAATATGCTAGAATACAAACCCCACAAATGAAAACTACAACTAGAGTATCTACATGATTGATGGAAAGTCGTCCACTAAAAATAACACCGGATGGGTAAGTACAAAGTAGCCTAAAGAATCCATATAAGCATGTCATTCCTGCATGATCTCATTAGGAACCACATGGTCATGGGCCACCATGTCCTCCACCCATTCATCATCCATCTACACCAGAAACAACATGTGTGAGAGAATATGGTGTAGGGGTGAGTAATAATATACTCAGTAGGGACCTGCAACTAACAATGAAATACCACATAGAAAACCACAAAGCAAACCATGAAGCAAGGCAGCTCAAACCAGGTATAATCTAGTGTAAGAAAGTAAGACCATCAGTAGTATCATTGAACACCATGGGCAGTTGGGGTACTCCTTCCTGATGAGTACCATGGGTATGCTAGGTCACATAGATCCCCTCCCCACCTTGGGCCTGCTGGCTCACACAGAGATGCTTCCCAATAGCCTTGGACTATTGTTCCTGTCATCCCTAATGATTGTTGTGGGTATGATGGGTCACATAGAGCCACTCCCAATCGTGGACCTGGTTGGTCACACAGAGCCACATCCCACCATTTCCATCATAATGAGGTACTCATTCCTGATGAGTAAAATAGGTCTATTGGGTCACAAAATGATACTTTCCACTGTGGGAATGATAGATCACACAGAGATTCTTCCTACTTGGCCATCGAAGCTAATACACACAAGGTTGATTGTCAAAAGTATTCGGGTCTCAGACGGTCATAGGATTTCTACACATAGTGATCTTTATTCAATGAGAAAACCCTATGGAAACCATTTTTTTCATTTCAATTTCGAAAAATAAACATCTTTAGAGTATGCGAAAAGAACATCCTCATTACAAGGGATCGAACACTGTAAATGGATCATCCATTGGACGCCCGATCTGTATGTAGTTGTAATTTTAGTAAACAGGGGATGATTGTGTCCAGGCCTAGTATGACCTTGTTGGACCTTCCTAACCAATTCGGTTTGCCCCCCATTCCCCGACCTGGTTCCACCGATACGGACCAAAATAGTTCAGGTTCGGGCCGACTCAGTCCAGTTTGGACAGTAGGCCATGCTCATTGGGCATGGCTAAGGACAACCAAGTTCGGCCGAGGGTCCAGCCCACTCGGTCACTCGACGACCTGGTATTATCTAGCCTGGCCCACAATCGGAGGGATGACATGTTCCCCTCCTAATTCACCCAATAGCCTGTAATTATGTTGTCGGATAAGTTCACAATGGCGGGATGGATTAAACCAACCAGGGCTGCACCACGGCCTGGTTTTCGCACCCAGGTCTAGCCCACAAACCAAAAAGGTTTCATCTATCCAGTCGGTGAGTGCGGTCTAGTCCTCTTCCATTTGGATGTGTGGGTTTTTTAGATTTTAGCGCGTCATGGTCAGCTAATCCGATCATGGTTTGGGTCCCACACGCGATCACTGGACCACTTTCCAGTAATGGACCTCGACCAACAGGCATGGGCTGGGTGATATCGTTTTCCACCACCCACCGTCAGCAGTTGTCAGTGGCACCTGCTACCTCGCACCACCCCGAGCCGGCCGAGGTGCCACCTCCCAGTTTGACATTGGGGTGCTACCTCCCGGTGCACGGGGATTCTGTTGGGGTTTGTTGCTCTCTAATTTCATTCGCAGGGTGCACCTATGTCACTGGTGATTCACCAGTGTTTGTCATTTGCCATTGGAGAGGATTTTCACTGTGGTTTCATCAGATTAATTACACATTTGATTCCCTAATTTGTTATCTCATTAATAGATAATCGCATCCCAACATTTTTGTTTCACTGCATAGCCACTTCGTTACGTTGTTTCATTAATGAAATATTGTATCTGTTTAACTTCTGTTAAAGAGTCCCATTAAATGGGGAGTGTCTCAACCACATCACATTACCACAGTGCGGGCATTCCACTGCTCAATGGTGAGAAAAGGAAATAAAATATATTTTAATGTTATTTTATTTTTTTTCCAAAATATCAGAAAACTATATTTTCCATTTGACCCTCTTCGGTCGAAGTTATGTCATTTCTATGTGAATCTCAACATTCTAAGCTCAACAGTTCCCTTGTATTCCTGATCAATTAATTGGTATAAAATTTAGAAATAATGACCCACAAATGTTCTTAAAAAAATATAAAAGTTAAAAATTCTATTCTGGGCTCACCGGGGCTCAGGATTAGTGTCGTCAAAGCCTTTGTTCTCAAAATAATCTCAATAAATTTTAAAAAAATTACATATAATTTCAAAATATTTACATTATATTATTATATATTAAAAGGGTTAGGTAGGGCATAAAGATCACTTAAGAACTGTATTTAATATAATAATGACGATGGATATGAATGAAAAAATTACCGTGTGTGAATTTAGGGTTTATAATGTTTCATTTATTGCTTATATAAAGTACATATTGGGAATATCAATGGATCAATCAAAGATGAAGGTTATTTCATAATGGATCATACTATTGAGACCCATAATTTTAATGTGTCAAGATCAAATATTTATAGTTGAATACTAATTACATAACATAGTGACCCGCAACATAACCATATAGTTCCAATACCATTAGAAACATGGAAACATAAACAACTAGCTCAAAAGAGTCTCCCATCAAGTTTATTATGACTATCACCTTTATTATACATGTATTTTATAAAAACATTCTTCACAACCTATAGAAAAGAAACATAATAATGGGTTCGATCAGATGCTTAGTAATGATAAACTAGGTAGATATCAATGACCATATAAGCATTACATGAGTATAAAGGTACAAGAACATGATATTATCATTTTAAAACCATACCCTTTATAACAAAAATCATAATATTAAGTCATGTAATGAGGCTTGATAGTCTATAAGACATGAATAATAGGGGAATCAAATATAGAAGACAATAAGGACATAACATTAAAATAAGAAAAGAGTTTATAGAACATAAAATCTAATAATTTTCTGAACTACTATAAATAGAGATAGGATAACAAATTAATTTAAGGACATTATGTATGGACCTCACATAAACTTGTGTCCATGATACCAGAAACCTACATAATCTTATGGACATAAAATCTAGTTCAACACATGAACATATGAACATGTAATCTTTGAATATGCATGAAATTATGGTCATAAAAACTAGGTCATCTCTTAATATTACGGACATGAAAAAAAGTCCATGCTTAAAATTGTGATCATGAAATCAGGTTCACACATAACATATTTATCTCATGAGTTTTCCATTTTTACCCAATGCATTAGATGGGTATTTTGGTCACAACCATCACATAATTAAAATAAAAAATATTTTTTCATAATACCATTAATAAAATCATCAGATCATATCCCATGACATAAGAAATAGGTTTTATAATTATTTAATCATATTATAACCCATGTAAAAGAAATGGGGTCTGTGAGCTTCTATTAATCTTACACATAAACCATCTAGATAAAAAATAAGGATAGTATCCTTAGATAATATCCATAGTAATTTATAATTGATATCAACGGTTACTATATTTGAGGAATATAAATACAATGAAAAGACCATTAACAAATTCTTGAGAAAAATATTATTTCCATTTTGAATTGAATTATTCTAAAACTAAAAATTTTAAAAATATTATGTAAAATATATTCATTGAAAATAAACATGGAAATTTATAATGTAAGATTTAAATCATTGTGTGTTTATGACATCTGTAATTTTCAATCATGTTATATAAGGAAAAATCATTCCTTTCATACTTTTGAAAAAGTCAAAAATTACCCATTTAAAAAATGAAAATAAGATTCATTTTAAAATCATTTTTTAAAAATTAAATAATGGGTAAAATTTAATATTTATATTTATTGGATAAAATTTAAAATTCTTGTCATATATTATTTATGATACATGGATATAGAAGAAAAAGGGGTTTTCACAGATGAGAGAAAAAGTTTTATTTCCTTTAATATATATTTTCGATCTCTTCAGTACATAAAGAGAGGAAAATGATATGAAACCATATGTTTCCAAGAAAAATCAAAATAATAATAAAAAATTTGATTTTCTTGAGAGTTAGATCTTAATAAATTATTATAAAAAACAAAATAATAAAAAATACAAAGAAATAATGATATTAAAATAAAAAAATCTATCTTTTTTGGGGATGTTCTAACAATAAGAACCATCAAATATATAACCCTAGATGTATATATAAATAAAATAAATTTTTAATAATTATTATAAAATACATTCATGTTAAATATATAAAAAACATTAAAGAAACATGTCCTGAATATGACATGTGTCTCATAGAGAAAAAAATGGAATAAAAACCCCTTTCCAATTTTTTAGTATTTTGAATGTTATACCTCATTTAAGATTATAATAGAATAAACCATTAGATATAATAAAAATAATAATATTCATGATATGAAATGTGAAGGTTGAATAATATATTCCACAAAAAAGAAATAATTGGTGAATATTTCATGCGACTCGATGAAATAAGAGACTAGAAATCCCAAACCTTAGGTCTGACTTCCATCATACCCATTGGAACCTCCTAAATTATATATATATATATGTTAAAAGTAAATTAATAAACCATAATAATATATTTCATACCATATATGATATACTTATAACCATTTATCATCTATTTTAAAAAATCATTTATTAACAGAACTATTCTAAGTGATATCTTCTTCGTTTTTCATGCATAATTTGGTTCATTATTTTTAGTACTTTATCTTGGATTATGGTTGGATAATATACAAAATTCTATTCATCATATAAATATCATATATATTCATTATATACATGTTTACTAACATTTATAAATTATTGATATTGATAAATGAATTAGACCATCCATGGAGATGGTATGCTGTAAAATCATAGGAATGTTGTTTTTATTTTTCAACGGATTAAAGGAAACAAATAAAATTATTAAATAACATTTATAGAATAATTATTATGCCATATATATCATATGTTTCAATTTATTTCATCATTAGTTCCATCCATGTAAAACTAAAATAGAAAATGATTCACATCGCTTTGGGTAGGTGGTAGTCTATATGTACACAAGAATGACATACTTGTTTTCAAATTGTTAGGAAGGTAAGAATGTATATATGATAGTATCATTATAGAAATATATTTGGGTTAAGAGTTTCATATATAAACATTATACCAATCATAATATTAATCCATAAAAATAGTGTTGAAAAATGAATTGTATCTCTACATGAAGACAACAAGTCGTACATGCACCAAAGTAATACATTCACTTTTCATTTGACAAAAAGATGGTGAATAAAAGAGGTTTCAGAATAATAATAATAATAATTTATATTTTGAATACATAATGTAATATTTTATTAATATTATAACAAAATTAAAGGAGGTAAAATAAGAATAAAAAAGAAATTGATAGGTAATGGTGATTGCATATTCTTTTAAAATGACTAATCTAGATCTACTATTATGTGCTCTAGGTTTCGTATTTATGAAATAATATAACCCACAAAATGCATCTATGGATGTTTATAAGATAAATTTTTATAATTTTCGCAAGATATATGGCTCAATATGTTTTAAAACTAAGAATAGAGGGATTCCCTTTTATAACTAAGGTGAGTGTTACTTTTTGAATTTCCTAAAATATTAATTAATTTTAATTAAATTTTATCATAAAATGGATCTTTATTGATAGTATATTATAATAATATGATTAGGAGTCTAATTGATCTCATCTTATATAATTTGGACAATATTGTGTCTTATTTTTAAACTTATGGTTTTTTATTTTTACCATTTGTTCACTCTTTAGACAACTACTATGATATTAATGTTTTATGCATAGTAAGGGTTAAAAATAATAATATAAAATGAAAACAAAAAATTAAATGGATGTTTTTATGTTTAAAATATTATAAAATTCATTTTCCATAGTCTAGGAATTTTTATTAATTATATAACACTTAATAAAATAATATTTATTACAAAATATCATTAATATTATTTTTAACATTATTCAATTAATTTTAATGTAATTACATCAAGAAAAAGGTTGAATTAAAAAAATGATTTCAATCCTCAAAAATATTTTAATATTATATATAGAATTCTTGGTAAACATTAATCTAATAAAATTATAACAATTTTAATCTTTTCAAAATAATTTTTTTTATTTATTACATAGAAAAATATTGTATCGTTATTGTAATCATTTAAGTTCATAATTTTATTTATATATTTTATAAATATATTTTTATCATGAAACTAATTTCACTAATCTATATATATACACTTATATTCATTCATAATATTCTTCATTCCCTATGTGTATACATTAGAGATATTTAAAACTAAGTGAGTGACATTTTGTATCTTTCTTTGATTTAAATTTCATATAAGAACTTCTCATAGACATGTTTCCATTGAATACTTAAATTTAGAAATTATGGTTATATGGGTAAAATTAAATTCATCCAATATGAATTAAGATGAAACATTATGGCCTTATAACATAGTGTAAACCAAGAATATCCTGATTTACACTATACCGAGGTGACAAATTTAACCACACTTGTTATTCATATTGACCAATAATAAAATGGACCTATTTACGAAATCTAAACCTCCATATTCAAAATATGGAATCTATTTAATCAAATTCAATTCTTAAAAATGGGAAAACTAATTTTAAAATAATTGTGAAAAAAATGGAGTAAAATGATATATAAAATAAATAAATTTTTAATCATAAAACATGGTTTATTATTATCTCATTAATCAAAACATTTTAAATAAATATTATATTTTTTACTGAAAATATAACATAAAATTTTTATTAAAATAATTCAGAAATAATGATTTATTTAATTCATGAAGATATAAATTCATTGCACACATGATAACAGTTTTCAAGAAAAAATAATTATTTTTCATTGAAATGAATTTCATTTTAATTTATAATCAATTAATAACCAATGAATTAGTTTTATACATATGTTTCAATAAATTATTCACAATTTAGTTAATGATATTTATACCCTCCAACCGCATGGTTGTGTGATATTAAATAATAGTATATCATTATTTGATTAAACATAGTGTTGTGCGTAACACAATATATCACATAAAAAAATTTACTTGAAAACAATATGTCATAAAATCATAGGGTGTTACATTCTCCCCCTTTTATAAATTAAACCCCTTGAATTTCTCTCGATAATTAAGGGTTTAATATTATTAAAATATTTTTCAAAAACCCACATCATACAAAGGATTAATAAAGAATCCCTTAAAAGGGAAATGGAAAATCATAGGGATTTACTGAAATAACATCAAATCGGCTTCCCAAACAAGGAAACAAATAGTGGGATGTAAAAATATTAACTTATAAGGGAAAATTAACAACAAATGTATTATAAATAATGATATAGAACAATGTTAGCTTAAAGTTATCAACATTAAAATCATGAATCTGTGAGGGATTAAAAGGTAATCAATTCATTAGAATTAAAGCTTATAAGAATTTTTTTTCATAAGATCCTTTTCCTAGAGTTAAGGTATTAATTTACCATATTGAATAATAATTTAAGGAAATATGATAACTCAAAAATTAAAACCTCAGAATTTAATAAATTTAAAACACAACATTATCTCTTTTATTCAAATGATTAGTATTCATGGTGAATTTTATTTTCATTCATAAATCATTAAAATAAACTTTTAATGAATTTTAAGATCCATAAAATATTGATAAGTTGTTCCTTGTGTATTTATAGTTACCAAAACCAAAATTATTAATAATTGTTAAAAAATTCATTCTTTATTCCCTTATTTGAACAAAATCGATTCCATAAATAGTAAATGTTAAGAATTTTCCAAAATTATCCTAACCAACATGGAAACCTAAAAATGATATCATATCTTATCATTCCATGATCAACATAACATTAATTTTAATCCATCATAAACCCTCATAAAAAATGTATAAAACATGATCTTAAATCCCCAAATATATAATTATAATTTCCCAAATTAAATTAATATTAAAATCATATATACTTCTAAAAGATAATTCATCCCTCATTCAATAAATAAGAACACATATTAGAAAGATATATTTATATTTGAGGTTTTTCCTTGTAATGATATACAATCATATTTTGTTTCAAAATATCAAATATGATTTATTTAGTTCCAAAATATATATGGAATATATATTGGGGGAGATAATAAATTTTAATAATCTTATAAAATATTAATAAAGTATAATATTTTCATTATAATTATTCATGCAGAATCCAAATAGAATCTAGAATTCAAGAGTAAAGGACAATTTTTCACAAACTATCATCTTTCACTTCAACTATTCAAAGTGTATAATATTTCCCAAGTTCATTTAACTTCAATGATTTTTGTGACATAATATGTTTATTGTTCTATGGAGTATGAAATTTATTCTTATAATTCCAAAAAAATTTGTTTATAGAACTAAAGTATGAGTGTTGTATTAAATTGAGTGCTCTATCGATTAATTTAATTATATGTCCTCTTTACATCATGTCTGCATTCATTATCTTGATGTTTAGTCTTACCATACATGAATTATTTTCTTCTTTTTAGAAATTCATCTGAGTGATCTATCCTACATTTTTGTAATGCAGGAGGTCAAAATGGTGTCTTCCCCCCATATAACAACCCATTAGAGATTGCATGAAGTTGCATCTACCTTTTCTTATCACAAAAACATAGATGGATTATAGATTACATTTACATATTAATTTCATATATAATTATTTGGTCATTGAAAACAAATTACATTATGGATAACACATTTCTAAGAATTAGTTTTAAACTACTAAATAATTGATCAATTTTTCTTTTATTAGGGATTATTAAACCTGAAACATACCTTACATTTATTGTAATATTTTCATCATAGTTACAAATAGATTCATCATCCTTATACTTAAGAATAAGGAATTAATTCTCTATTTTGGTATATATTATTCAAGGGCAATACTTACTGAATAATATTTCCTTAAACATATCATATTCTATGATGTCAATTTCCTCCCCTTTACTCATGTTTGTAATAAGATTCCACTATTGGTTTGTTTCACCTTTAGAATGATAAATAACCAGGACAACCATTTCATAGTATGGCCAATGAAGAACAGAAAATATATTTTCTTATCAAATTGATCCATTGAACATTATATAGTAGATTAGATGACCCGTATAAGTATGGTGGATGTTTTCACATGTATTATTTTAAAAACATGTTACTCCCTCAGTGCATTCATATTTTCAAATTGATCCATGTTACCATTAATATATTTAGAGTGTATTGTGAGAATAGTCATAATATATTGCATCACAATGATTAAGACATTTGGTTTCTCATGAGGATAATTGTTACAATGGACATCAGAGTCACTTTTCAGATGATTCCTTCAATTTATTGACATTGACTAAAATATAAAAAATGTGAAAACCAATAATCATAATGGGGGATTATTTAATCAATAAATATAAATCATTGGATGTCTAAATGATAAAGCATTATTTTCCATCAATTACACCTTAGTGGTATCCTAGTACATCCATGATAATTACCAAAACATTATGATGTTGTCCTATACTGAGACTTATTCCCAGGGTCCTCACTGATGTTTTTTTGTTCTAGTTTGCAATGGTTATCTAAAAATTCCTCTAATAGCTACAATAGAAATGCATAGTTTTCATGCACAAATATCATATCATAATAAGAAAATATTCATTAAATAACACAATGTTCCTTACCATAATCATATTTTTTTGTGACTTCGGAAACCAAGACCCACCTATAACTGGTTCATAAGAGTCTACCATTTATTTATTCATAACTGTCACCCTTATTAGACATATCACTACTATAATCATTATTAATGACCTGGGGAATGGAAACATAATAATTTTTGATCTCAGATTCTTAGTATTGGTAAAAAAGAAGATACCAATGGTCATAAGAGAATAACATGAGAATAAGGGTATTATAATGTGACCACAACATTTGAAAATCGTACCCTACATATCAAAAATCATATTAATCACTCTTATAATAAATATTCATAGTTAATAAGATGAAAATCATTAATGAATAAAAGAACATCGTCCTTTATAACACAAAATTATCAAAATATATTATTTTGTAACATACATAATCTTATAACGTTGTCAACATGTATACATAAAAATAGGTTCACACGTTTAGTTATGGACATGAAATCAGGACCTCACAAAAATTTATGGTATGGATATTAGCTACATGGGTAATCTTATTAGAAATAATTTAGGTCCACGCATGAACTTATGGATGATAGGATTTGGTATACACATGGACTTATGGACATGAAAACAAGGACTTAACATTATTTATGGAAATGAAAATCAGGTTCATGTATAACATTGTGAACATGAAATCAAGTTCAATCAAAACATATCTTCCTATTGTGTTATCCTTATAGACCAATTCATTTGAGCGAGATATAGGTCCCACCTTCTACATAATTAAAACCATTCAAATATTTCTCATAAGATCATTAAACATTCATCATATCCTATCCCACGAAATGGGAAATGGGTTTTATAAATATTTCATCATATTATATCCCACGGAAAATAAAAGGGTTTTATAAAAACAGTATCATCATAAACCATAAACATATAGTAAAATCACAAGGGTTTTGTACTTAGACAATATCCCTATAAGTTATATCAAGGGTTTTTTTCTTTGATGAATATAAATACAATTAAAAATATAATTATAACATTATTGAGGAAAATAAAATTTTTATTTTGAAATATCTTAATTGAAATAAAAATGTTCAAAAATATTGTGGGATAATATTATTGTAATATAACCATGAATAATTATAATTTAAAAATTAAATAATTGAGAGGTGATAATAGTGGGAAACTATGTTCATGTCATATAGTTAAAAAATTTCTTTCATACTTTTGTAATAAGTCAATAAGTCCCTCCTTTGAAAAAAGAAAATAATATTACCTTTAAAACTAGTTTTTTAAATGTAAAAAGTGGTAAAAATTACTTTTAAAATCATAGTAAAATAATAGAAACAATTATTTAAAGTATTTTTAGAAAACATTGATTTTGATGAATAAATGTTTTGACTAAAGAAGAAAGAATATTGATTTTTTCTTAAAATATATATTATTTCCCATGACTAAAATGGTTCAGGAAAATGAAATTATAAAGGGTGTTTCCAAAAAATTACCATATAAGAATAAAATTATTGTTTTTCATGAGTGGTAGATCATAATATTTAATCATCATTAATTTAATCATAAGCAATCCCTATAATCAATGAGATTGTAATATAATAAACTTAATGCTTTGGTGGCTTTTGAATCATAATCTCCATTAATGAAAGAACCTAATATGGATATTTAAATACCATAAATTTCACAAGAAGCATCATAAAATATATTCATGTGAATAATATACACCATGGAAATAAAACAAGTGATGAATATAAAATGTTCCTCAAAGAGAAACAAATAAGTCAAAATTAAATTACCACTTTGGTAATATTTTAATTCATAAGGCCTATATAAATAAAATAAATTGGAAATTTATATATCTTTAAAATTATTATATTCATGAAATAAAATATTAAAGGTGAATTATGTAAAACACACAAATGAAATGAGTTGTGAATATGGCATATGTATTCATGAAATAAAAGAGAGATTAGAAATATAAAACCTATGGTTTAAATTCCTAAATATATTTAGGAGCCATAGATATTGTCAATATATATATAATACCATACATTATTTACTTATAACATTTTATAAACCATTTGATAAAAATTCATTATTAAAATCTCTCTTTCAGGTGATATGTACTTCATTTTAAAAATATGTTTTAGTGCGGTAGTTATTTTCCTTTTATTATTAAACAAGTCAAATCACCAATAAAATATTAATAATGATATGAATATAATATATATTCACTATTTTAATAATTATATCTTTTATAGAATAGATATATAGAAAAATGAAATAAATTGTTCATAGGTACGATATTCCATATGTATGCATGAATGTTGTGTTCATTTTTAGATGGTTGGAACGATTGAAAAGAAAATTATAAATCACTATTACAAAATAATTATTATATCATATATGTTATATATATTAATTAAATCCACATTTTTTTAAAAATACATGTTAAATATAAATAAATAAATGATTCCAACGATTAATGGAGGATGTTCTGCACACATCTTCATGAAAGACGTTATCATTTTCCAATAGATGGGAATGTAAAATGGTATATATGATATTACAAGGACATAAGTAAAATTATGTCATAATTATAATATATAAAAATAAAACACAGTATAACACCCATCCATAATATATAGAGATGAAAAAAATTCAAATCTCTCTGTGGAGATTGTAAGTTTTATGTATGCACGTGAAATACATTCACATTCTATTTGATGGAAATATGGTCAATACATATGATTTAACAATAAGAATAACATTTATTTATATTGGGGATACTAAAGTTAATATTTTATGAATAATATAATATAATTTTATTAGGAAAATGATTATTTCAAATTAATGTAATCATTTATGAAAATTACATCTTCTAGGAAATGAATCCATTAGACCTTCTAATAAGGCATCTAGGGAAGGTCATTTTGGAATAAAAGAACTTATATAATATGATTAGAAAATTTTATAAGAAAAATTGATATCAGTCGGTTGATATAAATGGTTTAATAAGGTTAAAATAAGTGAAATTATGGGTTCTCATTTATAATTTTGGGGAGTGGAACTTGTTGAATTTCTTGAAATATTTAATTAATATATATTAATTGTTTTTTAATGATCCAAATTCAAATGCTATTAATATAATATGAATATGAGTAAAAAATAATAACAAACTATTGAATTTTTATTAATTTATATCGCATTTTTTGCGTTATCGTTTTTTTGAACCCTTTATTATCCCCTCTAACAGTTACTATAATAAAAAAATATTCTACAGTTTAATGGTTAATAATTTTATAATAAAAATTCAAAAGATTCATAAATTGACCCGAGATGATTTTTAAACTATATCCTATTAATTAAAATTTATATATGTTTTTTATGAATTTGATATCATTTAATAAATATAATTTATTATAAAATTTAATTAATATTATTTTCAGTACTATTTCTTTATTTTGACTTTATGTACATCAATACAAAGAGAAAATTAAAATCAAAAAATTTATAACCTCTAAAATATGTTACATAGATCGATAAAATTTTTGGGACACATAAAACCATTCAAAATATATCATTTTTAATTATTTTAAAACTATATAATTTATTTATTTATTAATTAGATAAATATTGAATTAGCGATTCATATGAATTTAATGTCATTATATAAATGAAAAATATTAGAAATTAATTTATATTATGATATTAATTTCTTTAATCACAAAATAAACACTCTAATTAATCCATAAATTTATTTTTTCCATATTTAATCACCTAGAAGATATTTAAAACTAAGAGAGTAAATTTTTGTAACTTTCCATAATTTAAATATTATATAGGTAATGTTAATGGAAAAATAACAAAAAATAATTGATTTTATATAATAATACTATCATAGTTGATTTTCCATCATAAAATAAGATTTAGGGTGAATATTTATGGCCATATCACTCAGATTGAACATACATTAACCTGATTCACCCATTACTATGGTGATTAATTTTACCATAGTTACTATTAATATTAACCAAAATCAATGGGTCCTACTTAAAAAAATTAAACAACGTAATTAGTGATTTGAAATAAATTGTATCAAATTATTATTATAAATGTAAAACAAATATTTTAAAAAAAGAAGATAACACGTGAAGAAACTAATATTTTCTAAAAATTACATTTTAAGCATATTAAATTTTTTACTTTTTTCCCCAGCTTAGAAAATTTCAATATTTATATTAATATTTTATTGAATATAAAAATATATATTTAAATAAAAAATTTAATTAATAGTAATAAATTTAAAATTTTAAGATAACAATACATTACACACCTAAAACGGGGATTTAAAAAATGGTATTTTTTATTTAAATTATATTTATTTTTATTTATAATCAATTGATAACCAATGAAATAATGTTTTTCATATATAACCATAATATTTTCATAATTTATTTAGTCATACTCAAACCCATAAATCTAAATTATATGGGATATTAAATAATATGTTATCCTGATTAGTTTAAATATGGTGTTGCGTGTAACACAATGTATCGAAGAAATAAAATTTATTTAAAAAATAATATTTTATAGAATTACATGGTGTAAATCAGAATAATCATGGTGAACAAAATTGATGGGTTTTTTGGTTTGGATGGATAATATAATATATTTGTGAATCATTTATCACATATATTAAATCAACTCACAATATAGACTCTAAAGGGAGTAATGTTCCATTACATAAATAAATATGAATAAAAGTTCTTGGAAATGAAGAGCAGTTTGACCATTGCACTAGTGATCACAAAACCCTCTAGTAAAGAGGTGTTTTTTAATCTATATATAATCATAAATAATTTTTATGGGATTCATCCCCTTGCATAAGGATATGGTGATAGTTTATGTCTCATGAAAATTAAAACATCATGAGAAAAAATACCCTGATAATGGAATAGATTTATTAGTGGTAATCATTAAATTAAATATATGAAGGAATTATCTTTAGAGAGGGTGGTTTGACATATACAACAATAAAAAAATATTAAATTATATATTCACAATGAAGTAGTTGAATATTCACATGAGAATATGGTTGGATTTTATTGATGGTTATGATTCTCATTACATTAGCACACTGGGAATAAAACAAGGTTAATGATATATTGTGTTGAAATGATCAATCTCAATTATATGGTACAAGGATACAGAATATCCAATATTGAGGGATTTTTAATTGATAGACCTTGAAATCTAGAGGTATGGGTGGGAATATTATCTTTGTCAAATGAGTGTTTAAATAACTATCAATGTAATGATTAAATATGTATATAAGGAAGACATATAGCTGAAAAACAAGGTTAGAAATATTCATGAGTTACAACCAGATTATCACCGAAAAATAAGTTTCATCAAAAAATTATTTTTACCATAAATACCATATTTTAAAAAAAATCATTAGTTGAGGTTAATAGTTCATCATTCTCTTTTAATACCTAAAGAATAAATAGGAATAGATATACAAAAGGGTATTTATATAGGTACAACATGACATGAGATATTATAGAAAATTTTTATCTCAATGTTTACTGTATCAGAAATTTAGTTTTAAATGAAATTATTTGTTGCGATATAAAAACCATAACCCATAATATAAGGTAAATTGGAAAACATCACTCTGGATTTCATTTTTAGAATCCCCAAAACATCTAAAATATATAATGTTATTTGGGTTGTACATGATAACCTTATCAATTCATCACACTTTATAACTATTAGTGAAGATTTATCTCATGATCAACTTGCTAGGATATATATTAGGGAAGTATTATGACTATATTGTGTATAACATTCTAATATATATGGTCGAGATCCGATTTTTTTCTTCAACATTATTTGGATTTCTTTAGTAAAATCCGGATAAGTAGTTGTGTTCTAATACTACACATCATCCCCAAAAATATGATTAATATGAGAGGACCATTAAAATCCTATAGGATGTGTTGAGATCATGTCACATTGTTTTCAAATATGACTTTTATCAACACCGTCCCCTATTTGAGTCTTCTAACACTAATAACTTCCACGCAATCATTTAGTTGGCTCCAGATGATACTCTATATAAATAAGAGAACAACTCTAATATTATGTGATATAGTTAGAGAGAAAATCTATTGGGACCTATGAATGGTGAAAGATTGAATATAACTCCATATCCATTAAACAATATATCAAAAAATCTCAATGTCGATAAAAAACATATCCCCACAATCAATCTCATTATATGTTCAATGTATCAGTCCTTTGGAAGGACACACCTATCCTTTATGTGTAATGAATACAAAGGTTGTACAAATATATTATGATCATTATTATAAGGTAAAATTTTCAGAAATCTTGGAACATATAGATAATTTTCTTATGAAATTAGACTACTCGTCTGGTCATGGTTATCTTGAGGAATCAGAAATTCGATCAAACTTCATGGGAACCAAAGGATGTAATGAAATTTATATATAATCATTTTTTTATAACTGGGTAATGCAATTTTTGGAAAACATTAATTTTATGGTGGGTGGGTATATTATAGGATCATAATATATTATATGTATTTATTTGGAAAACGACATGAATTATTTGATAGCTTACTATAAAGACATCATCGAGACAAAATAAACCACAATTTTGTATACCTTTATTACCTAAACATTGAACTGGTGGGTTAGAATATGATTAAAAAATAATGAAAAATATTTATAAAGGTTTAATTTAAAAAAAATAATTTATTATTTTATAATAAATATATACTCAATTTTTGTAAAGTATTATTATGTTTCAAAAATATGTTTTCTTCAAAAAATTGGTTTTATTACATTTTGGGTATATATATTATTATTAATTTATTTCCAATTTAGAAATTCTATTTTATAATAATTAAGTAATTTTTTAAATAATCATATCATAAGTATCATCAGTAGAAAATTTAGATTTTTTTTTTCAGAAAATATTATTTTTTTGGTAAATAGTAAAAATACCGATTTTCAAGAAAAGCAACTTTTTCATTCAACTATTAATAAATTACCATTGTAATTTTAATTTATTTTAAAATATAATTATTTAATTATGATAAAAAATAATCAAATATATTTTATTATGAGGGAAATTATTCTTTGTTTTTGTATCAAAATTATTTTATACATTAAAATGAATTTTTCATGAAAACCGCATTTCGAAGTATTTTTCTAGTTTATTTTGATCGTAATTTCGGACACTCATAAAGAATGAATTTTTAATTTTTTTATTTATTTTGAATAATAATAATTAACATTAACTATAATTATTAACATAATTTTTTTCATTATGAATAAAGAACGAGGTAAAAATTCATTATAATAATTACGGTTAAAACGAGTTCACTAAGGAATTTAAATTGAGAGATAAAGATAATATTTATATTTAAAAATTTCTAAATCCTAATTTATTTATATATTTTTATCATATATCATATATTATTTTAATATTATTCATTATTATTCATTTTTCATGAGTATAATACAATTATATTTGCATCTTTTGAAAAATTTCAAATCACTCTTCTCCCTCCATTATAAAATGAAACCCCTCCACTCTCCTTTTTAAAACAATTTGTGCCACCATGATAGAAAAAATAATAAAAAAATTATTATAAAGATACATATATATTAATTAAATGATTTTTTATTATTAAAATTCCATTACAACGGTCTATAACAAGGGATCTAATGTAGGCCTACCTGTAAAGAGGATGTTGTCCTACCCAACAAATTTTAAATTTATTTTTTTAACTTCTATAAATCTTTGGTATTAATCATAAAATAATATATTATGTAATATAATTATAATTAAACCATATCATTGATTTGACACTAACATTATACACCCCTTTTTTCATCAAATGGTAAAAGAATGTGTTTCTGATGTGTATATGTTGACTACCGCCTCGACATAGCGATATAATTAATTTAACAACACCATCACTAATATTTTAATATAATGATATATTTAATTATTAAATATAATATTTTTGACATAATTATGGACATTTAATAATAAAATACTAATTCACTTTCTATCTTTTTATTTTTAGAAAATGAGAATAGTATTCAAGTGTTTATACAGATGAACATATCCACGAATAATGTAATTTTTGATTCATTACATACCATTTATAGAAGATTTTAAATAATTAGATAATGAATTAATAGGATTTAAATATCATTATTAACATTATTTAGTCGATGGATCCATGATAAAAGTATACATTCATGAAAATTCAAAATGAAACATTTAGGAAAAATGAAACAGGTAACCCCCAAAAGTGATGGTCTTAAAATGGAATTATTATTAAATATATGTTGAAATGTTATAATGTTATAATTTAGGCGGTTATAATTATGTTAATTATTATATTATATAATTATAATAAATTTATATTTATTTTACAAGAGTTTATAATAGAGAAAAATACCATCATACATGAGTTATATGTTTAATGTTTACTTCTAATTTTTACTCTGATTATTTTTTCCTAAATATATGATGATGAAATTATATAATATATCAC
This sequence comes from Viscum album, assembly GCA_963277665.1. Lineage (NCBI taxonomy): Eukaryota > Viridiplantae > Streptophyta > Magnoliopsida > Santalales > Viscaceae > Viscum > Viscum album. The sequence goes on from OY728162.1 coordinate 243,525,057, forward strand.
CCCAAAATATTATATATTTTATTCTCGTATAGTTATATTTTTTATTACATATTTTAATTTAAATTTTTTCCCTATATGTTCTGATGATATTAAATTAATATTTTTATGGAAAACTGACTTAATTTACATCATTGTTGGTGAATATTTTTCTTCCATGTCATCATTTTATTTTTAATGATTTCAATAATGTTTTTATATTATACTATGACTTATTAAATAAGTTTTTACTAAGATTTTACGTAATATATATATTTATCAATGGAATCATCTTTCCATTTTCCAAATGAGGCAATTTTTACTTTTTATAGAAAATGTGAATGGAATATTTATATTAATGTACATAGCAAGAACAAAATTTCATAACATTATGGCCACTCAGGTCATTGAAGATTCTTTTAAAATATTAAATTTCACTATTGAAAATAATTACCATATACTTTGAAAAAATTTCAATTTTAAATAATATATCTCAAAATTAATATCGTTTTTTTCATCAACAAATATTTCCTTCATATTATGCAGTCATTTTTTCTATGATAACAACATTTGAGGTTACTTATGATTTACTAGGTAAAATATCCAATGATACCATCATAACCCATTATTTGTATGGTCTATGATTATGATGATGAGATGTTTACAAAACCTAAATATTTTCAATGGGTTATGCTATAATGATATGGTGGACATTTTATGATATTTGGGAATATATATGAATGTATTTATGATAATTATATGTGAGATCCTTCAATTAGGATATGCCTTATCTCTTAATTTAATATCTTCCTCACCCTAATAGGCTCAATTACTTCATTTTCACTTTTACTTCTATGTAAATTAACCCCAACCCTCATGGGTCTCTATCTTTACTCATCATGAAATGTTTGTGTCCCACATTAATATAACATGTATCTATAGCACTAGAAGACTATGTTTTTTTTGGAAAATTTCATGTTTTTTTCTTCCATGATAATAGAATTATTATCCTTTTTTAATAAACTACAAAAAAACATTATCCTATTTATGGTATCAATTTCTATATGCTATGATAAATATTTTTTTCCCATAATACTTATCCCACATCATATTAATTCTGTAGAATTCATTGTCATATTCATTGTCTAAACTAAATTTATAATTCCTTACCGTTTCAGATATTATTTGATTACACCAATATGATATCTAAATTTCAATCACAATCAACATAAAAAAAGTATGATATCATAAAATATTTATAATTCATCCAAAAGAAACAATTTTTGTCTCTAAAAAATAATCCCTAAACATTAGTTAAAATTATTATTATCTATTATGAATTAATCAAATGAAATTAAATTTACATAACTATTTTTTTTAGTTTTTCTTATATTATATATTTGACATTGCTTTAGTGAAATTGTTATTTTTATTTATTTTAAAATCCTTGGAGTCACACTGATGAAATGATACTTCATTAAAATATTGAAATCAAATAATGTATCTTCTATTTACTACTTTGTGGTTATAGCATTATAAGGAAATTTATTCTTAATGTGGTATCTTATATTCATTTATTCTTCCAAATTTTATTTTAGATGTTAATTTTTGTTGCTTTAGTAAGACATGAGAAAATAGATTAATTACATAAAATAATATAGTATTCATGAGGCATTTAATATTAATTTTTTATAGTATATTGTTAGTCTAAAAATTTAAATTTTTTATATTTATAATGGAGAAATTTTTTTTCTTTTTTCATGAGAAGGGAGAAACTTTGTGTCCCAAGATTTATATTATAGCTTTAGTTTAATGAAATTTCATTTTTTATATGTCGGATTCAATTTCATTGTAATATAGTTTTAATTTTTATACACAAATAATAGAATTTTGTTTATATATGTATGATGAGCTTTTAGTGTATTGGGAAAAAAATTCTATTCACATGTAATAATCTATTAGATTAATTAATGCTTAGTTTTTTTAGTTTCATTTTAGTGAAAAATTAAATTTCTGTTAAAAATTTTATTTCCAGGATTACCAAATTGTTTTTGTTTCTTTATTATACTTTGATTCAATACACGTATAGTGAACATTATGTTTTTTAATGTTGTACATTCATATATTAATTTTTATTCATTTGTCTCTATCTTTATAGAAGGTATCTATTTATTTCTTATTACATATAATTTATTTCATATAATGTATATAGTTTTAATAAATATACAAGTCAATTTCAATTAAATGGACATTATGTTTTAATACATTTATAATGAACTTTTAGTTTAATGAACATTTTATATCGATAAATGTAATATCAAATGGTCACATCCACATTTTTTGATACCCAAAATGTATTCCATCTTTTAATTACTTATTATGATTTATTTTCAATACACAATAATTTATGATGTTTAATACTTTCCATCCACATATATTGTTATTCCAGTATTTTCATATTTCTAATATTTTTAAAATTATGAAAAAAAATACTCCTAAAAATTATAATTATAAAACATATTTCTAATATTTCATAAAACATAAAATGAATGACAGATAAAATATATATAATTAATATCATTATAGTATTATTAATAAATAATATCATTTTTTCATTAACATGACAATCAATATTATTATAGTAATATAATTAATACCAAATATGTTTCTAAATGGAATACACATAACTATAAAAATTATAATTTATTTTTTATAAACTATTGAATGCATTAGACAGGAATATTACAATGTTCTAAATATTAACCTTTTAATGGACTAAATAGGCTCACAATATAAAAAATTAAATCCTGTGACATTGTGTTTAATTTTATGCACTGAAAATGATTTTTATTTTCAATATGCATGAAATTTCATTTCGTTAATATACATGAAGTTTCTCAAAATGAATTAAATCTCATTTTCTTGCTAAACGTGTTTTTCCTTATTGAAATAATTCAATGAACTTTCCTACAAAACAGTTTAATTCAATATGAAGCATCATACACTAATTTATTTATACGATTATCTGTGAAAAGAATTTTAGTTTGAGGTATGTGAATTCCTAAAAACATTTCCATTCTTTGGGTCAAACATCAACTTCTTTGATAATTTATTTATAAGATTATGTGTGAAAAGATTTTTCTTATTTTCCTACGTTTTATTTCCAATTTTTATGTGTATTTATAATGAATATATGTAATCTATTATTTAGAGTCATTTTCACTTCAAAGATACAATCTTTGTAATGTAATTGTTTTCAAAATACTCTTTTAAAGCTTCTTTTTTCAAAAAGAATGTTTTTTTACGTATACAGCATAAACTGGATTTTCATATATAATATTTATTTAATATTTATTAGCTTATATTATATGTTATCATGTTTAATTTTAAATAAAATATTTTCTACTGTATGAAAGTTGTTTTCCAAAATGGTGATTTCAAATTGAAATGATCATTATCTACAAAGATTTTCTTAATGATGCAATATTTAATGATTCTTGTTTACATTATTGTTATTCGCAAGTGTTTATAATGGAGGGAGGTTATGAGATAAAAAATTATAGGAGGTTACATGAAAAATCTATGATGTTTGGTAATGTGATAAAGAAATCATGGGTGGTTTGGTGATAATACAAGGATCAATGGTTACGTGTTAAACTCCAATTAATTGGGTACTCTTGAGTTGGTGGATGGCCATATTGATTTATAAATTTGTAGGATTGATTTCTAATATTTTGTCCCATGTTACCTAGTTATATTTTATTTTAATCATACTTATTTTTTTTTATCAAATTTCATTTATTTTCAAAATGTAATATGTTGATCTTTATTAAAATATAATACAATTTTTTGAATAAATGTTTTTTTATGAAAATAATTTCATCGATTTTCACTATACTATTTGTTTTATTTACTTTCTATACCATAGTGAGCTATTTTTTTGTCCCATGTTTTAAAATTTTCTCATAATTTTTAAGGGATAACAGATAAAATTATGAAACAAGGGAATATTTTACCTTAAGAGAAAACATATTTTATTTTAAAGACATTTTTTTTGTAAAAAAATTGATATTGATTAGATTTTTATAATTTGTAATAATTTAGTAGTTATGTTTGATTTATGACCAAATAAACTAAAACTATAAACCTAAATGATCTTTTTGAATTAATTAAATAAAAATCTATTTTAAACATCAGTATAATATATGACGTTTATGGTCATGTCCTTACACTCTCAATCAATAGAATTTGTGGGTCATTTACACAATATTCCTTAGATTATATCTTCAATGGGTAAAAGAGGAGAAAATATTTGACAAAAGGTGGGGTATAATCTTTTAATTTCATATTATAATCTGAGAATGGGTTCAAACTAAGATATAAAGATTAAATTTACATTTTAAAAAACATAAATCATGTATTATAGACATATTTAGACCCAATATATCCTAAAATTCATATATAATTATATTAGAAGAATTTTTGAATGTATATGAAATTATTATATTTGAATCATTAAAAATATACCATTTTTTTTCTCTTCCTGCATTATAAATGTACACCATCCTCTATATTCTTCCAACAACTTAGAGAAACATAGATTGATCAATACCTACAAAATTATCTTATAAAAATCCATTTCTAGAAATTTTAGGTTTTTATTTTCATAGAATAGCATTTGACCATTCATTGAGATATGATCTTAATGATGTTTACAAAAGAAGAGGTAATCATCCAACATGATCACATTCAAATTTACTTCTTTTGGTAAATTCTATAAATATATGGTATTCATCATAAAATAATATCTTCATAATAATAAAAAAATTAATTTTTTTATGATAATTAAACAACCATTATCCTCCCCCATTTCAATATAATGGGAAAAGAAATTATCACTCATGTGTACGTCTAGACTACCGCTACGATATAGATATATGGTTATTTTTTCCACAACATTATTAATGGGTGGTTATTATAATTGAGATACTGTTTATATATAGTTTTTATGATATAATTATTGTTATTTATTTATAAAATATTATTTATATTTATATGTTATAATTCATTATAAAATTAAAACAATATTAAAGCATATGTACAAATTATCATCTTAATGAAAAGTATAACTCATTTTTATTTCTCTACCATTTATTGATGAATATAAATATATTTATAAAGACTACATAATATATTTATATTATAATTATAATTATTTACATTTGTGAACAATGATCAATTTACAAGGAACATATTTGATGAACTAAATCATTAATGAAGATTAAATCTAGTAACACCTAAAAATGATAATTTTAATAATTAATTATTAATAAATGGTTTCTTAAATGTTATAAGTGGATAATATATGATTTTATATGTATTTAAAATATGTTATCAGATAAATATATTTAATATAAATTTATCATACAATATTTTAGATTACATATAAAAAATTTTGAACATGAGGTAAGGGTTTTATGTTTTAATCTCATTTTTATCTAGATTTTTTATTCTTAAAATTTTTATGATGAAATTATATAATATACATAAAAAAAATTATGTAACATTTTTATATAATAGTTAGTTTTATATGTAACACATTTTCAATTAATTTTTCTCCCTTTATATTCTCAAGATACATAATATATATATTTATGGAAAATTGACTTTATTTCCCTATTTTGATGAGAATCATATTCTTCCACAAACATGTACTCTTCAAATTATTTTGATAAAAAATTTTATATTACCCTATGAATTATTAATTTTATTCAACAATTTCTTAGTTACTATATATCTGTTTCAACAGAATATTATCTCAATTTTTTGAATGATGTACTTTTGAATTTTTACAAAAAAATATGAAAGGAATCTTTGTTTTAGCATACTAGACTTGAATGAAATTTACCTCCATACACTTAGTTATTAGAATTTTAATTTACATATTTTAAATGTATTATTTTAAAAAAAATACTACTTATCTTTTAAATTATTAAATTTTAAATAATTGAATTTAAAATGAAAATGGGTTTTTCCTAAATAAATACATCAAGGATCTATTGGGTGAATTTTTCATCTATGATAAAATACTTTTATGTTATTTATTCATTAATGGGGATATAATAAAATTATACCATGTTATTATTTCTCTATATGGTTTATGATTATGATTATTCAGTGTTTATGAATCCCATTTAGTTTTTATGGGTAATTCTATGATGATATGGGGAATATTTTATGATCTTGTTGTATATATAAGAATAGATTTAAGATTGAAAGGTGTGAAATAATTATATATTCCACTAATTAATTCGTAAAATATTAATGTTTTTTTGGAACAAAGGGTACACAAGATTTATCCCAAGCCCAAAAGAGGACACACATGAGCATATCTGAGTACAAAAAAAGTGGCACACATGAGTTTATAATATTCCCATAATATTGTACATGTTTGGTTATCCTAAGACTAAATGATGGCACATGTAGGGTTATCCCAAGACCAAAGAATGTACACATACTGTTGGTCCAAATATGAAATGAGACAATTGCCTTGGTGGGTATCTATAAAATAATTTTTCAATGAGAATGATTTTTCTACACTTTACGACATGATATTATGTAATTTGTATCTCTAATTGATCACTTTCATTTATTCCATCACAATTCATGAGTTATAATATTCATTAATCTAGGTATTAAATCATGTTTATAATATTTTAATTACTCATTATGGTTGTAAAAAAAACCTCAGGTTCTCATACATTTATTTTCATGTTATGATTAAATGATATTTGATATCTCTATTTTTTACCCTTACTAGGAAGCTGAGATTAGATTTATTTATGTTTCCTTTTACCTAGGATACATAGAAATGTTTTAATTATTATAGTCAAATAGGGGTGATTATTTTGAATAACATAATATGGGATGATATAGATCAATATGTACTAGTTATTTTTGTATCCAATATTCTAAAGACACTAAATCATTATGATTATAGAATGTATCATAATGTTATGTTATGAATATTCATATAGTAACATGTGATTTTATATATGAAAATTATGGGTTACTATAGTTCGTATCAGAGTATGGTTTGGTTATTTTTTGAAACTATGAAATGAAAAAATTATTTAGAATATTAATTATTGGAATAAGTATATGAGATTATCTTCAGTTATGTTAAATAATAGAGTGTGTATTTCCTAGACACACATCCCTATGTGATTACTATAACTGAATATTATTTTTAATTAGATTCATATTAGTTTAATAACCCTATAAATATTTGGTTAATTTCACATCTACTAACTTTTCAAATTATAGTAAATATTCCATTATTGTGCACATGGGTTTGACAGTACTTGGGGATATGCCTTGATTAATTCACATTTAACATACCCACAGGAAATATGATTTGAATAGCTAATTACCATGTATGAACTTGGTAAAAATTAAGCTTTGATATATTGAAATATATTCTCCATATTTATCCATCCTATGAATTATTTTCTATAATTATATTTTTTCTCACTATAATTGTTATTTCTAACTTTGTGTTTTTTTTGTATTAGTCAAAGGCCGGAACACAAAGGAATTATATTGAAAATGATTGTGATGGAAAATTTAATGATATTTATCCTAAGGAACCAAATGTTATGGGATCTGGAATAAAAAATATCCTTGATTCTTACAAAATACTCCCAATCCATGAATCATGTTAATATTTAAAATGATAAAAGGATTTACTAATGTTATGTTGAGTCTTTCAAATGGTCATTCATGCCATTTTTATTGGGTCCACTAATTCAATAGTTGTGGAGTGATGGATCAGTACTATTGAAATGATATTTTTTATTTTTTACTATTTGGATTATTGAAAAGTAATTTTGATAGATTATCATATGTTAGTTGAAGTAGATAAATTGTGGATTCTTGTCATTAACATGGGGAAAAATGAAAAAAATTGAATATATGAAGTGGGATGAGTTTAAAACCTTTTATTCAACCAATAAATTTGTTTTTCTATTAATATTGAAATAAATATGGAATTAATTATGCTAACTCATAAGGATAATGAAACTGTTAGTGCCTATAATGAATATTTTACTAAATATGTAGGGCACACATTGGGTATTATAATTAAATGAAAAAGTAATGTTGATTGATTCTTAAAAGTATTAAAACCTTGTATCATAAAGGTGGAATACATAAGGTATTTTAGTAGATATGAAGTATTAATTCAATGTTATGATAACATAGAAACTGAAATTGTAGTTACCCTTTAATATCATGATTTTTATAAGAAAATAAATATGGAATTATATGGAAATTGTAAGAATAAAAACCATGGGGAGAAAAAGATGATTCTTCCAACATGAATGAAAACATGAAAGAGATACAAAGGAATTGTTTTTAATGTAATTATTCAATAAATTATATGTGTAATGAATGTTTATCTAAAAATCCAAAACTGAAGTGATGATGAGAATTTAGCAAATGATGAAAATGTAGAGGAAACACTAATGAATCCACCACAAACATCCCAATTATTAAAATAAAATGAGTATATGAATTTTACTAAATTGTTCTCAAATCTAATGGTTAATGATGATTATCACTTTAATTAACCTATTAAGACAAAAGTAAAATGTAAATATCATGTGATCACTATTTTCAATGTGGGGTATGATAATGATTTAGTGAAATGTACACTATCCATTCAATAAATAATTGTTAATAGCTTATTTGATTCTAGATCTATGAACTATTTTATATCTAAAGAATTTTAAATAGGTATCATAATACCAGCTTAATTAATTAATGTTGAATTAGCTGTGAAATATTAAAATGGTTTAATGATTTCATTTCAAGCATATGATTCCTCTCTAATTGATGTTTGTGGGAATATGCTTCTTATAATACTCATTATCATCATTTTAGTTAAATTTAATATTATTTTTGGAAGGATTATGTTTCATTAAACAATGATCATATAAATTTATAGGAAAGGATGTAACATTTAATATTTAAATCCAGAATATGATCCTCTATCAGTGAGAGGACAAATGTTTTTATCCTAATGGAATTTAAATCCATTTCATGGGTCATGATTCATATTTAAATGGGTTATCTATCTTATATTCTTGGGGGGGGGGAATTCATGTCGATGGTATTATTTCTGTATAAAAGATTCATTATTTCAATATAGAATTGTCATTTTGTATTCTACCAAATCATGAAGAACTGTTTTAAATAGAAATCATACAAATTGGAAGAAATTTTTCAAATAATAAATATGGAATATCCTTCATTGAGTTGCATGAATTGAATAAAAAACACCTGGATATTCGAGATAAGAGATTATTCAACTAGGTGCATCATTGTGGGAATAAAATATTATTCTCATTAAGAAAAAAGATGGATCAATTCCAATATAGATTCATTATTGGGAATTAATCAAGATCACAACCATGAATAAGTATCATCTAACACATATTTATTATTTTCTTGATAAACTACCTGCTGTTTAATATTTATTAATACCTTAACAATACCTTGATATTATCTATTGAGATTCGAGATTGAAAAAATCCACAAGATAGCCTTCTGTATGATGTATTAACACTATGATTTTATAGTTAGGGAATATTTTTCTACTAATCTCCTTACAATCTACATAGATTTAATGAACAGATTCCTTTGAGATTATATTGAATAGTTTATGGTAGTTTATTTAGATGATTATTCTAATATACTTAATTGTTAAGATAGGGCATGGAGATCACATGGGAAATGTATTTAATAGAACAAGGAAGATGAATATGTATTGAAAAATTACTATGTGTGAATTTTGGATTCATAATGATTCATTTTTTATATAAACTAAATTTTGGGAATATCAATGGATACATCAATGATGAATTTTATTGAATAATGGATTAAACAATGGAGCCCCACACTTTTCGTGCATCGATATGAAATTTGAATAGTTGAATATTAATTACAAAACATATCAATTAACAACATAATCATATAGGAATAATATTCTTATAAACTGGGAATATCAAACAACTGGTTCATAAGAGTCTACCATTATGTTCATTATAACTATCACCCTTATTATACATACCATTTTTATAACATCTCTTTATAACCTATGGAATGGAAACATAATAATGGGTGATCTTAGTTGCTCAGTAATTATAAACTAGGTAGATATTAATGATAATATAATCATTACATGAGCATAAGGGTATAAGAAGAAGATATTATCATTTTAAAACCATATAATACAAAACAAAAATAATAACCTCGAGTCATGGAATGACGCATGATAGTCCATAATACTTGAATCATATAGGAATCATAGAAATTATTACTTGAGGTGATAATAATAGAATAAGATATGAGTTTATAGAACATATAAGCTTAGATCTTTATAAATATGTATAAATAGAAACATGATCACTCGTTAAAATATAGACATGGTGCAAGGCCCCCTGATAAACTTGTGACCATGACACGATATACACATGTAATATTATTTAAATAAAATTTAGTTCCACACATGAACTTATGAACATGTAAACTAGGTACATTAATAAAATTATGGTCATAAAAACCAGCCCCTCTCATAGTATTATAGAAAATAAAAAAAATTTGTTGATAGAATTATTAGTATGAAATCAGGTTCACACATAACATATTTACCTCATGATTTATAACTTATTTCATAATGTATTAGAGGGAGATATTGGTAACACCCATCACATAATGAACATAAAACTTATTTTTTCCATAATATCCTTAAAAACCATCATTCTATAACGCTTTAAAAAGGAAATGTGTTTTATAAAGATTTCCTCATATTATTACCCATGGAAAAAATGGGGTTTAGGAAATTTTATTCCTCATAAACATAAACCATCTAAATCAAAAATATGTATGTTATCCTTATATCATATCTATAGTAATTTATAATTGATATCCATGGTTATTGTTTATGTTAAATAGAAATAAAATTACATGATCATTAAAATTTTTTTGAGGAAAATATACATTCAATTTTGAAATCAGTTCTTTTAAAACTATTTAAAAAATATATATTATATAAAACTTTTTCATTGTAAATAAAAATGGAAAATTATAATATAATATTCAATTTATGGTGCATTCATGAGAGTGTCAATTTTTGTTCATGTTATATTAGCTAAAAAAAAGTCCTTTCATACTTTTGAAAAAAAGGTAAAAAAGTACCTCTTTAAAAAATGAAAATTAGAATCATTTTAAAAAAATTTGAATGTCAATAATGGGTAAAAGCTTTTTTTTAAAATATTGTAGAATAGTTAAAACATTATTTAAATTACTTTTATTAAATATGGATATGGAGGAAATAAAATTCATCGAAGAGAGAAAAACATTTGATTTTCCTTAAAAACACATTTTTGATCTCTTCATTACATAACTAGAGGGAAATGATAGAAAAATGTGTATTTCTATGAAATAACTATATAATATGAAAATTAATTTTATTCTTGAGTGGTAGATAATAATATTTACTTATAAAATCATAATCACAAACAACCCAAATAAATAATGAGATTATAATAAAAACCTTTACTCTATTGGTAATTGTGAATCATAAGTACCATCAAAGATATAATACTAGATTTATATGTATATAAAATAATTTTTATAATAATAATTATAAAATACCTTCATTGTAATTATATACATCATATAAAAGAATCATGTTGTGAATATGACATCTGTCTCAAAGAGATAAAATGGAGATAAGAGTCCCTTTCAACTTTCATAATAGTTTGAATTGTATACCTTATTTAAGAATAAAATCAAATGAAAAATTATATATCCTAAAAAAATAATATTAATTAAATGAAATGTAATGGTTGAAAAAAATAGTCCACAAAAATTTAGTCGTGAATATAGAATGAAACTCCATGAAAAAAAGAGCGACTATAAATCCCTTATCATAGGCCCGACATCCATCATACCGATTGGAACCTATTATATAATATATATAGATTCATTAAAATAAATTATATAACCATATTAATATATATCATTCCATATATTATTTAATTATAACGTTTTATCATATGTTTTTAACAATTCATTATTAAAATCTATGTTCTATGTGATATTTCATTCATATTTCATGTATTTTTTGGGTTGGTTGTTTTATTCCTTATGTTTTGATTATGTTTAAATATTATGAAAAATTTTAATCATTACATAAATATCATATATATACATTATATACATTTATTTATTTATTTATAAATCATATATATATATATATATATAAATGTATTAGACCATCCATGGATATAGTATGCCATCAAACACAAGAACATTGTTTTCATTTTTGGACAGATTAAATAAAATAAATATAATTATTAAATCACCTATAGAGAATAATTCAAATCTCATAGATATCATATATTTTAGTTAATTTCATCTTTATTACCGTCCCAGTAAATCTAAAAACAAAAATGATTCACATCGCTTTGTGGAAGTGGTAGTTCACACATATGCACACACGGCGTTATCGTTTTCCAATTGTTATGAAGGTAAGAAGGTATATATGATAGTATAATTATAGAAGTATATTTGTGTTGAAATTACCATATATAAACATTATAACAATAATAATACTCATCCATAAAAAAAGTGATGAAAAATTAATTTTATCACTACGCGGAGATGACAAGTCATATATCAGCCCAATCGATTCATTAACTTTTAAGTTTAGATAAAGAGTGTAAGTAAAGGTTTATTCATAATATTAATAATAATTAAATATTTATATAATACATAATTTATTATTTTATGCATATTATAATAAATTTAATTGAGATAAAAAAATTAATTAAAAAGAATGTGATCAGCAATAGCGATTACATCTTCTTTTGAAATGAATCCTTTATATCCTCTATTAAGTGCTCTAGGGTTGGTATTTTTGAAATAATAGAAACCATATATTGTTTATATTTGTGTTTATAATATAAATATTTATATTTTTTTCAAGATATATGAAAAAAATGGTTTAAATAAATAATGGAGGGTTCCTTTTATACCTGAGGTGATGGTCACTCGTAGAATTTGTAAAATATTAAATAATTTAAATTAATTTAGAAGTTAAACTGAATCAAAATTAATAATATTAGATGAAAATATTATTATTATTTTAATTTATCTCATCCTATATAATTTATACAGTATTGGGTCACATATTTACACTTATTGTTTTTATTTGGACCAATCGTTAACTCTTCAGACAACTACCTAACTATTAATGTTTTACACAAATTAATGGTTAATAATATTACTATAAAATGTAAGAAAATAAAAAAGGGACTATCTTTTCTTTAAAAAAATATAAATTTCATGTTCCAGGGTCTAATATTTTTTTTAAATTTATATCATTTAATAAATATATATTTATTATAAAATAACATTAATATTGTTTTTATTATTATTTATTTAATTTGAATATAATTACATCAGAGAAAATGTTTAAATAAAAAAATATTTCAATCCACACAAGTATTTCAAAATGATCAATAAAATTCATGGAAATCATGAATCCAATCAAATTATATATTATAATATTTTCAAAAAAAATTATTTCATTTATTGTTTTATTGAAAAATATTGCTTTAGTTTTGTAAATAGTTAATGTCATAATTTTATTTTTATGTATTTTAAATAAGTATTAATAATGAAACAAATTTCATTAAAATAAAATTATACACTTATATTCATTATTAATATTATGTTTACCTATGTGTACACATAATAGATATTTAAAACTAAGAGAGTGGAATTTTTTAACTTTCTTTAATTTAAATATTATATAGGTAATATTTTAAGACAAGTGCCAATTAAATACTTATATTTTGATATTATGGTTATATTTTTGGAATTACATTTATCCAATAGGAATTTAGATTAAACATTATGGCCTTATCCCTTAGTTCTAACCAAGATTAACCAGATTTACCCTTTAACGAGGTGATAAATTTTACCACACATAATAACCATATTTACTATTTAAAAAGTGGTCCTATTTAACAAATATAAACCTATATACTCAAAATATGGAATATATTTTATCAAATTAAATTTCTAAAAGTGGAAAAACAAATTTTAAAATAATTGTGATACACGTGAAGAAAACAGTTTATTAAAACAATTAAATGTTTAATCCTAGAAAGTGGATTAATATTATGCCCCTCGTAGAAAAATTTTAAAAGAAATTTACAAATTTTTTTGAAAATATAATCTAAATTTTTTATTAATATCATTCAACAATAAGACTTTATATATTTCATGATGATAAAAATTCATTGTGTACATAATAACTATTTTATAGATGAATATTTATCATTCTTTCAAATGGTTTTTCTTTTCATTTATAATCAATTAATAACCAATGAATTATTTTTATAAATATGTTTCCATAAAATATTCATAATTTAGTCAGTCCTATTTATACCCACAAAACCAATGGATATGTAATATTAAATAATAGTAAATCATTATTTGTTCAAATGTGGTGTTGTGTGTAACGCAAGATATCAAATAGAATAAATTTATTTGAAAAAACTATGTCATAAAATAAAAGTGTGGTACATTCTCCCCCTTAAATAAATTTCTCTCTAAATTTCTCTATATCATTAATGGTTTAATATTTATAATTAATTTTTCAAAATCAACATAATATATTGTAATAATACATAATCCCTTAAAAGGGAAAGGGTAAATCATCAGGGATAACATAAATAACATAAAATAGGGTTTCCAAATAAGGAAAATAGTGGTAGGAAGTTTAAATAAGGAAATATAAGGGAAAATTAACATCTATGGTCCAATAGAAAATTATAGAGAAAATGGTTTGTTAAATTTTTTAAAAATAAAAACTATGAATCTATGATGAGTTTAAAGACCATCAACATTGGAATTGAAGGCAATAATACAACATTTTTTTTAAAAGATCATTTACCTAGAGTATAGAGATTACTTTACCATCAAGAATAATAAAATAATGAAAATTGATTTCTTCATAATTATTATTTAAGAAATTATTAAATTTCCATCAAAATATAATCTTCTTATCCAAAAAATTAGTATTCGACATGTAGCTTATTCATGAATAATGCATTAAAAGGCTTTTTTAAAGGATCACAATATCTAAAAAAATTTATAATTCATTAATTTTTTATTTATAGTTACCAAACCCATAATTATTAATAATTTTTATGAAAATTTATACTTTAATCCCAAATTTAAAAATAACCCAATTCATAAATAGGTAATCATAAGAGTTTTCAAATATGATATCATATATTTCCATGATCCACAAAACAATAGTTTTAATCAATCCTAAAATCTCATAAGAAAAATATATAAACCATAATCATATATCTTAAAATATCTACTAATAATTTCACAATATATATTCATAATAAAATTATACATTCTTTTAAAAGATAATTCAAAACTATTTACATAAATAAGAACTTATTTATGACAAAAATATTTTTATTTGAGGTTTGGCCTTATACTGATGAACAATCATATATTGTTATAAATTATAAAATATGATTTCATTTGTCCAAAAATATATTTAAAATATATATCATTAGAGCTAATAAATTCTTAAAACTTCATAAAATTTCACTAAAGGATATTATTTTCATCATGCTTATTTATACAAAAATCTAATTGTAATTTTTAATTCCATAGTAGAAGATAAGTTATCTCTAAAAAACATATTTTACATAAACTATTCTAAGTGTATTTTATTTCCCTATTTTCATTACCTTCAGAGTTTTTTGTGCCTTATTATCATTATTATCACATGTATTGGTTAATTTATTTCGATAATTATAAAAATATTATCACTTATATAACTGATGTGTGGGTGGTGTATTCAATTGAGTTCTCTCTCTGATCATTTAATTATGTTTTCTCTCTACATCATTTCTATATTATTTTTCTTGATGGTCAATACTCCTATACATGAATAATTTAATTATTTAAGAATTTATTTGAGTGCGCTTTCCCACATTTTTGTAAAGTTGGAGGTCAAAACATTACCTTCTGTCAATATAAAACCCATTAGAGATTCCATGAAGCTCTATATTTATTTTCATATCACAAAAACATTGAGGGTTTAGATTATTCATTTACACTTTCATTTAATATATAATTATTTCCACATAGAATCCAAATTCCTTTATGGATAATTCATTTTGAACAATTAGTTTTATACTAATAATGAATCGATTAGTTTTTCTATCATCGGTGATGATTAAACCTGAAGCTTACCAAATATTTCATGTAAAATTTTCCATATTATTACCAATGGATTAATCATCCTTCTATTTTATCTCAAGGAAATAATTCTCTATTTTCATGTATAGAATATAATGAAATTAATTAATTAACAGTATTCTAATAAACATATCCCATTTTATGACGTTAATTTCCTCACCTTTCCTTCTGTTCGTAACAAGATACCAACATCGGTCTGATTCACATCCAAAATGATAAACAACTAGGAAAAACATTTCATGGTTTAAACAATGAATAACATAAATTATTTTTTCTATTAAACTAATCCATTGATCATAAACTAGTATAATAGATTCTCTATTGAAGTATATTGAATAATTTCACATATACTATTTAAAAACATGTTTCTCCCATGGTGAATTCGGAAGTTCAACATGATCCATTTTACCACAAATAGATTGAGAGAGTTGAGTGAGAATAGTAACAATATATGGAATCATATTTTTTAATACATTTGGGTTCTCATGAGGACATTCATTACATTGTACACCACATTAACTATTCAGATGATTCCTTAGGGTTCTACACATTGACTAAAAAATCATGAGAAATAATAATCATAGGGAAAACTATTTCATCATAAAAGATAACTCCTTGGATATATAAATAAAGAAGCATTATTTTCAATAAATTAAACCTTAAGATTATCACTGGACATCCATGATCATTACCAAAACATTGCGATGTTTTCATATACTTAGATTTATCCCTAGGGTTCTCATTGATGTTTCTTGTCCTAGTTTCCAATGGTTATCTAAAACATTCTAGGATACTATCTATTGAATTAACTTGTTTTCATAAAAAATATCATATCTTAATAGATGAATATTCCTTACTAAACATATTTTCTATGAGATAATCATAATGGTCAAGTGTCTTTGGAATTTTGGACTCACAAAAAATAGGTTCATTAGAGTCTCTTATTTAGTACTTCATAACAGGAACACTTATTAGACATATCATTCCTACAACCATTCATCATGACCTGGGGAAAGGAAATGTAATAATGCTAGAGCACATATGCTTAGTATCTGTCAAATAGGGAGGAACCTATATTAATTTAACTATAACATTAGAATAAGGGTATAATAATGTGAGCTTGACATTTCAAAACCATGACTTGCATATCAGAAATCATATTAATGACAGTTAGAATAAAGATTTACAGTTCACAAGATATGAATCACAGAAGAATAAAATAACATGATCAATTATAACATAACATTATCTTACAATATCTTTTTATTATATATAAGATTTTAACTTTATAAACATGTATAAATAAATATAAGTTTATACATTTAGTTAAGGTCATGAAATCAAGACCTCGCATAAATTTATAGTCATGATACAAGGTTCATAGATAATAATTTGCAAATGAAATCTAGTTACAAACATGAACTTATGGATGATAAAATTATGCCCTTGTATGATGTTATGGACATAAAAACTCGGATCTCATTTAATCTTATGGACATAAAAATCGGGTTCATGCATAACATTGTGAACAAGAAATCGGGTTCACATATAATTCATTTTACCCATGTGTTATCCCTATTTATAAAATTCATTTGAGGGAGATATAGATCCCACCCTTCCAAAAATTAAAATCATTCATATATTTGTCTTCAGATCATTAAACATTCATCATATCTTATCCCATTAAAATGGAAATGTGTTTTATAAGTATTTCATTATATTATAACCCATGGATAAGAAATGGGTTTTATAAAAATCATATCATCCTAAACATAAACTATCTAGAGAGATCATAAGGTATTTATCCTAGGATTTTATCTCTATAAGTGGTATAAATGGTTTTTCCATTGATAAATATGATTACCATAAAAATATAATTATTACAATATGGAGGATAATATCATTTTCAATTTGAAATATCATCTCTAAAATGAAATAGTTCATAAGTTTTTTGGAAAAAGTTATATTTTAAAATAACAAAAGATAAATATAATGTAAACATTAATGTTTTGAGAGGTGATATTGGTAGGAAATTATGTTCGTTATATGTAAGTTTAAGAAATTACTTTCATACCTTTGTAAAATTTTATAATGTACCTCATTTAAAAAATGAGAAGAATATTCATTTTAAAATCATTTTTTAAAAAGTAAAAAAAATAAAAAATAAATTTAAAATATTTAGATAGAATAATATTTATCAATATTTAAAATATTTTTAGAATACAAGGATATCGAAAAAAAATATTTTTTTTAATAAAGAGGAAAGAATTTTAATTTTTCATTAAATATATTTTATTTCCCTTGAGTATATAAGGTGAGGGAAATGAGTGTAAAAATGTATTTCCTATTAATAGCTATATAAAAATAAAATTAATGAGTTTCATTATTTATTGATCATAATATTTCATCATAATTAATTTAAACAAAAACAATCCTGATTAGTAATGAGATTGTAACATAATACCATTAACGCTTTGGTGGATTTTGAGTCAGACTCCCCATGAGGGAAAAAACTAATATGGATATTTAAATCCCATAATTTTCAACTGATTCATAATAAAATATATTCATGGGAATTATATACACTATAATAATGAAACAAAAGTTGAATATAGAATGTGTCTCAAAGAGATAAAAATAAGTCGAAATTCCATTACCAATTTGGTAATATTTTGAATCGTAAGGCCCATTTAAAATAAAATTAATTTAATAATATAATATCATGAAGATAAGTATATTTTTCAAAAAAAAATTTGAAGGGGATGTATGTAAAAAACAGAAAAGAAACTAGTGGTTAATTTTCCATACATCTTAGATAAAAAATGAGATTATAAATATAAAACTTTTTGTCCTAGTTATTTCATATATGTCGAATCCTTCTATATTATAAATATATATTAATTATATATCTATTATTAAACTATAAAAATATATATAATACTATATATTATTTACTTATAATATTTTATCAACTATTTGATAAAAAATCATTATTAAAATCAATATTGAGGGTGATATTTACTTCACTATTCCAATATGTTTTATTTCGGTTATTTTGGTCGTTATATATTAATCAATGAAAAATATACAAGAAAATATTTATAATGATATAAATATCATATATACTCATTATATAAATTTTGATAGACTTTCATAAAAGAGATATAATGGAAAATTAATTACACTGTTTATAAAGATGGCATGCCATACATATGCATGAATGTTATGTTAATTTTTTGAAGGATGGAATGATAGAATGGAAAATTTCTAATTTAAGTTACAGAATAATTATTATATCAAATATATTATATATATCAATTAAATTCATTATTAATACCATCCATGTTAAATATAAATAAAAAACGATTCACATCGCTTAATAGAGGTGGTCCTCCACACATCTGCATAAACGGTGATACTATTTTCCAAAAGTTGGGAAGGTATAAAGGTAGATATGATAATATCAGGGAAAATGTAAAATTATTTCATAATTATAATATATAAACATTAATAAAATCATAATATCCATACAAAATATTTAAAGATGAAAAATTAATTGTATCACTCTTTAGAGACTATAAACTGTATGTACGCACAAGAAATACCTTCACATTACATTTGATGGAAATTGGGTGAATAAAAATGATTTTACAATATTTATAATATTTATGTATAATGGGTATACTAATGATAATATTTTATTAATTATAATAAAAATTTATATTAGGAAAATGAATAATTAAAATTAATGTGATTAGTTATGGTCATTACTACTTCTCTGAAACAAATCCTTTAAAAATCCTAAAGGGGCCTGTAGTGTTGGTCATTTTGGATTAAAAGAAATTATATAATGTGAGTTGGAAATTTTATAAGATAAATTGTTATTGGTTGGATGATAAAAACGGATTAAACTGTATAAAATACTAGATATTAAGGGTTCTCTTTTATAATTGAGTGTGGTGTGGCACTCAGGGAATTTCATACAATATTATATTAATATAATGAAATGGTTTTTTAAGTTTCCTAATTGAAATGGTTTAAGATAATATGAATATGAGTCAAAATAATTACATAAAATTTAATTTTGATTTATTTGATCACATATTTACCCTTATCATTTTGTTAAACTCTTTGATAACCCTTCTGACAATTATGATAATATTAAAATGTTCAACAGTTTTAGGGTAAATAATGTTACAATAAAATTAAAAATGATCCATAATTTAACCCTGGATGATGTTGGAAACCATATATCATTAACTAAACTAAATAAAAGTTTTTTAAAAAGTTTATATAATTTAATAAAATATTAATTGTTATAAAATTTCATTAATATTATCTTTAACATTGTTCATTTAACTTAACAGTAATTATATCAATACAAACACATAATTTCAATTAAATGATTTAAAAACTCCAAAATATGTAACATAGATATATAAAATTTGTGGGAAAAATTAAACCATTCAAAATATATCAGTTTTAATACATTTAAATGAAATTATATTATTTTTTATTAATTAGTGAAATATTGCTTCACTAATGCATATGAATTTAAAGTCATTATGTAATTGAAACAAATAGAAACAAATTTATATTATAAAATTAAATTCTATAATCACAAAATAAACACGTATATATGTTCATTATATTATTTTTTCCATATTTACTCAACTAAAAGATATTTAAAACTAAGAGAGTAACTTTTTGTAATGTTCATTGATTTAAATATTATATAGGTATCCGTAATTAAAAATTACCAAGTAAAAAAATGAATTTAAATAATTATATTATAAGGGATTAATTACATTCATCAAATTAGAGACATGGTGAATATTTATGTCCTTATCACTCATATTAACAGAGATTAAACTTATTTACCAATTACTGTGGTGATAAATGATACCACATTTACTATTCATATTATCAAAAGAAATCAAAGGGACCTACATATCAAAATTAAGCAACCCAATTAGAGATATGAAATATACTTTATAAAATAATGATTATAAAAGTTGAAACAAAATTACGGTAAACAGACAACACAAGACAATACTAATTTTTTTATGAAATGCATTTTAAGAATAATGCATAGTAATAATTGGTCCCATGGATTGAAAAATATTAATTTAATTATATTTTTTTATTGAATATATAATATATATTTACCTCTAATTACTATAATTCAATAATAGTGATTAATTTAACTTATTATGATAA
This sequence comes from Viscum album, assembly GCA_963277665.1. Lineage (NCBI taxonomy): Eukaryota > Viridiplantae > Streptophyta > Magnoliopsida > Santalales > Viscaceae > Viscum > Viscum album. The sequence continues at coordinate 243,546,618 of OY728162.1, forward strand.
CAATACATTTAGCACATCAAGAATGTTTTTTTTGAATGGTTCTTTTTCATTCAAAGGATATTTACTTCCATTCATAATCAATTTGTAACCAATGAGTTAATTTTATACATATTTAACCATTGGATTTTAATATTTTAGATATTCCTACTCATACCCACCATTACATAGGATAAGGGATATTAAATTATAGTAATCATGATTTGTTTAAACAATTTGTTTTAGTAGTGATCCCAGAATCCCCTTGTAGAAATGGGTTTTTTGTCTATATTGAACCATAAATATTTTCTATGGGATGTTTTCCATGCATAATGGTATGGTGATAGCTTATGTCTCACACCAATTGAATATTAATGAGAAATATAACCCTACTAATGGAATATTGTTAGTTAGGGTACTCATTAAATTATAGACATGTAGGAATTATCTTTTAGATAATAATATGACATATAAAACAATAAAAAAGATTAAATTATATATTCTCACAGAAAGAGTCTTATATTTACTGGAGAATATGGTGAGAGTTTATAAATGTTTATGACTGCTCATTACATTAGCACCCTAAGAAGAAAACAAGGATTATGATACTTTGAGCCAAAATGATCATGCACCATTTTATATTACAAGGAAAAAATATCCATTATTAATGGATTTTCAATGGATGGACATTGAAATCCTAAGGAATGGGGGAATTTTTATACTGATCAAATTGGTGTTCAAATATATACCCATGTGAAGATTAAATATGTGCATAAGTAACACATATATCTTAAAAATATGGTTAGAAAAATTATTGAGTTCAACCCAGATTATGAAAGAATAATAAGGTTAAGGGAAAAATTATTTGTACCATAAATACCATATTTTAGAAATATATCACTATCTGAGGTTTGCAGTTCATCATTATATATTCCTCCAAAAAAAATAAAGATGTATAGATATATGAAAGAGTATATATACTAGTACAACATAAAGAGATATATTACAAAATTTTTATCTCAATGATTATTATTTTACAAATTTGTTGATATGTGAAAACCTTTAATGGTATATAACAAACATTTAACATATTATAATGAAAATTGAAAAATATCACCATGGATTTCATTATGAGACTCCCCAAAACATTTAACAACCATAATGATATTTGGGATGTACTTGATCACCTTATGAAGTCAACTCACTTCATTACTATCAGAGAAGCTATATCCCATGAAATATTTTCTAGGATGTAAATTTGGGAAGTGGTATGTATGTATAAATCCCCACATTCTATTATATCTGCTCAAGATATGAGGTTTTTCACAAAATTCTATTGATGTCTTCTATAATATCTGGCTACATAGTTGTTTTTCAATGCTAATTTTCATATTTAAAAATATTATTAGTATGAGAGGACCATTAAAACCCTAAAGGATACGTTGAGATCATGAAACATAGTTTTCATTAGTGGAATTCATCAACATAATCCCATATTTTATTATTGTTATCATAATAATATTCAATCAATTATTTAGATATCTTCCTATGAATCCCTCTATAGAAATTAGATAAGAACTATAATGTTATGGGATAAAGTTATTGAGAATACATATTGGGTCTGAATGAAATGTGAGTAAATAGAATATAAACCCATATTTACTTTATCAAACATCATGAAATCTCAAATACAATAGAAAATTCATTCCAATATTCATTGAAAATATATGAAATTCAACATTGGTCGAAATGTATACTTTTGAATTTCAAAAAGGAATATGGTTATGATATTTGAAATGAATGAAAATTTTATTCCTACATTTATTTTCTCATTAATAATTCATGATAGAGTAGTTATATTATATTATCACTTGGTTCTTCCTATATGCCTCTCTAAAGCTCATTATGTGTTCAATGTATCACTCATGTGGAAGAACATACCTAATTATTCACATGTAATAACTAAAAATGTTATACCAATGGACTATGATCATTCTTTTAAGGAATAAATTGATGAAATATTGTATCATATAGATAATTTTTTATTAAATAATAATACTCACCTGGTTAATGTTTTATAGAGTAATCAGAAATTCAAACAAACTATACGAGAACCCAAGGATTTAATTAAATAGATACATACTCATTTTTTAAACCTGTGTAATGGAATTTGGGGAATAAATTAAATTTAGCGGTGTAAGATATATAACTATAAGATTTTATATGTATTTATTCTAAAAAATACGTGAAGTATTCCATAGATTACTTTAAACATAACCCCAATTCAAAATGAACCACTATTTAGCACACCATTATTACCATTCAATTGGATTCATGGGTATGAATATGATTAAAAAATAATAAAAAGTAATTTTAAATGTTTAATTTAACAAAATTGTATATATTATTTTATAATAAATATATGCTCAATATTTGGTAAAGTCATGGTTTGAATCAAAAATATGTTTTCTTTAAAAATGAGATTTATTACATTTTGTGTGTTTGTATAATTACTATTGTATTTCAAATTTAAAAATTAAATTTTATTATAATTATTTAATTTCTAAAAAGTCTTATCAAATTTTTCCTACGTTGAATATTTGTGTTTTTTTAATATTAATTTCTTGGTAGATAGAAAAAAACATATATTAAAGATAACTGACTTTTCTATCAAAGTATTTAAAAAGTACCATTTTAATTTTAATATATTCTAAAATATCATTCGTTAATAATGATAAAAAATATTAAAAAATATTTAATTATAAAATAAATTACCCTTATATTTTTATTAAAATATTATTATACATAAAATTAAAATTTTCATGAAAAATGTATTTCGAAGCAATTTTGTGGTTTATTTCAATGGTAATTTCAGAAACTCATAGAGAATGAACTTGAAAAAATTAATAATTTATATAGAATCATAATAATTAATATTAAGTAAAACTTTTAACTTAAATTTTTAATATTATAAATAATGACCATGGTAAAAATTCATTTCAATAATTACAGTTAACAAGAGTTTACCAGGGATGTAAAACTTGGGGATTATTATGTGATTTATATTTAATAATTTATAAATCCCAATATATTTCAATATTTATAACATCTATATATTATTATTTGAATATTATTAATTTTGATGAATTTTTCATGAGTATAATACTATTATATTGTCATATTTTTAAAAATTCCAAATGTGTTATATCTCGCCCTTATAAGAGGACACCAATGTTCTATATTTTTTAAACAACATTGAGCCACCAAGAATGAAAAAATCATATAAAATTGTATTATAAACAAACCTATATAAGACAAATAGTATTTATTATTCTTAAAATTCAATTAAAAGTGTCTTTAATAAGGGATATAAAGTTGTCCTACAAAATAAGACAATGTCATCCTACCCAACAAATTATAAATTTATTTATTCTTTAAGCTCCTCTAAATATATGGTATTAATAAAAAAATATATTCAGTATTTTAATTATACATAAATGTAATTATGGTTATGAAACCAAAATTATCCACCATTTTTTCATCAAATGGGAAATGAATGTGTTGCTCGTGTGTATGTGTGGACTACCACCACCACTTAGCGATATAATTCATTTTCCAACACCAAAAATAATGGTTGATTATTATGATATATTAAATGATTAAATATTAAATTTTTGATATAATTATGGTCATATAATAATGAAATTCTAGTTAACTTTAATTCTTTTAATTTTTAAAAAATGAAAATAGTATTCAAGCATACATACAAATATCCCTCTCCATGAACAATGTTCTTTTTTTCTATACAATTTATAGTTGATTTTAAAAACTTATATATGGAATTTATGTGATTTTAATATCATTATTAAACTTATTTTTTTTATGGATCCATGAAAAATGTTTAATTTCCTAAAAAATCCAAAAGAAACATTATTGAAAAATGAAAGAGTTAACACCCAAAAATGATGGTTTTAAAATGGAATTATTATTAAACATATGCTGAAATGTTTTAAATTTATCTTATATGATATTATAAGTTTGTTAATTATTATATTATAGAATTATAATAAATTTATATTTATTGTACATGAGTTTATATCACTTAAAATCATGTCAAACATGAGTTATAGGTTATATGTAAGCATTTAATATTTATTAGGATAATTTTTGCTTAAATATACAATGATTAAATTTTATGATATAAAACTAAAATATATTATCAATTTTTTTCTCCTCTACTTATATTTAGAGACTACATATATAAATTTTAATTTTATCTCCTTATGATCTCAAGATATTGAATTTTGTTTATGGAAAACTATCTTCATTTACCACTTTGGTGGTGAATATTTTTCTTCCGTATCCGTGTTTTCTTTGTAATGTTTTTCTATTATTATATGATTTATTAAATCAAAATTTTAACCATATTTTACAAAATATAAAAATTTATCAATGCAATATTCTTTCCATTTTCCAAATGAGGTAATTTTGAATTTTTATAGAAAATTTGAAAGGAATATTTATGTTAAAGTACTCAGTATGAATGGAATTTACTACTATCATGACCACTCAGGTCATTGAAGATTCCTTTACAATATTACAATTATTTATTCAAATAAAATAGATACCTTGATATTTTTAATTTTTTTTATATGGAATACGATATTTCAAAATTTATAGGGTTTTCTCATCAATAAATATTCAAATGATATTTTATAGTCATTATTTTCAATGATTACATCATTTGAGGTTACTTATGATTTGCTGAGGAAAAAATCAAATGATACAATGCTTATCCATTATTTTCATGATTTATGATTATGATTATGATGTTTTTAAAAAACCTAATTATCATATATGGGTTATTATATAAAGATATGTTTAAAATTTAATGAACTTGTGGAATACATATTAAGGATTTAAGATAATCTGACCGGTAATCCTTGAATTAAGATGTCTATTATCGCTTAAGTTAGGCACTTGTTCACCCTGATAGGCTCAAATACTTCATTTCCCCTTTTACTACAATATCTATTAACGATAACCCTAATGCATAACTATCATAACTCACCATGAATGGTTTGTGTCACCATATTAACAGAAGGTATATCCATATCACCTGAAGACTAGAATTTTTCTAGAATTATTTATGATTTTACTTCCATAAGAACAGAATTGGTATCCCTATTTTAAGAAACTCTATAAAACATGTATCTAATTTATGATATAAAATTCACTAAATAATGATAAGTATGTTTTCATATTAATATTTCTCCTACTCTATAATCATTTTATTGAATTAATTTTCATATTCAATGTTTAGAATTAATTTCTAATAATGTTACCCTTTAAAATAATATTTCATTATTTGATTATAATAGAAACCTTATGAATATATTACAATGGAATGATACATAAATTTCAATAAAAATAAACTTAAAAAGAAGAAATATATAATTTAATATTAGTAAGGCATCAAAAAGAAACTATTTTTCACTTTAAAACATATTCACCAATGTGTAGTTTAAGTTTTTATTTTCTATTGTGAATTAATTAAAAGAAATGAAATTTCCATAGTTGTTAACATGTTTTATTATTTCTTATATTATGTGACTGAAATTTTTATAGTGAAATTATTATTATTATTTATTTTAAAATATCTGGGAACACACTGATTAAATCATACTTCATAAAAATTTAGAGATCAAATATAGTTTTATCCATTTACTACTTTGTGCTTACTTGATTGTTAGACAAATTATTTATCATGTGGTATGTTATATTCATGTTTCCTCCCAATTTTATGATATAAGTTTATTTTTTGAATCTTTATTATGACACGAGAAAACATTTTAACTCTATATACTAATATAGTAGTCATGATGGATTTAATATTGCTTGTTTTTTAATAATATTTTTTTCATAATAAATATTTCACTGTCTCTAAATTCATAAGGGATACCATTTTTTTGTCATGTGTTAATGAGAAAGGAGGAAATATATTTCTCTAGATTTATATTGAATATTTCTTTTAATGAAATTTCAGTTTATACATGACAAATTCACTTTCATTGCAATGAATTTTGAATATTTTTACATGAATAATGGAATTATAGTTTAGATATATTTGAGGAATAATCAGTGTATTGGAAATTAAATTTATATACATGTGTAATAAACTATAAATTTACTATATGATTATGTTTTTCAATTTCATGTTAGTGAAAAATTAAATTTCTGTTTAATATTTTATTTCCTACAATACCAAATTCTATCAATTTATTCACTATAATCTGTTTCAATACATGTACAATTATCTTTATGTTTATTAATGTTTTACAGTCACATATTAATTTTAGTACATTTATATCCAACGTGATGGTATATATCTATATATTTCTAAATACATATCATTTATTTCTTATACTATACATAGTTTCTATTAATATACAAGGCACTTTCAATTAAATTAACATTATATTTTTATACATGTACAATGCACATAAAATTCATTGGAATTTTTTATATAAAAATAATATCAAATGGTCACATATGTTGTTTGTTATTTCCCAATGGTATTTAATATTTTAATTTCTTATTATGATTTATTTTTATGACGTAATCATTTATGAAGTTTAATCCTTTCAATCCACATAAATTGTTATTTCATTATTTTTATATTTACAATAATATTATTGTTATGTAAAAATATTACTGATAAAATAACCATCGTAATACTTATTTCTAATTTGTTATGAAAAATAAATTGAATGACTGATAAAATGTTTATAATTAATACCATTCATGTGTTATTAATAATGAATTTTATTCATGCGTTAACATGAGAATCGATATTCAATATTATTAAAGTAATATATGGCATACCATATATGTTTCTAAATAGAAGATACATAACTATGAAAATTATCATTTATTATGCATAAACTAGTCAATGCATTAAACATGAATATTACAATGCACTATATATTATTCAATTAATAGACTAAATATGATTTCAATATAAAACATTCCATTATGTGACATTGTATTAAGTAATATGCACTATTTTTTTCAAAATTCATGAAGTTTCATTTCATAATTATATAAGAAGTTTCATCAAATGAATTGAATTTAATTTTATGGCTATACTTATTGTGTATTCATTAAATAATGCAATTAAATTTTCAACAATATAGTTTCTTTCTGTATACAACATCATGCACTAAAATTGATTTTTATATTGAATATTCTTGTATGTTCATTTAATTAATTCACATGGAGTCAAATTTTATCAATCTACATGATATTTTGGCATGAATTAGAATTTTATAATCATTATGCATGCAACAATAATTACTTACGATAAATTATATATCTACACTATCATTAACTACATTTCATTCATGTCATTTATATTGTTGTTTATATTAATATAAATTTTGTTTCATGGTACATAACAAAAGTTTATATTTCATAAATTCCCATGATCTGAGATTTATATTTATATTGTTATTTGTATCATAAATTATATTGTAATTTATATTAAATTTCTTATATCATTGAAATTTCATTTTAAATTACTATTTGTATAACTATCTAAATAACCCTTTTTTGTTACAGTTTATATTGATGATTAAAATTCATTATCATGTAATGATAGTGGACTTACATTATCGTTAATATAGATGTATATATTATATTTTATATTAATATACATGTGGATTTATTATATTGACGTCAATTTAATTCTTTATACATTATCATATACCAAAAGTGTAGTTAATATTTAATATTCTTGAAATAAAATATACACAATTTATAAGTTGTTTTTATATAAATATAGTTCCTACTAAAAAATATGTAAGCAATGTTATTATTTATGAAATAATTTTTAATGTCACTAGCTCAAATAAGAAACCTATACTATCTATTAAAAACATTGATGAATAGTGCTGAGGATTTTCATAAATGAAGTAATTGTGGCCAAAATTATTTTCTAAATTCTAGGGAAAATTTTTAATTGGAATTTGGTATTGATTTTAAGTTGGAAGGAACATCCAATGTATCATAAACCAAAATTTATGATGTTCCTTAAATGGGTTTTCTAAGGTGTGAGTTACATTTTTAATTTAAATGTAATAATATTGGAAATGAATCCTTAAATGGTTAAATAGGATGAATAATTGGGTAATTATTGGATAATTAACCATAATATGAAATATAGGATATTGAGTCCTTATTTTACCAAAGTGTAAGATTGGTTTTCTTTTTATGGTTTTCAAATTTATAGGGAAAAATGGTCAGGAGTAATTTGGTAATGATTTTTTAGGGGGAGATCATGTCCAATGCATATAAACAAGAATATGTGATGTTCTTCCTTAATCAGATTTGTTATGGTGTAAGTTATTATAGAGACCTGAAGCTTGACGTACATGGACGTTACATTAGTTTTGCGAAATACTTAATACATAACAAAAATAGACACACAAGGACCGTAATAGTTTAGTGTCTTTGAAAGCTTGGAACGTAATCTTCTAATTGTGGTGAAAGATCTTCAACATATCCCATAAAGATCTTCCACGTTTTGTTTCCTTACCTAAAACCATTATTTTAATCCTGGGGGAAAAGAAAACATAAAAAGGGTGAGCTCAAATGCTCAGTAAGGGTAATCATGGATAAAATAAAACATACCATATACATTTGAACTTAAAATCCTGAACATAATGTTTAAAATCAAAATCTTGAGCAACGACATAAAACATGGAAGTACATAAAGCATATATCATAATAGAACATAAATCATGATAAAATAACATGGGAATAAAACATGTAATTGTGGCATCCATTAAGCAGATGAAATGATTTCCATAGTAGCCAAGGCATTGATGCCAAGACCATCTTAATGGACAGTGTCCCTTTCTGAATCGAGATCACTCCTCGTTTCAGTACTGTAACACTGAACCGGATTAACTTACCATTCCATCCATGTCTATCTCATGAGATATAAAATCTTTACCCAATTCATTGGAGGGAGATATAGGTCCCACCCATCTCATAATGATACCATTATTATGTGTGCCACAAAATCATAAATCATACATCATAGCATATCCCATGTAATAAAAATGGGAATCTTAAACATCGTGATAGCATAAAACAATTCATATAAGGTAAAGGAATTCATAAAAATATTTACATGACAACATAATCAAATCAATGTAATAAGAGGGATAGAAACAGAACCCTATATTATCTTAGATCGAAAATAATTTTGATAAAACACTTGAACTCCATTCTTGAGGAAAATAACCTTTCTACTTCAAAAACATTTTTCCTTTCTTAACATGTCATACAATTCTAAAATAGAAGAAGTTGATTAAAAATAAACTTGAAAACTTTTAAGGGATGCTTCTTTGAAATAATGTTTTAAAAATCCATTCAAGCCATATAAGTTAAAAAAACATTCTTCTCGTACATTTGTTGGAAAAGTCAAAAAGTACCTTGTACGAAAAACGACAAAATATTCCTTTCATATATTTTACTAAAAACTCACCGAAGGGTAAAATTGGATATAAACTATTTTATAAGGATATAAATATTACATATTGAGGAAACATGTATTTGTTTGATAAAATACACCCCAGTAAATACCAAAGTATAATCTCGGATAAAAATGAGATTGTGATATTTTCCCTTACCTTAGGTGCGATTTGATTCGTAAGTGTCTGAACCTCATGTATAATGATTAAAATAATGTCATTGACTTATTCCAGAATCATACTCATTGTTATGATATTATATATGGTTCACTTATGACTTTATATTACCCGTTCCTTTGTAAATTCCATGTTAAAGAGTGTTTTGGGTAAAATCGTTTCATTCGTCGTCCGTGTTTTGACTTATAATTATTCATATGATTACATAGATCATGATTACATAATTCCATAATATAAAACATGATTTATATATAATATATATTCATAATATACATATATATAATAAATCAGAAAATGGAAAGAAATACACCGTTCATGGAGACAGCAGGCCGTACGTATGCATGAACATTGTTATCGTTTTCTTATTCAGTTGAATTGAATTAAGTAGATGACATAAATATATATACACATAAATCCAGTATCATTATTATGTAATATATTTCATTATTAATTATTATATATACTTTATAATCATTCATGAATGGTTAACGTGGAGAATGAATCTCATCGCGTCATGGAGACGGTAGTCCGTACGTACGCACGAGCGATGATATCATTCTCATGATCGTGGAATTGTATTGGAGTGTATGTATACTATTTTAGAATCAATATCACTTCACAATAATCATATATAGTTATTATGTACACCATTATACCCATCCAAGTAAGGTGGTGGTGGAAAATAGATTACACCACTGCGTGGAGACGGTATTCCGTACGTACGCACGCGCGGTGATTTCGTTTTCTGTAGGATGGATAGATGGTGAAATAGGGTTGTTTCATAATTATAAAAACATATCAGTATATGATTGATACTGATGTTATTAATTCATAATGAAATAACCTAATAAGAAGAAGTGGAAGAAGAAGTAATGTTGAAAGAATCGGTAACGGACATTACCTCTTCTTTGAAGCGCCTCTTTGAGTCCTCCTCTTAGGGCACTAAAATTGGTTTTTTAAGAAGACCAGGACCACTAGAATGTTTCGAGGGAAGTGTAGAAGAGAATTTGGTAGGGTTTGGCCGAGATTTAAGGCTCAAAGTGGTGTGAGGAAGAGAGGGATGAGGTGCCCTTTTATAAGGGAGGAGAGGGCCACCTTTGGAAAACTAAAAATATTATTTTATTATAAAGCCAAATTCGATTTCAAATAGCTCCAAATTTATTTATTTCAATGATAAGGTGTGGATGGGTCGAAATACTCTCATCCAATAGAATTTAGACAAGTTTAGGTTCCTATTTTAACCTTATCATTCAGTTTTAACATTAAGTTAAATAATTTTACTTTTACCGTGTCTTCTTTTGTTCTTACAATATAAGGTTACTAAACTTACTATAACAATCCAAAAAAACCCCAAGTTTCTTATTATTAATATATATAACCTTATCTAAGTCATTTGTCCGAACATTAGATTTTTAGGAATAAAATAACAATTAATAATATAATTTTTTTTTAAAAACTATTTTATGTCAATTTTGACACTATTTAGTAATTGATTTTTGTGAAAATCATAACAGAATTAATAGTTCCAATAAAGTTTATTAAATCAATACTAACATGTCATATTAACCTGTAAAATTAGTTTAATTCATATAAAGTCTCAAATTTCATTTATTTGGGTATTTATATCATCAATTATGTCAATATTTCATTAATAAGATAATTACTGCATCATCGTTGTGTCATAAATAAATTAAATTATTTAATGTCTAAAAATTAAAACTAAAATACCATTATATAGGAAATATCATTATATTTTAATGAATATTTATAGTCGAATTTATCTTATGAATAACCCCATATTAAAAATGATTTACTTATTAAACATTGATTTTAACTATTTTAACTCTTCTTTAAATAAATTAATAATAAATGTCTAATCTAATCCAAGTGGGCCTAAATGGTCATATTTTATTCCTAAGGTGGTTTTTGGTCGAATTACACTTATCCAATAAAATTATGATGTGTTTTAGGGTAATAATAATATCTTTTTTTACCCTTAATTACCCTATTTACTTTTATCCGCGGTAAAAAAAAGTAAAAAGTAATTATTCAAAAAAAATTATTTTCATCTCATTGAACCACATTTTAGTCCCTGATACTAACTGTGTCTCTCTTATTTTCGAAATTCCACTCACAGAGGCGGTAAAATTAATTTTTATGAAAAATTCAGTTTTTTTAACTAACACTTAGTGGTTTCACTATTCATCAAAAAATGAAAGTTTCCAGAAAAATACCAAAAATTAGGCCTATTCTATATTTGATATTATGAAATCAAAAATGATTTCTATTTTATCAAATTAAAAACATATCAGTTACATTAACTAATTTTAAAATTAATTCCCATCGTCAAAACAAATTGCGTGTTTTTAAGAGATAATAACTATCAAAAGATTGACACTTGTTTATAACTGGTTTAAATGTGAAATTAAATCCAATGACCAAAATTGTATTAAATTGTAAAAATATATTCTAAATATAATTTAAAACAACTCAAATTAATAATTTATCACTATTAATTATTTCGATTAAAAAAGTTGTTTCTAATTAAAAATTAGTAATTTTTACTATTCATCAGAATATGAAAGTTATCCGGAAAGTACCAAAATTTCACCCTAAGCTAATTTCGATATTCCAAATCCAAAAATGAAGTCCATTTTGGAAAATAAAATATAAAAAATTTCAAAAAATGGTTATTACTATTCATAATGGCTAGTTTTAATAATATTTTAATAGCATATCATTGTTTAGTGAAACTCGGTATTGCGTACTACACACGCTATCAAGGAAGGTTGCGATTGCGTGTAATACAAGGCAAGTGAAGGATGCATGTTGTGAAAGATCCTTTTGGTGTAGCGCACAACACAAGACATTAATGAAATTAAAAAAATATTTTTCATAAAATCTCGGGGTGTTACATTCTACGCCCCTTAAAATGAATTTCGCCCTCGAAATTCGTCGGGGCTATAAATGGTGTACTACTCGAATGTTTCTTTAATAGAAACCCACATCGTAAAAACGGACACCAAAACCAATCTTTAAAAACAAAAGTATGAAACGTAACGGTTACCCAAATAAACTAATCACTGGGTTTCCACATAGGTGAAATATGGATATGGGAGAGAAATCTAACCACCATATTTTGATGGAGAGTGGTAGAGAACATGGCTATGGAAAAGCCAGCAATCACAAATCCATAAATTTGTGACGATCTAAGGTACCATCTGATTCATCAGATATAAGAGCACCAGGACAACATTTTTGGTTTTCAAGATCATTTCCCTAAAGTTGATGAAATTGGAATTAGAAGAAATACTTTCGCGATTTTGGTACAGTCTCACCGTTGGTCGTTCTTTGGACAATTTCCACTTCATTTCCTAAAGAAATGAAGTTGAATTTGTCATTCGTGATGTTTTAGCAGATCATGTGATAGAATGATGGGTTATTCCATCTATCTCAAACAAAAGGTTAGAAAAGTTATCAAAAAATACATAAGTCTATCTATAGTGAGATAAATCATATATGGTTCCCAAAATGGACTTGTACTTCATATATCATACTGATTAATATAATAAAACTAGTTTCTACTAAACAGGGACATCCTGTAGGCTAGTGGTAGGCGATAAAGGCCAGTCGCAGTTCAGTTGTGGGCTCGATTCCCACAGCCTTGTCCGACGCGATGGGCTGTTGCTCATCCTACAGGTTGTCCTTTTTCTAAAGCTATATTAATATAACATCCCATCAATAATATCTAAATAATGTTCTATCCATAAACAATACTAATTTATGTCCAACATAATCCATTCCAATCTTTAGGATTATCTAAAATACTTCGGTCCAAGCTCATAGTATAAAGAAAACGATTACTTGAAATTTCATCAACCAAGCATGTGAATACCATCATTTATCCCCCATATATCTTGTTGGTCACATTCCATTCCTGTGAATACCTTAATCATGTATTCTCTTGAAAAATGAATACCTATTAAACCTTAGTGAAAACATGAATGCTGTTAAAAGTTAACCCATTCCTCATACCAAAATCCAAAAATTCTATATACTCAAACCATGATATAACCTTCTCCTTATATCAGTCACGAGCTCATGAATACTATCAAACATTTAATTTTCTCCTTATCCCTTCATTATGCACATATCATTTACATTCCAAAAATATCTGAATAACCTTTCATGGATACTGGTACCATTAATCATACACTTTCAAAACTCAAGGAAAGACAGCAGTGTAACATTCCTTAGATGTCTCTTTATTCCATAGTACCATGAGATTACTTATACAACATTACACTTGATAAACATGTAATCATTCCACTACCTTCTTAAACCATTGACCGAGCTTCAAAAACTCTTTCATCTCACATAACATTTGTAGTCTCTTCATCATCATCAACATAAATACTACCCATACGACCGTACAGATTCACTTCATGAGACATTCCCTTAGGGCATTGGTTTTCACAATGCCCGTACATTCCACATTTAAAACATTTAACCATTTTTTATGTCATAGAAATACTATTATCCTTATCCATGGTGTTAACTTAACTTTTTTACTTTGCACTTACTGTCTTTGTGTCCTTCTTTTACACACCCAAAGCATCTTCCAGTTCCTTTGAAACATTCTCCTTGATTCCTCTTCCCACATGATATATATAGGGGAAATTTAACTTTCTTTCCTCTAGGATCATCATGAAACTTCATCTTTCTCTTATTAGCCGAGTCAGGAAACATACCAAATTTGAGTTTATTGATGATATTATGAGATTGATGATTCGGAAAAATAATGGTGTTTGGACTTCCGAATCCCGTTTAATTTGGTTTCTCATGAAGAATATCATTCCATTGTCCGTCATATCCTTCATTATCATGAATATTGTTCTTTCAGCCATTTTTTAAAATCCAAAAAGAATAGTGTGAGAGGTAAAAATCATGCTAGGGAAAACAACATAATAAAGGGGTAGTACCTTCAATATCTAACATCTTAGGTTTAATTCTAAGATTGTTAGTGTAATTCTAGGACTATAACCTATACGTATACTTAACCTTAGGTACATCCCTAGACATACCTTAGAAATATCTCTAGGGATCTCACTAAAGTTCTCGCATCCTAGTTTCCAAAGGTTGACTAAACCTTTCCTCTGATACCAACTGTAGAGACCCGATTCTTGACGTACATAGACATTACATTAATTTTTTAGATTACTTAATACATAACAAAAACAGACACATAAGGACCATAATAGTTTAGTGTATTTGTAAACATGGAACGTAATCTTCTAATCATGGTGAATGATCTTCAACATCTCCCATAAAGATCTTCCACTTTTTGTTTCCTTACCTAAAACCTTTCTTTTAATCATGGGGGAAAAGATAACATAAAAAGGGTGAGCTCAAATACTCAGTAACGGTAAGCATGGATAAAATAAAACATACCATATACATTTGATCTTAAAATCATGAACATAATGTTTATATATAAATCTCTTGAGCAACAAACATAAAACATGGAAGTACATAAGGCATAGATCATAATGGAACATAAATCATGATAAAATAGCCTGGGAATAAAACACGAAATTGTGGCTTCCATTAATAACATTTAATGATTTCCATAGTAGCCAATGAATTGCTTCCGAGACCATCTTAGTGGAAAAAGTCCCTTTCCGAATCGATTTCACTCCTCATTTCAGTCCAGTAACACTAAACCGGATTAACTTACCGTTCCAGCCATGTCTATCTCATGAGATATAAAATCTTTACCTAATGCATTGGAGGGAGATATAGGTCCCACCCATCTCATAAGGATACCATTATTTTGTGTGCCACAAAATCATAAACCATACATCATAGCATAACCCATGTAATAAAAATGGGAATATTTAACATCGTGACATCATAAAAAAATTTATATAAGATAAAGGAATTCATAAAAATATTTCCATCACAAAATAATCAAATCAATGTAATAATAGGGATAGAAACAGAACCCTATATTATCATAGATGGAAAATAATTTTGATAAAACACTTGAACTCCTTTCTTGAGGAAAATATCCTTTCTACATCAAAAACATTTTTCCTTTCTTAACATGTCATACAATTCTAAACTAAAATAAGTTGATTAAAAATAATCTTGAAAACTTCTAAGGGAAGCTTCTTTGAAATAATGTTTTAAAAATCCATTCATGTCGTATAAGTTAAAAAACATTCTTCTAGTACATTTTTTTGGAAAAGTCAAAAAGTACCTCGTACGAAAAACGACAAAATATTCCTTTCATATATTTTACTAAAAACTCACCGAATGGTAAAATTGGATATAAACTATTGTAGAAATATATAAATATAACATATTGAGGAAACATGTATGTGGATGATAAAATACACCCTAGTAAATACCTAAGTATATTCTCGGATAAAAATGAGATTGTGATATTTTCCCTTACCTTAGGTCCTATTTGATTCGTTAGTGTCTGATCCTCCTGTATAATGATTTAAATAATGTCATTGACTTATTCCAGAATCATACTCATTGTTATGATATTATATATGGTTCACTTATGACTTTATATTACCCGTTCTTTTGTAAACTCCATGTTAAAGAGCGTTTTGGGTAAAATCGTTTCATTTGTCGTCCGTCTTTTGACTTGTAATTATTCATATGATTACTTAGATCATGTTTACATAATTCCAGAATATAAAACATGATTTATATATAATATATATTCATAATTTACATATATATAATAAATCAGTAAATGGAATGAAACACACCATTCATGGAGACGGTAGGCCGTACGTACGCATGAACGCTGTTTTTGTTTCCTTATTGAGTTGAATGGAATTAAGTAGATGACATACATATATATACACATAAATTAAGTATCATTATTATGTCATATATATCATTATTAATTATTATATATACTTTATAATCATTCAAGAATGGTTAATGGGGAGAATGAATCTCATTGCGTCGTGGAGACGGTAGTCCGTACGTACGCACGAGCGATGATATCGTTCTCATGATCGTAGAATTGTATTGGAGTGTATGTATACTATTTCAGAATCAATATCAAATTAAAATAATCATATATAGTTATTATGTACACCATTATACCCATCCAAGTAAGGTGGTGGTGTAAAATAGATTACACCACGGCGTGGAGACGGTATTCCGTACGTACGCACGTGCGGTGATTTCGTTTTCCGTAGGATGGATAGATGGTGAAATAGGGTTGTTTCATAATTATAATATCATATCAGTATATGAGTGATACTGATGTTATTAATTCATTACAAAACAACATATGAAGAAGAAGTGGAAGAAGAAGTAATGTTGAAAGAATCGGTAACAGACATTACCTCTTCTTTGAAGCGCCTCTTTGAGTCCTCCTCTTTGGGCAAAAAAATTGGTCTTTGAAAAAAAAACCAGGACCACTAGGATGTTTCTAGGGAAGTGTATAAGAGAATTTGGAAGGGGTTGGCCGAGCTTTAAGGCTCAAAGTGGTGTTATGAAGAGAGGGAGGAGGTGCCCTTTTATAAGGGAGGAGAGGGGCACCTTTGGAAAAATAAAAATATTATTTTATTATAAAGCCAAATTCGGTTTTAAATTGCTCCAAATTGATTTATTTCGAAGATAAGGTGGGGATGGGTCGAAATAATATCATCCAATATAATTTAGACTAGTTTTTGTTCCTATTTTAACCTTATAATTTTGTTTTAACATTAAGTTAAATAATTTTACTTTTACCATGTCTTCTTGTGTTCTTACACTATAAGGTTAATAAACTTACTATAACAATCCAAACGAACCCCAAGTTGTTTATTATTAATATATATAACCTTATATAAGTAATTTGTCCGAACAATATATTTTTAGGAATAAAATAACAATTAATAATATAATATTTGTTTTAAAAACTATTTTACGTCAATTTTGACACTATTTAGTAATTGATTTTTTTGGAAATCATAACAGAATGATTAGTTCGAACCAAGTAACTTAAATCAATACTAACATGTAATATTAACCTGGAAAATTATTGGAATTCATAAAAAGTCTCATATTACATTTATTTGGGTATTTATAACATCGATTATGTCAATATTTCATTAATAAGATAATTACAACATCATTGTTGTGTCATAAATAAATTAAATTATTTAATGTCTAAAAATTACAAATAAAATACAATTATGGATTAAATTTCTTTAGCTTTCTAATGAATATTTATAGTCGAATTAATCTTACGTATGACCCCATATTAAAAATGATTTACTTATTAAACTTTGATTTTAACTATTTTAACCCTTCTTTAAATAAATTAATAATAAATGTCCTAATCTAATCCAAGTGGGCCTAAATGGTCATATTTTATTCATAAGTTTATTTTTGGTCGAATTAAACTTATCCAATAGAATTAGGATATGTGTTAGGTTAATAATAATATCTTTTTTTACCCTTAATTACCCTATTTGCTTTTAACCGTGGTTAAAAAAAGTAAAAAGTTACTATTCACCAAAAATTATTTTCATCTCATTGAACCAAATTTTAGTCCTCGATATTAACTGTGTCTCTTGGTTTTTCAAAATTCCACTCACAGAAGTGGTAAAATTAAGTTTCATGAAAAATTCAGTTTTTTTAACTACCACTTAATGGTTTCACTATTCATCAAAAAAATAAAAGTTTCCAGAAAAATACGAAAAATTAGGCCTAAGCTATATTTGATATTATGAATTCAAAAATGATGTCTATTTTATCAAATTCAAAACATATCAGTTACATTAACTAATTTAAAAATCAATTCCCGCCGTCAAAACAAATAGCATGTTTTTAAGAGATAATAACTATCAAAAGATTGACACTTGTTTATAACTGGTTTAAAATGTGAAATTACATCCAATGACCAACATTGTATTGAATTGTAAAAATATATTCTAAATATACATTAAAACCACTCAAATTAATAATTTATCACTATTAATTATTTCGATTAAAAAAATTGTTTCTAATTAAAAATTAGTAATTTTCACTATGCATCAGAATATGAAAGTTATCCGAAAAGTACCAAAATTTCACCCTAAGCTAATTTCGATATTCCGAATCCAAAAATGAAGTCCATTTTGAAAAATAAAATTTACAAAATTTCAAAAAGTGGTTATTACTATTCATAACGGCTAGTTTTAATAATATTTTAATAGCATATCATTGTTTAGTGAAACTCAGTATTGCGTACTACACACGCTATCGAGGAAGGTCGTGATTGCGTGTAATGCAAGGAAAGTCAAGTATGCGTGTTGTGAAATCTCTTTTTGGTGTAGTGTACAACATAAGACATTAATCAAATTAAAAAGAATATTTTTTCATAAAATCCCAAGGTGTTACAGTTATTTTTTTGAATTTATATGTAATAAAGTATGAAATTAATCCATAAAATACTACATCATATTAATAATTGGTTTGTTGTTGGGTAACTAATATTGACATGAAATATAGGATATTGAGACATTGTTAGAGGTTCTTTATGAACATTAGGTTGTAGAAATTATGATATTTATGAAATATAATGGATTTGTGTTTCCAATCTTATTTCTGATGTTATGCACGTGGATAAAATGACAGAATGAGTTGTCATGGTCAAGAATTGATGTAATATGTTTTGTTTTCAGTGATTTATGAGATGTTTATCATTAACCATATTGTGCTATATTTTTGTTTTGTAAATGGTCACTTATAGGTGGCTTATGGTGGGTTGAGTTATGCAGTTCCATGGAATGGAATAATTACCAATAAAAATTTGAACCTTTTTTAGTATCACATTATTTTTTATATAATCCATGAGTCACATGAAAATTAACACACATGAAGTTTCTATATATGTATAGTTCACATAAATTATTGAATTTTTAGTTAACTTCAGTTCCATTTTATCAATTATCAAATTTATTTAATTATAGATTTGTTGTATGATAACATAGTATAACATTTATTTAGTACACTAAATTTATTTACATTTAAAATTCAATTTCAATTTAATAATATTGTAAAAAATATTTATATTTCTCTTCATTTTAATTCAAAACCTTTATATTTTTAAATTAATTGTTATTTGACTAATAAAAATATATTTTTTACACCTGTTATTGTGTAATAATTTTATATAATAAACCGATTCTACACATTATGTTTTATAAAACTATTTATCAATTTAATTATTTCACTAATAGATGCTTCAATAATAAAATCATTTTTTGATTACACTTTTTATAGTTTAATGAAATTACATAAAGTTGGCTCATGGTTTCTTGTATTTCCCTCGCATATTGGTGATTATTGAAAAAATTGTTCTTACTTTTTTATTTTTGTTATATTATGATACTAAATTAGGATTAATATTTTAAATTATAATGTTGTTAATGTAAATTTCTATAAATTAGCTTTTTTGGTTATGAAAATCTGATTTCTATTATGTAATACATATTTAGTGAAAAATTTAAATTCATGATGATGTTATTGTGACATGTTTATAATATGATTTTTATTCAATGTTGGTCTGGATATTAATCGGGTACAATCAAGTAAACTGTAAAGTAACTACATATATACATTTGGAGAACTATATGATATTGATTTAATGATGATTTTATAGTAAGGAGAGATTTTTGGATGTTAAAAAATAGTTGTTGGATATAATATTTTTATTTAAGGAAAAATATATTATATCCCTCATTGTATTGTTTTGCTGGATTATTTTGGGCATCAGATTTATAAAATGTTCATCTAAAATTAATTAATTTTTATAATTTCCACATCCATTGGAAAAACTATTTTTTTTCTCAAAATATTGATTCCCAAAGATTTTACATTGAATGGAAACTATAGGGAATATCCAACAATCACCCTAGAGATATTGAGAGATTATATTTTCTTCCTAATACTCTATAATTAATCATTTTTTTCAATTTCAATAAATTTATTTTTACGGGGTTTAACAATAAATTATGATTATGACTAGAACATTTTATGGAAAAATATGATTATTTTTTAAGATGAAACATGAAATTATTTTATATGATTTTATATGATAATCCCCTCTTCTCACAGTGGATAATTAATTTTAATTTGAAATAGTTCTTAGTAGTCATATAATTAATAACTAATATGAATTTTTTCATGTATGGAGGAACTAATATGAATTTTATTGAGATTAAAATATAATAACTATAATACAATACTATTATTTATGAAATTAATTGGTACACTATTTTTCACATGATTTTGTTGATATCTTCGTTTTTTTTAAATAAAATTTTTAAATCTCACTAATAACATGCACTTATTTCATAAAAATATATATTTATAAATTTTCTAGAATAGTTTATTTCTGTTGATGTTTTAAATGGGTGAAATGCACGTTTTTCTAAGAAATTAATAATTTATTCATGATTTGGTTATAGTTTATAGATTTAAAAATGGATGGAAACCAATATAATACATTTTTTATCCATAACATTGAACTACATTAAGGGGGATGTGCATAAATTGATTCAAAATTGCATCTTATTTCCCTAAATTTTCCCATTACAAAACTTGTAACCTCAACACTTACCTTAATAATTTATGTTTTGATTAAAATTTTAATTTAATATAATTATTATTTTAAATTTTACATCTATATTTTTTGATTGAACATCAACATTGGAAAGAAGCTTTATTTTCATCAAGTTAGAAGGGGGAAATTCTATAGATACATTTAGAGGAAAAAAGATTATCTGGAGATATTTATTGGTGATTTAAATTTCTTTGGAGATTGTAATTTTTTGGATCATGTATTTGAAAAAAACATTGGTAACCAAATTGGTAAATTAAGTTGACGTCGCTATAAAATTTTTAACTTGCGTTCTATTTTATGTATTTCTAAATGATGTTATAAGTGATTTGGAATTTCATTTTAATGCTTAAATCGAAACTATATGACATTTCAATGAAAAAAATACATTTATACTATTCTATATTTACTAAATGACTACTAAAAAATTGTTTTCACGTTAAGATATTTTTAAAATATTTAAATATTTTTGTCTATATACGACATGTTGATCTCTTATAGTTTCTAGAATTTTATTTTAAAACAGCTTCTTCTTGAAAATAATATAGAATCGTTCATTTAATTTTATAAAATATTCCATTATTATTTCTTATGATTCAATTATAAATTCTATTCATGTGGTTATTTCCTATATTTTCTATGTATATTCTAGATTTCCATAAATTACTTCTTCACTGGTATAACCTATTAAATAAATTTTCATGTATCGATTCTAATGTTTGAAGATGTTTCTTCGAAATGTATTTTTTTATTACTAATTTATTTGAAATAATTTCGAACATTAATTGATAGTAAACACATTAATTTTGGGATTTAACATAAAATTATAACTTTTTTTCTTTTATTAGATCACTATTCTTAAAAAAGATTCCTAAAAGAAAGGATAATTTATTAAGAGTAATATGGAAAATATTTTGAGGGGGGAAATAATGTGTAGTGTATGTTAAACCAGAATATGTGAGGATGATTATTATTTTGGTTTGATGTAGATTGAGTTATATTTTTAATTTATATGTATTGAATCTGTTAATGAATCCTTAAATGGTTACATAGGAAAAATAACTGGGTAATGGTTGGTTAATTATCATTAACATACAATATGGAATTTTGAGACCTTTTTTGTCATTATTTTTTTTACCAATTTACAAAAATTGTGATATTTAACGTAGAGAATTTATTTTTTCTATTTTTATTTCACATGCTATAAAAGGGTGAATAAGTTGAAAACATGTGTCTTCAAGGGTAATAATTGATGTAATATGTTTATTTTTAGTTGATGTGTGATATTTTTATCACTAACCATGTTGTGGCATGTTTTAGCTATAGTAATGGTCACTTTCAAGTGGCTTATTATGAGATGAGTTATGAAATTGCATTGTATTAAATAACTATCCCTAAAGGTAATGGAATCTTTTTGGAGTTACACTATTATTTTTATATTAAAATATTAACTCCATGAGTTTATAGATTATTTTTTTATTTTAAAGAGTATTATGTTCTCACTCACTATACATAAAACGATATTATTAAAAAAATATAATGAAGGGTGTTTAAGGGGATAGAAAATGGCCTTTATAGCATGGAGTTTATTTCTAGGGAATTTTTGAATATTAGTTTTAAATCATATATATTATTAAGGAATTCATTTTCTAGACATCTTTCAATTATCAATTTTAGTCACATTTCTTATGCATTAATATATATGAATTTTGTTTGTGTATAGTTTAACAATTTGAAATTTATGGGTGTGTCGTTATATTTTCTCTGGTTGTTTTCATACAATTGTCTGAATTATGGAATTATGCAATAAATCTCATAACACAACAACTGTTATAGGTTAATTTCTTTTTAGGATATTTCTATAACAGTACTAGTGATATAGGTGTGTAATTATTTGGGGAAGGAATTGAAATACTTGATTTAATGTAAAATAAATTCATGTAATATGTTTTCACCTATTAAAATAATGTTATAAATTATTTAATAATTCATTAAAGGTATTTCATATGGTTATGAAGATAATCTAAATTCAAAATTATTATTATTTTAATGAATCATGATGAAATAAGTATTGTTGTGTGAAGTTTTAACCTACAATGAAGATGGGGATATGAGTTTTGGAAGTTTTAAGTTGTAAGATAAGATATTTTAGGGAATATAAAAGTCATATCAACAATATTTTCTATTGAAATGGATTTCAATTGGAAAAGTTTTATATTTTGGTTGTATAAGCAAATTTACTCGATTTTAAACCTCGGTTATACCTTATATACTGCCATAGTTTTTACCTTGTTCATAGGGTTCAATTTCAAAGGATAAACTATGGATATAAAAAGAAATTTCTATAGGTTAAACCATTTTTATATATTAACTACTTCAATTGTTTTATTTGTGGTCTTAGGATTCCATTTTCATTGTTAAACCGTGGTTGTAGCTATAAATTTCCATGGTTTTAACCATGGGTATACATGACACATTTCCATAGTTTAATCCATAGATATTAATAAGGATTATTATAGAGGCTCTAGATACGATGGTTCTAAAACCCATGGAAATAGTATCAATCCATGGTTTTTGGAATATTTCTACAGTTCAAAACCAACGCCGTATTATAAATTTCTAGTTGTACTATACGGAGGCAGTAGTCCAAACAAATGCACAACTAATACATTTAGCTCTTATTGGATTGAGAAAAGGTGGTTATATTTTTCCATATTCATAATAATATCATAATAACCTAATTATACCTTTCTAATAATGTTTCTATGGATAATTAACATTTATATAAATTACAATAATAATTAAAATTGAATGATCCTAGTCTAGATCTATTAATCTTATCATAGAGACCTCCTTCATATTTCACCTAAATCCTTGAAGGATTATTATTTGGAGAACACTAGAAGATCTATTATTTAGGTAAAGATTATACGATGTATTTGAGTTAGTTTTATTTCTAATCTATAATACTCAAATGGTGTGAATTATGGAGGAGTACTTGGGTCCTTTTATAAGTGAGAAGAGGTAAACATATGATATTTTTTAAATATTTCAATGGTATAATGTCAATTTCATAGGAATATGGATAAAAATTTCCAAAGAATTGAATTAATTATTTAATAATCTTTAAATATCTCAAAAAAAATAATAATTTTATTATTTTGGTTGCAATACTACACTTATCTATTGTTTTAACCCATGACAATCGTATTTTAACCTTAATCGTTGAAACACGAATATTACTTTTTTTAGTATTCACAATAATATGAAATTAGGTTAATAAAATTGAACAATATTAATTATTATTAATCAAACTATGAAACCTATTTTAACATATTAAATCACTATAAGATGTGAAATTTATTTTTAAATAAATGTGTAAACAACAATGAAAACCAATTTTAGAGAAATACATTTTTAAGTAGAGAAAGTGATTTACTTCAATTAAATTCCTAGTAAAAGACATAAAATGAATGTTAAAATATTATATTTAATATATAATATTTAAATTTTAGTAATTTAATTATTTAGTATATATCAAACAAATTTATTATGATAAAAACACATTATGTGCATGAAGAAGAGTTTTTGGAAAAATGAGTTCTTAATCCTGAAAAATGTATACTAAAACCTTGTATAGTGAAGATTAATATCAAATTAATTAGATCATTTGTAATTAAAGGATACATAGATATATTTCTATAAAAATTAAAAACATAACTACAGTTTTACTTGAAATTAAATGTTTTTTTAGTCAAACACTATATTTGTCTATATTTAATGAAAATTAACTCTTTTTAGATAAATCAATACAATAATCCATAATATAATATACACATGATGATTTCAAAAATGATATTAATTTAATAATAATAAATTTCAAGAAATTATATAAATAACATTTATTTTTTATATTATTAAATGAGATTAAAACCATTCTTGTATCAAATATATTTTAAATTTTTAAAATAACTATACAAAAAAATGTGTTCATATTTATTATAAATTGATCGATAAATTTTCATTATTAAAAAAATATTTATATTTTTCTAAAATTTATTAGTATTATTCATACCATCCTTTTTGAAATCTAATTTACAGTGGTATACTATATCATGTTTCACATATACATATGGTTTCATGTAACATAAGAAATTGAATACTTCATGTTTTATTTCAAAGGACATACATATAAAATATTAGAGATTTACATAGTGTAAAATTGAAGTGACCCAAGTTATACCTAACAAAAATTATAAATTAATTTTATTATTTAGATAATGTATCTCACACATTTTATCACAAACTGGGCAGATAAAGGTTTTGTGTCTTGAATATTGTATATATAAATAACTTTTTTACAACACCTAAAAATTATACTTCCTTATCAAGATCCACTATATGTCTATAAACATATCATGTGAAATAATAATATTAATAACCTATATTATGAAGGTATATTGAATGGGTGTGAGCATATTCTATGTAATCAAAAAACATGTCGTAATGTTACAAATCATAAGAAAGAATGTGAAAATAATGAAGGGAAAATATATTAATAAAAGATTACTTGACCATATATGATAGTCATAAAATGTGATATATTATCATAGGATCATAAAAAGATCACTAATGAGTCATAAAATATATGAAATGGGTTATAATACCATTCAATAAAAATAAATAATTTTACAACAACACAAATGTCTAGAATACACTAATAATAAGGTGTAATCATGAAGATACCGAATATCTTAAAAATTAAAAGCATCTTGAAGTGAGTAATAAGTATATAAACAACAAGTATATGTCGAGAAAAATTATAAACAATATATAAATTCCTTAACCCCAAAATCATAGGAATGACATGGTGAGGAGACACAATATACTCATACCTATGTTAACTAAATCATTATGTCAGCACCAAAAAAATGTGAGGAAACACATCGGGCCCATGCATTTTTGAAAAAACTAATTTTTTACATTCCTAACCATATCATGATATATAAAAGTTAAAAAAATCATTGGAGGGTGATATTTTACCCCACCTTTTATCATCTATATATAGGTCTGCATCTTAAAATCAACAGTAATCATATCTCAAAGATACCATTGAAAAGTATAAGAACATGATTCTCTTATAGTTATGGATCATTTCATCTCTCTAGTTTAACTCTAGTTACATTCTTGTGTCATTTTACCATATTTGAGAACCTTACACATAGTTAGAATCATATTATGGTAGAATTAAAAGGTTGATGCCCCTATATTCCACGCATACCCCTTGTATCCACAAAACAAGTTATTACTAAGATGGATTGACCCCTGGCATCATAAAAATCCTGGTTATTACCTTTGATCCTCTTCATTATTATCTTTATCAAATTATTCCTTTATATAATATTGATCCTATATTAATATTATTATGGAATTATGTCAGTTCTTGTTTCACCTCCTGTGAATTATACATATAAAATGAGCATAAATGAATTAATTAAATTATCTCACATTCAGAGACATTACCATCTATGGTTGAAGCAGGTACCATGGTGATTACATTAATTTACTAATTTAAATTTATATATTCCTTTAAAATGTTATTTTATATTCAAATACTTAATGTCATTTAAATAATTTTTAGTTGACTACTAATTTTATCTCACACCATATCTGAACATCCATTAGAACCTGAGAATATTTTTAGGACAAGGTTTTCTATGGAAGGTTTTTAGAAGTGAGAAGAAGTTTTATTCAAGAGTATTTTTTTGTCAAATAAGATAAATCAATTCACATTGAAATATTTTAATTTCAAAATAAATATCATAATTAAGAAATCAGACTCACACATCTAAATAAAGACCATCAGATTGGGATGATGTTTTCTGAATTGAAAGGATCACTATATACACCATGGGTCCTGGATGGGTTTCTGATCATAATAAAAATGGAATCATATTCTTCCTAAACCTAATAAATTATCATATGTTTTGTTTAAAATTTTTTTCACAAAAAATCATAAATATGTTTTAAAACAGGTGAAACTATAATGATGAAAGAAAAGGGCAGTGCTTCCAATTTTATTCAGGATTAGTAAAGAATATGTTGTTTAAGGAATGAGATGTTAAAATACATTCCACTATAATTCAGATGAAACTAATGAATATATAGAATACTTTCATAGTTATGAATAATTAATTCTTTCATGAAATAAGTTGAATAAGATTTTATTATGTTTAAGTAGACCTTTCCAGTCTCAGTCCATCGGTATTTGATTATAGATCCCATAATTGTTAAAGGATTATATGGTTGATATTAATGAAACAAAATGAAGTAAATGATTTTTAGTCATACTAGATTGTGGATTAATAAATTATTTTATGAATACTTGTCTAGGGATATGTTGGGACAATTGAATAAGAAACACTTCGTGAGACTAAGATCAATCATCATATATTAAACCATTTCCCTTCATGATTATTTTTTCATTGATTCAATTGAAAAATAATGTCTTGAACATCTCTAAAAAGTTGTTTATGTGAAAATAATAAGATTATGATTTTCTGATTCATAATTTTTTGAATGTTTTGAAAAATTGTGATAATAATCTCTATTTATGTCCCAATAATTTGGTTTCATTTTTTTATTTTATATAAAGTAACACATTGAATAAAAAATACCTTCATCTTAATGTGTAAATCATAATGTGAATATTAATTTTTAAATTGGTTCATGACAACGTCATGAGATTTCGTCAGTTCTAATTTATTTTTTTGTGGGTCAAAAAAATTAGAGGGGCATAACACCCTAATCGTAATGAAGAAATCATATTATAAAACAAAAATTAGGAATGACAATATGAATTAGACTTAATATTATTAATATTATTGAATTTGTCTTTTTCTTCATATATGTAAGTGTTACGGAGCATCGTAATGAAGAAATCATATTGAAAAATCAGAAGGGAGAAGGAGAATCAGACTGATGTTTGGTATGGGGTCTGAAGCATTGAAACATTCTAAGGGAGATTTTAAATTGAATGGAAATAAAATGTGATGATATTGTCATAGAAAGATCTTATATTTAAGGAATATTGAATATTCAATAACATTTTTAATGAGGGAAAAATGTTAGAGTCCCGTATAAACCATTATTCATTTCTATAAAAGAAGAAGAATAGTTTTTATATTAAAGAACATGTATTGATCTTGAAATAGAAGAGTGAAGATTCTCAATTCTAGAAAGACAAAAATTCTATATTGTTTACTCTTGAAGAAGTAATCTAGAAACATCTTTAAGTATTAGGAAGAAGGTCGTATTTAGATTTTCTAAATTGGGCGGAGAAATAGGACTAGGATTCTTAGGTTGGAGAGTAAGAATTCAATAATTGTTCAAGTGGTATTATGACATAGTTATATTTCTATTTTCGATAATCATACAAGGGATTCAGATTTGAAAATCCGACCTAGTATCCTTAAAATGTCAAGGGAGTTCATTATTACTAATAGGTAAGAATATGAAGAATTATTTTGAAATATCATATTTATGAAAGTTGATCAAGATGCATCCCAACTAGTCTGTTACAAATATTGCCTTGCATTATTTAATGATACTTGAATCACATGCACTATTGTATTTATCACAATTCTTCATGAGTGTAGGGGTATATCTTTCCATTTTTATTCCTCACAAAAGGATTTTTTTCTATTATATTTCATGGTTTTAGTTTATTTCCAAACCATACCAAGGACATAAATACTCTTGTTATATAGTGAACCATTTAAACTCTTATGTTCTTATGGTTGTTTTGAATGGTTTTCATTTTGGTATGAAATATTTAACAGGGGGATAAGGATGTTTAATAATAAAGGAAACATAAAACAAAAATATATTAACAGTTCACCAACTAACACACTCAGTGATACATATATGTTTACTGAGAAATTACTTGTTTTACTAGAGGTTAATGTTCTCCACATTTATACTTAGATGAGGTTTTTGAAAATAAGTTGATGGAGAATCATAATTTTGTTAACATTAAATTTATTCTAGTGTTTGATGATAATTATATATCATATCTAGAATGATAAAATAATACCTTATCTTATTTTTCTTAGATATTATGATTTTTAAAACACAATAGATGGATTTCCTCTAATTAATGATAAATTTTATATTACATATGTTGAAAATAATAACCATTAGAATGATGAAGGAGATAATAATTCATTACTCTCATTTATTTCTAAAATTGAGTTCTTAATGGTGAATTGTGATTCAACCACCTAATGAAAATGGGATATGATGAAAAACATTAATGGAGACAACACAAAAATGGAGAGGAGAAAATAATAATATAGAGGCTAATGTATGAAGATCTAAAAATGGGTGACTATTAATATATTGAGGTCTTTTTTACTAGGGTAAATGAAATTTTCTGCACTATTAGATTTCTTTTTGAAAAGATAAATAATTATATATTTGTTGAAAATATTCTTATGAATTCATCCTGAAAAGTTTGATGTAAAAGTCACCTCATTGGAATATACATATCCTGAAAATATATCCCTGTTAGATCTTTATAGCACCCTCATTACATATTAAATGAAAATGAAAAATTTTATAAAGGGAAAACAAAATATGGTAGAGAAATGTATTTTATAGCCACTAAGAATGAAAATAATACAAATTTTCTTAAGGAAGTTGATGTAGTTGACTATGAAATTGAAAATGAGGAATGTAAAAACATTGAGGAATTATAGTCCTTGTTTTCTAAAAATGTGAGAAGATACATTAATAAATACAAAGGTAAAGTTCCCTTGATGTTTTTTAATGTGGAGAAATTTGGAGCATTATGTATAATTATACATAATGAGACAATTAAGATGATAGTATTGAAGAATAAATAAATATAAGAATTTATTGATTGAAATAGGGTGATCAGGATAACTTATTTCCATAGATATGCTAATAAATTCTCCCAATTCAAAATATTAAGTTTCTCATATGAAGATGATGATGATTTTTAATTTCAAAAATCTATTGATCATGATGGTGGGAATAATTTTATTTAAAAAATGAATAATGAAAAATTAAAATGAAGTAGTCCTAATGAGAATGAATCCCAAATAGATATTTATATTAAATAATAATTGAAATAATTAATGAGGAAGATTGGGAGGCTTGAAAAAAACTAGAATTCTGAAGAAAGATTTGTCTTCATAAAACAGTGTGGAAGGATTTCCTAATGAAAACTTTAAGCTAATGTAATATATTGATGACTTGATAAAATATATAGAGAATATAATGATTCATAATGAACATATGTTTGTCAAGGTGAATTCCAAAGAATAAGAGTTGTAACGTTTCCACCAAGAAAATAATAAGGCTAAAAAATGAGGTACTAGTCTTAAAAAACATATCTCTGAAGTTAGTGAAAGTTATTATAATATTAAGCATTATAAGAATCCAAAAAATTTACTTCCATTGGATGGGATGAAATATAGAGTTGTTTTTGAGAAGAAGAAATATCGAAATTCATTTAAAGAGAATAAATCTAGGAAGGTTGTGAATGTGGTGAAGTCCAAAAAAATCATGATGTCAGATGTTTCAATAAATTATGAGTCTGAAAATGTTTCTATAACATTATTTCTAGATAAGGATGAAAAAAATATAATCTAAAAATAGTGAATCTGGTTAATGAAAAAATAGTTGGTGGTCAAACAAATAATGATAAGAAGTTTTTTTTGAGAAACATGTTCAATTTTTTTTCAATATGGAAGTTTCAGAAGAAAATATTCTTTCTATGTGTAATTCTGTTATTGTTGTGGATTTAGAGATATGGAAAACATGTATTGGTTTAACCAAATACATTATTACTATTCAGAAAATTAAATAAGGAAATGTTTTGGTGGGATTGAATACCCTTAATGGAATTGTTCTAAGAATAATGTTATGAAGAAACTTGATACAATTGGTGTGAAAAGGTAAATAGGTTTCCACCCTAAGAAACTATTTATGTAGGGTGTGAGAAACCTATACACCATGAAAATTTTGTCTTTTTTTACTGTTACAACAAAATCTATGATCAATTCTATGAAATTATATGTTAAGAATGATAAAGCGATGAAAAATATCTTTTTATTGAAACTAATCTCAATGAAAAAAAAGGATAATAACCTTTGTTTCTAGATACTAGGTTTTTATCCCATATTATATGAGATTTAATGTTATTAAAAAATGTCAATTATTTTAATGATGAATCAATGACATTTGGAAATGATGAATCTCTATGAATCAACGGTGACAGATCATCCATTGTTGGGAAATAACAGTTGAATTCCAAAAAATCATTGTATGTTGATGGGGTAAAACAATACATTATATGTGTTTCAAAACTATACGATGAGGAAAAAAACATTATTTTCATAAATTAATGGTTTTTTTGTGAAGAGTGAGGAAGATTCGAATATAGTTACAAGAGGCTAATGTAAAAATTGAATCTTATTTCATGTTGGTGAAATATAAAAACTCTTATTACTTGGGTATGGTGGAAGATAATTAGTTATGGGATAAAAGGCCTGAGAACATGTTTTAATTAAACACAAGTAAGTTATCAAAGCAATAGAATATCTAGGATATTCTTTATATTCCAAAAAGAAAAGACTGGTGTTTCATAATTTGTTAGAAATGAATGTTTGTATTTTTTTTATCATAATAATTTTGAGATTTTCTCAAAACTCCCTTGGTACTCATTCATTCTAATATCTTTCGGCTGATGAGAAAATAACAAAATAATTTATATAAGTACGTTATCACATTCATTGATGACTAAACTTGAATTACTTTTGTAATGTATATGAATCATAAGTAAGATGATCAGAACATGATTAAAATATTCAGGAAGAAAGATGTGAAGGAATGTGAATATTTTGTAAAGAATTCGAGAACTAATAATGGGGGTGAGTACAGAAATAATTAATTTGAATGTTATCTTGACAACTATTAAATTCACCAAGGGTTTAATTCACCATAAACTCTTCAACAATATAAGTTTTATGAAGGAAATAATAGATATTTGGTAGAAATATGAAGAACTATGTTACTTGAACATTTTTTAGAAAATCCATGAGATCTGAAATGTATATCTAAAAATGGTTTTTCTATTTTCCAAGTTCAAATATGACCCCATATGAATTTTTTATGAAAATAAATCCAAGTTGGAAGCACTTTTGATCACTTAGGAGTTCGTACCACTTAAAAGAAAAAAGGAAGAAACATAATAATGTTTATTAAGGGAGGTGATGAGGGAATTTTTTTTGATTATGATCTGAACAAAAGAGGATATAGATTATTCAAAAATAAAATAAGAAGAATATTTTATTTTTTTGATGTGATGGTAATTTAAAAGGATAAAGAAAATAAACAAACTCGGGCTGATAAAGAATTTTCACTAGATATCAAAATTTTATCTAAAAATCATGGTAAGGATACTGAAAATATTATTCATACTATGAAAAAAGAAGTAAACAAAACAATTTCATGTGATGATAAAGAAACTAGAAAATATCTTCCCGGAATGATGAAGTTAATGGATGCTCAAAAAATTATCAGTGATCAACATTATAATGTTCAAAAAATAATAATATTAAACGTTTTTAAAAACACTTTTTGTATTAAAAAGTTGAACCAAATGATGTGAATGGAGATTTTGAGAATCCAAAGTGGGTTTTATATATGAATTGATGGCTTGATCAGATATAAAATAATCCTTCTTAGGAAATTGTACCCATGATTGAAAAAATATAATGGTTTCGAAATAGGATTTCCAGAACAAGATTAGTGAATAAGGTGGAGTGATATGGAAGAAAAATAATATTACTATCAAAAGGTTATCACGTGATTAATGTAATAATTTTGATGAAAATTTTCTCAGATGGGAAGATTATAAGCAATAAGAATATTTCATTCTATTACTACATATTGGTGTTTCAAAATCTCACAGACGGATGTGAAATAATTATTTTCTAATAATGATCTTTATGTCGAAGTTATTGAACAACCATATTGCATCATTGTTGAGAAATATGACTGATATTTTTTAATTTGAAGAAAAAATTTCTTAGGATAAAACAATCTCTAAGAAAATGGTATTCCAATTTGATACTTACTTAATAGGATGAGTTTTACAAAAGGAAGAGTTGATAGATACAATTACATCAATGAAAGTTATGTGATTTCCCTCATTGTTATTGTTCATGTTGAGGAAATTATTTGTTTTGGGAATGATGGAAGAACATTTGAAATATTTGATGATGATATGAAATTTGTTTTTGTAAATCTCCATGCTGGAGGGAATGAAATACATTCTTCTGTTACAAATCGTACAAAAAAGGAAGTCATTTTTCTTTCCCAATAAAATTATAATTGTAAAAATATTAAAAAAATTGGCATGTAAAACTCAAAACTAGTATCCAGAAAAAAAATTTGGGAACCCAGTGGAGTAATGATGGGGAAGGAAATAAAGTTTATTATAAAGATTATTGGACTCTTATTAAATGTTGGTTATATTTTACATCCTCATGCCCCGACATTGTTTATTTTGTTACCTTATATGAAATATTTCATTGTACTCCAAAATAATTATATCTAATTAACTAAAAAATAATTCCTAGATATATCAAATACAAAAAATGATTCAAAATAAGGTACGTTAGCTCAGAACGTATTGACCTGTTTGTGTATTCATATACTTATTTGGATTGAAATATTAAAGATTGAAAATTTACTTTGAATTGAGTTTTCATTCTTGGGAAGATTTGTGTTATTTGGAATACAAAATAACAAAATTCAATAAATCTTAGTTTGAAAAAAGATGAGTATTTGATTCCACTCAAGCCAATACAAAACTTTTGGGGATGATAACTAAGTTGGAAGACATACATGTTCAAGTAAAGTTACCCTTACTCTTGGGTTTTGATAATCAAAGTACAATCAAACTTACCAAGAATCTGGTGTAGAGTTTTTTTTAAAATATATATATCAATTACCACTTCAACAATGATAATTTGGAGAATAATAAATTGAAGCTGTAGTATGTTCCTGCATCTAAATTGGTTTCTGAAATTTTCCGAAAACCCTTACCGAAGAAGGAATTTTCAATATTCTGGTTGAAAATAGTCATCCAACCTATTTATCATCAATTTTGAGGTATTTTTATTTCCTCCCTCTCATCTTATGTTTTTATAGTGTTTTTAGGGTGGACAGTTGTTTTTAATTCATCCTTAAGAAAGAATATTTAATGTGGGTGTTATTGTTAAGTTGTAAACTCATTATGTATGTGTCTGGACTATTCTAACTATTTATTGGAGTTGTTATAAGATACAATTTATTTCGAGAGTTTTGAAAATGAATGGTGGAAGAAGAAATTTGAGAAGAAAAAATGAGAAGTTTTTGTGAGTCACTACATTTGGACAACATGATTTTTCTATAAATAAGTCTTGTTTACTACAATGAGTTAGCTCCCATGTGAATTTTTTTTGATAAGTAATACATAGATTTTGATTAAAAAATTTCAATGATTTATGAATCTGGGTTGAAAAAAAACCAATTAGGTATATTTTTGGGAGCAAATTGGTTGGATAAGGTTTTTGGGTGTAAGAAGATGTTTTTTTTAATAATGTTGTCTTTTGTTTTCCAAGAAGACAAATAAACTAAGACAATAAAAGTTTAATATCAGAATAACCATTATAATCAATAAATCAAACTCCCATTTCATTAGAAAGTCCATTGGATTCGGATGATTTTATCTTGAAATGAAGGCTCATTGGATTCACCTTGGGTTTGGAATGAGGTTCTAATCATAATGAGGAGACAATCATATTCTACATAAACCCAATAAAAAATATGAGAATGCTTTACTGTTTTTTATTTCTCAAAAATCATAAGTTTGGTGTAAAACATGTTAATATATATTTATGAAATAAATATAGAGTGTTTACAATTACATTCCTACATGGTAAGTAAAATGCTGCTGAAATATTGGGAAGATAAAATTATTTCCATTATAGGTCATATAATGATGAACCTGAATTTATAGATTTAAAAATCATGAATAATTCATGAATACAAGTAAGAAGTTAAATATTGTGAATTTTTGAGATAGAAAACCATTCCGGTCACAGTTTATCGGCATGAGATTACTATGCCCTTAATTGTTATATGTTGATATGATCGATCAAAATTAATAAAACTGAAGGTGATGGCTTGTAGATTGGACAAAATCTAATATATTTAAATATTTTTTAAAATAAAATATGACATGAATAATTTTAAAATTGAATAAATTTCAATGATATTATAATAAAAAAATAAAATATGTTTCTAAAGTTAAAGGTGATAGAACTGGTCCATCAGACTCAGTGTTCCAATGATAATTAGTGTTACTCTACCATCGATTTGTTATTACATTTTTTGTTATCCTTAAGACATCAAAGGAAAATTTATAATAAATTATCGTTTAATCAAAAATGTTTTTATGAGGAATTGTGTTTTGATAAATTGGTAAATTTGAATAAGAAATTTTTTTTGAGACTAGGATCAATAAAATAATAGATAAAAATTTGTTATGAAGATGATCAATTGATTTCGTAAAGTGAAAATAATTTTATTAATATATCTAACAATTCGGTCAAGAGAAATGAAGAATATTTTTTTCTTAATGACATTCTAGTAGTGTTGAAAAAGAGGGACATGAAAGTCTCATAAAGTTTAATGAATTTTTCTCCATTGATTTCATTAGCTGATAAAAATAAATTTAAAAGATAATCTTATTTATTCATAATAATGAGGGAATTGGAAAGAGATGATTAGTTTTTCAATTGGTATAGAGAAATGATAACATATCCCATCTATTTTGATTTATTTTCCACTTTTTCAAGATAAGATGATTGAAAAAATTCTCTCATCATAATAAATAAATATTATTAGTAAATCACAATCATGAATTAGAATTATATTGATTTTTTCAATGAAGATTGAAGCTATATATTTCTTCATATATGCAAGTGGTACATATCAGCTTAATGAAGAACATTTATTGGAAATTTGGAATGAAGAATCATAATTAAATTGTATTTTGTTCGGCAGTTTGATGTGTTGAAAAAATCAAAAATTGAGTTTAGATTGAGGGGAAATTAATGGAGCTGAAGAAGTTAAAGAAAGATATAATAATGAAAAAATAATTAATATTTGGGAACATTTTTATCTAGGAAAACATTTTCATAATCCCAATAAATTCATTTTAGTGTCTCTATAAAAATATTAGAATACATTTTATATTCAAGAACATGCATTTCTCATGAAAGAGTAGATATTAGCTCTACAACTACACCAAGAATAAGTTATCAGATTGTGTTTTCTTGTAGAAGTAAACTAGATAGATGATGAATAATGAATGAGAATCTATTCAGATTTTCTATACTAGACAAAGTAATTGGACTTGAAATTTTGAACTAAAGAACAAGAAAACATGAATTTTTCAGGTGGTATTTTAATAGAATAATGTTACTATATTGAACTATCATCCTTGGTAATTGAACATAGAAATAATATGAGTATCATTTTGATGTCTAGGTATTTCTTACCAGTGTATGTATAACAATGGTAGGAATTTTATTGAATGGTCATATTTATAAATGTTGATCAAAAAGCATCATAAAATGTTTTTAAGAAAAATTATCATCATCATTTCCTACTACTTGAAACACATACACCTTTGTATTGATCATAGTGTTATATGGATGTAATAGCATATCCAACTTATTGTATTCCACAAAAAATTATTAATTTATAGTTGGTTATGTTGTATTCTATCATTAAAAAACCATACCTAGGATGTAGATACTCTTTTTGATTAGTTATCCTTTTAAATATATGTGTTAGTATATATGGGTGTTTGAATTTTTTTTCGCATGGAAAAAATTTAACAAGAGGCAATAGTTGTTTCACAAGCATGAAAACATAAATGAAAAACATATAACTAATTTGCCGCCTCCCATTATCAGTGATATATATAAATTTTCATGTAAATTAAAATGATTACATGAATAAAGTTTTTGAAAATGGGAAGTGTCCCACATTGGACTCTTGATGTTTCCTTATTTTATAAGGATGGCGATTAGTTATAGATTACTAACCAATTAATGGAAATCTAGATAGTTTTCAAAATCCATTTTATTTATTTGTATAGAATGTATCAGATAGTTCCTTGTATCCATGTTTTCATGAATTATTTTGAAATTGCAAGTATCATAATCAATTTTCATATGATTTATTTTGCAGTTATTAGTTGATTATTATTGCTTCTTCTATAATTCCCCTATGTTTGATTATTGGTCCATCTTTATATTGTGCACTTCTTATAGTTTACTTATTCATTATACTAATAACAATATTTATCCATTATTTTATATTTCTCAACTATGAAAAACGTTTATAATGAGAAAATAGTCTCACTCTGTACACCCCCTTGGCCCTCGTTGCTAGTCGGAAACCTATGACATATGGGGAGGTGCATTTGATCTCATGTGGCGTATAAGTCTTGTGTGACTTTGAGTGGAGCCCTGGTTTGGGACATCATAAATTGTTATCAAAATCTAATTGTATTTCCATAAAATATTGAGATTATAGATGAGAGATTTGGATTATTTATAAATTGGTTATAACTCATTCATAGTAGTAGTTAACCCATGTTTTGGGAAAATTCCATGTTGCCTATGAATGGGAATTATTGTTCTATTTTATAGTATTATAGTTGATACACATTCACTATTTCATAGTTTACATGAGTTTTTGTATTTGATATGATTTATTGATATTTAACCCTGGCCTAAGGATTTAATGGAATGGATTCATATTTACATGGATCATTATAAGAACCTAGAATTAACATGGCATACATATTCCATGCCATAGAGGCGTGTTTCATTACATTCATTTCTTATGTTTCTCGTTCTAGATGAGTGATCAATGGTTGTTTTTATATATTCATGTGATACTGAAATCATCTAAAGGATAGTTAGTTGGGTATTTAAGGTTTCATTATCAAACTAAATAGTGTTTTCTTATATAAGATGATGGTGGCATATTACATAGCTAGTCTTTACCCATGTTATATATGTATATCTAGTTAGATGAGCAGTTCTTTGGCAGCCATTGATGGATTCCTGGTTTCAATTCATGAGTTTCAGTGGCCCTCATATGTTGTAATGGGTAATTTACCAAGTTGAGCCGCCATATATTACTTTTTACACTATGAGACCGAATGTAGAAGGTGTAAAAAATTGAATGGTTGTCAATTCCAGTGATAAGGTGTTTGGTCCTTATTCAGGTGGAATGAGAATCAATTTAATCATACTTTTTATAAGTTAATAAAAAATCCATACTTTAAAATTAAACCTTGGATTATAAAATAAAATGGTTTCCATTGAATTAATATGAAAAGTGTGACTGACCCTCTCACTTAATAGAACCCATGTAAATAAACCACAAATACTTCCAATGTCCTAGTATTATATGCTGGTAGATGGGTTATTATAACATGGAAGTGATAACTTATTCTTATGATATTCTTATTCTTGAGTATCTATCTGTATAAAATCCTGATATGAGGAATGTTATTGGTATTTTTAGAGTTATTCCTCCAAGGCGTATGCATGTCATATTCATGGAAGGTGGCGATGAACATACTACATACGTGGTGGTCCCTTAACCGCTACTGTTATAACTTGAACATACCCTTAAGGCACCACCTATTATACATAATCTAGGAAATGAAAATAATTTTTTTGGGGGATATTAATGTTTGATGTAGTCCATGTAGGGTGCTCTATGACTTGAACCTACGATTGATGATCTTGCACTTGAGTTCTAACAACAGAATCCTCCAAAATTTTGGGGGATAGAGGCCCCATGTTGTTATGTGTTGGCTAGAGGGCACTCTATATAACATTGTAAATATAGGGATTCCTCCATAGTGGTGGATAAATCATTATACCTACATGTTGTGTGATTTATCTATGTGCTTATGGGATGTGGTCTTTCAGGATGGTCGTAATTAGGGCATGTTTTGGGGTGACTTCTTGAATTATTTCCATGATCACTTATTTACATAGACCCTGAGAGATTACTAGGACAAGTAGTTCATGAATCTTGAGAATATTTATACGTATGTTATAGATTATTCAATGTGTTTGACTAAGTTAATGTTATTTTTACTGCTTCTAGATGATGATGAGTTGTCATGAGTATGAAGTTCTGATGAAGGGATATTGTATTCCATCTATATTCGGTTGAATATATTTCTCCTCCATAGCGTTTTGGAGATTGTAAATTATGATCTTATTAATTATAGAAACTTGAGGGAAGGATATAATACTAGAAATAGAAGATTAGTTCTGATGTAGGATAGTTGTTATTTCAAAAGAAGTAAGAAATCACTCAAGGTTTCTCATCATATTAGTAGTGGAAAGAGTAAACACCCTAGTAAATCTGTTATATTCCATCTGTGTGGATGGTAGGGGTATCTGAATCCTCAGAGGTATTTGTTTACCTAGAGAAGGTGAGTGATGTGGTTTCCTTGGTGCAGCTGAAGGATATATTTTATATACATAATTTATTGGTGATGGATGGATAATATAGGTTTTTCATATAGGTCTTATCATGAATTGGTTCAACTCTTACTTGTCTTAAAATGAATTTTATTATGTTTAAGTGGTCAGAAGAGTGTGAGAGATCCATTAATGTGTTCAATGGAAGGCATTTTATGGCACGAATTCTGATTCTTCCATGGTCTAGAAGAGCTAATAAATTATTCTATTATGCATTAGCCATTGGGCTAGGTGCAGTACAGATGTAAGATGATAGATTCCTTACAAATGGGTATCGATAGTTGAGGCCTCAAGAAGGAAACTACCTAAAATATAATCATTATCTAGCAGTTGTTGTCCATGCCATGCACTACTACAGACATTATATGATGGATGTGCCCTTTTGGTGTATATAGACTATAAGAGAATAATAAAAATACTATTACACATTGTGAAATGAATCTCAGACAGAAATAGGGGTCAAATACCTTCAATTCATCAATTTGGTGCTTGCCAACATGACAAAAAAGTAAATGTAGAAGTAGATGTATTGAGTTGAAAATGCCAGCCACATTCTATTAAGGAAAAATGAATATGAATGAAAAATTATGACCCTTTATTCTAAGGTGAATATTGAAATTCATGATAGTCATGAGTGGTATTATCTTACAACCTTGACAGTTACCTCTTCAATCCATGAGATGGTAAAAAGTAGGTGGTTTTTAGATCCTTATGGGCTGTTTTTTTATGGAGAGTATTGTTCTTGAGGACCCACATACATATTGTTCTATTGATGGAGATGATATCCTCCATATACATAGCTGTGTCTAGTTTCCTATAGGTATGAGAGTGTAAATGATGTGTGTGTCCCAAGATTCATAGTGGGTAGTTAGACCAGGAATATCCATGATGAATCAAGATATGTGACACCAGTATTGGTGGCCTTGATGAACTGTCAGATAACGGGATTTTACAATAGGTGTTTGACCTATCAGCAGGTGGAGGTAGAGCACAAGTGACCTGATGACTTGTTACAACAAATTTTAGTCTCATAAATGAAATGGGACGATATTTTTAGGGATTTATATTGTTGGTTAATAAGGTCTCCTCTGTGTAGCTACATAATTTAGGAATTTATTTATTTAATGATGAAAGTAGAAAACATTCTTCTTCTCTTGAAGACATTCTCATTTGATGAGATTAGAAGACCGTAAAACTGTGATACCATATGGATACATGTGTTCTATTAGACTTAAATTTTGGATATGGATTATCATTTCACCTAACATTTTGGGATGAGTTCATAGAGGTCTATGGGTATACCGGTGCTGCGATGCTGAAATTTTTACCCTCAGACTGACGACCAGAATGAATGGACGATATAGTTTTTAGATGACATGCTCTGATCATGTAACCTAGAATTTGGTTTTTCTGGTGAAAATTATATCCCTCCCTTTGTGTTATCCTATAATAACATAATTTAATAGGGCATTCATATATATCCTTAAGCGAACATGTATAGTTTTTCATTCCATTCACCCTTGTTCTAGGTAGAGGAAGGAGAGGCAACACTACTGGGTCATAATCCCATGAAAAAGGATTTAGAGTAGGTTCATATGATCTAGAAGTATTGGTATACTACTCATTCTACAATGAAATCCAATATCGATCTCCATTTACATACTCTAAATTTAGATGTGATGAAGCATGTTATACTTAGAGTATCACATATTTTAGAGCATAGATGACATTGGAGTTAAGGGAATAAATCAGATCATTTTGTACTACAATTGGAGATCTTGTAGATAGTTAGGTACATATCCAATCGTTTCTTATAACCTCAGAGGTACCATTCCATGCACTACATTTGTCATGTTTCACAGATTTACAATTATCAAGAAAAAAATCTCATACTTTTAATCCTGGGTGAGGTTGAAATTGATGAAAATTATTCTTTTAAGATGAATCACATACACATCACTTATCTGAGAAATAATTCTATATGTGGATGGTATATCCCTTTATTATGGGTTCTATTGTATCATAGATGGGTATATTATGACACTTGGACAATAGAGGAAAACATATGTTCTTAGTGGATAGAGTTATTCTTAGATGATTTTTCACCCTTGGAAGGTGAAATGGGGGTGATATCCTTTAATTTGGGAAGACTATAAGTACCATGTTCTAATTCATATTATGATCCTTTTACCATTCCATTTTAACTATTTTTATGTTATTTTATTTTTATATTAGACCCTAATACAGGTTGTGTGATGGTTGTGTAGTTATTGGAGAAGAATATATATGAGGGATATTGGTTGGAAGTTAGAAAATCGCAATTCCTATAATTGGAATAAATGATGTGTATAAATAATATGATTATCAAGAGTATTTAAATGAACATTCACTTTGTGTAAATGGTTTTCCTCTGAGGGGAGGCCAGAAAATTATAAAACATGTAAAGAATTTACAGAACAAGTAAATTCTAGAGGAACATTTTTTTAAGAAATGTGTAATAGCCTACTATTTTTTCAAATAGAGCCCCATTCTTCATTCTTTTCTAGATCGAGTAGGAGGTCTCACCCCTATAATAATTAAAGCTTGGTTCTTAAATTGTGCCAATATCTGTAATATGACTCTAAATATGTTTTTCATATTCGAAGTGTGCTAGTATGTACATCACTCCATATGATCTATTCAATGTTCATATTCTCCATGAAAAAGTTATTATAATGGAAGATCATATTCTCAATTTATAGGTCGTGGACTCTAAATATGTTTTTCATATTCAATGTTCGTATTCTCGGGGCCTTTTGGTCTGTGTTCTGATAACCGTTGCTGAAGGCGGAGCGGTTCAACATGTTTCATTTGGTTGCCGCTATCTAAGATGAGGTTTAAATCATCTATCATGGTTTCATACGTTGTAGATTAGGTTTCTAAATTATTTTGAGGTACATACTAATTATCTTGTAGTGTGTTTGTGTTTTTGTGATAGTAAAATGTGCTAAAAATATATTTTGATGTTTATATATATATATATGACTATTTTTTCCAATTGTTTCAGTTAAATGTTTTTTAGATTTTAATAGTAAATCGAGATGATTTATGTGGTGCGAAATATTTTTTCAGATGCGTTTTGACATGAGTATATAATGAAAGTTGATTTTTCTAAAGGATATTGTTATGTTTTCATATTTTCCTCACGAGGGTCATTCTTAGAAGTGTTTTTATGACTATGAAAATGGTGAGAAATGTTTTTTCAAAGGCACTTGTGGTGTCAGTACATTGATAGTTAGTTTTTTAAAAGGAAATGTATCATTTCAGCATGTTGACTTTTGTTTTTAATTTTTAATTGTGATTTGGAAATTTCAAAAAATGATGTGGGATGCCTTTTTGAGTGAACTGGCATTTTGTGTGGGTTTTTAAATGGGGCTTCCCCATAATAAAATTGTTGAATTGAATATGTGTCATTTTGATAACTTCAAAGGGGTTTTATAAATTTATTAAGGAATGGTACATGCATTTGAAAAATGGTTTTGTTATTTGTGAAATAGAAAGCGGTTTGTTTTTGGAAAATGGTGTTTTCTTAAAATCTTGATTTCTTGAATGGTCTGTTGGTTTCTAAATAATGTTGGTTCCTCTTGGTTAATTACTTAATGTTTGGTGGCTTCTTGGTGGTTCACACACGCACATACACTAGTATGTATGTGTATTTGTGTGTGTATATATATATAGATACCTTCCTTGCCCATATTCCCTCATCGCGTGTGGAATATGTTCAATGGATTAAGGGTATATATATATATGTATGAGAATGTATGAGTTTGAAAGTGTTAGCATTTTTCCTCGAAAGCTTCAACAACCGATGTGTCTTGGCTTGGCATGCTTCCTTCTCGGAGGTAGGATCTCTATGCATTAACCTTTAAATTTAAGAATCCATTATTTCTCACATTTATCACATTGTTTTAATATTAGTTATTAATATAGAATAGTTAGTTAAACGGTCTGTCATGAATCTGAGTGGTTAATTTCTTGACATGTTTTGCAATAAATGGGTTGATTGTGTTTTAACATCAATTTCCGGATGAAATTCACCTTCGGCCTTTGTGAGTGTGCATTAGATTTACAATGATGGATTCAATTTCTTAAATTGGGTTTTACGTGTATTTCTTGTTTTCAATGTTGTGTGCATGTTATTCTTAAGAAATGGTTTCGCATGCGAAATATATGTGAGGCCCGGTAGGCACTTTTGTAAAACTAGTTATCTGAAGAAAACTCTCATTGGAGGTGGCCCCTAGATTTTTTTGAGTTATATTTTATGGGAGGTCCATTGAGTAGGACTTTCCTTTAATAAAATGGTTGAAAGGAATGAGTCGTATTCTTTGGGGTGATTGGCGGTGACTTTGTTGTGTATGTTGACTGTGTGTGAGGAATATAGTTGTGACTGCATACTTTTTTGACACTATAGGCTCACACCGTTTTTAGTATCAATCTTTAATTAATGGTTTTTTTGTGAAGAGTGAGGAAGATTCGAATATAGTTACAAGAGGCTAATGTAAAAATGGAATCTTATTTCATGTTGGTGAAATATAAAAACTCTTATTACTTGGGTATGGTGGAAGATAATTAGTTATGGGATAAAAGTCCTGAGAACATGTTTTAATTAAACACAAGTAAGTTATCAAAGCAATAGAATATCTAGGATATTCATTATATTCCAAAAAACAAAAGACTGGTGTTTCATAATTTGTTAGAAATGAATGTTTGTATTTTTTTTATCATAATAATTTTGAGATTTTCTCAAAACTCCCTTGGTACTCATTCATTCT
The DNA here is from genome assembly GCA_963277665.1 of Viscum album. Lineage (NCBI taxonomy): Eukaryota > Viridiplantae > Streptophyta > Magnoliopsida > Santalales > Viscaceae > Viscum > Viscum album. The sequence continues at coordinate 243,591,412 of OY728162.1, forward strand.
AATATCTTTCGGCTGATGAGAAAATAACAAAATAATTTATATAAGTACGTTATCACATTCATTGATGACTAAACTTGAATTACTTTTGTAATGTATATGAATCATAAGTAAGATGATCAGAACATGATTAAAATATTCAGGAAGAAAGATGTGAAGGAATGTGAATATTTTGTAAAGAACTCGAGAACTAATAATGGGGGTGAGTACAGAAATAATTAATTTGAATGTTATCTTGACAACTATGAAATTCACCAAGGGTTTAATTCACCATAAACTCTTCAACAATATAAGTTTTATGAAGGAAATAATAGATATTTGGTAGAAATATGAAGAACTATGTTACTTGAACATTTTTTAGAAAATCCATGAGATCTGAAATGTATATCTAAAAATGGTTTTTCTATTTTCCAAGTTCAAATATGACCCCATATGAATTTTTTATGAAAAGAAATCCAAGTTGGAAGCACTTTTGATCACTTAGGAGTTCGTACCACTTAAAAGAAAAAAGGTAGAAACATAATAATGTTTACTAAGGGAGGTGATGAGGGAATTTTTTTTTGATTATGATCTGAACAAAAGAGGATATAGATTATTCAAAATTAAAATAAGAAGAATATTTTATTTTTTTGATGTGATGGTAATTTAAAAGGCTAAAGAAAATAAACAAACTCGGGCTGATAAAGAAGTTTCACTAGATATCAAAATTTTATCTAAAAATCATGGTAAGGATACTGAAAATATTATTCATACTAAGAAAAAAGAAGTAAACAAAACAATTTCATGTGATGATAAAGAAACTAGAAAATATCTTCCCGAAATGATGAAGTTAATGGATGCTCAAAAAATTATCAGTGATCAACATTATAATGTTCAAAAAAGAATAATATTAAACGTTTTTAAAAACACTTTTTGTATTAAAAAGTTGAACCAAATGATGTGAATGGAGATTTTGAGAATCCAAAGTGGGTTTTAGATATGAATTGATGGCTTGATCAGATATAATATAATCCTTCTTATGAAATTGTACCCATGATTGAAAAAATATAATGGTTTCGAAATAGGATTTCCAGAACAAGATTAGTGAATAAGGTGGAGTGATATGGAAGAAAAATAATATTACTATCAAAAGGTTATCACATGTTTAATGTAATAATTTTGATGAAAATTTTCTCAGATGGGAAGATTATAAGCTATAAGAATATTTCATTCTATTACTACATATTGGTGTTTCAAAATCTCACAGACGGATGTGAAATAATTAATTTCTAATAATGATCTTTATGTCAAAGTTATTGAACAACCATATTGAATCATTGTTGAGAAATATGACTGATATTTTTTAATTTGAAGAAAAAATTTCTTAGGATAAAACAATCTCTATGAAAATGGTATTCCAATTTGATACTTACTTAATAGGATGAGTTTTACAAAAGGAAGAGTTGATAGATACAATTACATCAATGAAAGTTATGTGATTTCCCTCATTGTTATTGTTCATGTTGAGGAAATTATTTGTTTTGGGAATGATGGAAGAACATTTGAAATATTTGATGATGATATGAAATTTGTTTTTGTAAATCTCCATGTTGGAGGGAATGAAATACATTCTTCTGTTACAAATCGTACAAAAAAGGAAGTCATTTTTCGTTCCCAATAAAATTATAATTGTAAAAATATTAAAAAAATTGGCATGTAAAACTCAAAACTAGTATCCAGAAAAAAAATTTGGGAACCCAGTGGAGTAATGATGGGGAAGGAAATAAAGTTTATTATAAAGATTATTGGACTCTTATTAAATGTTGGTTATATTTTACATCCTCATGACCCGACATTGTTTATTTTGTTACCTTATATGAAATATTTCATTGTACTCCAAAATAATTATATCTATTTAACTAAAAAATAATTCCCAGATATATCAAATACAAAAAATGATTCAAAATAAGGTATGTTAGCTCAGAACGTATTGACCTGTTTGTGTATTCATATACTTATTTGGATTGAAATATTAAATATTGAAAATTTTCTTTGAATTGAGTTTTCATTCTTGGGAAGATTTGTGTTATTTGGAATACAAAATAACAAAATTCAATAAATCTTAGTTTGAAAAAAGATGAGTATTTGATTCCACTCAAGCCAATACAAAACTTTTGGGGATGATAACTAAGTTGGAAGACATACATGTTCAAGTAAAGTTACCCTTACTCTTGGGTTTTGATAATCAAAGTACAATCAAACTTACCAAGAATCTGGTGTAGAGTTTTTTTTAAAATATATATATCAATTACCACTTCAACAATGATAATTTGGAGAATAATAAATTGAAGTTGTAGTATGTTCCTACATCTAAATTGGTTTCTGAAATTTTCCGAAAACCCTTACCGAAGAAGGAATTTTCAATATTCTGGTTGAAAATAGTCATCCAACCTATTTATCATCAATTTTGAGGTATTTTAATTTCCTCCCTCTCATCTTATGTTTTTATAGTGTTTTTAGGGTGGACAGTTGTTTTTAATTCATCCTTAAGAAAGAATATTTAATGTGGGTGTTATTGTTAAGTTGTAAACTCATTATGTATGTGTCTGGACTATTCTAACTATTTATTGGAGTTGTTATAAGAAACAATTTATTTCCAGAATTTTGAAAATGAATGGTGGAAGAAGAAATTTGAGAAGAAAAAATGAGAAGTTTTTCTGAGTCACTACATTTGGACAACATGATTTTTCTATAAATAAGTCTTGTTTACTACAATGAGTTAGCTCCCATGTGAATTTTTTTTGATAAGTAATACTTAGATTTTGATTAAAAAATTTCAATGATTTATGAATCTGGGTTGAAAAAAAAACCAATTAGGTATATTTTTGGGAGCAAATTGGTTGGATAAGGTTTTTGGGTGTAAGAAGATGTTTTTTTATAATAATGTTGTCTTTTTTTTCCAAGAAGACAAATAAACTAAGACAATAAAAGTTTAATATCATAATAACCATTATAATCAATAAATCAAACTCCCATTTCATTAGAAAGTCCATTGGATTGGGATGATTTTATCTTGAAATGAAGGCTCATTGGATTCACCTTGGGTTTGGAATGAGGTTCTAATCATAATGAGGAGACAATCATATTCTACATAAACCCAATAAAAAATATGAGAATGCTTTACTGTTTTTTATTTCTCAAAAATCATAAGTTTGGTGTAAAACATGTTAATATATATTTATGAAATAAATATAGAGTGTTTACAATTACATTCCTACATGGTAAGTAAAATGCTGCTGAAATATTGGGAAGATAAAATTATTTCCATTATAGGTCATATAATGATGAACCTGAATTTATAGATTTAAAAATCATGAATAATTCATGAATACAAGTAAGAAGTTAAATATTGTGAATTTTTGAGATAGAAAACCATTCCGGTCACAGTTTATCGGCATGAGATTACTATGCCCGTAATTGTTATATGTTGATATGATCGATCAAAATTAATAAAACTGAAGGTGATGGCTTATAGATTGGCCAAAATCTAATATATTTAAATATTTTTTAAAATAAAATATGATATGAATAATTTTAAAATTGAATAAATTTCAATGATATTATAATAAAAAAATAAAATATCTTTCTAAAGTTAAAGGTGATAGAACTGGTCCATCAGACTCAGTGTTCCAATGATAATTAGTGTTACTCTACCATCGATTTGTTATTACATTTTTTGTTATCCTTAAGACATCAAAGGAAAATTTATAATAAATTATCGTTTAATCAAAAATGTTTTTATGAGGAATTGTGTTTTGATAAATTGGTAAATTTGAATAAGAAATTTTTTTTGAGACTAGGATCAATAAAATAATAGATAAAAATTTGTTATGTAGATGATCAATTGATTTCATAAAGTGAAAATAATTTTATTAATATATCTAACAATTCGGTCAAGAGAAATGAAGAAGATTTTTTTCTTAATGACATTCTAGTAGTGTTGAAAAAGGGGGACATAAAAGTCTCATAAAGTTTAATGAATTTTTCTCCATTGATTTCATTAGCTGATAAAAATAAATTTAAAAGATAATCTTATTTATTCATAATAATTAGGGAATTGGAAAGAGATGATTAGTTTTTCAATTGGTATAGAGAAATGATAACATATCCCATCTATTTTGATTTATTTTCCACTTTTTCAAGATAAGATGATTGAAAAAATTCTCTCATCATAATAAATAAATATTATTAGTAAATCACAATCATGAATTAGAATTATATTGATTTTTTCAATGAAGATTGAAGCTATATATTTCTTCATATATGCAAGTGGTACATATCAGCTTAATGAAGAACATTTATTGGAAATTTGGAATGAAGAATCATAATTAAATTGTATTTTGTTCGGCAGTCTGATGTGTTGAAAAAATCAAAAATTGAGTTTAGATTGAGGGGAAATTAAAGGAGCTGAAGAAGTTAAAGAAAGATATAATAACGAAAAAATAATTAATATTTGGGAACATTTTTATCTAGGAAAACATTTTCATAATCCCAATAAATCCATTTTAGTGTCTCTATAAAAATATTAGAATACATTTTATATTCAAGAACATGAATTTCTCATGAAAGAGTAGATATTAGCTCTACAACTACACCAAGAATAAGTTATCAGATTGTGTTTTCTTGTAGAAGTAAACTAGATAGATGATGAATAATGAATGAGAATCTATTCAGATTTTCTAGACTAGACAAAGTAATTGGACTTGAAATTTTGAACTAAAGAACAAGAAAACATGAATTTTTCAGGTGGTATTTTAATAGAATAATGTTACTATATTGAACTATCATCCTTGGGAATTGAACATAGAAATAATATGAGTATCATTTTGATGTCTAGGTATTTCTTACCAGTGTATGTATAACAATGGTAGGAGTTTTATTGAATGGTCATATTTATAAATGTTGATCAAAAAGCATCATAAAATGTTTGTAAGAAAAATTATCATCATCATTTCCTACTACTTGAAACGCATACACCTTTGTATTGATCATAGTGTTATATGGATGTAATAGCATATCCAACTTATTGTATTCCACAAAAAATTATTAATTTATGGTTGTTTATGTTGTATTCTATCATTAAAAAACCATACCTAGGATGTAGATACTATTTTTGATTAGTTATCCTTTTAAATATATGTGTTAGTATATATGGGTGTTTGAATTTTTTTTCGCATGGAAAAAATTTAACAAGAGGCAATAGTTGTTTCACAAGCATGAAAACATAAATGAAAAACATATAACTAATTTACCGCCTCCCATTATCAGTGATATATATAAATTTTCATGTAAATTAAAATGATTACATGAATAAAGTTGTTGAAAATGGGAAGTGTCCCACATTGGACTCTTGATGTTTCCTTATTTTATAAGGATGGCGATTAGTTATAGATTACTAACCAATTCATGGAAATCTAGATAGTTTTCAAAATCCCTTTTATTTATTTGTATAGAATGTATCAGATAGTTCCTTGTATCCATGTTTTCATGAATTATTTTGAAATTGCAAGTATCATAATCAATTTTCATATGATTTATTTTGCAGTTATTAGTTGATTATTATTGCTTCTTCTATAATTCCCCTATGTTTGATTATTGGTCCATCTTTATATTGTGCACTTCTTATAGTTTACTTATTCATTATACTAATAACAATATTTATCCATTATTTTATATTTCTCAACTATGAAAAACGTTTATAATGAGAAAATAGTCTCACTCTGTACACCCCCTTGGCCCTCGTTGCTAGTCGGAAACCTATGACATATGGGGAGGTGCATTTGATCTCATGTGGCGTATAAGTCTTGTGTGACTTTGAGTGGAGCCCTGGTTTGGGACTTCATAAATTGTTATCAAAATCTAATTGTATTTCCATAAAATATTGAGATTATAGATGAGAGATTTGGATTATTTATAAATTGGTTATAACTCATTCATAGTAGTAGTTAACCCATGTTTTGGGAAAATTCCATGTTGCCTATGTATGGGAATTATTATTCTATTTTATAGTATTATAGTTGATACACATTCACTATTTCATAGTTTACATGAGTTTTTGTATTTGATATGATTTATTGATATTTAACCCTGGCCTAAGGATTTAATGGAATGGATTCATATTTACATGGATCATTATAAGAACCTAGAATTAACATGGCATGCATATTCCATGCCATAGAGGCGTGTTTCATTACATTCATTTCTTATGTTTCTCGTGCTAGATGAGTGATCAATGGTTGTTTTTATATATTCATGTGATACTGAAATCTTCTAAAGGATAGTTAGTTGGGTATTTAAGGTTTCATTATCAAACTAAATAGTGTTTTCTTATATAAGATGATGGTGGCATATTACATAGCTAGTCTTTACCCATGTTATATATGTATATCTAGTTAGATGAGCAGTTCTTTGGCAGCCATTGATGGATTCCTGGTTTCAATTCATGAGTTTCATTGTCCCTCATATGTTGTAATGGGTAATTTACCAAGTTGAGCCGCCATATATTACATTTTACACTATGAGACCTAATGTAGAAGGTGTAAAAAATTGAATGGTTGTCAATTCCAGTGATAAGGTGTTTGGTCCTTATTCAGGTGGAATGAGAATACATTTAATCATACTTTTTATAAGTTAATAAAAAATCCATACTTTAAAATTAAACCTTGGATTATAAAATAAAATGGTTTCCATTAAATTAATATGAAAAGTGTGACTGACCCTCTCACTTAATAGAACCCATGTAAATAAACCAAAAATACTTCCAATGTCCAAGTATTATATGCTGGTGGATGGGTTATTATAACATGGGAGTGATAACTTATTCTTATGATATTCTTATTCTTGAGTATCTATCTGTATAAAATCCTGATATGAGGAATGTTATTGATATTTTTAGAGTTATTCCTCCAAGGCGTATGCATGTCATATTCATGGAAGGTGGCGATGACCATACTACATACGTGGTGGTCCCTTAACCGCTACTGTTATAACTTGAACATACCCTTAAGGCACCACCTATTATACATAATCTAGGAAATGAAAATAATTTTTTTGGGGGATATTAATGTTTGATGTAGTCCATGTAGGGTGCTCCATGACTTGAACCTACGATTGATGATCTTGCACTTGAGTTCTAACAACAGAATCCTCCAAAAGTTTGGGGGATAGAGGCCCCATGTTGTTATGTGTTGGCTATAGGGCACTCTATATAAAATTGTAAATATAGGGATTCCTCCATAGTGGTGGATAAATCATTATACCTACATGTTGTGTGATTTATCTATGTGCTTATGGGATGTGGTCTTTCAGGATGGTCGTAATTAGGGCATGTTTTGGGGTGACTTCTTGAATTATTTCCATGATCACTTATTTACATAGACCCTGAGAGATTACTAGGACAAGTAGTTCATGAATCTTGAGAATATTTATACGTATGTTATAGATTATTCAATGTGTTTGACTAAGTTAATGTTATTTTTACTGCTTCTAGATGATGATGAGTTGTCATGAGTATGAAGTTCTGATGAAGGGATATTGTATTCCATCTATATTCCGTTGAATATATTTCTCCTCCATAGCGTTTTGGAGATTGTAAATTATGATCTTATTAATTATTGAAACTTGAGGGAAGGATATAGTACTAGAAATAGAAGATTAGTTCTGATGTAGGATAGTTATTCTTTCAATAGAAGGAAGCAATCACTCAAGGTTTCTCATCAGATTAGTAGTGGAAAGAGTAAACACCCTAGTAAATCTGTTATATTCCATCTGTGTGGATGGTAGGGGTATCTGAATCCTCAGAGGTATTTGTTTACCTAGAGAAGGTGAGTGATGTGGTTTCCTTGGTGCAGCTGAAGGATATATTTTATATACATAATTTATTGGTGATGGATGGATAATATAGGTTTTTCATATAGGTCTTATCATGAATTGGTTCAACTCTTACTTGTATTAAAATGAATTTTATTATGTTTAAGTGGTCAGAAGAGTGTGAGAGATCCATTAATGTGTTCAATGGAAGGCATTTTATGGCACGAATTCTGATTCTTCCATGGTCTAGATAAGCTAATAAATTATTCTATTATGCATTATCCATTGGGCTAGGTGCAGTACTGATGTAAGATGATAGATTCATTACAAATGGGTATCGATAGTTGAGGCCTCAAGAAGGAAACTACCTAAAATTTAATCATTATCTAGCAGTTGTTGTCCATGCCATGCACTACTACAGACATTATATGATGGATGTGCCCTTTTGGTGTATATAGACTATAAGAGAATAATAAAAATACCATTACACATTGTGAAATGAATCTCAGACAGAAATAGGGGTCAAATACCTTCAATTCATCAATTTGGTGCTTGCCAACATGACAAAAAAGTAAATGTAGAAGTAGATGTATTGAGTTGAAAATGCCAGCCACATTCTATTAAGGAAAAATGAATATGAATGAAAAATTATGACCCTGTATTCTAAGGTGAATATTGAAATTCATGATAGTCATGAGTGGTATTATCTTACAACCTTGACAGTTACCTCTTCAATCCATGAGATGGTAAAGAGTAGGTGGTTTTTAGATCCTTATGGGCTGTTTTTTTATGAAGAGTATTGTTCTTGAGGACCCACATACATATTGTTCTATTGATGGAGATGATATCCTCCATATACATAGCTGTGTCTAGTTTCCTATAGGTATGAGAGTGTAAATGATGTGTGTGTCCCAAGATTCATAGTGGGTAGTTAGACCAGGAATATCCATGATGAATCAAGATATGTGACACCAGTATTGGTGGCCTTGATGAACTGTCAGATAACGGGATTTAACAATAGGTGTTTGACCTATCAGCAGGTGGAGGTAGAGCACAAGTGACCTGATGACTTGTTACAACAAATTTTAGTCTCATAAATGAAATGGGATGATATTTTTAGGGATTTATATTGTTGGTTAATAAGGTCTCCTCTATGTAGCTACATAATTTAGGAATTTATTTATTTAATGATGAAAGTAGAAAACATTCTTCTTCTCTTGAAGACATTCTCATTTGATGAGATTAGAAGACCGTAAAACTGTGATACCATATGGATACATGTGTTCCATTAGACTTAAATTTTGGATATGGATTATCATTTCACCTAACATTTTGGGATGAGTTCATAGAGGTCTATGGGTATACCGGTGCTGCGATGCTGAAATTTTTACCCTCAGACTGACGACCAGAATGAATGGACGATATAGTTTTTAGATGACATGCTCTGATCATGTAACCTAGAATTTGGTTTTTCTGGTGAAAATTATATCCCTCCCTTTGTGTTATCCTATAATAACATAATTTAAGAGGGCATTCATATAGATCCTTAAGCAAACATGTATAGTTTTTCATTCCATTCACCCTTGTTCTAGGTAGAGGAAGGAGAGGCAACACTACTGGGTCATAATCCCATGAAAAAGGCTTTAGAGTAGGTTCATATGATCTAGAAGTATTGGTATACTACTCATTCTACAATGAAATCCAATATCGATCTCCATTTACATACTCTAAATTTAGATGTGATGAAGCATGTTATACTTAGAGTATCACATATTTTAGAGCATAGATGACATTGGAGTTAAGGGAAGAAATCAGATCATTTTGTACTACAATTGGAGATCTTGTAGATAGTTAGGTACATATCCAATCGTTTCTTATAACCTCAGAGGTACCATTCCATGCACTACATTTTTCATGTTTCACATATTTACAATTATCAAGAAAAAAATCTCATACTTTTAATCCTGGGTGAGGTTGAAATTGATGAAAGTTATTCTTTTAAGATGAATCACATACACATCACTTATCTGAGAAATAATTCTATATGTGGATGGTATATCCCTTTATTATGGGTTCTATTGTATCATAGATGGGTATATTATGACACTTGGACAATAGATGACAACATATGGTCTTAGTGGATAGAGTTATTCTTAGATGATTTTTCACCCTTGGAAGGTGAAATGGGGGTGAGATCCTTTAATTTGGGAAGACTATAAGTACCATGTTCTAATTCATATTATGATCCTTTTACCATTCCATTTTAACTATTTTTATGTTATTTTATTTTTATATTAGACCCTAATCCAGGTTGTGTGATGGTTGTGTAGTTATTGGAGAAGAATATATAGGAGGGATATTGGTTGGAAGTTAGAAAATCTCAATTCCTATAATTGGAATAAATGATGTGTATAAATTATATGATTATCAATAGTATTTAAATGAACTTTCACTTTGTGTAAATGGATTTCCTCTGAGGGGAGGCCAGAAAATTATAAAACATGTAAAGAATTTACAGAACAAGTAAATTCTAGAGGAACATTTTTTTAAGAAATGGGTAATAGCCTACTATTTTTTCAAATAGAGCCCCATTCTTCATTCTTTTCTAGATCGAGTAGGAGGTCTCACCCCTATAATAATTAAAGCTTGGTTCTTAAATTGTGCCAATATCTGTAATATGACTCTAAATATGTTTTTCATATTCGAAGTGTGCTAGTATGTACATCACTCCATATGATCTATTCAATGTTCATATTCTCCATGAAAAAGTTATTATAATGGAAGATCATATTCCCAATTTATAGGTCGTTGACTCTAAATATGTTTTTCATATTCAATGTTCGTATTCTCGGGGCCTTTTGGTCTGTGTTCTGATAACCGTTGCTGAAGGCGGAGCGGTTCAACATGTTTCATTTGGTTGCTGTTATCTAAGATGAGGTTTAAATCATCTATCATGGTTTCATACGTTGTAAATTAGGTTTCTAAATTATTTTGAGGTACATACTAATTATCTTGTAGTGTGTTTGTGTTTTTGTGATAGTAAAATGTGCTAAAAATATATTTTGATGTTTATATATATATATATGACTATTTTTTCCAATTGTTTCAGTTAAAAGTTTTTTAGATTTTAATAGTAAATCGAGATGATTTATGTGGTGCGAAATATTTTTTCAGATGCGTTTTGACATGAGTATATAATGAAAGTTGATTTTTCTAAAGGATATTGTTATGTTTTCATATTTTCCTCACGAGGGTCATTCTTAGAAGTGTTTTTATGACTATGAAAATGGTGAGAAATGTTTTTTCAAAGGCACTTGTGGTGTCAATACATTGATAGTTAGTTTTTTAAAAGGAAATGTATCATTTCAGCATGTTGACTTTTGTTTTTAATTTTTAATTGTGATTTGGAAATTTCAAAAAATGATGTAGGATTCCTTTTTGAGTGAACTGGCATTTTGTGTGGGTTTTAAAATGGGGCTTCCCCATAATAAAATTGTTGAATTGAATATGTGTCATTTTGATAACTTCAAAGGGGTTTTATAAATTTATTAAGGAATGGTACATGCATTTGAAAAATGGTTTTGTTATTTGTGAAATAGAAAGCGGTTTGTTTTTGGAAAATGGTGTTTTCTTAAAATCTTGAATTCTTGAATGGTCTGTTGGTTTCTAAATAATGTTGGTTCCTCTTGGTTAATTACTTAATGTTTGGTGGCTTCTTGGTGGTTCACACACGCACATACACTAGTATGTATGTGTATTTGTGTGTGTATATATATATAGATACCTTCCTTGCCCATATTCCCTCATCGCGTGTGGAATATGTTCAATGGATTAAGGGTATATATATATATGTATGATAATGTATGAGTGTGAAAGTGTTAGCATTTTTCATCGAAAGCTTCAACAGCCGATGTGTCTTGGCTTGGCATGCTTCCTTCTCGGAGGTAGGATCTCTATGCATTAACCTTTAAATTTAAGAATCCATTATTTCTCACATTTATCACATTGTTTTAATATTAGTTATTAATATAGAATAGTTAGTTAAACGGTCTGTCATGAATCTGAGTGGTTAATTTCTTGACATGTTTTGCAATAAATGGGTTGATTGTGTTTTAACATCAATTTCCGGATGAAATTCACCTTCGTCCTTTGTGAGTGTGCATTAGATTTACAATGATGGTTTCAATTTCTTAAATTGGGTTTTAAGTGTATTTCTTATTTTCAATGTTGTGTGCATGTTATTCTTAAGAAATGGTTTCGCATGTGAAATATATGTGAGGCCCGGTAGGCACTTTTGTAAAACTAGTTATCTGAAGAAAACTCTCATTGGAGGTGGCCCCTAGATTTTTTTGAGTTATATTTTATGGGAGGTCCATTGAGTAGGACTTTCCTTTAATAAAATGGTTGAAAGGAATGAGTCGTATTCTTTGGGGTGATTGGCGGTGACTTTGTTGTGTATGTTGACTGTGTGTGAGGAATATAGTTGTGACTGCATACTTTTTTGACACTATAGGCTCACACCGTTTTTAGTATAAACATTGGAACCTATCATGGAAATCCACATAATAATTACTTTACCATAAATGATAGTCTTTTATACTATACTTATACTTATCATTGTGTTTTCATCAAAGATCTCTAATAATATTATCCAAATATTAAATAAAACCTATATTACTACAACCTATAGAGATTTATACATTTCATACATATATATTACATGTTAATTGAATAATATTCATTTCATAACATAAAGATCTATTCTAAAATTATATAAGATTATTGTCCTAGGAAATTTGGTCACAGAAAAATCTTTTTCATAAAAAATATACATCATCGTGAACTCGGTTTTTCAGAAATTGATCCCTTATAAAACCCATCATATTTTAAAATTTTCTTCATATCAGGGAGAAACAAAAACATAAAATATGGGTCACCTAAAATTATAAATAATGGTAAATAATGGAGATATCAATGTTCACATATGAATAACATAATCACAAGGGTATGAGAACATGATATTATCATGTGAAAACTGTAGCGTACCAATCATATATCATAATATTGTTTCATGGAATTAATCATGGTATTTGGTAAGAAATGAATCATAATGAAATCACAAAACATAATCCATTAGACCATAATACTTGAAAAACAAATTTATTTATGGAATACACATAATTAAATAATATCATTTCCTTAGTATATAATGTTTACTTCGAGGACTATCATAGTGGATTGTGTTTAGTACTCATTTAATCATAGTAGTTAAGGTTCTCTCCACAATACTATTATAGTAGATATATTCCCATATTGAACTTTGTTCACACCCCATTATAGTCGGATACATGCATGATATATCAATCTTTATCTAATTCCTTGGACACCTATATAATTCATAGCCTCCCAATCACATAATGAATCCCGTATATATATATATATATATATATGTGTGTGTGTGTGTGTGTGTGTGTGTGTGTTTGTTTTTGTGTTTCTTAAATAAAATATTAAAACATTTATCATATAAAAACCCATGAAAAACAAAATGGTTTTATAAATATTTCATCGTAACACTACCCATGGACAAGAATTGGGTTTCTTAAAAATTTAATCAATTAATAATAGTATAACCTTTGTAAAAGGTATGAGTTTTGTGAATATATTTTCATCAAAATTGTAAACCATCAATAGAGATAATAAGTATCTTATAACATAATTGTATCCTCATTAATACTTATGTAACATTAAATGATATCTTATTAGATGAAAAAATCCATTAAAATATCACTTGGAACATCTCTAATGGATAATATTTTATTCTCCTTGATAAAAATTATTTTAAATATAAACAATTCTCATATATTAAAGAAAAAACATTGCTTGAAAATTTATTGGAAAATATGTAAATGAAGAATCAATTAGAAATTTTTTTAAAATGGTGTAAAATTCCATTCACACTATATAAGTTAAAATAAAATATTACATTCATATTTTGTAAAAAAATTCAAAATGTACCTCATTAAGAAAATGAAACTAATTATCCTTTTTAAAATAGATGTAAAAAAATAAATTTTTGGTGAAAATTATGTTAAAAAATCAAAAAATAATATAAAAAACATTGTGGAAAATATTTTTACAAAACATGGATATGGAAAGAAATGGGTCTTCAACTAAAGAAAGTAATAATGTCTATTTTCAATAGAAGTGTTCATTAGGTATGTTGAGTACCAAAAGTTGGAAAAAGGAAAAAATATATTTGATATAAATAACCATTTTTTAAAAACAATTATGTGATTTATGAAAGGAGGATCATAATAATTCAACATTGGAAACATAATCATAAACAATCATGAAAAATAATGATATTTTATCATAAAACCATTACCACTTTTGTTAATTTTGAATCGTAAACCCTATGAAAGATTCAAATTTAATGAAACATTAAATATCAGGAATATAATGAGATTGAAGATATAAAATGTAATAAAGTGGTGTATATACACCTCATAAGGGAATCTAGGTAACATATATAAAATATATCCCAAAACAAGACTATTTGAGATGATAAACCCTTACCAGTTTGGTAACATTTCAATCATAATATGCATTATAGAAAGAAACTAATATGGATATTTATATCACTAAATTTACTTGAGGATTATCATAAAAAAATTTCATGGGAAGTATATACACCGCCTAATAGAAATTAGTGGTGAATATGACATGTCCCTCACATAAGTAAATGTGAGATGAAAATATATCACATTTGGTTCCACATGCTTTAAAAGTTATATATCTTCATGTATAATCAATATGAATTTATTATAATTATATATTATAATTATTTAAATTATTATTATATTTTATATGATCCCTTAATAAATTATAAACACTTATCTATCAATAATGAATTATTAAAATCAACATTTCTAAGTGTAAACTTTTTCATTTTTAAAAAACATCTTTGCTCAGTACTACCGATCCATGTACTTTGATAAAAATTATATCAAATATAGAATGTTAATAATGACATAAATAAAATTTATATTAATTATATAAAATTATATATATCATCATAAATAAATTAAAGATATTGAAAAGTGAAGTATACATGTGATAGAGAAGGTATGTCAGACATATGCATGAAAACAATTTATAGTTTTTGATAGATATAAAAAAATTTAAATATTAATTCAAATTTATAAAATCATTATTATATAATATATTTCATATATATTCATTAAATCTACCATTATTACCATACATGTAAAATAATGATTAAAAAAATCTCATCGCATCATGGAGGTGGTATCCTAGACATACACACTTGAAATATTATCATTTTCCATTGGATTAAAAGGTAATATGGTATATGATATTATAATTATTGAAGAATAATAAGGTAATAAATATAATGTTTAAACATTAAAACCATCTTAATAACAATTCATAAAATATTATGATGAAGAAATAATTGAATTGCTATGTGGATATTATAATCTGGATGTATAGACAACTGATACATACACTTCCCATATGATATGTAGTAATGTGGATAATGGTGGTTAAATAATAATTTAAAAATATAGTATATATCTAATACTGAATTTATAATTTTATGATAAATACCATAAACTTATAGGTGGTAATGTAATAAGTAAAAAACCACTGATCGGTTTAGAAGATTAACTATTCCAAGAAAGAACTCCTTTAAATATCCACTTATGGGTACTATGGTTGGTCTTTTGGCATGAAAATAACCTCATGAACATCTATATGGATGTTGATAAGTAAATTTATTCGTTTTGGTTGATCTATATATCCTATTTTTGTAAAAAAACTATAAATGATAGGTTTCTTTTATAAGTATGGGGAGGGGTACTGATGGAATTTCTTAAAATGTTAAAATATAAAAAGATAATTATCAATAAAAATGATTCAGACTAGATAATGATTCCCACATAAAGTATTATCTCTTGGAAATCTCATTAACCAATAATTTTTTTTGTATAACTTTTGTTTTAAACATTATGTTTTGGTTTAACCCCTTAGCTAACCTAGTTTAACCTTAATTATGGAAACATATTTTTCACACTTATAGAGTTATATTTTTAAACTTAATGTTAAAATTGTATCGTAAATGGGAAATTGATGATATTTCATACCATATAATATCATAATTAACTCATCCATAATTTTTTGTATTTTCAAATTATTTAATAAAATGTTATTTACATAAAATATCATTTTCATCATTTTGAACAATATTTATTAAATTTGACTATGAATACATAAATATATATATATGTAATTTTAATGTAATCATTCCAAACAACACAAAAATATTATATTCATCCAAAAAATTCATGTAACATTGTAAATAACTGAAATCATAATACTTTTAATATATTTTAAATGATTTATTTTTCTATTAATTTAAAAAATACTTTCTTGGCATTGCTTGAACATTTTAAGTAATTATATAATGAAAAAATAAAAATAAAATAACCTAGTGAAAGTAATAATATTATTATAAAAATAAAATTTAATATTCATCAAAAACATTCTTATATTCACATGTAAATACAAACGGTATATTTTAAATTAAAGGATTGAATTATTGCATTTTTACTTTCTTCAAATATTTTATATGTCATTTTCATAGAAAATTGTTCCTTAAAAAATTAAATTTCGTAACTAAGGTGATAAAGTTAGAATTAACTTCACCCAATGAGAAGTAGGTTTTAAAATTGGGACTTCAAAACTTAGTTTTAGCACTAATTGACTTGTTTTACTTTTATAGTGGTAACACTAATTTAAAATGGTTACAATTTGTATTGACCAAAAATAAAAGGGACCTATTTAAAAAATACGAACCTAATGATTCATAATATGGAATATATTTCTTAATATTCTATCTCTATAATTTATAGAAATTAATTTATGACAAGAATAAAATACACGATGAAAAAAAATTCACATAAAATTTGGATTTGAGGTGTAAATATTTATTTTATAACAAATTCTACAATAAAATTGATTCCAATGAACAAAGATGGATTTATAAAATTATAAATGAACTCATTTCAATTATAAATTATTTTAAAATATAATTTCAAATTTCAAATAATTTAAAAAAAATGCAGTTTTCAATAAAAATCAATACTTTCACAGTTAATCAAATTATCAATCTTGAGATAAAATTATCCAAATTACAGATAAAATAATATTGAAATGATTATTTAATTTTTATATTATTATTTTTTAAAATAAATTTTCATAATGTGTAAAAAATTAAATATAATATGATATCAAAAAATAATTTAAATATATTTTTGAAGGAAATGTATTTTGGAAGCATAATATGAAATTATGAAAAATTTATTTTTTATTTTTAGGAAATAATAAATACATTGGTTTCGAATATAAACTATATATATTTACATTTCATAATTTTTTATTCAAATTCATTCCCATAAATTCAAGAGTTATGTTTTAATGGTCATAATTAATAAATATAAATTCATGGGCCTTTATGCTTGGGGTTGCATGTTATATATCATATAAAATATAATTTTATTATATTAAAATATCATAGTGTTATATTATATATAATGGAAAACTCTATTAGTTTGATCTTCCCCCATATATAGTTTTGATACAATCATAATTGGGCACGTTATGAATAGGATTAGTCTAAGGTGAACCCTTATGAAGTTACCTACCTTCTGAGTTTATAATAATGAGATTAATATGGATTAATTATTCTTTTAGATTCTATTTCACCTTATATTATTTATTACTTATTCTAATATGGCTACATCAATTTATACTAGTTTATTTCATAATTACGTTTGAACAACCTTATTTAATATTCCAATTATATCAATTATTTTCATTTTAGATTGGTATAGTGTGTTAAACATGGTATTTAATATATTATTTATTTAAGGAGATTATATAGTGAAATAATGGGTTGATATATTAACCATTTTAAATAAATTTCATTTTCACAGTTCTAATTATTACTTTCTAATTAATTAATCTAATGTTATCTATTAGATTCTTGGGATTTAATTTTATAATGAGATATCAATAACATCTATTCACTTATAATAATCATAATCCAAACATTACATTTATTCCTAACCATTTTTGTTAAATAACTCCCACTGATGGATTTTAGGAACTATAATTTTATCCCAAGATTTCATTGTCATAATTTTAGAATAATATAATGATAAATTAGATTTAGGTAATGAAATGTGATTCTTTACATTCATAACAGATACAACACACACATATACCTTTTATCCCCTATGTTTCTTCAACATAGTGGTGCTGAAAGTATGTTGACATTGAGCACTGAAGTTGAAAAGGAATATATTTACTAACTATATGAATTATTTAGATCCACATTCTGACCCCTCTCAAACCTTTCCTATATATCTTCCTCTACAGCATCAGCATGTATCATCTCCATATTTTCTTTTTCTTGAATTACTCACGTTAATAGATATATAATCTCTTACCCACCTACTTATTTCACAATTCCTTTTATTTCCCACTTTGTAAATCCTAAATGGATAATAGTTAGTGGGGGACTAACAACTCACCAAATACCCTCAATGTGCTTCTTAATATTCCCAAATAGGTCCTTTTGTTAACTGAACTATTTTCTACACACACTATATAGGACCACATACTCTGGGGAATCCAACATTTTTTTGGATCTTTACTCATCCCTAAGGTCACTAGGATACATTAATTTTTCTTAAACAAAGTTCCCTATTTCAGAATATATATGGTATGGGGGTGGTCTTGTTCTACATTAACCATTTCAATACTTCTTTAAACATCTCTGCCATCATTATTTCATATATGTGGTAGTGGTGTATTGAATAATAAAGATAGTGATGATATTTTATTTATAATTTCTTGTTGTAGTATATTTTTTATATCATTATGACCACTTCTGGTTGATGTCTCCACCCAAATTGATTTTTTCAAGAATTATGATGTTGTAGGAAATCAAAACCTAATTAATGAATATTGATCCTTTATTGAAATTTTGTTTCTATTTCAAGAATTATGTAAAATGCATCTTTAGGGACCATACTATATTTTATATTCCCATAAAAATAAATTTCAAAATGAAACCATCATACACCTAGATTTATTATTTGATAAAAAATCAATATGGTGTTAGACATAAAAAATAATCTACTTAACTTATTTTTCTTAGAATAAAAATTCAATATTGAAAATTAGAAAGTAGAATTTTTATTTACCACAGTCCATTTATTCAATAGAAATTGAACATGTTCCACATTATTCCTTTGGTTTTATTGGTTGTTCACACAATACATCCTTATTATCCTTGGTATTATAATAATGTCTAATATCAATATTTTTCACACATGTGGAATCCTACCAATTTTTGTGATTTAACATAGAAACATTACATAACCATAATGCTAACAAGACTCTCTATTTTCTTACAATATTCATTTTCTTAATAACACCGTCTTCCACAAGTAATGAATCTTCAAATCCCCCTCGGTAATTTACCTTGGTTCATATTCACACATTTTTATTATATAGGTGGTCGAATCATCATATATATATATCTTAAATATCCATGAGTTTCCTTCTTTATCATACGTTGGGAGATAAATTATTTAAAATGTGGTTACCTTTTTAATAAAAAAAATTTGATAGTTTTTTTAGAATTCAAAGATTATTTCACAGTCCATCTCAAATCTAAGGTTTTGGTCATTGAGATATTCTTGTCATTCTACCTCAAATCTATTCCTTTATTGGTACCTTTTGGTTCTAGCCATCACTAAAACAAAAATATACAACATGTGTGATGAGATGTTAACATCATACAAGGATTATTATAATCAATAACATTAAATGGATTACACCATATAACATTTTACCTATTTACAACATAAAGTATGCCTGTAATTCTATTAAGTAAACCTATATCAGTAATTGTTAAACCAAGGTATGTTCTGGTTGGGTTATATTATTCTTATAAAATAATAACTCTATATAACTGGTAAATAAATTGGTTATAATGGTTAACAAAAATAATATGATAAAAAATCATGTTCCATGTGTGTATGAAACTAGGTGTGCATTTAGGACTCTTTGGCGTGCACCAGGTGGAAAATAATCTAATACCCAATCCAACATTTTCATGGTTATTTATCCTCGGTAAATATATACTACATATAATATACACATATAGAACCAATACAAGGATTCAATTTATATGGTAATTTGTACATTACCATAATATTAGGTATTTATCCTATACTAAGTCTTATCACATATATATTTCCCTATGATCTTCACAATAATTCTATGATCTAATATCAAAAAATAACTAAAACATCCCTTTGATTAAAAATTACTAAACTCGAGCTAAGCATAACATAAATAATAATGAAATTTCATTTTTTATATTATATGTCTTTGAAATCATCACACAGCCTAGGGATAGAATAGTATACTATCATGTAGACCAGAAACAGAAATGTTTTTTTATAAAAATTGAAAATGATAATCACTAATCATTACCATATAAAACATTTTATACATCTGTCATGATATAATCATATTTATAACATGGGGTATGAAACTATAATAAATTTGTATGTTCAAATACCCAGTAAGGTAAAACATAACATAATTTTTCTAATAATAACAATGAATAATAATATATTGAAGATAAAAATATATTAAAGAATTATAATAAGGGAATAAATGACCATAATAAAACACGATAGAGAAACATAAGATCAAAAAGATAATTTTATTAAAGAATAAATGTTATGAAATAACATAAAATATTAAAATTATTACGAAACATGTGAGATATATAAACAATAGCATGATATTTAAAAATAAGTTGTAATCTTGAAAACATTGAATATAATGAAAAATGAAAAAATCTAGAAAATGAGAAATAACAAGATAAAAAATAAAGAAAATATTCATAACATGATAAAATACATAAAAATATTGAATGAATATAATAATATTAAAACCGTGATGAGGAATCCCATAATTCTCACACCTATGTGAGGAAACTCATAATATGAATGGAAAAAATATAAGAAACCCCATTATTATAGCATATTTGTAGGAAAATACATTATGTAGATGAAAAAATATATCATGAGATATAAACATAAATAAATTCCATAGAGGGTGATATATGAACTGATCCATCATTATCCATACATATATATTTCACATAAAAGAAAAAATAATCACATTTTAAAGAACTGAAGGAAAATGTTGGTTTTTTAAAACATCTCAAAAATATAACATTACATGAACATAATAAATCATAGGATATTAAAAATATAATCCTTGATAATGAGTCATATCATAAATAGAAACTTATGGAAACATTTCCTAATGAGAGATAAACCATATTGGATAATATTAGTGAAAATAAAAAAGTTATCATAATTATTTTAAAACAATGTTATAATAGATGAAAGTAAAAAAATAAATGAAAATTTTATTTTCAAATGAAATATCATTACATAAAATAAACTTATTATAAAGAGTTCTATATAATGTACCCCTGAAAAAACAATAATTAAGTTATTATATTATAAGTGGAACTTTATAAAAAATAATTTCATTATTATTCCTTTTTAAAACTCTTTGAAGAAAAAATCACATTAAATGAATTTAAATATTTTCATTTCATAATAGTGGTAAATTTGAGCATGATAATTTTATATTTCAAGCCATATTTGTATTATAATAATGTAAATAATATTTATCAAAAACATTACTCATGGAAGTAAATATTAATTTTTAAAAATGAGAGTTATTCTTAATAAGGAAACACATTCCTTTGAGAAAAAAATATTATCATATAATAACTTTTTGATAATGATAAGTAATTTTACTACAAAAAAATAAAGTACCATATAAAACATGGGAATGGTAGGATCAAATAAAACTTGAATATTATATTATTGTAAAAAATCTTATGATCCAATGAATCAGATGTTAAATCATTGAAACCCTTACTACCATCAAAACCTTTAATTAAAACACCCAAAATATCCCATGAATTATGATAATATCATGATATGAAACATTAATTATGTAGTATATAAACAATTTCATGAAAATTATGGTGTATAATAAGAAATATGTCTTAATAGGTTAATCTTTTTGCATGAATCCCTAACATATTATTCTTACATACACAGACTTACACAAACCATCTTGTATCACAAAAAATTATATCATAAAAAAAATAAAGACCATAATAATTTCCATTATTATTTATATTCATCTTATATGGTCATTTTCTATAAACATTCTACATAGGTTTTTACCAATATTCCATCATCTTATGTTTTTAATTTGATCGTTTGTACTAGTTTCATACTAGTGGTGTCCTTATTCATTCTTTACACAATGTTATATTTACAAGGTAATTACATAAACTTATATGAAGGATTTATAATAATTTATTTTTTTTAATTCATTTCATCTGGGTTGTTGTCAGTGTCTGTGATGATGAAATCGATAAGAATCATGTTTTGGAGATTCTTGATGAACAAAATGTGTTATATTAAATTAGGACATTAATTTAAATTTTACCGCTGAAAAACACAAAAACTAATTATTTAAATATCTATATCATTATTTATTAGTAATTATTCTCCCATAGACTTCTATGATATAAATTTTTAATATTTTTAATGTTTATGTTCAAAGAGTCTCAAACCAGAACATTCCATAATTAATGAATTTTTATATGCTAGTTTTTTTATATATAATTATTAAAAAATTATTGGTTTCATATTTTGTGATTATTAGTGTGATATATTGTAATTTAAGTAATTATAACAGTAATTAATTGATATGGAAATAAATTTCGTTTATTCATATATTACTTATTAAAGGTGATTAATTTTATAATGATTTTTTATCACTCAAATCATTAACAGGTTATTAAATTTGTATTTCCAGAACAATATTCATATCAAAACAATAATATTCATCCTTTAAACCCATTCTTATATCGATTAATATAATTTGGTAATTAAAAATAGAATACATCGATCCGTGTAGGCTGTAGTTCACATGTACAAATAAATGATGGTGTTATTTTTATATAAAGAGAGAGAGTCATAATATGGTTAATCATTTTAAAATCATAATTTTTTAAAAAATAATTTTTTTAAAAAATGAATAACCTTTTTTACAAATCCATGTTAGGCCATAATGAAAAGTGAATATGTTACTTCAAGGATGTGGTAGTCTGCATAAACAAATGATTTTTGTTTCAATTATTTTTAATCAAAAATGGAAAGATGGTTTAGGATTTTTTTTAAAGATTGGGGCCGAAGCCTCATTTTATTATTAAAGAAAAGAAAGTACCTCTTTTAACTGTGTAGAGGGAGACCCATTACATAGCTCGAAGGTCCAGTGGGTTTGTAGCACATTACATAGACCATAGGCCCAAATTTTTGACCTAAGGCCCATTCTGGGAATAGTAACCCTGCTGCTACAGTGCCCGCCGCTGCTACAATAACCTATCGCCGCTATAGTACCCACCGATCAACAGTACCACCACTGATATAGTACCACTACAGTAATTCTACAGTACCTTCACCCCATGGGTTTTGAACCCCCATTTTTCATGTAGGATTACGGGGTGCTTACCACTAAGCCAAACCCTAAATATAGATGGATTATGGTTAGACCATCATTATAATAAAATAAATGTATATTAATTAAAACGAAGTTGTTATTTTTAAATTGTGTAATGATATTTAGGGATTAATAATTTCACATAAACAAATATAAATGAGAAAGAAAAAGTTATAAATGTATTCCTTAACTCATATATTATATCCTATGCAAAGGGGTTAATCCCTTGAGTGATGTTATTCTAAGAGGACTATAACCTCTTTTTTGTGGATTGTAAGGTTGAGGAAGGGTTTTTTATAGTTTGGATAAAACTATTTGGGTTATGTTGTGAGGGGATGTGAGCATAGGACTCCCCTATTTATAAGTTAAAAGTGATGAAATTTTATAAATAAAAAACACTTTTCAATAATGGTATATCACTCTCAAAGAAGGTGGTACAAAAATTTATGAATAATTGAGACTATAAGTTATAATATTCAGTATGTATTCATCCACAAATTCCCACACCTTTTTTCAAAATGTTCTGGTTATTTCTATCTAGGTCAACCCCTCATTATTCTCTTTTATTTTTACCAAGGAAACATGTTTTTACCAATGAAATTTATCCTTTAGGATTGAAAATTAAATTTTACATTTCATATAATATGAACCAATAGATACAAAATTTGAAAGAAATTTAATAATATTATATATCTAAAAGAAATGATTTTTAATTTTTAAATTATAAATATATTATTTATTGGAAATTATTTTTTGAAAGGTATTAGATATGTTCTAAAATGTCAAATATGGGTTAATTAATTAAAACCAATATTTTGAAAATTATAAAGTCTCTTAGTAAATACAAATGTGGTCAAATAAAAACGACTAATTAATTTTCAATTCATACTTATATAATAATAAACTTAAAAATATAATTTAATTTGTGAAAATATTTTTATATATATTCACCTAAAAATAAGTTTTTCATAAAAACACAAACAAATTCATCTTAATATTATATTTATATGATAAATATATAAATGTGTTCAATTTTTTCAAATTCACTTCCTAAAATATATAAATTTTCTCTTTACATTAAAGAATAAAATATTCTGAAAACCTATTTTTTTAATGAAAATTACTTTTTGTATATTAACTATTATTTTTTTTAAGAAATAATATTTAATATAGTGTAAATATATATTGTTATAAAATAATAAAAAAACCCATTTCCATGAAAAAACATAAATATAAATAAATAATATTTTTTAAGAATAAAGTGAATTAAGAATAAATTACATTTTTAAATGTTTAAAAATTCATGATATATATACATATAAATATTTCATTATATATTAAGATATTGAAATTTTTTATTTAAATAACACCTTTTAACCACCATGTAATACATAAGCATCTGATAATATCTTACTACTGTTTTAATTGGCAGTTCAGCTAGAATGGATCATATTTAAGTCTGTACTAGCTTGAAGATATCTCAAATATGGTTTTTATCAATACATATTTTCAAAATATCAACCTAGTCTTTGATTGATGACATCCCTATTTGAACTACCAACCATATTAGTTATTATAAATTGGATTTATACGTAAGTCTTCTACTTCAGGATTCCCTTTCTTCTATCATTTTTTTATTTTGTTTTATTCTAACTCAAAATTATTATTTTTAATTTAATTTATTTTTATTAAAAAAATAATTAATATTAAAAATAAATAAATATTTTTTTTTTGTTAATTTGGTATAGTGGGTGAAACACACTATTTTTTTAATTATTTTTTATGGAAAATATAATGTGAAATCTTGAGTCTTTTCAGATACCTCAATGTGTCTTTCACAAGTCCAACGAACATCAAAATGTGTCTCTTTATATGGATATTGAAGTAGAGGATTGTAAAATTATATATAAAAATTATATTTAAGTGATTCATAATTAATGGTATTTAACTACCACTAATGAGAAATTAGTAGAGAAAAACAAATTACTCGATGAATATGAGGAGGGGAAGATGATCGATGTTTTTGAGGCATATAAGTTTCATTTAGTTGAGGAAGATGAATCCAAAAGGTTGTATCAACAATAAAATATTGAATATAGAGTACAACCATTACTCAAAAAACATCATGAATTTGTAGGTAGTATCTAATTAGGATCATATTGCATTGGTGTGAATAAAGACATCATAATCATAAATTTATTCAACTATCCTACTCTCCTTTTTTAAATGAATATAGACAAATATTTTATTTCAAAAAGTTTTCAAAATCACTTTTTTTCATTTTTTAATAATTTATAAACATTGATATGAAATACCATATTAATAATAACACCCTTGAACATTATGTTTAGATAAATATGGTCAATCATAATTCCCAAAAAAAAGTTAAAGATGTTTCATTATGTTGTGGCTCATGGAAAAATATAGCTAAAAATACTATCATTGTACACTTGGGTTGTACTACATGGATTATTTCCACCTATGAATATATCATGCATTGATATATGAATAAATACCATCACTATACACTAAATTTTGTCAATTTGAATGATTTCCTCACTAGTGTGGTGTATAGATGGATATAAGAAGAAATAATGAAATAGTAAACTATAGTTTTTTTCATATGGATGAATTAGTTTAATTAACATGATAATTATGATCAAGGGGGGTTTTAATGTGAATTTTAGTGCTCAAGTGGGTTTGAATTCCCAGAAACTATTCTAATATTCTAGGATTAGGACATCACTATAAGTGTTTCTTGATCTATGGTACCTATATAGCATTGCTTGAATTTTCTTGGGGATATAATTGCATCTCCAAAAGATTCTATACTATTATTATATGAACCTATACTTTTAATATTCCACATTTTATTGAGTTTTAGAGTTAAGGAACTAAATTCTTTCATACTTTTCTCTTTATGTGTTCTCAACCAAACATGTTTTGGGGATGATTATTTTTAGATGATCAATTTTATTTCTTAATGTACATATGGTGAATTATTAAAATGAAAATAATTGAAATATTACCTATAATACCATTATGTATTTTCATCCTAGAGAGTTATATGTTTCATTATGTTGAAAATACAATGTTAAAAACCAGATTGATGGTTGATGATGCTTATGTTCGAACACCGTGGACAATACAATGATGTTGTTTAGGGTCATATAGTTTCAACGAAAAGTGAGGTGGACTGCATAGTAACATGTCTAGAATTAAATTGACATCAATTAATGATCTTAGTGAGATATATGTGGACATCCTTTAGGAGTGGTTCATGTTGTTTTGGGACATAGTTCTCAATCCAATAAGACACGGTTATTTTAGGTCTAATATCATTGATCAAATATTGATGCAGTTTAAAGTATCATATGTTTTATCAAATATTAATAATTTTATATTCATATATTATTGAACAAATGCGTGGAAAATTTTATCTTGTATATAAAAGATAAACCAAATGAGAGTGAGGGATCTATTACCAATATGCACTATGTGAGAAAATATAGAGAATTTGATTTATAGTCATGAATCCCAGAAGATTATGTCAGGTTTTTTAGGGACACATGATTAAGACCGTTTTATTAAATAGGAATTTCCTAAGTGTATTCTCCCAAATCTGTTTGTATAATCCTCCATACGATAATCACAGTCACATATAAAATGTCAGAATAATAGAATATCATGATCTTCCTCTAAATGTGGACTCAATGCATGAATGTGTAAAAATCAGGATATTAGAATCAATTTCAATTGTTGGGTAATTAAATATTTAAATCACATCATAATAGTTACATAATAAATCATAAATGAAGACTAATTAGAGTAGGATTCCCACTAATATTGGTAGGAACCTATGCCACACAATAAGAAAATAGTGCAAGGGGTTAAAGGAGGCCTTTTCTTTTAGGTCAAAATATTCCCAAGGTGTTACATAAGAAGTTCAATGTTAGTTTTGATGTTCATAAATCATTGGGGTGGGTTTATTTAGATAAATAAATTTTTATTACTAATTATTATATTAAAGGATGAAAAATTAATATTCTCTCATGTTTATTAGATTCCAAGAGTGGTGATGATTTGGGATTTAATGATATAAAGTATATTAGTGGAGAACATGCTAGTTAAGATGGGTTCAAGTACACTAAATGTTACAAAACATTTTATTGAGAACAGTGTTGGGGATAAAAAATATAAAATGATTATCTTGGGTACATTGTCACAAAGATATGTGTGCTTCTCAATTTGAAGAGATGGCCATTTCAAAATAAAAATATACATATTTAAAAACATAAACCAATGTGATTGGGAAATCATTACTTTATCTAAATTTTCATATACCATAGTGATGAGGGATTAGAGGGTGGGTTGTTGATATTTTATCGGGATTATTTTTATGAGTTTTTACCATGAAAATTTCTATGTATCATCTATTAGTATTCTCAGGATATTTGTTCTGGACTATCTAGGATAAGAGTTTAAGTTAAAACAAATATCACATACAAGGGGATACAGCTTAGAAATACTATCAATATAATGGAAGAGATGAATAAAAATAAAAATTTATGATTAGATTTTCTCATAGGGAATATAATTTATTTATGGTCATATTACTCATACAAAGTTGTTGAAATAGGTGTTGTGACATGATTTCCCATTTGGGATTCCAGAACTAAGAATACTCTTTCACCCCTTCCAATATAAAATGATGGTTCTAGAAATAGGGATTCAAGTTCATTATATTAATATTTTGGAAATGGGTCTTTCATGAAATGGTTGACCATTGAACACATTTAAATTTTGAGATACATTTTGATTATTTCAGGGTATATATATTTTTTTGGAATTTCATCATTGAATAAAGATATCCCCAGTTGGTAGGCCAAATGAATGGAACATATGTTGGTGCCGAATTTGAAATATATCCAAAACCTGGTAGAGTTGTCCCGTGATACTGGATAAACATGTTATAACTAGCACCAAATGTTTTTTGTAAATTTTATTTAAATATGTAAATAAGCGTTAATTATTGGGATGAATGTTTAGAAATTAAGGTTAAGGAATTTTCCACCTCAATTAACTATGATTATATTATTGAAGGACCTTGGAAAAGAGTAAGAGTGGATGATGATTTTTATGGTTTAATGTCTAGTGAAAAGGACACATGTGTCGTGAAGTTGAAATTCAGATGTCAAGGAAATGCTTGTGTTGTTATTTAATTTCATGTGATAAGTACTTGGGTTTCTTACAATTTAATGTTATTCGATAAGAAATTGGGTATCATGATGTTTAAAATCATAAAATAAGGATTTTTTAGTAATGAAGTTTAAAATCATATGACTTGGACAAGGGTGTGATTCAATATGAAATAATGTGATTTGGACTCACCCTATAAAGTTTATCATCATGTGGAAGGCATATATATATAGGTTTCTATGCATAGACCCAACTGTTAGGAATGATATAAAAACCTCATCTTAGTGTCATGCCAGAAAGGGATAAATTTCATAACATCGAATATACAAAAAACCTTCTAGCTACACACATAGTTTTGTTTTTAGGTGGGTCCCACTATGTATTTTCAGGACAAAAAGTCTAGTATTATATAGAGATAGAATGGGTCTTTACCATATCACAAAATCCCATTGACACATTATCTTATATGGATTTGGATCCCATATAGTATAAAAAAGTCATATGATAAGAGCTACCATTTATATCTTCTGTTAATGAAGGATGGAACTAAATATTATGTAGTTTATTGTTTTATGACATGGGAATACTTGTCATGCTATTTATGGTCACATGATAAGGACCATTATATTGGGGATTTTTGCAAGTGTGGCTTATATGAAAACTGATATAGCTTTATCCCAGTAAAAAACATATATATGAGGACCATTTTTATTGGAAGGTTCAAAACATCGGGATAAAGTGTTATTTTGATGGAAATTCATGGCTGGTCCCTAGATATGAGATCATGGTGTGACTAAAAACACTATAGAAATTTAAATCAAGACATATGTTGTCTGTGTGTTAGATAGTCATTATATATATATAACATTTACATATGGATGGTGGAATCCAAAAACATGTGTAATGTAGGCCATTATTCCCTTGTTGACAATCAGATCCATATCCATTAAATACACTGGTGATGGATAAATGAACCATGTGTAGATCAAACGCAAACACGTTTGTGTGGAGTTTTTTGTTCAAAATTTCACTAGTATATATTTAAAATGGGAGACCCTACATAAATCAAGTATATTCGTAGAGATAAAAAAATTTATTTGGGAACATAATGTTTTTTTATCCTTTTTCATAGATCGAGGCCATTTTTGTGGAATCCATTGGAATTCATCTCATTACATATTAATAACTAGAGAAAAATAGGGGAATTATATTTTTATGTTGTCATGACAATTTCTAGGATAGTAGGTTTGGGCACCAGTTGATGACATATATAAACATGAATCAAGACTCACATAGTTCTAAAAAAATATTATATTGTTACGGTATTTTTGGAAGGAACTAAGATGAATAAAGGATAATGCCACACTAGGATGGGGAATTACTTTCCCCATCATTATATGTTATGAATTTTGAAAAAAAAATTCACTGGAAGCTCTTTTGTAGATCAAACTCGTGCTTAGGGGAGGAGGCCATTTTCAATATAAGATCGTATGTGATGAAATCGATGATGAAGAATCCCACATAGATATGGCCAAAATATAATAGAGGGACCATTTCATCTCTATGTAGATCAATGCACCAAAATATAATTCATGGATCTAGATTTCATGTATAGAAAAATGGAATTTCCAAATAGACCTTCTCAAAAGGATTGAGAGGTAATATATGTAGATATTGTTATGTAGACTAATTTCATATATCTAAGAAATAATTCCATGCATGTAGGGTATTGTGTACAAAAATTATTATAAACTTAGTATCTTCCTAGTACCTTTAATATCAATCTTGTCATGATCATTTTGAGATACATGGGAGGCAATGAAGAATAATCAATTTTTTTGAGAATGCATCAAGTGGGAGATATGGAAATGTAGGGTCATTTTTTATATCTAATTTTAATTAATGTTATTTTTATCATGGAGTAGGATAATGGTAGTTAGAAAAAATAATTAAATTATTATATGGAGAAATATTTATCTATGAGATTGTAACCACATAGGATATGCAATTTCTGAGTTATTTAACTGCTTTGAATATATAACGGTCCTTGTGTAGTTTAATGCCATGCTACAATGATGGTTACATGATGTTCAATATCATGTTATAAGGATGAATGGACAAAAAAAATAAGTTCATGTAGTTAATATTGTGGTTCTTATGAATATAGTTATCGATGTATGGGGCATGTTTTTACCATTTGGGGTTAGGTGAAGTTGAGTCATCCAAACCATGGGTTGAAGAATAATACACTGGTATTAAGGAAAACCCTAGGACATGGACTAGGGTATGTAATTCCATACATCAGATAGTATTATACAAATATAGTAATATATAAATATGTAGTTATTATAACATCACTATATTGAGCAATCTTTTATTCTAGGGGAAAACAGAATTAGATCTCCCCAGAATGCCATTCTGAATGGAAGGTGAGATATTGATCAAATTTCAAAAACACTCAGGTTAGAGAGTTCATTTTTTTGTATTTCTAGTTAGGACTAGGATAAAATATCTATGAATAACATTATATACTATGACAATAGGAATAAAAAAAATGTAGTTCTCATATTGTGGCACCTCTACATCGATCATGCTCACATATAGGGAGATTATTTTTTGATGAAATATGAAAATATTCCTACGATAAATGTTCAGGATGTCACTATGTATCTCATAGGCACATTCTTCAATCCAAAAAAATCAGGTATATAAGTTAATTTTACATATCATGATCATAGGTCAAGAAATGGTCATTTTAAGTAATAAAGACCATGACTTCAGGGCTTTCCAATTTATCCGTTATAATTACATATTTCCCCATGTAGATTAATATCTATGGCAAGGAAAATAGGGGAATTTTTACCTTGTTTTTGAATCTGGGCATTGTATAACAACTACAGTTATCTCTAGATATCTCAATATGTGTGTAATTAAGCCACATGTAGTACCTGTAGAGAAATTACTCATAACGGTCAAGCTCTATATATGGAGAGGGGAAATTTTCACTTTTTGGGATAATAATCCAATGATGTTGGGGTCTACCAATGTGGTCATGGAAATAAAATCATCACTAAATAGTGGAAATCCCCAATGTATATTAGGCCCTTACAAAAGAGAGGGAAATATTTTCCTTTTTCATAGATAGGTCTATAATAAAATATCCTAGTGTCATTATGTTTCGATTAAGTATATTAATCAATATTTAGCTAATTCATATAGTGAAATTCCAAAAAATATCCTTATATATATTTGGCTCAAATATAATGGAGAATTTATTTTCTCCCTTAGTAATATGAAATTTTTACTCACGACATTTACCATTGATCAAACTCTCAGGTAGAGGAGAAAGTGGCCAGAAAAAATGTGATTCTTAAGGTCATTTAGAGTAATTCATGAGGAAAATATAAGGGGATTTTTTTCCATTCATAATGATTTTAAAACATTGTGTTGGAGTTTAAGATCATAAAACAAGGTCCTCTACCAAACAATTTAATGTTGTGTGACCGAGATATTAATCTATATAGTTCATGTTCATGAAATATGGACTCATGTGACACACAGTTTATGATTTGGTATAATGGACCAAGGATATATATTTAACATCATACAATTAGGATATTTTTACCTAATGTGGTATTTTGAAAAAAAATTCTTGAAAATATTTCATTGGTTGGGGACATGATATAATGACATGGAGTTTTAATATATATTTTAATATAATTGTGTCAATGTATTTTATATCATGATTCACATGGAAAACTGAACATCAATGAGAATATAATATATTTATATAAAATATAAATATATAAGAGGAAAAATTAGTAACTACCAATTCAATTATTATGAATGAATATGAGTAACATCATAATGATATAATTATAAATATAAAATAAATTCTACATTAAATATGAATAGAAATAAATTAGTTTACCTAAATTGGGTAATAATATCATTTATTATTAACAAAACTATAAAAAAATTACATTTTAATTTGATATGATTTTCTCTTTTAGGAAAAATATGATTAATAATTATCTTATATATTAGTATGTTGTTAACACCAATATAGCTGGTGAATTGAATGAAATAATAATAATAACAATTAGTATTTGAAAATATCATTTTCTAATAAAAACAATTTTCAATACAATTTATGATTTTATTGTAAAATTGAAAATTTTAATTATAGAATTCGGGTTTGATAATGAAAATAATTTTTGGATTTGGAATTAAAATATTAGATTATGATTATTTATTAATATATTTATTAAATAATCTATTTTTAGGTGAAAATTAATGATAATTATTTTTCAAAAAATTGTCATTTTTATAAAAAATGAATAACATAAAAGATTAACAAACCATTTTTATAGTAAAAACATATATTTAGTAATTAATAAATATTACTTAGAAACACAATTTTAAATTAATAAGAAAAATGATTAACATTTTTGAAACTTAGGTTATATTTCTCACTAAAAACTACTTTTCTCCCCTTATAAATAACATTATACTTTATAACATTGAGAAATTAACAATAAAAAATATTATATCTTACATGAGTCATGAGTTACCTTATTAGTTTGAAATTTCACATTCAATTTTAGGCATACATATAATATTATTAAGATTAAAAATAATTACCATGATAATAGTGAAGCCTTATTTTTCAATGAATTGTTTTATTAATACAGTAAATTATATTCAATGAATAAAATTTATCAAAATTAAATTATGGATCGAATATTATTTTTTAAAAATCATTATATACCTATTTTAATGATAATTAAATTGGTCATCAATGCCAAATGTGACGGAGAACCTGAAATGGGTTATGGTCATTTTTCTTTAAAAATGCTTATATATATATTATATTTTAATAAAAAAGTTTATTTTCTCATATATGTAAATTTAATTAGGTAAAATTGTGACTAAATTTGTGTTCAAAAATAATTTTTTTTATAGGGGTTACCAAAAATTTCTAATCAAAATATAAATCACTTAGTTAAAAACTAATTATGAAGGTGAAAATCAAAATGCTAAAATATAAAATCATATGGTAAAATACATGAAACATGTTTTAAAAATTATTTCCAAGTATTGTATAAGGGTTTATTGAACCAATATCACCCAAAACACCATTTTTACAATATATTTGAGTCATTTGAAGAATGAATAGTGTATTGATGTCATGTAATTGTTAATGGTATTCCCAAATGATCAATATTATTTACTTATAAAGGGAATAATTATACCACCCAATGAATACAATTACCATTATAATTTCCACTAAAAAATTACCAAAACTACCTATCTAAGAAGCTATTTTCTCATCCTTAAGACTATGAACTCTATATGTTATCTCACAGCCTTGTTTTTTTAGTGGATATCTAAGAGAAGATGATGTCTCCAACATAAGTGTTACATTTTTGTAAATGTTTTTTCACAATCATATTCTCTCAAATATCATATATAATATTGACACCATGAAATACATTACATGCAGTTTTACACAATAATTCGCAGACATTGATGGATGAATATTACTCTTAAATGTTTCCAAATAAAATTGAATTGTAGTGAGAACATCCCTTTGAGAGTAGGTTGTGGAGTTGGAATGAGATGTGTGGTAATATGTTTCACTACACAAAACATCATCAATGTGGCCTAAAAATTTTTCACTATGACCCTCTATTTATAATGTGTATTAGTAGTGCTAGTAAAGGGACAGATAGTGATCTCATGCAAGGGAGTGGAAGAATGACCTCTATTGTATAAAGGGGAATGTTCTCTCATATTGTCATACCCACACTAACCATGAATACCAAGAGGCTCGTATACTCCCTTATTTTGAAGCATAGAAGGAATATCCAACCCTGTATGAGGTACTAGAAGAGGTAACATATATGATGTAATTCCAACGAAAACCTCCTTTAACTTGTGTCCCATGTTTTCCCATTAATTGGACCATGGGGCACCTCATTATAAAGACTGGAAAAACTAATGAAGCCTCCAAAATCTGGTCACGAAACCACTTCACCTAGGTCCTTAAATATCCATAAGGTATCTCTCCAATAATCAACTAAAGACTGGATTAATTCGGATAATGGGATCATAGTCACTCCACGTTTTAAAACACAGGACTCTTGCATGAGGACCCATTTCCCCTTGTAGAAAAACCACAATCAGGAAGGTCCCTCACCATGCCCGGGACCTATGCGAGACCCTTCTAAGGACACCTGAGGCTACCCTTGGTTCCTAGAGAATGTCACCTCCCACGTTTTTTCACCCAGTTGGTCCATCACCCAAGGCATATATAGATCAACTAGGCTACCTCTGTGAATCACTCCCAACACATCTTAAGTCACTTTATGTGAATCAACTTTAACATTCCAAGATTTGATTTATGTGAGACCCCTTCTGAACCATCATCTAATAAATTAATGGTAGATAGCCTCTACCATTAGTCCCCTTGTCTGAGGGAACTAATTTTAAGAATATATCGAATCATTAAAACATTATATACCATGGAAAGACACACACTAGAATGTCTCCCATTCATATATTCATTACATTGGTCAGAGGTTCCATACACTTGTTCTACATGAAGGGTATGTCTCTCAGGGTGCATAAAGATATGCATCACATCGGTCATGAGGACCCCAACCCTAGGGGATGTTCTATAAAACTCCTAGTGTTAGATAAAAGGGATAATTCATTGTGATTCCCATGTTGTCTTTAAGAAAAAAAACACTCGATTCTAGGTGTGAAGGGAGCGGATCACTCTTTCTATTCCCTTTGCAGGGTATTTTTTTATCATCCCCTATTCTCTAGAACCCGGAGTAGAGAATCCCTCCTAAATTATTCACCATTCCCTTTCTTATGTGATGTATCTAGATGTTTAGTATTATGTGACTATACTAGATATGTAATAGGGGATAGAACAAGCACATCAAAACCCTTTTTCTCCTCCTGTAGCATAGGCTATTCCACATGTGGAAGAAGGATCATGTGGTTTACCATATCTTCATCTTCAACTTGTTTCTCACATTATAAAATACTCAAATGGTTAATAGTTATATATGATCACGAATCCCACGTGATTAGATCCATATGTCAGTAGATAATCATTTTCTGAATATTCACATCACCCTTCTTTAGAGGACCTCCTTTGTCATGGGTCCTCAAAACCATGTTGGAAACCCCAATGGGAATCCTCCTAGATGAAAGCCCAAATGCAACCAAAAAATTGACATGAAATTATACATTTCTCATAGATCAACTCAAAAGGGAAGCCTCCTAGGTGTAATCCCCAACAAATTCTCCAAAAATCTATGAGTGGAGATATTTCACATTTCCCCACTCCAAGGGGCATCCTCATAGGTGTATGCCCATACCAAAAAACCAAATCACCATATGCTGAAAAATATATCATGGCCCCACTCCAAAGAGAATTATCCTATGTGTAATCTCTAAAAACATACAAATATCTACGTGTCGAGACATTTCTATTGGATCCACTCCAGAGGGAATCATTCTATACAGTGTAAGCCCCAAACAACTCCTTTTTCTTCAAAGGGGACGTAATCTTGATGAACAAAGTAAAAGGGTGTTATAATTTGTATAATACCAAACTCAATCATCTCAAGGGGCCACATTCCCTTTGAGACAAACCTTCACAGGTCCTCTATAGTCATAAATCCACACAACCAATCTATATGGGCTGAGATTCACATCCATATGGGATACATAGGAATCATCCTTGAAGTTCAATCCCCGCACCCGTAATAAAACCTAATTTCTAATTGGCAACATTACTAGTAGTGTCACACACATAATAGAGCCATATCACTTATAGATCCCCTAGGACCCCTCAACATATGTCTAACACCAAACAATGACTTGGAATATTTCTCTTATAAATCCAAGATATATGATTTTAAACTATATGGATTGGCCCTCATCAAAGGACATTAAAAGGTATGATGTGTCCCGTTAACTGGCACTGAACTATGTGGGTTCTCATTATTTCACACATATAAAAAGGAAATCCATCTTATGGGTCTGATCCCTGGATCTAAAAGACTCATTCCACCCTGGATGATGATAAAATTTACAGTGCCCCAATATGTGTATAAAAAACTGCATCGTAATAATAAACAAAAAGAGAATGTACAACCCTTTTTGAAGGGGTTCCATTTGTGTATAACCTCAAATATATCTAGATGCCACAATTGATGTATAGCCCCCGATACATATATATGACTCTCAATTCCATACATATTAATAATTGATTCATTGTTAAAGGGAGATCTGTATTATACTTGTGAGTTAATGAAGGATTCACGATCATATCATAAACATTTAAGAGAGTCCCAAAGTAGGAATAAATTACCCCCAAAAACATGTGATGATCCCAACCACCTATCCTCTCCACCGATGTGAATTCCCAAGTATCAGTTACTAATATCCTAAATGTGTTCCTTCCTTTTTAATGTAGTTTCATGATTCATCAATGTTATGAGAACCGTTGAGTGTTTCCTTTTCCCCAAAAACCACGATTGGGAACCACCCAGAATTTATGTGGGCCTAAGCATTTGATTCGATGGTTTTCCTAAAAGACCACAAAATTCCATTGCATCCCCACATATAAATCTATAATGAAACAATAAGTGATGAACCTAACTTCAATTATTGTAAAATAATCAAATCCCTCATAATAAATCAAACATCCAACATGATTTATTTTTGGAAAAAAATAGTGGAGATTCCAACATGCGTCTATATCTAATATGATGGTTTCACCAACATATTTTCCCCCATTAGCTCTCAATATGAATATAGACCAAAGAAGAAAATCAATTATTCATGTGTTCAATTTATGAGATTCTTATTTAATATTCTTTTCATGATTATGTTGGTCACTTATATTTTTGGAACCATTAACTAGGCCTCCCATCAATCCAAATGGCCTCACACTAGCTCCAACAGACATATACCACGAGTATTGTTCATGTAGGGTCCTCATCTATGTAGAGGACACAGTCACCAACCCATCTCCTTCAATGATGGGTCTCATATACATTTCTCAAGGATTAACACTATAATGGTACCATACTAACATTGGAAGATTGCCAACATGCCCTCCTGATCATGAATCCCAATATTCATCAACATAATGATGTCTGAAAGTCCAAAATGAACTTATAACCATCTCCATCCATTTGGGGTGATTATCACAAAAAATAAATAATCAATGTCAACCTTATTATTGAGATGTATATAAATAAGCGAAAAATTGTCTCAAATAGAAGATACATGGGTCCTTTGAAAGGGATCCTACCAGTAGTCAATGCCACCAATGCCTCACAATAGTGAAAACAAAGCTTGATAAGGGCTATTCCCTCATTATCTTGTACAAGGTCATCCAGATCGTAGAATGAAAGATGAACCACCAAGGGAACTGACTGTTCAATTGGGAACACGGAAACACCAATTCCCCCTATAGCTAATCCCACCAACAAAATATGGTCACAATAAGTGTGTTTTCACAAACACCTACCCACACCAACCAATCCTACCAACCAAATCATTTGGAAGAACCTCAAGAAGACCCCATCCAAATTCAGTGACAAAGCATTACCGTCTACAATAACCTAACCACATCAACCAATACTTATAGTAGACTCATCTAGAAAAAACAAATTAGATCATCTAGAAAGATACAATAATGAATAGGGTGAAAACTCAAATCACCTCTATAACACATGGGTACTATAATTATACCCTTGAAGGAAATGTAGGATAGAAGCAGTCATAGACCCTAGCTACAGAAACAGAATTGGAATATATACCCATTCCAATTTATGATGTTACCAAGAACATAAAAACAATGGTGAATGGGAACACACAAATTTCTACCCACATCCTCCAATCCTACCTTGATATCGTAAAGGAAATGACAATGGTAGAGGTGATGACACACAACTACATCTTGGTAATTAGGTTGACTCATAAATATGTCACTCTAAAGAAGAAACACAACTCTAATATCATCTAGGAAGGTCATCAGATAAAATAACCCATGGTATATACACATCCAAATCAAACCCCTAACCCAGTTCCAACCAGAGAAAATTGTCCTATTCTAATGGCCACACCCTATCTGAAACAAACCCCAAAAAAACATTAAAAACATTAAGTATTATTTTTAAACAACAAAGGATCTTGTCAAAAAATATCTCATACCCAAAACCACTTTTCTGAGACTGTGGACCTAGTCACTTGTAATAAGGAATCCATACTAAACCTCACTAGAGATGTGTGGTAATTTGTTTGTTGATATGTGTTCCCTTTCTACATTATGATTGGATTATTGAATCCATCCAACATTTATCTATGTCATTTCGAGATTCCATTATCCAGTTACAAAAGTACAATAATATTAATGGTATTTGTAGAGGTCCTCCCCAAATAATTCACCATGACCGATTTCTTATTGTCAATAGTATGACGGATCTCTAGAGCCTATCTCTTGATGAGAGTCGTGGAAGCCATCCTCTAGGAAAGAAGATCAAAAGGAAATAAGGTATTCCCATAGTTGTCATCTGACATAATTCCCCCCTCATTATATTCATTAGAAATTTTCTATTCATTAAGACAACAATACATAATGGTAGTCTTCCCCATAATACCATTTTTTTGAATTTCATCTCAATAGTATAATTTCACTTTAACAAAAGGGTCCTAACATAAATTATTTAATGATGAGATACTGTTTATTCTATGGGGAACATGGGAAAATAATTCTTGTCGTGTTTGATGTATTATCATTGAAAATTGAAATACTTTATCATTTGGAATAAAATACCTTGGTGAAAGTCACTCTCCAAACCACCCTTAGATATCATACGATCCAACATGATAGAGAAATCCCACTCCAATCATTCTATTTATGATAAAGCAGTAGAATAAAATTTTGTTATACAATGTTATGGAGGCATATGAAAAAGACCCATAAATTGCATTGATCATGAGAAAGTAGTTTGATAGAGATGATATACCAGACAGTTTATAGCCGCATGCCACGTCTCACTTTAGTATTATAGAAGAATTGTAAGAAGATTTTCATAATGACATCCATATCAATATTTGTAACACTCTTTGTCACTTGAGAACACTGGTATTTCCTCCTGAAGAATATCTAACTCATGTTATGAAAATATAATGTTTGCACCACCAAATTGACATTGAGTCTCTTAGAGTAGCATGAAATCCAAAATTATTGAAACAATAAGGATTCCTTCATCATACTTGTCATTGTGTGTTAAAATAATTTCATTAGTTCATCAATGATGGACCATTTAGTGTTTATGTTAGAGGATGGGGTGATGAAAAAGTGTTACATTTCACTACAGACACCAATAAAAATTGTCCTCTAAATCATAAATCATGAATTATTATAGCTTGAAGACAGAATCACCAAATGGAAACAATTCAAAATAGAAAATATGCTCAGCAAAAAATCCCTTGAACAATATTCACAGGAATATGGCCAGAAGAGGGAAATCCCTTGAAATACATTTACATTCTACATCTAAAAATATTGAGCAAGCCTCTCAATATAGGTATGTCAATAATTAGATGTCAAAAATGGTGGAAATGTCTTCGGAAGTCGGTGGTTCTGATGAAAACCCAATAATTAACCCACATCATGTTTTAAAATAAATTAGTAAGCTCTATTAGGTATACTCTATAGTATCATCCATGGAAATACATGAGCAACCCCAACCCACAGGGCTAGGGGATTATTAACATAAAATTCAATGTCAGAAAACCAGACTCATAGGATGTAGAAATAGAGAGAGAACACCCCCAAACCATAGGGATGATTTATTTTTACATTAAAAAACCTCCTCCTCAATAGAGATAACTATTATCCTAGGTGGGTGGAATCTCATTGAATGAATCCCTCCAATTCATCCCATCACAAGATCAAGTATCCTCATTGGGTATGCAAATGAAAAAAATTTCTAGAGGTTTCATTCGGATAACAATCCACCAAATGGATCGAAGAGAGATGTAGAGGATAGTATAAGACCTTATAGAGGGTCAACAAAATCTTCTCTCATAATGGGAATGATATAATTTTCAATTATGTAATATGCATTAGTGAATTTCATTAAAACCACCTTTGTAGACCCTAAAAAATTGAGGCCAACGCAATAGAGGATAATGAGAATGTTTTGGTAAATAATAAATTTCACATAGAAAATATTGAAGGAGTTGTGTATACCCATAACTAGAGGATTGCTATGAATTTGGAATTTCCTCAAAAACTCCACTAATACATCCTTAGATAGAATTCACCAACAAAAATGGTATATGTATGGTTGTTCCTCAAATATCATGAAGTGTCTGATCACCTAAAACATGGGGAATGATTTTCTAAATAAGAGGAATATATTAATTAATTTAGAAGACTCGACAGAAAATCACTCAAAGGAAAAAATCCTACCATATAAATTTCAAAAACATATCCTCAAAACACAATCCTAATCCGCGTACCTCAATTAAGATGGGTTTCCAATATAAATAATATAGATCCGTAGCATTCAATAAATATGGGGTGTCGACAACAAATATATTTGGATTGCATAGAATCATACCTCAATTTCCCTCTATTAGGTACAAAAGTAGAATAAGGCCAGTCATATCCCACCTGAATATCCCCTATAGGTTTACCAAAGAAGATATTATTTGGAAAAGCATTGTTTTCATTATCAATTGCTCCCCTATTCTGCATATTACTCAAATAGACATTTTTCAATGTATCATCAACAATTTTGAGTCACTACTGGCTTGATTGGAATCTATTGTGGAATGGTGTTCACTGGTATAACTAGAAAATGAGACTTTCCCTGAATGGGTTAATCCAAACTCCCCCTTCTGATATTTTGGAACCCTACTTGTCCAATTTTCAATGGCTCGAGGGAACCAAGGAATCATTTCACGCATTTCATTTCTAGATGTGTCCCATGATGAGCACCCATGAATAACAATAAGTAGTGGAACTCCGGTGCTTAATTCAAACATGTAGGTGTGATCTTTTTTATGTTACACTAGTTCTCCATCTTAGTCAATTATAGGATTATAAGTTGTCCATCAGAAGATTCTCTTCCAATTTTGTTCAATACTATAAAAGACATAGTCGTCAACCTCTCAAAATAAAAATAGTGGGAGAATGAAAGTTTATCGGATTTCATTTCTTAGTTGAAGAGAGTGACCGACTCTTTAAGCCTACAACTTCCCCAAGAACACTTGTTTTCTATCTATACAATAGAATCATGAGTATTTTCTCCCAAAAAATATCCTTGTAAAATATAAAGTAGGGGTTCCGGATCTTTCTACAATTTTTTAAATTATGAGAGGATTCATTTCACAAACCGAATAATATGCCTATGTAATTCCATTAGCTCAAGGAAATAAAATGGGGAATATAGAGGTTGTCACTATTACACATTGATCTGCCCCTGGACCAAGTCAAACTCAATAGACCATACCATATTGTGTTTCCCCCTGCTTAACGTTAATAAAAGCACTAAATATTTCAGGAGGACAAAGGAGTAAATGTGAGGATAGATTTCAGACTTTAATAACTAATTTTATTCTTTCCAAAATGAACATGTCCCTGGATACTTCATATATACATTGGATAATAACACGATTATTTTTCTAAATCCAAAAAATCCAAAACATGATGGTGTCGAAGAGCTAATAAACTATTTCATATTCCATTGGATAGTGGGG
Organism: Viscum album; assembly: GCA_963277665.1. Taxonomy (NCBI): domain Eukaryota; kingdom Viridiplantae; phylum Streptophyta; class Magnoliopsida; order Santalales; family Viscaceae; genus Viscum; species Viscum album. The sequence continues at coordinate 243,633,970 of OY728162.1, forward strand.
AACACTATCCAAGAATATTTTATTTTCAAATACATCCTACCAAAAATGTTGGACTCTAGGAATGTAAATCTAATCAAGAAACCTACAAAGGTATCATGTTTCTCTACCACTATTCTATAAGAAAAAAATTAGATGATGGAAAATAAATGAAAGGGTATGAAGAGTTTAGTAATTGTATGGTTAGAAATATGGTCAACCAAACTAATGATTTCTTCCAAGAACAATTGAAATAACCAACTATGCCCCAGCCACTTCCACTATAGTATAGCAGACTCCATCATGTTTTCCATCATCTAAAATCTAGTATTACATGAATCTACATGACCAAAATAGCGGGAATCCAAAATAGGATGATGAACTTGTGCCATGCTTGAGTTGTCTTTGACTCTCTTTAAAATCATGCCCACATTCTCTGGAAAATGGGTTCCACAACTCTAAATGGTACAAAAAAAGTTGATCCAAGAGATAGATTCCTCATCTTATGAGGCGTTGATCTTTGGTTCCATTAATTTTATTCTCTTAATGGATACCTTTTTAGATGATGAGTGAGACATTGTATCCTAATTTTCTATATTTCAATAGGGAATTTGGAGAAGAGGTCTCATGAGCCAGGATACTTGGAAATACATGGTCATTATAAAAATCAATACTCAAACCATGACCTTGATAGAACAGTTTATATGGATGAAAATCATAGAAGATGCATTTAGTGAGGTTAGAAGAATAAACAATTTTCACCCAAACATGCCTGATTTTTCCTAGCACAATCATTATAAAAGCTCGTCTAGAGGGGAAAGCAACACATAACCTTCTTCCATGCACATAATGTCGTAGTTAATCTAACCCACAAGGGAAGGAAGATCATTAAAATTTTGTTCCACATGGAGATCATCCTACATCATGTACACAATCTCCAAATATTTATAGAAAATAGATTCCTCACTCTGTGAAGTGAATGACCTTTATCCCAAAATTATGAAATGTTTTATCATTTATCCCTAGCGATATCCTTTTTTTAGATCCTGGATGCTCTGATCATATTAAATGTATTCTAGTAAGCACTTGTGGATTCTTTCTTCAGACCTAAAGAATTGGATGTTCAATTTTATTCATTAAAATTATATCTCATAGAGATAGATCCTATAGAATTCCACAAAATCATCTTCTTTATAGAGCATGGAAATGATTTCATTATTAAAGGTCACATCTGACAATTAAATGTATCTTACAAGATATATAATATTTATATCAAATGATCCTTTGTTAAAAAAACTTTTGATTCAACCACATTATGGTCTAAAAAATTCATAAACAGGGTAACAATGTGTCGCACTTGTACCCATTCTATATAACACTACAAAGATATAACAAGTGTAATTAAAAGCCTCAAAGTGAAATCATTCTTCGGAATTAGTTTATGAATATTATATCTGACTCATATTTATTGGTTATTGGAATGATATGGAATTCCACATTCTTTTAGGAAGGCCTTTATTACATTAGAATGTGGTTACTACCTCATCATTCCACAAATGCCTCAAATATTTTATTAATGGTCAATTTTTTTAATTTTATTATGATAAATCTCTATTTATATCCTATAAACCCCAATAGATTAATTCAGAACATTAGAAAAAGGGAACAGAGAAAACACATAATTGATAATTTTTGTTGAATAAATGCCTCAAAAATTCTATAGTTGACCGCAACTAATCCATTATAGAATCTCTCTGTAGAGAATTTACATCTTATAAATTAAATCAAAGAGTTGGGTCAGGATTCAGTAGCATATTCAAGGAAATCCTTGGTAATAGTTGTGATAACAAAAAATGACAGTGCTAGAGAAGCCATCGACTCGTCATGAAGTGACTAATGCCTCGGTAAAAATACCCTCATGCCACCCCCTATGATTTAAAAAATCCATGTCTCATCGACTGGGTCAAAAGAGGTTGTCACATCACATAGACAAAATGAATATTCTTATTTTTTCCAGTCATCTCCCATTCAGAGCATTTAAAGGACCCATGATATCCTCATGGTTAAAAGTAGTCACTTTTCCTTTAAAATGTCAATATAATGAATACTCCCATAACAATGAGACATTTTTTTCATCGCCTACTTCCCCAAATAACATGGATGTTGTTGAAGTGAAGAAGAATGAGGAAATGGAAGAAGAGGAAGACATATTGGATACCCCTCCCACATTTGAGATATGTGTTCATAGAACCATTAACCAAATCATATAAATAAATATAGGTACATAATAACATCCACTGCCAAATTTGATTAGTATTTCAATATATTCCGAAGAACATGAGGTAAAAACATCCAACATGAAGTGGCATTGGGATCTGTTGAATTAGAATTACCAATAGATTTCATGTCATGATCCCAATGTGGAAACTCATCACCTGGACATTCAAGAAGACCACAATGGAAAAAAGTATGTCATAATGACACTCCCGACTCATTCCTCCAAAATTGAGGATGATGTGTAAAATCTTATAAAGACTGAATTTTTATTGTAATTTATGTGTCTGAAATAAAAGGAAAACATCATCTCCTTAAAGAATAGTCATGGGAAAATCAGGGTATGCATCGACATTATATATCTCAATTTCCACTATTCAAAATATGAATTCCTATTTCCAATTATAGAGCCACTAGTTTATGTGACATCCATTTACCAATACCTTTATTTCATAGATGGATATTATAGTTAAAATCAAATTTTAATGGACCTAGATGATGAAGAATGCACCTCCTTCAAAGGCTCAAGCGTTATTTTTCAATTCGATAATTTACTTTGTCTTGAATAAAGTCAACAATAATACCAAAATCTTGGGCATCACATCTTCAAAACCTTCATGGTGAATTTTTTTTGAATTCTATATTCAAAATTCAATGGTTTAATCCTGACAACGTTCAACCCAGGAAGACGATATTGAGACTAACTTCAAAAAACTCTGATAGAATATATTTAAGATGAACCCCTTGAACTGTGCATTCGATGTAACCTTGGGTAAATTAATTTTATTCAATATAATTCATCATGGTAAATAATTCAACCCTAATAAGTAAAATTATATCATATGAATTTCATCACGTAAGAACCTAAAAGAGTAATGGGTTTTACAAGGATATATTTTCTACACGTGTTGATTTATATGTAACCTCTTAGGAAAGTTTTTTATTATCACCAAGTTGATGAAGAATCCGGTTACATAATAGTGGACTAATGACTCTCAGGATGAATCTGAAAACATCATGAAATATCTCTTGATCGCATTGGTACTAATTTCACCTATTGAGGTGAAGAAACTATTTTTATATGTGACCACCATGGAGTGATCACTATATGATTTTCACACACACAAAATACTATTTAAGTGAATGAAAACAAAATTTATTATCTCAATCAATCCATGATCTTCACTGATACTTGTTATTCAGATATCAAGATGAGATATATTGAGTTAATATTAATAGTTCAGAGACAGAGGCACTATTAGTATAACCACAAGGTCCATTTGGTCTCTCGCAATAACCTAGTCAATTATATTCTATACAGTCCTATGATGGAAACACATCTGGAACTATGGGATGTTATCCTATAATTTTTTCACATATAGTTCATCCAGCAAAAATGGGGAACTACCCAACATTAGAATACTTTAATAAATATCAACCATTTATAGGAAAAACATATTTAAACAAAAAAAATTCCATATTAAGATATCATTTCTATTCATGATCGACCAAAATCATGGAACTTTGTTTCAATGATACATCCAAAATCCAAATAGGGAAGTTAATGGAAGACCATAAGACCAAAAAAATCATTCTGGGAGTTGTGATCATCTATATATCAGTAGTGGGGTTTCATTACTATTAGTTATTTCATGATGGTTGTAAACATAATGAAGTTTAATAACATTCCATCATTGTAGGTAGGGAAATAGAACATCAAATTGGACTATAAAACCAAGTGGTAAAATGTGATTCAAATATGGTAACCAAAGATATCAATAGGAATTATGCCCATAGAAAAAAGTGTTAATTACCCTTCTTGACTATATTTAGGGTTAATAAAATCATTTACCCCTGATCCAACATTGAATCACATCTCAAGATCATTTAATTCCCAAGAATATGCATTAAAAAATGCAGTAACAAGTTTTGAAAATCTAAACATGGATGATACAGTCCTTGACATCATGCACTACTGAATAGTGTTTCTTTTTTATCTTGTCAACATGGAAGAGATCAAAGAGATCATCCCCATTCTCAAACTAGATGGTCCGAGGAATTGTTTTGATATATTTTATAGAATAACAACAAAATAGAGTTCTCTCATCCAAAAAAGTTATAAAATATCATAATCGATGATGAGTAACCAATTTTACTCTTTATGATGGCCCAAATCATTTGAATTTATTTTATAAATAGATCATTGATATATTCCTCCTATAATGCATTGATGGAGAAGGGACCAATGTAATCATGAAATATGTACACATGGTAGCCTATGGTGGCCTATAGACATGGTCCTGGCTTTCTAATCAAATGTGAATGGTTAGATTCTTTTGGGCATAAATGGTGGGAGATTGCATAGAAATGAAAAGAAAATTTCATTTATTCCGGGAGAATGCCATCATTATTCATCAACCCCAAATTTTTATGCATAAAACCAAATATTTCATACCATTTGTTGTAGAGGGGATTGATATTGTTGGGACATATGATCCAACTACAACCAAGTAGTTCAAATACAACATAAACACTACTGAATGCATCTCTGAATTTGTTGAGGAAACAACCCTCAAATATGTCAAGTCCAAAATGATAATATACTTTGTCAAATATAACATAATTAATAGATTTGGTTTCTGTCATACAATATTGATGCAACATTGCACCAATTTCTTTTATAATAAATTGGAGAAGCTATTTTAGGAGTATAATATAAAATCCAACCACACATCCTGAAATAATACAATGTATAATGGAAAGGGATATTCCTTCAATAATACCCTATCAAAAAAACTAATGAATATGGTGGATAAGGATAAAAAGTATCATTCTTCCAAGACCTTACATGCCTTTAGGTCTTACCAACTATAACATGTACCACTACACTAGTTATCCCATATTCTCTCATATAGGGATTATATACTGTCCCACCCATTGAGGTCTAACATTTATCAGTCTTCATTTCCATATGTAGTCATTTATCCATAGATGAGGAATATCATAAATAACTGGATGAATTAGGGTGACTATATGACAATATATTTTATACCTTGCATAAATTGGAGTTGCATCAAAATCAGATAGTGTGTGATTTTAACAATATGGTTTTGCTCTGTTTTTTTTTCTCCAAGGAGAACTGATATTTTTCCTCAGAACTCTGAGGATATCAGAGAACAATCCGCAAATGCTTATATCAAAGTGGAAGGGTACTTATTCTATTAACAAGGTCCACTCTTACATAGATTATTCCCTAATATCAATTGATTGAGATCTCATTATTACCCATACAAAACTGTTGTTTCTAAATAATTACATCATGTGAATGTGGAGTTGTACATCATAGCTATATGATGTTAGACTACATAGCGGATACTTGTCACACAACCTTAATAAAGTGTTATGTTTCTTCCATGTACAAACATTGTTAATATCATTGAACTAATGTACTTACTATATGAAAATAAACAGCATAAAATCATGTTCATGCATTCACAACCTTAAAATTCACACAATATTGTCATATTCATATGAATTAAAAAAAATACATCAATGTCCAAGACATAAGTCATTAAACTAAATTTCCCAAATTCATTATCAGATGAATTTAAACAATAAAAAAAATATTTTCCACAAAATGTAAAACTACAAGGTTCATGCCCTTCTTTTATGATGTAAAAATGTATATCATATTAATCCTCACTTAAGAAGATAACAATTTTCGGCGTGGGTATCCCGCCACACCTTTAATTCATGACCTTGCTTGATTCCTGCCATCAGAGGATACACAATGATTCCTAGATCTCCAATCATAGGTATATCGATAACATAAAATATTTTCCCCTACCTATGTATGAGTTATACATGCATAAATATCTTTTCAAGAACTTAATATGGCTTGATTCTCACTTTTGTGTGATACAAAGAGATGATTGGATCTTACATCCACGTCCAACCACTACAAAATCCAAATTACTTTATCATTTATTTTTACCACCTTCTTATTTTGGAATAAAGAATTTTCTCTATTTTTTTCACATCAATAATAACTCATGTGGGATTAGGAATTTTGTTAAAGGATTCCCCACATGATAAAGGCCTATCAACTCACATCAGGGTTGCTATGGTTCATGTCGAAAGACCATAAAAAGAACACCAAATTCCTTTAACTCAAGACATTTAAATGAATGTTTCATCAATTTATTACCATGGATTTATACTCATTATCACAAGATATGTAGTGATTCCTTGATCCAATATCCTGGTACTACTATAATATAGAAAATTCCCTCACATACCAATATATATTTCAAATCTACAAAAGAAGATCAAATATGGGTTCTCAACCTTATCCTAATCTCGTAGTAAAAAGGTAACTTCTTCACACACAAAATCAATCTGAATGGGTAATATTTAATCAATATCTATATATGGAACAATTATTTATACAATAAGATAAATAGTTATGCTCATATCCTATACCTTAGTCTAACATTAATGTCGAGTCACCTTCATCTATTGTGAATGATATTAAACGGTATGCCTATGTCTATTCAGTATGAATTTAAATTGTGTGGTTCCTCAAAACTATGTATGACATGATTCTCCTTCCATCGAGATACATAAATATTCCTAGACCATATTTCATAGTACCTTCCTTAGCATAATGAAAAATTTTCCCTCACATGAATACATAAAATGATATATATAATAAATCATATTTTGGTTTCCCCGATCCAGGTATCCATAAAGGAAACCAAAATTCCCTCTAAAATATAATTCAGGTATTCGAAACAAACTCTACACGTCATGTCCAATATTAGTCCAAAATCTTCCTTTATGCTCAAACATATTCCTTATATAAGTTATGCTCTTAATTATTAAAATTCTATATCTTTATATTCATTATCCATTTTCTAGAAAATGATTTTATGATACCTAAGGACTCATTAATCATATTATGTAGTAATGCACCCTATTTTAATTTTCAATATTCGTGGAGTAGAAGGACTTGTTAGATAGAGGTTTCCACTTTGAGACTATTTAGTTACATTCCCCAGTTGGATTCTCCTAAAGCAACCCAAAAAAGTGTTTTTTAACCAGTGACACACTCATCCTATGGGGAAGCCTATACTATCTCTATAATCCCTAATAAAATCATGATAGGTCCCACTATTAGACCACAATATATAGTCATCACTTGCATTATTTTAACATGACACTACTCTAATCGATGAAACCCCAATATTTTAGCTTTCAATTTACACTCTCATGTCCGAAGTATGCCGAAACAACTATGGTCAGGTATGCCCCACAATACCTATGGTTTCTATAATACCTTGTAACTAGTCATATGAGTCAAAAAAACATGCACTATATTATACTCATTTCATGAAATTGATATTCATGATTTTTCATGACATCAAGAAATTAAACTACATGGTTTTCCTATAACTACATATGGTATTATTCACATTAAAATGTGATACACAACAATGCCCATGCCCTATTCTTTAATATGAGGCCCAATAATAACCCTCTTAATATTATTAGGTCTAACCTGTATAGGAATCCATTTTCCCCCATCATAGGAAATTTTGAATTGAAATTCCCATCCCATATTTTGGAACTTTTTTACTATAAATCAAACAATGTTTCTAGGAAAATAGAAATCTCAATAAAATTAATTTTTCCTTCAAAAATATAATGATAATGTCTAGAGAACACATTTTTCTAACTATATTATAACATTACCTTGTTGTCTTTTCATAGGTCACACATCAAAATGACCTTATAGCAAGATGATTCCATAGTTTGGTAATATAGTAACAAACCACATTTGTCTTTTTATTAAATATTCTATAAAAAGGGTTTGTCAACCAGAGGTATATTCATCCCCATGATAGAAATATTCTATCTCCATGAGTTTTTTCTTCTATTTCAATTTTTATAACTAGAAATACGGAATTAAAGCTTACAACATTTCTCCTTCACACCTAAATATGAAGGTACATTCAATGTTATATAACAATGAAATGGAATATCATAAATCATTATTTCATACCTAAATGAAAATTAATTTTACCCATATTTCATTATTTTATATAATTAAACAGCATTACATAATTTTTTATCCAAAATATGTTAAATTGTACAAAAATTTCCTCTATGTAAGATTTTAATCTATATGATCCATATCCTAGTAACACAACATTAAACTACATGATTATCTAACCAATTTTTGGGAGAGTTCATCCCCCTAAAATCAGTTATTTAATAGAATACTCCCACCTTTACATACTAAATATTCATATATGAGTAGTTTACAATTCATTGGGAATTCAAATTTTGATTCTATTTTCATTCTGAAATACCTTCACATGGCAAATCACCCTTCATGGTATTTATAAATCAGGATCATCACAAATTTCTCAACCATGGATAATAGAATGTAGGAATTCTAGAGGGTTCCTTTTTCCGACTATGAAATAACACACCCAAGAATGATTTGCCTATGTCTCCCACAAAAATGGCCTATAATATAGTATATTACATGGTTTTATTATTCTGCAATATTCTCAAATTAGATTTTTATAACCCCCTCCCCCCGCAAAACGGTATAGTTAACCTGTGGAACATTCATCCTAATGATAGTCCTCATATATTCCCACAATCCCTAATAATATCATACAAGGTAACACCTTTTGGCCTAGATCCATATCCATTCCTCATGGAGATGTAAAATATCATGTTTCAGAAATGGAAATCACAAAATCCTAAAAAAAATATCATTTGGGTATCTGAATAATTTCGTATCATTATTCGATAATGAGACTTGTTTTGGAGATCATTCCAAAACTCTTAGTCATGGTTGTTCAAAATAAATCAATAAATTAATTATATTGGATTTCATGACATTAAACAACCCATAAAATGAGAAATAAAATCTATTATTTAGAAAACCCATAAATGGTGGCCTATTAAAAATATGATAATCTCCCACTATGAATTATTTTTATTGTAATTAGCCATAAATTAGGTTTATAATATAAAATGAAAAATGTTTGTAAGGTTTTCCATATGAATATAGAAATAGTCAAACTATGCTCGCTAAGACCCAAGGATTAGGAAAACAGTTTACCACCCCCCCCTTGTTGAGATATCTTCAAAGACAACCAAATGATATTGGAATGAATCAATGTTCCCTACAGTTACATTAGATCAAGATTATTTTCATTCCAAATGATATTAATTCCAAGGGGATATTTTTATGACACTATGAAATGAGTTCCATGAACAATGAAGTTATAATTCCAACACAATAATAGATGATGATTGCTGACAAATGTTTCCAAATCAAAATCAATGGTGGTGAGAAACTCCCTTTGAGATCTGGATATAGATTTGAAAAGAGAGGAAGGGTTGTATGTGTCACGGTACATAACATCCTAGACGTGGCATGAAAACAATGCATTGAGAATCTCCATTTTTCATAGGGGTTAGTGAAGCTATCAACGGGAATAACATTTATTTGGAGTAGGAGTGCTTGAGTATATCATCCTTGTTATGTAGAAGTAGGATTTATTAGGTGGTTTTCTGAGTTTTTCATGCCCCACAAACCCTATACAATAAGAGGTTCATATAAGACTTACCTATAGCTCCTAGAAGGATAATTGATCCTATATGAGGTACCTATAGTGGAAACCTACATGTGATACCTACGAAGACAACCTACACTGACAAGGGTCCCATTTTTTCCTATAAATAGATCCATCAGGATCCTAATCTGATAGATAGGGAAAATGAATGAATCATCTATGCTCTAGTTATGAATCCCCTTCACCCAGGTCCTAAAATATCCCTCAAGTATCTCTCAAAAACCTGATTGAATAGTGGATAAAAGGGGATAGTGGGGTTAAAGTCCCAACAGGGTCTAAAAAATAAGATTCCTATGTTGGAAACCATTTACCACATGTTGAAAACCACTAGCATGAAGGTACCTCCCCATTCATGGGACATGTTCAGGACCCTTACAGGGACACCTATGGAGACTCTTAGTGCTTTCTGAAATGAATCTATCATGTTTTTTCTTGGGTGTTCTATCACCAAAGGAATATCAAGCTCGAGTCGGTATTCCTAGTCAACGCACATCCAGATCATCCCATGACACTCTATGGGAAGAACCTTCTACTCCCCAATCCATGACCTATGTGACAGACCTTCTGAGCCATCTTCTAAGCCTCCAATTTAATGGATCCTCTTCCTTTGGTACACTTTTTAAGGGACCAAAATTAACCCTCCATGAATGCATTTGATCTTTCAATACAATTCTATGACCCACACAAGTGTGTCTTCTATTCATAGATTCATTTCATAAGGTAGAGGTGTACCACAATGGTCTTACAAAATAGGTAGGTCCCTTGGGGATTATGAATATATAAATGACATCAATCACAAGGACCCCAACCCTAGGAGATATACCATACAGTCTCTGAGAAAAGGGATAATGTCTATTTTTTCTTGGGTTGTATCTCAGATTAGGGTCCTTCATTTCTATATAGGGAAGGATAAGATCACACCTACCTTTCCCTTTGAGTGGTAGTGTCTAATCCTTTTCTCTTCCCTGGATCTAGGTGTTGGGAATCACTCTTAGAGTAGTCCCATGGTATTTTAATAAGGGTGATATCAATATGTCTAGTTTGATGTTAATATACTAGATACGAAAAATGAAAGGGAAAGACCACATCAATTCACTTTATTCCTCTCTTATAGTGATTTCACCTTCCACCATTGAATGAAGGGTCACGTGGTTTTCTCAATCTTCTACTTCCCCTTATTTCTCAATTTTGTGCATGAACCACATGGGATTAGAGGTTATCTACAACCATGACACCTTCATGATTATATTCTTGCCTCATCATAGAATACATTTCTGAATCTTCCTCTCACCTTTCTTTAAAGGGCCTCCATCAGACCGGGTCCTCAAAACCATGTATACTATTCTAAAGGGAAATATCCAGGTGTTAACACCAACCAACCCTCAATATCACCATTATTAGGGTTATATATCATGAAACCAATACAAAGGTCATCCTTTTGGTGTAATCCCTTTCCAATCCTCTAAAGCTCCATGAGTTGAGACATTTCTCATGGGCCCACATCATAGGGAATCCTCCTATGTGTATGCCCAACCAAACCTCAAAATCATAATGAGTCGTGAAACATATCTTGAACCCACACCAAACGGAATCCAACTATGTGTATGCCCCATCCAAACATCCAAATCTCCTTGAGTCGAGATATTTAATTTTTCCACGCCTCAAAGGGATGTTACACGTATAGTGTAATCCATGAAACCACAAATTTCCCTTTAAAGGGGATATAATTCATTGAAATAAAGTAAAATGAATTCCTATTTGGAATAATCCCCAACACAGTCATATTATAGGTCCGCATTCCCTGGGATAAAAACCTTCATCGAACCAACATTGGGGCATGTCCTCGCAACCAAACAAATTGGGAATTTATTCTCATTCAAATGGGATACATTGGTAGGCTCATTGAGCTCTGATCTGAACACCTCAAATCAACCATAATTTTATTTGGGACAGATTCCCAGTAGGTTCATATTATACATAGATCCCATCTCCAAAACATGTCCCTTAGGTCTCCTCGGTATAAGTCCCAAACCAAAATTTGACTAATAACCTTCCACCTAGAATTCATTGTCACAATATGCTGAACTATACTTCTTGGTCGTCATCACATGATTTTGAAAGGTATTATGTGCCATGTTATGTTTCATTGAACATTGTGGGTTCTTATTCCATTCACAATGATTCATAGGAAACCCATCTTATGGGTCTGATCCCAACATCAAAACAACCCTCACCTCCCTGGATGATGATAAACTCTATAGAATCCTACTTTGTTTCTCCAAACCTGCATGTTAATAATAAATATCTAGTGAATATTTAATACATTCATTAAAGGGTAACATTGATGGAGAAATTTGGATACATGTATACATCTATATGGATGAATAACCTCAAATACAGTCAGATGATTCTAAATTCCATAAATGCTACTAATTTATTGTTTATTTAGGGGTGAATTGTATCAAACATGGGAATTAATGAATGATTCTTAGGCATATCTTAAATCTTTAAGAGATTAAAAAAGTATTTATAAATTACCCCAAATTCATGTGATTATCCTAACCACCCAACCACTCGACCAATGTGAGTTATTACTTATCATTGTCCAAATTCTCAAAAAGGTGCCTTCCTTTGGAATAGTGGTTCCTGATTCATCATGAATATGCCAATGGTTTGGTATTTCATATTCCCAAACAGTCCCCACTTAAATCCAACAATAAAATCAAGAGGTGTATGTGTATCACATGAACGATGTTCCATAAACACCATAAAACACCATTCCACCCCCATCTTGTATTCAGGAATGAAACAAAAAGCAGTGCACCTGGCATGAATGATTGTGAAACATTCAAACCCCCCAAAATCCGTCATAAGAGATCCATGTTGATTTTTATCATAAATATATAATAAAAAATAATGAAATAAATATCATTACTTTTATGAGATTTCATAATATTAATTTAATAGCCATAATTTATTCTACTCTATTTTCCAAGATAAATGTAATATTCATTAGTGGGTTGTGTAGACTACCTTCTCCACAAAGTGATGAATTATATTTTATATCACTTTAATTCATTGAATATAAAGAGGACATAATAAATAAATAAATATGATATCCATAACATAAATTTTATTCAAAAATGTAAAAAATTATCATTTACCCTCATTTTATCTCATTCATTGAGAAATAGAAACTCAAATTATGTGTATTTTCACAGTACCACAACAACCTGTAATGGTATTCATATTTCATCACCATAATTTATGGGTGGATACTAAAATATAAATAATATATAAAAATTATATCAATAACACTTGATATATTAATGAAATTATGAGGCTTTTTAAAATTTTGTTGACCATGGTGATCATGTATACTGAGTTACAAGAAAAATGACCAAACAACCTCTTGTAATTGAACATAGTATGAAAAATATATAATATTAATTAATATGATAAAAAATGGACCTTATTAAATAAAATATTAAAGAATCGGCTTCCTAAAATATATTTAACGGTAATAAAGTTATTATTTATGAAGTTAGGACTATGCACATAATGAATCTGGAAGAGTGTAGAGGTTTTATCTCAACAGTTACTTTTTTGAGACACATTTTATTTTTTTTACATAGTATATTTTAAATTGTGCATACAGTAAAAATTGGATATATAATATTATAAAATATATTTATTTATTGTATTTAAACTTCACATCTAATCCAACTCTCTTTCCTAGGGTTATTATTATTATATTTCTAAATTCGTAATTTTTTCAATCTCAATCCACATTTATTGAATCATGGTTTGATTTTATAAACCAATAATTATTTTTGTAGTTTAACTAATTATTATTTAAATTATAATATCATATATTTGTATCAATCTTTTAAAATTTTCATCCATTTATTCCCATTTATTTTCATGTGATCTATTCGATGTCTACCCTAAAATATAAGGGTCCATTATAAGTCAATGGTATTCCTCGAGTTATATTTTTTATAATTCAGATTAATTTTTCATTTAAAATTTTATACAATATTTATTTCTTGTTTGAGCCATTTTTTTCATATTTTAATTATTCATGAGTTCTATTATTACATTAAATGAAACTATGTTTTGAATAATTCCAACCAAAATAAATTATAGTTTTTCATCCTTTCCCATGTTTTTCTATTCCTACTAATGTTTTCCCATTATATTTGTAATATAATGTATGTTTTATTTCCTATTTCACCAATACATATCCATACCATATTTAAAAAATATTTTTTCTATTTTTTTATGTTGTGGGTTTTAAGTAATAGTATATAAAAAGGTATTTATTCCACTTCAAAATAAAATATTTATCTTAAACTATACACTTACTCATGATAAAAAACAATGTAACTATAATGTCTCCATTATTGATATTTATATTTAAAAGTAGTTTTTGAAAAAAAAATTCTATTCACTATTTTGATAATGAAACCTAAAATCGTATTTTACATTAATGTTATAGGCCTTTTTAAAAAAACATTTCACACTATTATATCTGTTTCCCATGTTAAATTTCAAAAGGAATTACCCCCATGGGTTTTATATGTCTTGGTTTTTCTATTTATTTAAATATACTATTATCTTTTTTGAGGAATTGAACTCATAATATCAAAACACCCTAATTATTATTCTCTTATGGGTTACCGTTTTATTCATTATATTTAAATTATATTTTTATATCAATATAAAAATACTATTATGTTTATTTTTTTTCATGGAACATGTTATTTTAAAAAGATACACCATAATTATTTATTTGGTTTATGTGGTTAATAACACGTTTTTGAAATTAAGGATATATTTCTATGTGTCACACTTAATCATGTAAATAATATGATGTAATGGGAGGGACCAAAATTATGATTCCCACAAATAAATTGGGTAATGCTTTGTATATCATGATATGTTAAGTATAGGATTATGGACTGAACCTAATCTATTGTAGGACATATTCCACTATTTATGGTGAATGGGTAATTAGACTAAGCCCGCAATAATACCTGATGTGGGGGCCTAAAATTTTATTTCCCACCAATTCATTGGCTATTTATTAATCTCACATGAGATGGTATGTAATTGATTAGGGAGTGAAGCTAATACAACATGGGATGTTATACACTTTTTTAGGGGAATATATAGTGAACAAAAATCATCATGGGACTTTTTCCACTTTATAATGTATCTCTTGGGAGTGAACCTTTACTTATTTTATCTTTTATTATCATGTTTCCATATATTTTTTGATATTTTGATCTAATGATTTCATTTCCTTATAAAATGTTTCCATTCTTATCTCATATTCTTTTTTCATGATACATGTATCTTATTTTTATATTATAAATATTCCTTTATTATTTATAGTCAAATGTTTTTCCATGTTATTTTAATATGAAACTTCTCAATTATTTTGTTTTCTATCATATTTAGGATCATGCCCCTGAAGAATTTTTGATATAGTTTCCATTACTGATAATTTTATCTCAACCATTTCCTATGATTCCCTTCTATAGTATAAAAACATATATATTAATTATGAGATGTTCAGAAGGGTTCAAGAAGAGTTTCATTATTGGGAACTATTATAATGTTTTTTAAAATTATATTCCTATTTTACTGGTTCTAAAAAACACCAAAACAAAAGAAAATATATTATATGTGAGATTATTATGATATGTAATTTTAAATTTTTGAAAATTAGGTAAAATAAATATATGTTCATATTGGGTTGTTATACGTATTTTGTTCTATATCTAATATTTAAATGTTCATATATCTCTTAAAATAGACCTTGTGTATAAAATAGAATCCCAACGACATTAGTTAAAAATTTGGGGGGAAATTCCCAAGTATTATCAGGGTTCTCTAGGTGGGAACTAACTCTTCCTATATGAATGAGTTGAGTAAAAAATTTTATTGAACTCTCGATAAATTGGGTTTGGATAAACTTATAGGTTTTGGAGTGTTCAAGACATATTTTCTTTCAAGACTCTTGAAATCATAAAACGCTTTTTATCTTCTCAGAAATTACCATTGATAGTAATTTGGATAGAGGTATGTTTAAGTTTAATAAAAAACACTTATTATATAATTTATGAATGATAATACAGAGACTCAATTATGGAGGTATGAGTAATGATGCAATTATTCCACAACACATGCCGGATTTTGTTTGTAAAGTATTTCTTTATACTACATATCATATCATGGAATATATTTTATAGAGTAATGTTGATGTTTTCTATTTATCTATTCACTATTTTATGATAGCTGGATATTTTTTTGGAATCAATGTTATACCCATCATATAAAATTTTTTATTAGAAGATAATAAATTGTTATTGTTTTTAATTAATATTTTTTAAGGGATACTAAATATGGTTATTATATTAGTCTATATAATGTTTATGATATTATTCCTCCTGAATTCATTATTTTTTTTTATTTTCATATTTAGAGAAGAGGTTGGTGGAAGCCAAAAAATACATGAACACCATTTTGTATCTGGGGGTTAAACCATAATAACATAAAATTCCCATAAAAAATACGACAAAGATTATCTAGTAGTGTAAAATATATATGGGGTTGATGGATGAAGATAACATGTATTTGAAATTAAATAATGTACCAGGTAAACACAATGAAGTCATGTGTTATAATTTTCTAGAAATAGAAAAATTTCCTGATTTAATGAGAGAGCATGATTATAGTTGTATGATCAATAAAAGAGCCTATATGAACCTTATGTAATATGGTGATGGTGTCTTCTACATTGATTCATCCAATGAGAACCCCATAAAACTCCCTTTTTACATAACCTTTTTCTAATTTGCGATATCATAGATTAATAATATATATTCCCAATGTAATATTTGTTTCATAGGGCCTAGGCCAGATATATGGATTCCACTTTAGAGATATACGATTACATAGATAATTCATTTAGTAATGGTATTCTCATAAAACTCTAGGATAATGTTAAAATGATTTATTTATACTATATAATTGATAGTTTCCAAGGATACCACCATGTGGTGTGAAATGTGAAAAATCATCTCATCCTATTTAGAATTATCTAGAGATATGTGTATAGTCAGTGACACATCGACATGAGAATTATATGAGGGAGGGATATCATTCAATATTAGATCAAGGGTAAATTAATTCATTATTCCCCTTATATATCTGAGGATAATATCAAACCATTATTAATGGAATATTCTCCATTAATCTTTATAATGTGTAGTTATAATTAATATTTAATATTAAAATAGGATACCAATAGTTATTGAGATGATTCAAATCCCATATTGAGAGTTTGGTAAACCAACTCATTATTTGTGAATCATTCATATAGTAGGAAGAAATATATTAGATCTTCATTGGATTGGTAGATGGGAATAGGCCCAACACTAAAACTATATGGATTTGGGTCCTCTATTATTTTTCTAGTCTTACTTATATAGACACCAGCGAAGTATATCTCCAATGTTTGGGGAATTTCATGGATATATATAACTTTTCGCATAATAGTTTCATATCCACTAGTGTACTTTATGAGGTAGGGTGTGATGAAAAAAAATATGCAAATTTATATTCTTTGATCACTTTCCGTAACATGAACATTTTGTCAAACTATTTAACGATAAAAACACATTTAGCTAGAAAACTTTTCAACATTATAAGTTACAATATTTACATGAATTGGATCAATTTGATAGAACAATAAGACACCATAGTTCCTTATATAATGTCTATAATTTTCTACTTTGAAAACCAGTGAGATAAAATTTTTCTCGATGTTGGAATTTAGAGTCTCAGTATCTAGATTTTTCTTACTACGATGGTAAATATTGTTTTCATTCCTTGTATCATTCCTGTAGCATCCCCAAATAAAAGTCACCCTTATGTGGATGTAATGGGTTGGTTAAGAGACCTCAAGCA
This sequence comes from Viscum album, assembly GCA_963277665.1. NCBI lineage: Eukaryota > Viridiplantae > Streptophyta > Magnoliopsida > Santalales > Viscaceae > Viscum > Viscum album. The sequence goes on from OY728162.1 coordinate 243,651,858, forward strand.
TGCCTACCCATATTCCAAAGGCTATTGACTAGCAGTGGGATATGAAAAGTATAAAGGAGATATTATAACCCCTAGTATGAATTGAAATTGTAGTGAAAAAAATCATAATAAAAAGGAAGTAAATAAAGAAAATAAATAGTAGAATACACCAATAACATCCAACTGAATCATAAAATAAATATATATTGAATAATGTAATGATGCGCTGGAATGTTGCTAAATGTCATTCATGAATAAAATAAGAAAAATACTAATAGGCTTAAATAAAAGACACAAAGTACCAGGTCCGGAACCCATGGTGAACCAATCTCCAAACACAATCACAATAACAAGGAAATGAATAAAGAGAAAGGTCCACTACGTAGGCACAAACATGCATCCATAAAAACATTTCTGGTTCCAAACGGTGGCCGGAATATGGCATGAGTATAACTCTGTGGGATGACACCATCATGTCTAAACTATCCCAGTAGTATAAAAATTGTATTCAATAATGATATGAACATGTATATAAATTAATTCAATCATTAATAATATAAAACCATAACCTACTTTTGATCCCTTCTAGAATAGCTCTCAGAATGTACTACAACGGTGCCAACCACAACTATAATCATGTTACAATAACCTGCTTCGACGCAATGGTGGAATATCTCTTACAATATATTATAACCCTGCCAACTTCCACCATATAGCAATGGTAAAATAACCTAGTTTAGCACCAGGTTAGAATATCTCTGATCATGTCATATGACTATGCAAACCAAAACCATATATACATGGTTTAGCCAGAATAATCTGGGTTAAATACCTATAAGAATTAAAACATTTCATATCAAAACCGTATAAGAATTACGATATTCTATGTAAAATCCCTAAAAGCATTACAACATCGGACTATGTGTTTCCCACTCTCCATAAGAATTACAGCATGAGACTTAGTCATGCGGACTCAATATCATCATTACAATAAATAGTTGTGAATGTGCAAGGGCCAAAGACAATATATAAGCCTTACAAAATGCGACAAATTTCATATCATGCAACATGGATATCATAATATTACGTCACAATTATCAATGGTTAATTATGTGAATTATAATTCATCATTTATATACAAATTTTCATTTAATGAAATTTTCTATAACAATTATATCAAAAATAAATAAGACACAATTTAGGGATTCTATAATAAAAAATCACTATACATCACATTTCATGCTAATTATACATTAGAAAATTTTCCAATTCAATGATATTTAATGGTTTTTTACCCAATGGGTAGTCATATTATATGTCATAAGACAATTAAAAAAATAATTCAAATGATCGTCGCATTCATTTACTAAATTTATTTTTTCACAGAATACGTTGGCTCTATCACAATATTGTATAATATTGAAAAATATCAAACAATAGGGTCATAATTTAGACCTCATACCTCTATGATATGATCTAACAATGCTCGAAAAGGAGAATTTCTTAGAAGAATTTGTTTTGGATGATTTCAAAGAGTTTCCAAGATAAAAAACGATCAAGATAAAAATCTCCAATGCAATTGGTCAAAGGATTTCATAGTAGAATATTGTAGAATAATGAACAAAAGGTAGAAACCTAACCCAAAAGAATTACCGTGGATTTTTCACGTAAATGGGATGTCTGTAAGGGAAGATGAAACCCCAAAACCACAAAGAGATATCTCTAGGGGGATAAGAGATGAGCTGAAGTGGATTAGAATGAAAATAATCCACATAGCATGAGTAAAATAGAAGGACGAGGATTTACATGCCATGTAATGTGGTTACAAATCGAGTAAGTGTTTCTTTATTGTAGCCACCAAAAAACATGTCACCTAATATTTATTTTATTAAAACCCATGAACATTTAGATGATATGTAATACCTTTAAATTAGGTTTAAATGTTCTGTAGATGATTTTTCTACCCTATTTTATTTTAAAGAACTTGAACCCCTTTAAAGGGTCTCAATTTACCATGAACCCAGGAAATACATAACCCATTAAATTTCAGACTCCATTAATTAAAAAAAGAACACATCCCTAAAATTTTGGTCATTTTAACCAATGAAATATCCCCATATCTAAAGAAGGCCCATCCACCAAATATTTAATGAAAAACAAAGAGGGATACATACCTTGAAAAAGACATGATTTATTAATACCCCACCATATAACAGATCATCCCCAAGCTCCTCCGAGCATAACTTAGATTCCTTAGAGAAAATGTATCGACACTATGTTTGTAAATTATACTACTTACTTTTGATCTTCTCTTTAACTCTCCCATGCTTCAACAGCACTAAAACCAATGATATAGTCCTAACCCTAATAAATTTCTCATAATGATCCATAAACAATAAATAATGATCCTCATATGATGTATCTGCACAAATATCAAACTTTGATATGTTTATCACATGGGAAATGTATAGATTTTATCGACATAGTTATGACATGTGGAACTTATTGTGCGTGTAACTTTAGCATTGTGGAATGTATAAATGGTATTCCATGGGTCCGAGCCTTTCCACTATTTCAAATTGGCTAAAAAATAGTTACTAGCTTTCCCTATTTCCTGAAATGACATTTCCCCAACCTAGGCGACAACCAAAATAAAAAAATTATGACAAACCTAAAATTATGGAGGTTTTCTATAATTGTTCGCTTATGAAGTTTCTTGAAATGTGTAGTCCCAAACCACTTTATAATCAACTAATCATTGTTAGATGCCTCCAACACATGACTAGGACAAACAAGTGATAACTCACCACCCTCCCTCAACCAAAGTGGCCAAAGACACACCCTTCCATAAAAGTCCTCAAAAGGTTCCATTTGGATCAATTCATTGATGATATTTTTATATGAAAAATCTACGATTATCATATGATTCTCCCAACAACCATCAAAATAAATAACAAAGGCTCATGAAATATCCTCAAGAACCTGAATCATCCAATCTTACTTACTATTAGTCTATCAATGATAGGATATCATTTAATGTACTCACGATTCCTGGGAATTTTGAACACACAACTACAAACATGATTTGAATCATGGATATCTTTCTAAAACGATACTAATCAGAACACTGTGTGACCGTACCACCTAACACTTGTAATGATTTCATAATTCATCAACTGTGAAGGATCCTCTAAGAAGGAAAAAGTGGGCTACCATAGTATGAAAATCCAAAACAACAAAAAAATTGTTTTTATCAGTCATCAAATGTAGTCCTTTCACAAAATCTATCATAACATCATTCCATTTCCATTTATGCACTGGTAAATGGTGAAATATCCCAACTGCCCTCTATTTTTAGTTTTCACCTACTAACAAGTGAAGAATATATCCTTGAATCTTGCCACACCATTCATAAATACTGAAAAACCCATAATATCTATGTAGATCAGGATTAATCTATTTTAAACTTGGAGGCACTTCTCATCTAGAATATTTAATGTCCATAATCATATCATCGTGGTAGCTTGTATGAAACCATACTCAACCATAATAAAAGATAATTTCCACTACTAGGATACCATCCTAATGTTATCACCCCACTAAATAATTTTACTCTTAGAACTAATCCCACCAAATTAGATAAATGATCTGTCTTAATCTAGACCGAAAACACTTGTATAGTAGATGTCTAAGTCATAGCTACTCGCCCCTGAGATTATTGAACATCCATATGCATGTATTCAAAGAGGGCCATTATTTTCCACTCCAAATAAGATTCTTGTACATCCTCTGTCTATTTCTTTTGGATCAATGAATTGTAAATAATATTTCTCTTGCCTAGTGTATAGACTAATTCAAAGTTGAAATACTATAGAAAAAAGACCCACTACCTCTTTAGAAGGTTCAGGTCTCGCTGAGAAAAGATTTACTTGAGTCTATTATGACTACTGTTTAACAAAAACCAATCACCCATTAGATAGTTTCTTTAACATCATAAGTCAATTACCACTACTTATAAATCCAGAATTTGAGTAGGGTAATTCTTTCCATGAAGTATCAACTACCTAGAGCCATATGAAACCAAAATATCCTTCTGCATCAGACATGACCCGAGTCAAACGTTGGATACATCAAAGAACATGGTATATTATTTACCAGATAAAGGTAATGTGAGGATTTTTGCTGAGGAAATCATGCCTTACATATGTTGAAATAATCTCTCATAATCAAGAAACCAAAAAGACTTCAACCCTTTAGGGAAAAATTCATTCAAGTTTAATCATATCATTTTCATCACGAACAGTTACCAAAAAACCAATGAACACCAATCTTTAGGGAACATGTCTTTCAAATATGAATATAGTCAAAAATGTACTCCCAAAGGGGTGTCAATGGTTAAAACACCATCTAATATTTCCACATCCCAACCCAATATGTTTTCTAAAATAATAGATCGAAAGGAATGTGATGCTCCTGTATCAAAAAACACAATCTATGGTAGATGATACAAGAATCATACCCTGATGATAAATAGTCATTAATCCATGTTAGTCAGAGTAGTATGCATAACATAAATATAACCGGACCCTTTCCCCTAGGATCTAGTATGACTTCCCTATGCTATTTCACATTCCTTTTACTATTTATCATGTACTAGAGTATGAGATCCACAACATCAACCTGGATGGCCTATGGAACACCAAATACAGTCCTACTAAAGGGTAAGTGATCCCCATCTCAATTTCAATTCCTATAATAATCCTCTACCACTAGTATATTATGGAATATTCACATAAAAACTATGTGTATGGCTTAGTATAACATAAAAGATTGACTAGAGAGGACAAAAACACTCAATCAACCACCATGCACATGTAGTCCTAGTCAATCTAACCCACAGTGGATGAATGGTCCTTCAAATGTTGTTCCATAGTGTGATCATCCTACATCATGTACTTAAGATCCTAATATTTATAGAATATAGAATCCTCACTCTGGGAAGTGAATGAACTTTAACCCAAAAGTGTGAAATTAAAAATCATTTAGCCCTGGCACTATCCATTTTTTATATCATGGATGATCTGAGCCATTTAAAATACCTCTAATACCTTCTCATTGAGTCTTTATTGAGACCTAAATAATTATATGTTGAATTTTATTCTTCAAAAGTATATCTTATAGAGATAGATCATATATAATTCTACAAAATTATTTCTTTTACGGGGTAGGGAAATGATTTCATTATTAAAGGTCACAAATGGCATCTGTATGTATATGATAGGATAAATAATTTTGATATCCTATGAGCCTTCATTAAGAAGAAATAGAGATTAAACCACATTACAGTCAGAAAAATACATAAAATGGGTAACAATGTGTAACAGCCCGAGATTTTATGAAAAATATTCTTTTTAATGTCTTGTGTTATACTCTACACCAAAAGGATCTTTCACAATACACTTCTCTGACCTGGCTTGAATTACACGCAATCGCAACCTTCCTCGATAGCGTGTGTTGTACGCAACACCGAGTTTCGCTAAACAACGATATGCTATTAAGATATTATTAAAAATAGCCGTTATGAATAGTAATAACCACTTTTTGAAATTTAGTAAATTTTATTTTTCAAAATGGAATTCATTTTTGGATTCGTAATATCGAAATTAGCTTAGGGTTAAATTTTGGTACTTTTCGGATAACTTTCATATTCTGATGAATAGTGAGAATTACTAAATTTTAATTAAAAACATCTTTTTTAATCGAAATAATTAATAGTGATAAATTATTAATTTGAGTGGTTTAAAGTATATTTAGAATATATTTTTACTATTCAATACAATGTTGGTCATTGTATGTAATTTCACATTTAAACCAGACATAAACAAGTGTCAATCTTTTGATAGATATTGTTTCTTAAAAACACGCTATTTGTTTTAACGGCGGGATTTAATTATAAAATTAATTAATGCAACTTATATGTTATGAATTTGGTAAAATAGACTTCATTTTTGAATTCGGAATATGAAATATTGCTTAGGATGAAATTTTGGCATTGTTCTGAAAAACATCAATTTTTGATGAATAGTGAAACTACTAACTGGTAGGTTAAAAACTGAATTTTGCATAAAACTTAATTTTACCGCTTCTGTGAATGGAATTTCAAAAATCCGATAGACACGGTTGATGTCAGTAAGTAAAATGTGGTTCAATGAGATGAAAATAATTTTTGGTGAATAGTAACTTTTTACTTTTTTTTACCACGGTTAAAAGTAAATAGGGTAATTAAGGGTAAAAATGATATTAATATTACCCTAACACATGTCCTAATTCTATTGGACAAGTGTATTTCGACCAAAAACAACCTTATGTGTAAAATATTATCATTTAGGCCCACTTGGATTAGATTAGGACATTTATTATTATTTAATTCAAAGAAGAGTTAAAAGAGTTAAAATCAAAGTTTATTTACTAAAACATTTTTTATATAGGGTTGTACATAAGATAAATTCGATTGTAAATATTCATTAGAAAGCTAAAACGATTTCCTACATAATTGTAGTTTATTTATAATTTTTAGACTTTAAATAAATTAATTTATTTATGACACAACGATGATGCAGTAATTACCCTTTTAAGGAAATATTAACATAATTGATGTTATAAATACTCAAATGAATGTAATATGAGACTTTTTATGAATTCCACTAATTTTCTAGGTTACTATGATATATTATTGTTGATCTAATCAACTTGGTTCGAACATATAATTCTGTTATGACTTTCACAAAAATCATATATCAAATAGAGTCAAAATTGACACAAAATAGTTTTTAAATCAAATATTATATTATTAATTGTTATTTTATTCCTAAAAATATAAGGTTCGGCCAAATGACTTAGATAAGGATATATATATTAATAATAAACAATTTGGGGTTCGTTTGGCATGTTATAGTAAGTGTATTAACCATATAGTGAAAGAAAACAAAAAGACACGGTAAAAGTTAAATTATTTAACTTAGAGTTAAATCTAATTGATAAGGTTAAAATAATACCCTAAACTTGTCTAAATCTTATTGTTTGATAGTATTTCGACCCATCCCCACTTTAGCTTCGAAATAAGACCCTTTGGAACCATTATAAACCGATTTTGACTTTAATATAAAATAATATTTTGAGATATTCCTAAGGTGCCCCTCTCCTCCCCTATAAAAGGACACCTCCTCCCCCTCCTCCTCACACCAATTTGAGCTCTCAAGCTCGGACAAACCCTGCCAAAATCTCTTCTCCACTTCCCTAGAAACGTCCTAGAGGTTCTGGTCTTCCTCAAAGACCAATTTTAGTGCCCTAAGAGGAGGTCTCAAAGAGGCGCTTCAAAGAAGAGGTAATTACCGTTACCAATTCTTTCATCTTTAATTCTTCTTCCACTTCTTCTTATTAGGTTGTTTCATTATGAAGTAATAACATAAGTATCACTCATATACTGATATGTTATTATAAGTATGAAACAACCCTATTTCACCATCTATCCATCCTATGGAAAAAGAAATCACCGCGCGTGCGTACGTACAGAATACCGTCTCCACGCCGTGGTGTAATCTATTTTCCACCACCACCTTACATGGATGGGTATAATGGTGTAAAGAATAACTATACATAGTTATTACAACATCATATTGATTATGATATATCGTATAATCCACTCCAATTCAGTTCAATATTTATGGAAATGATATCATCGCTCGTGCGTACGTACAGACTACCGTCTCCACGACGCGATGAGATTCATTCTCCATGTTAACCATTTAAGAATGATTAAAAAGTATATATAAGAAATAATAATGAAATATATGACATTATAAAGCTACTGGAGTTATGTATATATATATATGTATGTCATCTACTTACTTCCATTTCAAGACAATAAGGAAAGTAAAACATCGTTCATGCGTACGTACGGACTACCGTCTCCATGAACGGTGTTTTTCATTTTATTTATCTATCTGTTATATATATATATATACTGAATATATATGATATATAAATCATATTTTATATTTTGGAAGTAAGTAAATCATGATATATGTAATAATGATGTCAAGAACAACAAGTCAAAACACCTAAGATAAATGAAACGATTTTACCCAAAACGCTTCTTTAACATGGAATTTACAAAAGAACGGGTAATATATTGTCATAAGTGAACCATATATGATATCATAACAATGAATATGATTCTGAAATAAGTCAATAACATGATTTAAATCATTATACAGGAGTTTTGGACACTTACAATGCAAGTCGGACATAAGGTAAGGGAAATATCACAATCTCATTTTTTATCCGAGATTGTTTATACTTTGGTATTTACTTGGGTGTATTTTATCATCCACATCCATTTTTCCTCAATATGTAATATTTCCTTCCACGTACAATTGTTTAAATCCAATTTTACCCTTCGGTGAGTTTTTAGTAAAAGATATGAAAGGAATCTTTTGTCGTTTTTCGTACGAGGTACTTTTTGACTTTTCCGACAAAAGTACAAAGAATGTTTTTTTTAACTTATACGGCATGAATGGATTTCTAAAACATTATTTCCAAGAAGATTCCTTTACAAGTATTCAAGTTTATTTTTAATCAACTTCTTTTAGTTTAAAATTGTATGACATGTTAAGAAAGGAAAAGTGTTTTTGAAGTAGAAAGGATATTTTCCTCAAGAATAGAGTTCAAGTATTTTATCAAAATTATTTTCCATCTAAGATAATAAAAGGGTTCTGTTTTTATCCCTATTATTACATGGATTTGATTATGTTGTGATGGAAATATTTTTATGAATTCCTTTGTCTTATATAAATTGTTTTATGATGTCATGTTGTTTAAGAATCCCATTTTTATTACATGGGTTATGAAATGATGTATGATTTATGATTTTGTGGCACACATAAGAATGGTATCATTATGAGATGGGTGGGACCTATATATCCCTCTAATGCATTGGGTAAAGATTTTATATCTCATGAGATAGACATGGCTGGAATGGTAGGTTATACTGGTTCAGTGAAACAGGACTGAAACGAGGGTTACTCGATTCAGAAAGGGACTTTGTCCACTAAGATAGTCTTGGCAATGAGTCTTGACTAACAAGAAATGATTCTCTATGATTATGTGTGAATGACACAAAGATTCATGTTTTAAGTTATGATTATTTTGATTACATTTCACTTCCATGATTTACCCCATGTTATGAAATTATGATCTCTTTTGCAGGATATGATTTCCAAAAGTTATGTGCTTATGTATATGATATGTTTGATATTTCTTTTGTTTACCCTTACTGAGCATTTGAGCTCACCCTTTTATGTTTTCTTTTCCCCAGGATATAAAGAAAGGTTTTAGGTAAAAAAAAAGGAAGATCTTTATGGGAGATTTTGAAGATCTTTCACCACGATTAGAAGTTTACGTTCCGAGTTTCCAAAGACACTAAACTATTACGATCCTTGTGTGTGTGTTTTTGTTATGTACCAAGTATTCCGCAAAAGTAATGTAATGTCCATGTACGTCAGGCTTCGGGTCTCTACAGTTGGTATTAGAGGAAAGGTTTAGTCAACCTTTGGAAACTAGGATGCGAGAACTTTAGTGAGATCCCTAGAGATATTTCTAAGGTATGTCTAGGGATGTCCCTAAGGTTAAGTATACGTATAGGTTATAGTACTAGAATTACGCTAACGATCATAGAATTAAACCTAAGATGTTAGATATTGAAGGTACTCCCCCTTTATTATGTTGTTTCCCCTAGCATGATTTTTGCCTCTCACACTATTCTTTTTTGGTTTTAGACGATTGCTGGAACCCGAAGAAACCGTGTTGATCAATGCAATGGACAATGCAATGATTGTCCTCCTGAACAAACAAATGTTATGGGAGATGGAGTGAAAAATCTTATTGCTATACTTACACAAGCTATGAATCATTCTGGACTTCCAAATGAGCAGAGAAGGGAACAATATTCTATTGAGTCCTTCATGAGGCAACGTCCACCTTCTTTCAGTGGGTCTTCTGATCCACTTGTTTCTGAACAATGGATCAGTACCACTGGAAAGATATTTTCAGTTCTTCAATGTTCTGAACATGATAAAGTCATCTTAGCAGTATATCGTTTGGAAGGTGAAGCTGATCAATGGTGGAATCTTATCAAGAATACAAGGCAAAGAGATGAAATTGAGTCCATGGAATGGGACGACTTCAAGAACTTATTTTTCAGTAAGTACTTCCCTCATATTCTTCGAACAAAGATGGAGAAGGAGTTTCTTGAACTGAAGCAAAAGGATGATGAATCTGTTGGTATATACGAAGCAAATTTTACAAGACTTGCAAGGTATGCATCTGGCATTATCATCCAACCTGAAAGTAAAGTTGATCGATTTTTCAGTGGCCTAAAACCAAGTCTTCGAAGGGCATTAGCTATAAGAGACTTCAGTAGCTATGAAGAAATTGTGCGTTGTGCTATCAAGGTAGAAATGGAAGTTGGTGTTACATATCCATCTCATGGTTTTGACAAGAAACGAAAGATGGAGTTCAAGGAGAAATCTCATAATAATGGTGAAAGGAAGATGAATGTTTCCTTATGCTCAAAGTGTGGAAAGAAGCATGGTGGAGATTGTCTTAAAGGGACTAGAAAATGTTTTAAGTGTGGAAAAGAAGTTCATCGATCAGCTGAGTGTCGAAGTAATGGAAAAAGTAATTCTAATGATATGAATAAAGCAAACACTGCAGAGAACGCACCACCAACAATTCAATGCTTCAAGTGCAAGGAAATGGGGCATTATGCTAATAAATGCCCTAATCCAAGTGTTAGTGATGATCAACATGAGCAACCACTGAAGGCAAAGGACAAAGGGAAGTCATATGCGATCACTATTGGCGATGTTGAATGTGAAAATGATGTGGTGGAATGATTAAGTGTTTATGTAATGGGATTCCAAAATAATGTTGTATCATTGAGTATTGCAATATTTTTTTTTTGATGTGGTATTCAAAGTGATTGATATATTTTTTGGAATGTAGATGATATGCGCATAATGAAGGGATAAGGAGAAAATTAAATGTTTGATAGTATTCATGAGCTCATGATTGATATAATGACTAAGTGATATCATGGTTTGAGTATATAGAATTTTGAGGATTTTGGTATGTGGAAAGAGTTAACTTTTAATAGAATTCATGTTTTCAATAAGGTTCAATGAGTATTCAAGAGAGTACAAGATTAAGGCCTTTGAATGTTTGGAATGTGACCAACAAGATATATCTTATGATATATGGGGATCAACGATGGTATTAAATCTCTGGTAATCGTTTTCACTATGTTATGAGAGTGGACTGCAATATTATGGATAAGTCTAAAGATTGGAGTGGATTATGTTGGACATAAGTTAGTATTGTTTAAGGATAGAAGTTTTTTCGATATTATTGATGGGATGTTATAGTAATATAGTTTTAGAAAAAGGACAACCTGCAGGACGGGCGACAGCCCATCGCGTCGGACAAGGCTGTAGGAATCGATCCCACAACCGAAGTGCGACTGGCCTTTATCGCCTACCACTGGCCTACAGGAAGTCCCTGTTTAGTAGAAACTAGTTTTATTATATTAAGCAGTATGATATATGAAGTATAAGTCCATTTTAGGAACCATATATGATTAATCTCACTATAGAATGACTTATGTATATTTAATAACTTTTTCTAACCTTTTGTTTGAGACAGATGGAATGACCCGTCATTCTATCACATAATCTGCTAACACTTCATGAATAACAAATTCAACTTCATTTATTTAAGAGATGAAGTGGAAATTGTTCAAGGTACGAACAACAGTGAGATTGTACCAAAATAAAGTAAGTATTTATTCTAATTCAAATTTTCAACTTTAGGGAAATGATCTTGAAAACCAAAAAAATGTTGTCCTAGTGCTCTTATATCTGATGAATCAGATGGTACCTTAGATCATCACAAATCTATGGATTTGTGATTACTGGCTTTTCCATAGCCATGTTCTCTACCACTCTCCATCAGAACATGATGGTTAGATTTCTCTTCCATATCCATATTTTCACCTATGTGGAAACCCAGTGATTAGTTTATTTGGGCAATCGTTACATTTCATACATTAGTTTTTAAAGACAAGTTTTGGTATTCCTTTTTACGATGTGGGTTTCTATTAAAGAAACTTTAGAATAGTAAACCATTTATAACCCCGACGAATTTCGAGGGCGAAATTCATTTTAAGGGGGGTAGAATGTAACAGCCCGAGATTTTATGAAAAATATTCTTTTTAATGTCTTGTGTTATACTCTACACCAAAAGGATCTTTCACAATACACTTCTCTGACCTGGCTTGAATTACACGCAATCGCAACCTTCCTCGATAGCGTGTGTTGTACGCAACATCGAGTTTAGCTAAACAACGATATGCTATTAAGATATTATTAAAACTAGCCGTTATGAATAGTAATAACCACTTTTTGAAATTTAGTAAATTTTATTTTTCAAAATGGAATTCATTTTTGGATTCGTAATATCGAAATTATCTTAGGGTGAAATTTTGGTACTTTTCGGATAACTTTCATATTCTGATGAATAGTGAAAATTACTAAATTTTAATTAAAAACAACTTTTTTAATCGAAATAATTAATAGTGATAAATTATTAATTTGAGTGGTTTTAAAGTATATTTAGAATATATTTTTACAATTCAATACAATGTTGGTCATTGTATGTAATTTCACATTTAAACTAGACATAAACAAGTGTCAATCTTTTGATAGATATTGTTTCTTAAAAACGCGCTATTTGTTTTAACAGCGGGATTTAATTATAAAATTAATTAATGCAACTTCTATGTTATGAATTTGGTAAAATAGACTTCATTTTTGAATTCGGAATATGAAATATATCTTAGGATGAAATTTTGGCATTGTTCTTAAAAACATCAATTTTTGATGAATAGTGAAACTACTAAGTGGTAGGTTAAAAACTGAATTTTGCATAAAACGTAATTTTACCGCTTCTGTGAATGGAATTTCAAAAATCCGAGAGACACGGTTGATGTCAGTAAGTAAAATGTGGTTCAATGAGATGAAAATAATTTTTGGTGAATAGTAACTTTTTACTTTTTTTTACCACGGTTAAAAGTAAATAGGGTAATTAAGGGTAAAAATGATATTAATATTACCCTAACACATGTCCTAATTCTATTGGACAAGTTTATTTCGACCAAAAACAACCTTAAGTATAAAATATTATCATTTAGGCCCACTTGGATTAGATTAGGACATTTATTATTATTTAATTCAAAGAAGAGTTAAAAGAGTTAAAATCAAAGTTTATTTACTAAAACATTTTTTATATAGGGTTGTACATAAGATAAATTCGATTGTAAATATTCATTAGAAAGCTAAAACGATTTCCTACATAATTGTAGTTTATTTATAATTTTTAGACTTTAAATAAATTAATTTATTTATGACACAACAATGATGCAGTAATTACCCTTTTAAGGAAATATTAACATAATTGATGTTATAAATGCACAAATGAATGTAATTTAAGACTTTTTATGAATTAAACTAATTTTCTAGGTTACTATGATATATTATTGTTGATCTAATCAACTTGGTTCGAACATATAATTCTGTTATGACTTTCACAAAAATCATATATCAAATAGTGTCAAAATTGACACAAAATAGTTTTTAAATCAAATATTATATTATTAATTGTTATTTTATTCCTAAAAATCTAAGGTTCGGCCAAAGGACTTAGATAAGGATATCTATATTAATAATAAACAATTTGGGGTTCTTTTGGCATGTTATAGTAAGTGTATTAACCATATAGTGAAAGAAAACAAAAAGACACGGTAAAAGTTAAATTATTTAACTTAGAGTTAAATCTAATTGATAAGGTTAAAATAATACCCTAAACTTGTCTAAATCTTATTGGTTGATAGGATTTCGACCCATCCCCACTTTAGCTTCCAAATAAGACCCTTTGGAACCATTATAAACCGATTTTTACTTTAATATAAAATAATATTTTGAGATATTCCTAAGGTGCCCCTCTCCTCCCCTATAAAAGGACACCTCCTCCCCCTCCTCCTCACACCAATTTGAGCTCTCAAGCTCGGCCAACCCCTGCCAAAATCTCTTCTCCACTTCCCTAGAAACATCCTAGAGGTTCTGGTCTTCCTCAAAGACCAATTTTAGTGCCCTAAGAGGAGGTCTCAAAGAGGCGCTTCAAAGAAGAGGTAATTACCGTTACCAATTATTTCATCTTAATTTCTTCTTCCACTTATTCTTATTAGGTTGTTTCATTATGAAGTAATAACATAAGTATCACTCATATACTGATATGTTATTATAAGTATGAAACAACCCTATTTCACCATCTATCCATCCTACGGAAAAAGAAATCACCGCGCGTGCGTACATACGGAATACCGTCTCCACGCCGTGGTGTAATCTATTTTACACCACCACCTTACATGGATGGGTATAATGGTGTAATGAATAACTATACATAGTTATTAAAACATCATATTGATTCTGATATATTGTATAATCCACTCCAATTCAGTTCAATATTTATGGAAATGATATCATCGCTCGTGCGTACGTACGGACTACCGTCTCCACGACGCGATGAGATTCATTCTCCATGTTAACCATTTAAGAATGATTAAAAAGTATATATAAGAAATAATAATGAAATATATGAAATTATAAAGCTACTGGATTTATGTATATATATATATATGTATGTCATCTACTTACTTCCATTTCAAGACAATAAGGAAAGTAAAAAAGCGTTCATGCGTACGTACGGACTACCGTCTCCATGAACGGTGTTTTTAATTTTATTTATCTATCTATTATATATATATATACTGAATATATATGATATATAAATCATATTTTATATTCTGGAAGTAAGTAAATCATGATATAAGTAATAATGATGTCAAGAACAACAAGTCAAAACACCTAAGATAAATGAAACGATTTTACCCAAAACGCTTCTTTAACATGGAATTTACAAAAGAACGGGTAATATAATGTCATAAGTGAACCATATATGATATCATAACAATGAATATGATTCTGAAATAAGTCAATTACATGATTTAAATCATTATACATGAGGTTTGGACACTTACAAAGCAAGTCGGACATAAGGTAAGGGAAATATCACAATCTCATTTTTTATCCGAGATTGTTTATACTTTGGTATTTACTGGGGTGTATTTTATCATCCACATCCATGTTTTCTAAATATGTAATATTTCCTTCCACGTACAATTGTTTAAATCCAATTTTACCCTTCGGTGAGTTTTTAGTAAATGATATGAAAGGAATCTTTTGTCGTTTTTCGTACGAGGTACTTTTTGACTTTTCCGACAAAAGTACAAAGAATGTTTTTTTAACTTATACGGCATGAATGGATTTCTAAAACATTATTTCCAAGAAGATTCCTTTACAAGTATTCAAGTTTATTTTTAATCAACTTCTTTTATTTTAAAATTGTATGACATGTTAAGAAAGGAAAAGTGTTTTTGAAGTAGAAAGGATATTTTCCTCAAGAATAGAGTTCAAGTATTTTATCAAAATTATTTTCCATCTAAGATAATAAAAGGGTTCTGTTTTTATCCCTATTATTACATGGATTTGATTATGTTGTGATGGAAATATTTTTATGAATTCCTTTGTCTTATATGAATTGTTTTATGATGTCATGTTGTTTAAGAATCCCATTTTTATTACATGGGTTATGAAATGATGTATGATTTATGATTTTGTGGCACACATAAGAATGGTATCATTATGAGATGGGTGGGACCTATATCTCCCTCCAATGAATTGGGTAAAGATTTTATATCTCATGAGATAGACATGGCTGGAATGGTAGGTTATACCGGTTCACTGAAATAGGACTGAAACGAGGGTTACTCGATTCAGAAAGGGACTTTGTCCACTAAGATAGTCTTGGCAATGAGTCTTGACTAACAAGAAATGATTCTCTATGATTATGTGTGAATGCCACAAAGTTTCATGTTTTAAGTTATGATTATTGTGATTACATTTCACTTCCATGATTTACCCAATGTTATGAAATTATGATCTCTTTTGCAGGATATGATTTCCAAAAGTTATGTGCTTATGTATATGATATGTTTGATATTTCTTTTGTTTACCCTTACTGAGCATTTGAGCTCACCCTTTTATGTTTTCTTTTCCCCAGGATATAAAGAAAGGTTTTAGGTAAAAAAAAGGAAGATCTTTATGGGAGATTTTGAAGATCTTTCACCACGATTAGAAGTTTACGTTCCGAGTTTCCAAAGACACTAAACTATTACGATCCATGTGTGTGTGTTTTTGTTATGTACCAAGTATTCCGCAAAAGTAATGTAATGTCCATGTACGTCAGGCTTCGGGTCTCTACACCATGAGTCATAATTGTACCCATTATCTCTGAGACTACAAGGTTATAACAAGACTCAGTAGAAGACTCTCGGTGAAATCATTCTTAGTAATAGTTGATGCATATTGTATCTAACTCATATTTATTGGTTATTAGAATGATAGGGACTTCAAAATTCTGTTGGGAAGCCCATGGTTACTTCAGAATGTGGCTATTACCTTATCATTCCACTAATTCCTCAAATATTTCATTAATCATTAAAATTAGTAAATTTTATTATGATAAATACCCATTTAAATCCTACAAATACGAATACATTGATGCATTAATTTATAAAAAGGGAACAAAAACAACCCATAATTGATCAGGTTACTTGAATAAATACCTCTAATAGTCTATAGATGACCCTAAAAATCCATTCTAGAAGCTCAGTGTAGATTATGTATAACCTAGAAATTAAATCAAAGAGGTGGGTCAGGATCTTGGAATATATTAAGGGAAATCCATGATTATAGTTGAGATAAACAATCCTAAATGTCTTAGAAAAGTCTTTGACTCTCTAGTATATGACTAAATCCTGGAATAAAATACACTCATGCCACCCCCTATGTTTAAAAAAAATCCCTGACTCATTGAAAATTTGTATTCCTATTTTTGTCCCTCATCTCCCATTAAGAGCATAAAATGGCCCCACACAATCATTACGGTTAAAAGTAGTAACTTTTCCTTGAAAATGTTAAAATATTGACTCATTCCATAACTCTGAGAACTTTTTTTCGTCACCTACTACCCCAAATATCATGGAAGTGGTTGATGTGGAATAGAAGGATGAAATGGAAAATGAAGAAGACATCTAGAATACCGTTAAATTTTTTTAGAAATGTGTCCATAAAATCAGTAACCAACCCAATGAAATAAATATAGATCATAATAATATCCACTACATAATTTGATTTGTGTTTCCATCTATTCCAATGAACAAGAGGTACACAAGTCTTTCCTGAAGTGACATTGGGATATATTTGATTATAATTACTAATAGATTCCAGGTGATGATCCCAACATGGCCACTCATCACCTAGACTTTCTAGTAGACTACTATTGAAAAAGGGGTTATAATGACACAGTCGACTCATGTGTCCAAAATTGAGGCTGATGTAGTCAATATTATCAAGGATGAATTCACCCAAGATTTTATGTATCTGAAATGGATGGGAAACATCATCTCATTATAAGATAATAATGGGAAAATCGGGGCATACATCGACTTTATAGATATCAATATGCATTGTTCAAATGATGACTTCCTATTTCCAATTATAGAAATACTAGTTTATGTGACTTCTAGTTACCATGATCTCTCTATCATGGGTGTATATTCAGGTTAAAATCAAATTTGAATGGACCAGGAAGATGAAGAATTCACATCCTTGAAAAACTCTAAGGGTTACGTTTCAATTGGTTAATTCCCATTATCTTGATTAATGTCAACACTAAAAACCAACAACTTGTGGATCACATCTTCAAACCCTTTATAGTAAATTCTTTCAAATTCTATGTTGAAAATTCAGTGGATTAATCCTAATATTGTTTAAACTAGTTGTACGATCTTGAGACTATTTTCAACAAACTGTCATAGAATAGATTGAAGATGAACCCATTAAACTAAGCATTTGATATAACCTCGGTAAAATTAATTTTCATCATTTAACTCCATCGTGGTATTTAATTTGACCCTGATAAAGAATACTCTATCATAAGAATGTCAGCACGTTGAAACACAATAGTGTAAAGGGTTTTATCATGATTGATTTCTCACACATATGGATTTATATCCAACCTCATAGGGAAGTGTTTTACTGTCATTAACCTTATGAATAATGGGGTCACATAATTGTGGACCAATGGATGTCAGGATGAATTTGAAAACCTTTTGAAAAATCTCTTGATCCCATCAACACTAATTCTACAAATTGAGGAGAATACGCTCTTTTTATTTGTGACAACCATGTAGTGATCACTACATTATTTTCACACACATCAAATAATATTGATGGGAATGAAAAAAACAGTTATTATCAAAATTAAAACATTAAAGAAACTGAGACACATTATTCACATATCATGAATTGACATTTGGAGTGAATATTCATTGTTCAGAAACAATGTAACTACTTGTAGAACTAGGAGATCCATTTTGTCTCACACAATAACTTAATCAAATATATGATATATAGTCCTATGTTGGAAACACATTTGGAATGGTGGGCGGTTGTCCAATAATATTTTCACATACAGTTCATCCCTAAAAAATGGTGAAGTTCTAGAAGAGAGAATATTTTTCAATATATCACCCTTCTACAGGAAAAAATCATTAAACAAAAATATTTGTATTATTTTATCATTTCAATTCATGATGGCCGAAAACCTTGGAAATTTATTTTGATGATGCATCCAGAATTCTAATAGAGATGTTAATAGAAGACCATAATATAAAAAATTTCTGTCTGGGATTTGTCTATATCTTTATAGAAATAGAGATTTTTCATTAATCTTTATTTCCTAAAAGTTGTTCAAATACCGAGTATTAATAACATTAAATAATTATAGTAATGGAACTAAAACATTAAATTCCAGTGGGACACCTAAAGTTGAAAGGTGATTCAAATATGGTAACAAAATAGATCAGTAAGGATTAATCCCTCGGAAAAAAGTTCTAATTCCCTATCTTGATTACGTTGAGGGATAATGAAATAATTTACCTCAGAGCTAACATTTACTCTCATCCCAAGATTAGTGAATTCCTAGGAATATGAATTTAAAAATACCTCTACAACTTAGGAAAATCCAAACATGGATTAAATAGTCCTTAACATCATGCACTATTGAATAGTGTTTCTTTTTTTCTATCAACATGGTACAGATCAACGAGCTCCGTCGTATTCCCAAACTAGATGGTCCCAGGAATTGTTGGATGATACCCACTATGGAATAACTACAAAATGGATTTATCTCATCCAACAGAGCAATAAAAGAGTATTATTGATGATGTGTAACCAATTTTACTCCTTATGATGGACCAAATCATCAAAATGTCTTGTACAAATAAAAAATTGATAAATTATTCTTCAAAAGCATTGATAGAGAAGATACCACTACTGTCATATAAGAGGTACGCATGTGAGCCTATAGTGGCATGTGGTCATGGTATTGGATCAGTAACCAAATTTTAAGTCATTGGTAGTTCTGGTCATCAATTATGGACTATTGCACTAAAATCACAAGGAAATATCATTCATTCCATGAGAATTCTAAAATTATCAGTCAACCCAAAAATTTTATTCATACAACCAAATACATCTTGCCATTTTTTTAGAGGTGATGGATATTGTAGGGCCATATGCTATAGCTACAACTAGATAGTTTAAATATAACATAACTAATACTGAATGCATCTAAGAATTTTTTTGAGTAAATTCCCCACCTAAAAGTCATGTAAAAAATCATCATCATCTTTATGAAATATAAAATAATTACTAAATTTGGTATCTTTCATACAATATTGATGCAAAACAGCATTAATTTAATTTTTACTAAATTAGAGAAGCTATATCAAGAGTATAATATAAAATATAACCCACATCCTTCAATAATATATTGGATAATGGAATGGGATATTCCTTCAACAAGACCCTATCGAACGTACTCATGAATATGGTGGATAAGTATAAAAAGTATCATTTACCCATTATCCTGAACGACTTGTGGGCTTCCCAACTAAAAACTATACCGCTACTCTAGAAATCATGTATTCACTCAAATACATAACATAAACATTCATACCCATTGAGTACCATTATTTATTTATCTTCATTTCATTATGGGATCATCAGTCCATAGATGAGAAATCAGAGAAATGACATGATGAATTGGGGTTAATCGATGACAAAATATTGTATGACTTGCGTCAATTGGAGGTACATAAAAATCAGATATCATGGGATCTTAAAAATAATGTTTTGATCTCATTGTTTCTCCATGGAGAACTGTTACTGGTCCTCAGAACTATATTGATATTAGAGAACAAGCCATAAATACTTATGTCAAATTGGGAGGGTACATATTCCATTCACAAGGTCCATTCTAACGGAGATTATTCCTTTATCTCAATAGATGTATAAATCATTATTACCCCTTTTAAATTGATGTTTCTCAAAAATTACATCATGTGAAAAATGAGTGGTATGTCATAGCTAGATGATGTAAAACTACACAGATGATATTTATCACATGTCCTTAATAATGTGTGTTGTTTCATCCATGTTTCATGGTGATTAATTTCATGACACTATTGTACTTACTATATGAAAATAAACTGCATAAACTTATGGCCCTTCCGAAACAACCCAAAAATTTAAACCAAGTTTTCATATTCTGTTGAATTAAAACTAAAATACAACAATTTTCAAGATGCAAGGCTTTAATCTACATTTCCAAATTTCTAATCACATTAATTTAAACTATACAACAACATATTTTCATCATGATATAAAACTACATGGTTCATGTCCTTGTTTCATGATTTAAAACTTCATATCATTTGAATATGAACTTGAGAAGATAACCATATTTGGTACTAGTATCCCATCACACCCTTAATTCATGAACTTTCTTGATTCCTTCCATTAGAGGATACACAATAATGCCTAGATCTCCCTTCCTAGGTCCATCCACAACATAAAAATTTCCCCCATCCCTATGTATGAGCCATACATGCATAGATAGCCTTTCAAACCTTTAAATGGATTGATTCTCACTTATAGGTGACACATAAAGATGCTTGGATATTACATCAAAGTCCAGCCACCAAAAAACCAAAATTCCATTATCCTTTATTTTTACTACCTTTTTATTGTGGAAGAAAGCATTTACACTCCTTGTTTCTCCCACCGATCATAACTTATGTGGGATTATGAATTTTGTAATGGATTCCCCACATGATCATGGAATGTCAGTTCACATTAGGGTTACAATGGTTCACGTCAAATGACGTTAAAAAGAACAACAAATTCATTTTACTGAAGACATTAAAATGAGTCGTTCTTTAAGAACTACCCATGGATTTATTCTCATTCTCACCAGATACGTGGTGATGCCCAGATCCTATATCATGGTCAAACTAAAATATATGAAAATCACCTCACATACCTATGTATGTGTCAGATCTACAAAAGAGGATCAAATATGTGTTCTCAACCCATTCATGAGCCCGTAGTAAAAAAGGTAACTCCTCCACACACAAAAAAATAAATTTGAATGTGAAATATTTATTCTATGACTACATATGGCTCAATTAGTTCTCCAATAAGATACATATTTATGCTCATATCCTATACATTGGTTAAACATTATGGTTTAGTCTCCTTCATCCATAGTGCATGATGTTAAACTATATGGAGGATGTTTATTCCGCGGGAATTTTAATTTCATGTTTCCTCGTGAACTTTGTATGACATGATTCACATTCCATCAATATAATTAGAGGTGACTATACCATATTTTATAATCCCAAACTTAGGGGAAAGATAAATTTCCACTCACCTTAGTACATACAATGATCTATATATGAAATCTTATTTTTTTCCCTTATTCAGCGGTCCATCAAGGAAACAAAAATTACCCCCGATATATGTTTCAGATATATAAAACAAACTCTACACATCATTACCAATATCAGTAAAAAATATTCTTTTATGATCATACATATTCCTTGCACATTTTATACTCTTACTCTATGAAATTTGAGGACTTCATAATCATTCCCTAGTTACTAGAAAAATAATTTCAAATACCTAAGGAATCATTTATATTATTATGTAGTAATACTCCCCAGTTTGACTTTCATAATTATCACACTAGAAGGAATTTTTATATAAAGGATTACACTTTTTGACTATACAGAAACATGACCTAGTTGGTTTTGACTAATGTTACTCAAAAAAGTGGTTCTCAACCAGTGATGCACTCATCCTCTAGATAATCCTCCCCTATATCCACAATCCGCAATGAAATCATGATTGAAGCCACTATTAGACCATAGTATACTGGCATCCCTTACATAATTGTTCCATGTCTCTACTCCCAATCCAAGATACCCCAATAACATAGCATTAAATTCCCAAACTCATGTATTAAGTATGCTGAAACAACCATGGTCACTTAGGCCTCACATTAGCCATGGTTTCTATAATACCCTAGTACTAGTCATATGAGCAAAAAAATGCACTATATAGTACTAATTGCATGAAATTAAAAAGTCATCATTTTTCATGACATTAAGACTTTAACCTACATGATTTTCCTAGAACTACGTATGGTTTAATTCTCATTCAAATGTGACACATAATGATGCCCAAAACCTACTCTTCAATGAGTGGTTCCATAATAAAACCCCCATCTTCCTATGATTAGGTCATACTTGTGTAGAAAATCATTTCCCACCATCATTGGTAATTTTGAATTAAAATTCTCATCTCATATTTTGTAAACAAAATTCTAAAAATCAATCTCTGTGTCTGTAGAAATAAGAATATCTATAAAATTAATCCTATAATAGAGAATATTATGTTAGTTTCAAGATAACACCTTTTTATAACAATATTTTAACACAACCCTATTGGATTTTAATATGTCACACACCAAAATGACCTTTTTGTAGATGATTCCATAGTTTGACAATACATTAACAGACCACAATTCTCTTTGCATAAAGTCACAAACAAAAAGGGATTGTCACCCAGAACCAAATTTATCCCCATGAGATACCTTTTATATCTTCATGATTCCTTTCTTCTATATAACTTTCCATATTTAGAAATCCTGAATTACAACTTACAACATTTAACCTTCACACCTAAAAATGAAGTTTCATTCTGTGAAAGATTACAATGAAATGGAATGCCATTAATCTCTATGTCACACATAAAAGACCAAAAATTTTACCCATAATGTCTTTATTTTAAGGAATTAAACAACATATCATAATTTTAGATCCACAATACATTAAATTGTATAAAAATTTACTCTATGTAATATGTTAAACTACATAATGCATATCTTTGTAATTCAACATTAAACTACATGATTCCTTAACAAATTTCACAGAGAGGGCTTCCCCTTGAAATCCGTTATTTAATATAATGGTCCCTCCGTTAAATAGAAAAAATTAATATATGAGTGGTTTCAAATTCATGGAAAATTAAAATATTGATGTGCCCTTTATTCTCAGACACCTTCACTTTAAATACCACCCTTCATGGTATTGAGAAATCAGGATCATCACAAATTTCACCACCTTCGATAATAGAATGTAGGAATTATTAAGGTTACCTTTTTATCACCATGAAATAAAAAACCCTTTTTGGATTTTCATAAGTCTCCAAGAAAAATGGCATATCACATAGTAGATTCAACCATTTTATTATTCTTTAATATGGCCTAATTAGATTTTAACTACCCCCCCCCCTCAAAAAGGTATATTCAACTAGATACACATTCATTCACTGTAGAGACCTCCCTTATCCCCATAATCTGTAACAATATCATACTAGTAATCACTTTTCGGCCTAGATTCATCGATATTCTTCATGTACATGTTGCATATCATGTTTTAGATATAAAAATCACAAAACCATTAATGAAAAAAACCTCTGAGTATCCAAAGAATTTCATATCATTCTTAGATAACAAGAATTGTTTGGGTGATCATTCGAAAACATATAGTCAAATTTATTCAAACTAAATCACAAGTATCATTATATTCGATTACAAGACATTTAAAAGTTGATAAAATGAGGAATAAAATATATTATTATGAATTCCCATAAATTGTAGCCTATGAAAATTAAAATACTCTCCCACTAATAATTATTTATTTTGGACTTAGTAATAAATTAGGGTGATGACAGAAATGAACTAATGGTTGTATGGTTTTTCAGGTGATTATAGAAATAGTCAAACTATGGTCACTTAGCCAGATGGATTAGAAAAAAATTTCATCATCCCCATATAGTTGTGATAGCTCCAAATATAACCAATTAATTTTGGAATGCATCAATGATCCCTATAGTTACCTTAGAACTATATTATTTTCATTTCAAATGACATTATTTTCAATAGGAGATTTTGTTTACACTATGAAATGAGTTCCGTGAACATTGATGTAATAATTCTCATACACTAATGGATGAAAATTATTGAAAATGATTCCCAATAAAATGGAATGGTGGTAATAACCTCCCTTTATGATAATGATATGTATTTTAAAAGATAGGTGGGGTTGTATGTGTCGTGACATAGAACATCCTCGACGTGGAATGAAAACATCGGATTGAGACACTCCACTTTTCATTGGTGTTAGTGATGCTAAAAAAGGGACTAACAATGATCTTGAGTAGGAGTTATTGGGAATATCCCCTAATATATGGAGCATTAGGATTTATTAGGTGGTTTTCCAAGTTTTTCATGCCCCAAATTCCCACACACTAACAAGCTCACATAGTACTTACTTAATGTCCTAGAAGTAGAATTCAACATTTGTGAGGTACTTATAGTGGAAACCGACCTGAGGTACTTGTGATGAAAACCTCCTTCGACAAGGGTCCCATGTTTTCCTATAAATTGGTCCTGAATGCTCTTTATTTGATAGAATAATAAAATGAAAGAAGCATCTAAGATCTTTCCATGAATCCCCTTTACCCAGGTCCTAAAAGAATCCTTAGTTATCTCTCAAAAACCTATGTGAATAGGGGATTAAGGGGTATAGTGGGATAAATGTATCACCAGTTTCTAAAAAACAAGACACCTATGTGGGACCCCATTCCCCCCATGTTGACAACAACTATCATAATGGTCCCTCCCCAGGTTGGGACCTTTACAAAACCCTTATAGGGACACCTAAAGAGACTCTTGGGGCTTTTAGAAACACAACTCTCATGTTTTTTCCTAGGTGGTCTATCACAAAAGGAATCTCTATATCTAGTAGGCCTATATATTCAATGTACATATTGATCCTCCCATGACACTCTATGTGAAGAACCTTCTACACCCCAATCCATGACTTATGTGAGAGACCTTCTGAACATTCTTCCAAGACTCCAATGGAAGGGATCATCTTCCTTGGGTACAACTATTTTAGGGGGACAAAATTGAACCATCCACAAAAGCCTTTGAACATGAAATACTATTATATGAGCCACAAAATCATGTCTCTCATTCGGATATTCATTTCATTAGGCATATATGTACCACACATGCCCTACCTGATAGGTAGGGCCCTAGGGGTATATGAAGATATGCATGACATCAATCCTGAGGACCCCAACCCTAGGGTAAGCACCATACAATCTTTGAAAAAAGGGTTAAAGTCTTCTGTTCCTTGGGTTCTCTATAAGAATAGGGACAATCATTTCTATATATGGAGGTAGAGGATCACACCTTCCTTTACCTTTGAGTGGTATTTTCTTTTCCTCCTCTCTTTCCTAGAACCATGAGTATGGAATCACTCTTAGAGTAATGTCGTCGAATATTATTATGGGTGATATCTAGATTGGTAGTTTGATGTGAATATTATAGATTTGAAACATGAGAGGGACTCATCACATAAATTAAATTTATTCTTCCCCTATAGAAATAGAGTCATCCACCAGTGAATGAAGGGTTTGGCAGTTTTCTGGATCTTCTTCTTCCCCTTATATCTCAAATTTGAGCATGAACCACATGGGATTAGAGTTTATATATGATCATGAAACCTTCATGATTATATGCATGTCTCGGTAGAGAATACACTTCCAAATCTTCCTCTCTTCATTCTATTTAGGGCCCCTAAAGGAGAGGGTCCTCAAAACCATGCATCCTACTCCAAAAGAAATTATCCAAGGCGTTAACCCCAACCAATCCACAAAATCACCATTATTAGAGATATTTCTCACAGAACCACTCCAAAGGGAATCCTCCAAGGGGTACGCCCAAGACAACCCACTAAATCACTTTGAGATGAAACATTTATCCTAGGAACACTTTCTAGGGCATCCTCCGAGGTGTAATCCCCAACAAAACCTCCATATCATAATGGGTTGTGAAATTTATCTTTGACCCACTCCAAATAAAATCCTACTATGTGAATGTCACATTCAAATATCCAAATCTCTCTGAGTCAATATATTTAATATTCCCAGCCTCAAATGGGAACCCACACATAAAGTGTAATCTGTGAAACTCCACAAATACCTTCCAAGGGGATATATTCCCAATGAATAACGTCAAAGTGATTTCTATTTGGTATAATCTCTATCTCAGTATTATTATAGGTCCATAATCCCAGATATAAAAACCATTAGATGACCAAAATTGGTGAAGGTCCTCGCAACCAAACTATGTAGGAATTGATTCTAATACAAATGGGATACATTGGGAGGCTCATTGTGCTCCAACCCCAACACCCCAAATCAACCCTAATTTCAGTTGGGACACAATCCCAGTAGGTTCATATCAAAACTAGATCTAATCTCCAAAACTGGTCCCTTGGGTCTCCTCTGCATAAGTCTCACACCTATTAGACTAATAAACTTCCACCTAGACATATTTGTCTCAATATGATAAACTATATGGTTTGGTTCTCATCACATGATTTTGAAAGGTATTATGTGTCATGTTATGTTGAATTGAACTATGTGTGTTCTAATTCACTTCACAAGGATTTATAGGAAACCAATATTATGGGTCTGATCCCAACATCAAAACAACCCTAAACTCTCTAGATGATGAGAAACTCTAGTGAATCCTACTATGTGCCTCCAAACCCACATATTAAGAATAAATAACCAAATAATATCTAATAAATTCCCTAAAGTGTACCATTGATGGAGAAATTTTGATACATGTAGATATCATCATGGATGAATAACATCAAATACATTCATATGATTTTAAATTCCATACATACTACAAATTTATTGTTAATTTAAGGTTGACTCATATCATACTTGGGAATTAATGAACGATTCTTGGACATATCATAAATATTTAAGAGAGTCGCAAAGTATGTATAAATTACCCCAAAGTTTTGTGATGATCCTAACCTCCCATAATCTCAACCATTGTGAGTTATTACTTATCATTGGCCAAATTTCAGAAAAGTTTCCTACCCTTGAAAATGAGGTTCATGAGTTATCATAGATATGAGAATGGTTGGGTGTTTCATATTCCCCAAACAAACCCCATTGTAATACAACGAGAAAAAATATATGTGTGTGTGTATCACATCAAAGATATTCAACAAAAACCACAAAACACTATTCCATCCCTATCAAAAATTAAAAAATGAAATAAAATGCAGCGAACCTGACATTAATGATTTCGAAATATTAATACCTCCAAAATCAGTGACAAAAGATCCACTATGATATTTTAATCAGAATAATATATGTAAAACAATAATGAAATATGTGGAATTAATTTTATGAGATACCATTATATTAATTTAATATTTATAATTTATTCAATTGTACTCTCCAAGACAAATGATATCTTCGTTAATGGGTTATACCGACTACCTTCTCCCCAATGTGATGACCTAAATTTTTCATCACCGCCATTCTTAGATAATCAAGAGGAAGTAATTGATAAGTAAATATGATATCCATAACATAAATATGATTCTGAAATATAAAAAATATCATTTACCCAAATTTTCTATAATTCATTGCGAAATAGAGACACTAATTATGTGTATATTCATAGTAACTCCTCTACATGTAATGAAATTCATATTTCATCTCTAAAATTTATGAATGGATTTTAAAATATAGATAATATAGAAAAATTATATCAATAATAGTAAATATATTTTGGAAATTTTGAAGCTTTTTACAATGATTTTGACAATGGTGAACATGTATACAGAGTTACAGGAAAAATCACCAAACCACATCATGTAATAGACCTTAGTAAGTAAAATATAAAATAAAAATGAATATCATAACAAATGGACCATATTAAATTAAATATTAAAGAATAAGGTTCCTAAGAATATATTTAATGGGTTTTAATTTATTATTCAGGAAGTTAGGTGTATATAGATAATGAATCTTTAAGAGGGTATGGGTTTTATCAAAAAAATTACTTTTTTGAGACGCATTTTATTTTATTCACCTAATATATTTTAAATAGTTCATATACTGATAAATTGATACATAATATGATGCACTATATTTATTGATGGTTTTTAA
Organism: Viscum album; assembly: GCA_963277665.1. Taxonomy (NCBI): domain Eukaryota; kingdom Viridiplantae; phylum Streptophyta; class Magnoliopsida; order Santalales; family Viscaceae; genus Viscum; species Viscum album. Next base: position 243,680,597 of record OY728162.1, read on the forward strand.
ACTCCACCTTTAATACCTCTCTCTTTCATGGCGGATATTATTAGTGTATTTTTAAATCCTTAATTGTTTCAACCTCAATATGCCTTCAATGATTCACCTTTAAACATCGCCTTTAAATCCTCAGTGTTCATATATCCCATTACATGGAACATAGGGCCAATTTTGTTGGCCCAAGGCCCATTCTATGAATAGTACTGTTACAGTCCCTCGTGCTACACTGCCGCACAGTACCTAATCGGGTTTGAACCCCCAGTTTTAATCTAGCTTTATGAGGAGCTTACCACTTAGCTAAACCCAACTACACTATTCATTCCCCTTATTTCCATGTGATATGTTCGATGTCTACCATAAAATATAAGAGTTGTTTATAACTCAATATTGATTTATATTTTTTATCCTTCAGTTCCATTTTTCATTTAATATGTTATACCCTATTTATATCTTGGTAGATCCATTTTTTATTCAAATCATAATTATTCATGAGTTATATTATTTCATGAAATGAAACTATGTTATGAATAATTCTGATCATAATAAATTATAGTTTATCACTATTTTACATGTTTTCATATTCCTGCTAATGTTTTCCCATGATATTTAGAATATCATGTATGTTTTATTTCATATGTCACTAATACTTCTCCCTACACAATTTCAAAATTATTTTTTGTATAATTTTTACGATGTGGGGTTTTTAGTAATGATATATAAAAAAGGGATTTCTTCCAATTCATAATCAAATATTTATCTTACACTATAAACTTCCTCAAGAAAACCCTCTATGTAACAATAATGTCTCCGTTATTGATATTTTTTTTTAAAATTAAAATATTAAAAATATTTCTATTCACTTTTTTGATAATGAATCATAACTTCATCTATTAAAATAATGTTAAAATCCTTTTTATAAAAAATATATTCTCACTGTTATATCCATTTCCCATTTTCAATTTCAAAATAAATAACCCTAATGGTTTTTATGTTTCTTTGTTTTTCCTCTTATGTAGATATACTATTATATTTTTTGAGGAACTAAACTCATCATATCAAATAAACCTTATGACTAGTCTCTTATGTGGTATCGGTTTGTTCATTATTTTTAAAAGAAAATTTTTATATCTATATAAAATAATTTTTATGGAGATTGTTTTTCTTGGAACATGTTATTTTAAGAACATACAACATTTTTCTTTATATGGTTTATGTGGATAATACCACTTTTTTAAAATTATGGATATTTTTCTATACATCACACATAATCATGTATATAATATGATGTGATAGGTGAGACCAAAATTGTGTTTCCCACTAATGCATCAGGTAATGCTTTTTTACATGATATGTTACGAATGGGGTTATGGATTAAACCAAATCTACTATAGGAATTTTTCCACTATGTATGGTGCATGGGTAATTACACTAAGTCTGCAATAATACATGACAAGTGGGCCTGAAATTATATATCCTTCCAATGCATTGGGTATTTCTTTATATCACATGAGATACTATGTAATTGATTTGGGAGTGAACCTAATCCATCATGGGATTTTGTACACCATGTTTATGGAAATATGGAGTGAACGAAAATCATCATTGGACATTTTCCACATTATAATATAGCTATTGGGAGTGAACCTTTACTTATTATGTCTTTTATTATAATGATACAATATATTTTATGAATTTTTGATCTTATGATTTCATTTCCTTATAAAATGTTTACATTTTTATCTCTAAATCTAATTTCATGATACATATTTCTTCATATTATATTATACATAATCCATTATTATTTATAGTCAAATTTGTTTATGTTAATATAAGAAGATCTTTTTCATTTTTTTAGTTTTCAATTATTTTAAGGATCATGCCCTTGATGACATGTTGATATGTTTTCCCTTACTCATTTTTTTATCTCAACATTTTCTATGATTCCCTTGCATAAAATATAAAGATATGTATAAATTCTAAGATGATCTGAAGGGTTCATGAAGAGTTTTAAAATAGGGAACTGTTACTAAGTTTTTTAAAAATAGTTTCCTTTATAATCAGCTCTAACAAACACTACAACAATGTAATATAAATGATATGTGAGATTATTATGATCTGTAATTTTAAATTTATGAAAAATACGAAAAATAAATATACGTTCATCTTTCCACGAAGGGCCTGAATGCCTTAAATTTATTTTATTATTGATAATCCCCCTTTTAAGGGTTAAAGGGGAACTTGTACATGACCCATAGGCCCAAGGAAAAATGTCCAACATGACTTGCAATACATGACCCGAAGGCCTAGAGGCATACCATGACCAATACCTAACTAGTACACCAAACCCACTAAAACTGCCCATCCCCAGCTTCAGCATCATTGATCACCTGGCTCCAAACCATGCATTGTTGATCGGCTAGCATTGCCCCGTAAAAATATGTGTAGTGCTTGGTCCCGATGGTGGTTTCCATACCCTCTCATTCTTCTAATCTGGTTAGCTCTACTTCTGGTGACTGCTATTCCTTTTTCTCCGATCCTCTTCTAAAGCATACCCTATGTGAATTGGACTACTTTGTGGTCTCAATGTCCCGAAGGCCCTGTGGCCCGAGGTCCATTGATGGCCTGAAGGCCCTTCAGACCCATAGGCCCAAACTAGTGGCCCAAAGGCTCAAATCATGTGAATATTTCCAGCTTCTAAAGTAACGAAGAGTACCTACTACATTAAATGCTAAAATATCTCCTATAGTAACCCAGAAATCTTCCTCCACCTGATTTTGAACCTGGGTCTATTGGATTCCAAGTAGGAACCCTTACCACTTGGGTCTTCATACTTGATGTGTTCCTTATCCATTATTTCCAGGTAGGAAAATCCATTAAAATAGACCTTGTGTATAACATAGAATCCCAACCACATTAATTCAAAATTTTGGGGAAAATTTTATACTATTATCAGGGTTCTCTAGGTGAGAACTAACTCTACCTATAATATTGAGTTGAGTAAAACATTGTTATTGAATTCTCATGAAATCCTATTTTGATAGACATAGAGGTTGTACAGTTTTCAAGACATTCTTTTTCAAGACTCTCAAACTCATAAATGGGTTTTTATCTTCTCAGAGATGTCTATAGAAAGAAATTTGTAGTAAGGGATGTTTATGTTCAATAGAAACACTTATTATATTTTTTACAAATGAGAATATCGAGTCTCCATTATGAAGGTAAGAGTAATGGTTCAATAATTCCACCACACATGTATGACATTGTTTGTAAAACATTTCATTATGTTTCCCATCTACTCATGGATTTTATTTTTTAGGGTCATATTGAAGAACTCTGTTAATCCATTTTCTACATTATGATTGTGGGATGTTTTTTTGGAATATATGTTACACTCATCACATAAATATTTAATCTAGGAAGAGAAAAAAATAGTTTTGTTGTTAATTAATGTTTTATAAGGGATACTAAATATAGTAATGATATTAGACTTTATGAATGTTATTATTTTATTCTTCCTAACTTCATTGATTTTTATTTTATTTTTCCTACTTAAAGAATAATTTGGTGGAAGAAAGCATATAATTTATCACCCTTTTGTATCTGGGGGTTATTCCCCAATGACATCAATTTCTGATAAAATAGAACAAAAAGAGTATTTGGTTGTATAAAATAGATCTGGGTGTGTTGGATGAAGATAACATGTATCTAAAAATAACTACTATCCCTGGTAAACACAATGAAGTCATATGTTATCATTTCCATGAAATAGAAATATTTCATGATTTAATGGGAGATCATGGTTATAGATATATGATCACTACAAGAGCCTATATTAGACCCATGTAGTATGGTAATGGTGTCTCCTCAATTGATTCATCCAAGGAGAACCCCATAATACCAATTTTTTATATAACCTTATTATTATTTGGGATACCGTAGATTAAGAATATATCTACCCAATGTGAGATTTGTTCCATATTTCCTATGAAAAATGTATGGATCCCACTTCAGAGATAGAACAGTATAGAGAGAATCTATATAGTAATGGTATTCTCCTCACACTCTAGGTTAGTGTTAAAATCATTTATTTCTACCATATCATTGATAGTTACTGGGGATACCACCATATGGTGTGAAAAGTGAAAAATCAACTCAACCGAGTCAGAATTAGCTAGGGATATGGATATAGAGGATAACACATTGTTACAAGAGTTATTTGAGTGAGGGATATCATTCAGTAATAGATCAAGATTAAATTATGCCATTATTCCCATTATATATCGGAGGGGAATATCTAACCCTTATTAATGGAATATTCACTATTAATTTTCACAATCAGTAGCTCTGAGTCAAATTTAACATTCAAAAAGGTCACCAAGAGTTTTAGAGATGATTATAATGCCACAATGAGAGTTTGGTACACCAAATCCTTATTAGTTAATCATTCATATTTTGGGAAGAAATATAGTATAACTTAATTGGATATGTAGATGAAAATAGGAACAACACTAATCTTATAGAGCTTTGGGTCCTCCATTATTTTTTATAGTCTCACTTGAATAGGCACCATAAAAGTATATGTCCCATGTTTGGGGAATTCAGTGGGCATATAAAACCTTTTCACCAAAGAGTTTCATATCCACTAGTGTTCTTTATGAGGAAGGGTGTTATGTAAGACAATCTACATGTGTATTCTCTTTGATCACATTCCCTAAAATGATTTTTTTTTCAAACTATTTAACAAATAAAAACCCATTGATAAATACATTTTTATAAATTTTAAGAATCAATATTTAAATGAATGGATCAATTTTATCGACTAATAAGAAAACGTTTGGTTTAATAAAATGTCTAAAATTTTGTACTATGAAAACCAATGGCATGAAAGTTTTCTCGATGTTGTAATTTCGAGTATCGGTATCTAAAATTTTCTTACTAAGACAATATATATTGTTTTATTTCATTTTTTCAATTATATAGAATACCCCAATATAGAACCCTCTCACGTAGTGGTAATGGGTTGGTTAAGAGACCTCAAGATTGCCTACCCATATTCTGGAGGCTTTTGACTAGCAGCAAGATGTGAAAGGTCTAGTGGAGAGACTATAACCCCTAATAAAAAGTGAAATTGTTGTAAAATAATTTATAATAAATCATAAATAATAAAAGAAAATAAATAGAATAAGACCAAAATAAAATCCAACTGAGACATTCAATAACTTTATAATGAATAATGTAATGATGCACTGGAATGTAGCTAAATTTTGTTCTTGAATAAAATAAGAAAAAAATTATATGACTAAAATAAATGACACAAGGTCCCAAGTCCTGAACACATGGTGATCCTTTCTCAAACACCATAAAAATAATAATAAACAATGAAATATAAATTTCCCTTACCCATGTACAAACCCACATCCATGAAAATATTTCAGGTGTCAAACGGTGTCCTGAATAGGGTGTGATTATAACTCAGTGGGATGAGACCACGTGTCTAAACTAAACCAGTAGTATAAAATTTGTATTCAATAATGTTATGATCAAGTGTATTAATTAATTAAACCATTAATAAAATAAAACTATATCCTACTTTGGATCATTTCCAAAATATCCATCAGTATTTACAAATATTGTGCAAACCACAACTATAATCAAGGAATAATAACATACTTAGAAGACATGTTGGAATATCTCTGACAATGTCTTATATCAATGCCATCCATAAACATATAACAAAGGTAAAATAACCATGTTGTTTACTAGAATAGAATATATCTAATCATGTCCTATGACTATTCCAACCAAAACCATATATCCATGGTGTATTCAGAACAATCTGTGTCAAATACTTATAAGAATTACATCATTTATTGTCAAAACACTACAATAATTACATCATTCAATGTATAAAACCTATAAGTAATACAAAAAAGTAATAGGCATTTCTCACTCTCTAAAGGTATTGTAGCAAGGGACTAGGACTAGCCTACTCAATATCAGCATTACAACATATAGGAGTGAATGTTCTAAGGCCTAGAACAATATATAATCCTTACAAAATATTACACATTCCATATCATACAACATGGTTATCACAACATCATGTCACAATTCTCAATGGTCAATTATGTGAATTACCATTATTCATTCATATACCACATTGTATTTATTAAACAATTCTTGAACAATTATATCCAAAATAAATAAGACATGAGTTAGGGATTCAATAATAAGAAATCACCCAACGTCACATTTAATGCTTGTCAAATATTAAACCATTATCCATTTCAATTATATTTAATGGTTTGCATACCTAATGGGTATCAAAATTCTATGTCAGAAGAAATTTTAATAAAAGGACTTCAAAGGATAATCACATCAATTTTTAAATTTATTTTGGCACACAATATGTTGGAGCTATCAAAATATTGTATAGTATAAAAAAATTTAAACTATACAGTTATAATTTGGACCACATACCTTTATGAGATGACCGAACAACACTCTAAAAGTCCAATGTCCATGAGAAATAAGATTTGGATTACATCAAAGTGGTGCAAGATAAAAAATGATCAAGATAAAAATAGTAAATGTAATTGGTCAAAGGATTTCATGGTTTAATATTGGAGAAGGATGAATAAAAGTGAAAAACCTAACCAAAAATAATTACCAGAGATTATTCACATAAATGGGTTGTCTAGAAGGAATGTTGGTACCCCAAAACTACATAAAGAGAACTCTAAGGTGATATAAGATAATGTAACACCCCATGTTTTTTAAAAATAGATAGAAATTCATGGAACATTGTTTTAAATAGATATTTTTAATTAGCCTTTAAAACATAACTTTTTTACTTCTATGTTCTGAATTTCAAGAAACGGCCATCTACATTTGTGTTCAGTATGTTATTTAATGTCTATTGGAACCAACTTGTTTTTTTTGGTGAATAGTAACATACCCTTATGAATAGTAATATGAATAGTGATATGACCCAAATAAGTATTAAATTATTTTATTATTTTATTTTATTAATGCTTTAAGATAATATCATATAGGTTAGTTTTTAATTGTGATATAGAAGTAGTTACAAAATTATATGTGTTAATTTTTTAATTAAGTAAGATTTTATATAAAAAAGAAATTAATAATATTTAGAAAATTATTTTCAAAAAATAGACTTCATTTTTAAAATCTAAACATCGATAAATGGTTAGGGTTAATTTTAGGAACTTTTCTGCAACAGTTGATTTTTTGGTGAATAGTAAAAAATACAGTTTTTAGTGTCGGTGTATTAATGAAATCATTAATGATATAATAATGATGTCATAAATCTGGTCAACTTGTGTATAGTTAAATAATATGTGAGGTGTCCCAATTTCCTTATACCATGGGAAAATACCATGGTCATGCCCATGGTTTTGTAAATATCACTCATGAGGTGTCTCTTGAAAATTATTAAAATAATCCGTCACTTTTCCTATAAATACCAACTCTTCCCTTCATTTAATTCATTCCCAATTCTCCCTCAACGGATATCTGGCCTCCTTTACTTAATAGTAGTCCTCACAAGGTTTTATCAAGCCCCCTAAGTCCCAACCTTCATGTTATATGGGTTACTCTAGAAGGTAAGAAAATTCTCATTTTCATTCTTTTTCCTTTCAAAATATCTTTTATGTGGTACAATTTTCATGTTTCCATATCATGTTCTTATTTCCTTCTTATTATTGATCTTCTCTATAGTATGATTCATTTTTGTATGGGTGACCCTTGTCCCCTCTCTTTTTAATATTTTCTAAAACCATGTTTTGTAGCTGTTTGGCTGCCAAATTTTTGTAATATATTTCTCACTTTTTCTTTTATTTTGAGTTCCTTCCTTATTCATTCTTCATATATCCTTACCAAAGAGGCATTAAATCTCAAGAAATCATGTATACTCTGGATTTTTTAATTTTTATAAAAAATCACTCATCATTATTCTTATCCTCTCCCACTTATTTATAGAATAAAAACATTGTCCGTTTGTGTCGAATTATCGACATCATGGATGATGTGATTTCAAAATCCATTAATTCATTCAAGTCTTGTCATGAAACAATTAATATGGTTGAACCAGGTTATAATATAATTTTTATGACTCACCCATGGTTTTGGAATTCTTTTTTACTCATATTTATAATTTATAAGACAAAACAAGATTGTTATTATCAAATAACCACTAAAATGGTCTAAACGAACATCATTAATGTTCTAACATATGAATCATACACACGTAAGAATTCTAAAAAAGTAATAGAATAATTTATGTTACTAGTTATATTTAAATAAAAATCCATTCCAATTCGGTATTTTCACTTCCAATCGACAAGAATGTCCACCATGAACCAGTCATGGAAATCATGTTAAGAACTCTCCCAAAAGCAGTGCAAAGGGAAAAATACAAACAATTAAGGGTGAAATTATGTTCTGAAATGATCATATAAGATTTTATAAACATGAACATGTTTGTATAAAATATTAATAACACTCTTTTAACTATTATACAAGAGGTTTAATCAAGTTGGATGTAAGACCAACCCGAGGTAGGGGAATTCTTAACCCGATTTCCATTCTTTGGGTTAACCTTCTAATTTATTATATATGTGCTATTTAAATTGTTTGTGTGATGGGTTATATTTACATTATGTATAATTATGTTTATTTATAGCATATATACATTCTCCATCCACTATATTAAGTCTCTCTTCAATTTTATGATATTTATAAGGGCCTTTTCATTAAAAATCCATTTTTAAATTCAGATTTTCGAAATTCCAAAGTACAGTTTTTATGGAATTATTCATGTTGTATGATTATGTTTTGGTTCTTGGGAATTATGTATGATGAAGGGTGGGACCTATATTTCCTTCAAATTCATTGGGTATGTGTATGTTGGAGGTCAGTCGTATGGTTACTCCAAGTGTAACTGCGATGGTTACACAAAGAAAGGAAGTCGTGAGGGTTACAGATTATAAGGTAGCCAAGAATGGTTACAAGATTATGTAAGTAATTCCCCAAGATAACACTATGATTATATTTATGTTCTTGTGTTTTTTTAGTATCTTTTGTGAATCTCATGTCACACAAAGTAATTATATATGAGTGACACGCATGTCTTCTGAAAATGCTTTCATACGTTACGAGTATTCATGGAATAATGTTCACTTTCCTTCCGTTTTCATCCCTTATTGATATTTTGTGCTCATATTATGTTTTTAAATGATTTTTCATAGGTTAATAGATGTTCAATACAAGAAAGTAAGACATGTTAAATGATGAAGAATTTTTAAGGAGTCTTGTTTTATGTTTTAATGTTTTATATTTTGAAAAAAAAATTGAAACTGTTTTTATGGTATCCACTATATGGAAATGTGTAATGTTATGAATGTTTTGTCTTAATTCCCTAAAGATATAAACATGAAATGATACTCAATGTAAAAGGAAAGGTTTTCTTGAATAAACTCAATATTATGTATGTAATAAAGATGGGTCCTTATAGTTGGTATTAGAGGATGATTTAGATAACTTTAGGGGTTACGGTGATGTTAATAGAATACCATAACTGATTTTCAATCTATTTTTAATTTGAAATGTTATAGAATTTAAATATTACCATGTTTCTTTATCTAAGACATGTTTTTGCAGAATGGTTGTTCGCAGAAGGAACAGGGATGCTGAAGAGGAGAGCCACCGACAGAATGACAGCCTTCTGGAACTACAGCCCAAAATGGTAGGGATAGGAACTGACCAGTTTGTGATAGTAATGGCTCTGATAACGCAGGAAATAAATTGTGGTGGCATCCATGCAAGAGAACCAATAGAGGTACCACAACATAGTATGACTGAAGTAGAACATTTTATGATACAACATCTTCCTGGATTCGAAGGATCGTTTGACCCAGCAGCAGCTGAATGATGGATCAAAGCCCATGAAAAGATATTCGATGTTATCGGATGTTCAGATAATCAAAAGGAAACTCTTTACATTTATCGTTTTGAAGGGGAATCTGATCAGTGGTGGTCAATGGTAAGGAATATCAGGGGTAGACGGGATTTTGATGCCTTAGAGTGGGATGAATTTAAAAGTCGTTTCCTTGAAATATATTTTCCTAAGGTGGTGCAACATAGAATGGAGAATAAATTCCCTGAATTGATATAGAAGTAGGAAGATTCAATGTCTATGTATGAAGCTAACTTCACCCGACTGGTGATGTATGCTCCAAATCTTATTCTGGATCTTGATAGAAAAATCAACCGCTTTACTCAGGATTGAAGCCAAGGTATCGAAGGGAGTTGGCCTCTCGTGAATTAAAAAGTTATGAGAAACTTGTCCGATGTGCTATGAGGGTAGAGATGGAGTTTGTTGATGATCACATGCATTTTGGAAACAAAGAGATGAAGAAGTCCAGTTGTCAATAAATGGGTAAGAATCAACCAAATAAAACTGATGGTTCGAAAATCCAATTTTTAATGTGTGAAAAGTGTGGAAATAAACACCATGGGGAATGTCTTAGAAAAATTTGGGAAGTGTTTTAAATACGGTATGTTTGGACATATGGCCCGATATTGAAATGAAAATGGTCCTAAGAATAATCCGGATAAGAAAACTCTAAAGTGTTTTAAATGTGGTGAGATGGGTCACTATGAAAACATCTACCCAAAGAGAGATCTGAATGATTCTAAGAAGCTATACTACATGTAGAAAGGTTTAGTGAGATCCTTTGCGACTACGTCAGCAGATGTTGGGACATCCAATGAAGTTTTATCAGATACATTGTTTGTTCACTCATATTTTGCTAATGTTTTTTAGATACGGGGTCTCAACATTCCTTCATCTCTGAGAATGTTTCTGGTCAATTGGAAATAGCACCTCAACAAATGAGACCTGAAATTGTTGTTAAAACACTAGGGGGAAATGTTATAGAAAATATGAAATATAATAATCTTTCTATTTTGGTATATGTAAATTTTTTGCCTGTAAACCGTGTTTTTTTACCCTTAGTCGAGTTTGATGTTATTCTGGAGTTGGACTGGCTTTTTGATTATCTTGCTAAGATTGACTGCAGAACTAAAGAAGCTGTTTTTCAGAAAAGGTTTCAGTTTGTATAAAATAATGAACCCATACAATTGACAACATATTAGGAAGCTGAGAAACTATTGAAAGATGGAAATGAAAGCTATCATGCTCATATTGTTGAAAACAAGGGAACTATTCAAATTAATGATGTGCAAGTGGTAAATGAATACCTTGATGTTTTTCTTGATGAGTTCCCCGATGTCATACCTGATCGAGTACTTGAATTCACAATTGACTTAGTTCCTAATGCTATGCCAATTTCAAAACCCCCATATCGTATGGCTCCAATAATACATCTTGAATTGAAAAATCAGTTGAAGGATTGGCTTCACAAAGGCTTCATTCGTCCTAGAACATCACCATGGGGAGCCCCTATTTTGTTTGTTAAAAATAAAGATGGTTCCATGAAACTTTGCATTGATTATAGAGCATTGAATAAAATCGCCATTAAAAACAAGTATCCATTGACTCATATTGATTTCTTTTTTGATCAGCTCCAAGGAGATCAGTACATTTTCAAGATTTACTTGAGATCCTGATACTATCAGCTGAAGGTTAAGGAGGATGACATCTCAAAAATATTCTTTTGTACTAGATATGGGCATTATGAATTTATTTTTATGCCATTTGGATTAAATAATGCACCTATTGTATTCATAAATCTTATAAATAGAGTATTTCATGAGTTCTTGGATAAGTTTTTGGGTTAATTTATTGATGACATTTTGGTATTTTCTAAATATAAAGTGGATCATGAAAAACATCAAAGGGTTTTTATATAATAATTAAAAGAAAAGAAACTATATGGAAAATTCAGCAAGTGTGATTTCTGGTTTCAACAGATTTCTTTTCTTGGGCACATTGTAAATAAGGATGGAATAACAGTTGATCCTACAAAAACAAAAGCAGTTGATGAATGGAAAAAACCCACAAATTTTACTGAGATTCGTAGTTTTCTGGTGATAGCAAGTTATTACCGACGGTTTTTTAAGAACATTGCATGGTTATCTAGCCCGATAACTAAGTTAACATGGATAGGGGTTAAATTTGTTTGGACAGATTAATGTGATGTTTGTTTTCCGAAAAAGAATAAGAGATTGGTGAATGCTCCAGTTTTGGACTTACCTTCCCAAAATGGTGAGTTTTTCATCTATAGTGATGCTTTTTTTAAGGGAATTGGTTGTGTTTTGATGCACAATGATCATGTAATTGCCTATGCTTCGAGACAACTTAAACCTCGTGAGCTAAGTTTCCCTACACATGATTTGGAATTGGCATCTGTGGTTTTTTCTTTGAAAATATGGAGGAATCATCCATACGGAACCAAATGCCAAATATATACCGACCATAAAATTCTAATGTATATATTCACTCCAAAGTAATTAATCACGAGGAAGAGAAGATGGCTAGACTTGACAAAGTATTTTGACTGCATAATCAATTACCATCCTGTAAAAGAAAAAAATATAGAGGATGCCTTAAGTTGGAAACATCATGCATCATTAACCATGATACATTTGGAACATGATCCCCTGATTAATGATTTGATGAATTTTTTCTTAGAAGCTGTTGGTGCAGAGAATATATCATTTTTGTTTCATGTTTCAGTGTAGTCATTATTGTCAGACATAATTAATCCAACGCAAAAGGAAGACCGTGAGCTACAGAAAAAGGTAGAATTTGTTAAAATGGGTAAGTTTCCAAAATTTAATCATGATAGATATTATGTTCTAAGATTTGGAAAATGGTTGTGTGTGCCTTGTGATTCCCAGTTGAAGAAATAATTGTTGTGTGAAGCTCATAGTTCTCCATTTTCTATTCATCTTGGCAGTACAAAGATGTACAGAGACCTTCGGGAGTATTATTGGTCAGATGGAATGAAAAGAGATAGTGCTAATTTTACCATGAAATGTTTGACGTGTCAATAGGTTAAAGAGGAGTAGCAGTTATCAAAGGGGATGCATCAGACTTTTCTAGTTCTAGAGTGGAAATGGGAGAATGTATCCATGTACTTTGTGGTGGGACTACCAAAGTCTTCTCGAGGTAACAATGCTATTTGGGTTATTTTTGATCGGCTAACAAAGTCTGCACGTTTTCTATCAATTTGAGATACATTGCCTTTGGATCATCTTTCTCGATTGTACCTCAAGGAGATTGTCAGGTTATATGGAGTTCCTATTTCCATTTTATCTAGATGAGATCCCAGGTTCACATCTAACTTTTGGAAGGGACTTCAGAAGTCGTTGGGCACAGAGTTAAAATTCAGTACAGCTTTTCATCCACAATCATATGGGTAGTCAGAATGAACGATTCAAACATTAGAGGATATTCTTTGAGCTTGTTCAATGGACTATCAGGGATGTTGGGATCATCATATTTCATTAGTTGAGTTTTCTTATAATAACAGTTTTCATTACAGTATTTAGATGGAACATTTTGAGGCCTTGTATGGAAATCAGTGTTGGACACCAGTGTTTTGGGATGAAGTCGGTGAAATAAATATGATGGGGACAAAATTATTTGAAGAAGTGCTAGAGAAATTGAGGATGATCAAGAAGCATAGGAGGATAGCTCAGAACAGGCAGAAATGTTATGTAGATAGCAGAAGGAAATACTTCTCTTTTAAGGTAGGTCACCATGTTTTCCTTAAAGTCTCTCCTTGGAAAAGTGTGATGCATTTCGGTAAGAAAGGAAATCTATGTCCACGGTTCATCGGTCCTATTGAAATCTTGGAGAAAGTTGGAATAGTTGCATATCACGTAGCTTTTCCTCTGAGTTTGTTTCAGGTACACAATGTTTTTCATGTTTTGATGTTGAGAAATTATATGCCAGATTCATCACATGTCTTGAGCCCAGAAGCAGTTCAGCTGGAAGAGAACCTTTCTTAGGAAGAGAAACCAGTTCAGATTCTTGATCGAAGTGAACTGGTATTCCAGAATAAGGTAATCCACCAGGTAAAGTATTTTTGGAGAGACCACATGGTTGAAAAAGAAACATGGGAGTCTGAAAATTCTATGAGGTAAAAATACTCTCAGTTGTTTAATAAGTAAATAAAATTGTGAGGACACAATTTCAAGAAGGTGGTGATAATGTAAAACCCCATGTCTTTCTGAAAATAAATATAAATGCATGGAGCTTTGTTTTAAATAGATATTTTTAATTAGCCTTTAAAACATAACTTTTTTACTTCTATGTTCTGAATTACAAGAAATTGTCATCAACATTTCTGTTCTGTATATTATCTGGAGTCTATTGGAACCACCTTGTTTTTTTTAGTGAAGAGTAACATACCCTTATGAATAGTAATATGAATAGTTATATGACCCTAATGGATAGTAAATTTTATTATTATTTAATTTTATTAAGGCTTTAAGATAATAGCTTCTAGGTTAGTTTTTCATTCTAATATAGAAGTAGTTACACAATTAGAATGTTAATATTTGAATTAGGTTATATTTTATTTAAAAATGAAATTAATAATATTTAGAAAATTATTTTCAAAAAATTGACTTCATTTTCTAATTCTACACATCGATAAATGGTTAGGGTGAATTTTGGGAATATTTCTACAACAATTGATTTTTCAGTGAATAGTAAAAAATACAGTTTTTAGTTTCTGTGTATTAATGACATCATTAATGATATATTAATGATTTCATAAATCTGTTCTACTTTTGTATAGTTACATAATATGTGAGTTTTTCCAAGTTCCTTATTCCATGGGCATATACCATGGGCAAGCCCATGGTTTTGTAAATACCACTCATGAGGTGTCCCTTGAAAATTATTAAAATAATCCCTCACTTTTCCTATAAATACCAACTCTTCCCTTAATTTAATTCATTCCCAATTATCCCTAAACGAATATCTATCCTACATACCTTCATATTATTCCTCCCAAGTTTTCCTCAAGCCCCCAAGGTCCCATCCTTCAAGTTCTAATGGTTACTCTACAAGGTAAGAAAATTCTCATTTTCTTTCTTTTTTCCTTTCAAATTCTCTTTTATGTGGTATAATTTTCAGGTTTCCATACCATGTTCTTATTTACTTCTCCTTATTGATCTTCTCAATATTATGATTCATTTCTGGATGGGTTACCCTTGTCCCCTCTCTTTTTAATGTTTTCTAAAACCATGTTTTGTAGCCATTAGGCTGCCAAATTTTTGCAAGAGGTTTGTCACTTTTTCTTTTATTTTGAGTTCCTTCCTTATTCTTTCTACATATATCCTTAAACAAGAGGCATAAAATATCCATAAATCATGTATACTCTGTATTTTATCATTTTAATGAAAAATTTCTCATCATTATTCTTCTCCTCTCCCACTTATTTATAGAATAAAAACATTTTCTGTTTGTGTTGAATTAGCAACATCGTGGACGATGTGATTTCAAAATCAAATAATTCTTTCATGTATGGTCATGAAACCATTTATATGGTTGAAGCAGGTTATAATATATTTTTTATGACTCACCCATGGTTCTAGAATTCTTTTGTACTCATGTTTCTAATTTATAAGACAAAACGAGGTTGTTATTATCAAATAACCACTAAAATGATCTAAACGAACATCATTAATGTTCAAACTTATGAATAATCCTCATGTAATAATTCAAAATGATTAATGGAATAATTTATGTTACTGGATATACGTAAATATTACTCCATTTAAATTCTGTATTTTCACTTCCAATCGACAAGAATGTCCCTCATGAACCAATCATGGAAATCATGTTAAGAACTCACCAAAAAACAGTGCAATGGGAAAAATACTAACAATTAATGTGAAATTATGTTAGGAAATTATCATATAAGATGTTATAAACATGAAAATTTTTCTTTAAAATATAAATAACACTCTTTTAACCATTATAAAGATGGTTTAAACAAGTTGGAAGTAAGACAAACCTGAGGTAAGGGAATTCTTAACCTGATTTCCATTCTTTGGGTTAACCTTCTAGTTCATTATTTATGTGATATTTAAATTGTTTGTGTGATGGGTTCTATTTATATTATGTTTCATTATGTTTATTTATTTTATATATAAATTCTCCATCCACTCTATTAAGTCTCTCTTAATTTTTATGATATTTATAAGGTCATTTTCATTAAAAAATCCTTTTTTCTAATTCAGTTTTTTGAAATTCCAATGTAATGTTTTTATGGAATTATTAATGTAGTATGATTATGTTTTGGTTATTGGGAATTATTTATGATGAAGTGTGGGACCTATATTTCCCTACAATGTATTGGGTATGTGTATGTTGGAGGTCGGTCGTACGGTAACCCCAATTATAATTGTGATTGTTACACAAAGTAAGGTAGTCATGAGGGTTACATATTATAAGGTACCCAAGAATGGTAATAGGATTATATAAGTAATTCCCCAAGATACCTATATGATTATATTTATGTTCTCATGTTTTGTGTGGATCTTGTGTGAATCTCATGTTACACAAAGTAAGTATATATGATTGACAATCATTTCTTCTGAAAATGTTTTCATACGTTACGAGTATTCATGGACTAATGTGCTCTTTTATTCCTTTTTCATCCCTTACTGAGATTTTGTGCTCATCCAACATTTTTAAATGATTTTTCACAGGTTAATGGATGTGTAATACATTGAAGGAAGTCATGTTCAATGTTGAAGAATTGTTAAAGAGTCTTATTTTTAGTTTTATTGTTTTATATTTTGAAAAAAAATGGATACTGTTTTTATGGTATCCACTCTGTAACAATGTGTAATGTTATGAATGTTTTGTCTTAATTATCTAAAGCTCTAAACATGAAAATATCCTCAATTTAAAAAGGAAATGTTTTATTGACTAAACTCACGATTATGTATATAATAAGGTTGGGTCCTTACAGATGATATGTAGTATATTAGAATGAAAATAATCCACACAAAATGTATTAAATAGAGGGTCGAGTATTTGCATGGCATGTAATGTGGTTACACGTAGTGTAAGTGTTTCTTTATTGAATTCACCGATAGACCTGTTGCCTCTGATTTATTAAATTAAAACCCATGAATATTTACATGATGGGTAATATCTTTAAATGAAGTTTAAATGTTCCACATATGATTTTTCTTCCCAATTTCATTTTAATGAACTTGAACCTGTTTAAAGGTTCTCAATTTTCCATGAACCCATGAAATACATAACCCATTAAATTCCCAGACACCATTAATTCCAAAAAAGAACACATCCCCGAAATTTAGGTGATTTTATCCAATAAAGGCCCCCCATATCGGAACAAGACTCATACCCTAAATATTTAATGAAAAAAATAGAAAGAGACTTACATCGAAAATGATGTGATCTATCACCATCCCACCTTATAATAGATCATCCCTGAGATACTCCATAAATCATTGAGTGTCCCTAGAGAACATGTATGGACTTTGTGTGTGGATAAATTAGAATACCTCTCATATATATACACCTGAACTCACCCATGCTACCACTGCACCCAAACCAACGGTATAGTCCTAACCAGAAGAAATTCCTCATTACGATCCCCAAAAACTATCAAATGATCCTCATACGATGCATCTGTACAATGATCGAACTATGCACTGTATATCACATGGGAAATGTATAGATGTTATGTTCATAGTTATGAAATGTAGAATATATGGGGCATGGAACTGTAGATTTATGGAATAGATAAATGGTATTCCATGGGTCCGAACCTTTCCACTATTTCAAACGGCCTTAAATTATAGGCTCTACCTTTTCCAATTACATGATATAATATTTCGCCAACCTAGGAGACACCCAACGGTAAAAACAACGACAAACATAAAATTCCAGAGGTTTTCTCTATTTGAATGAATATGAATTTCCATGATATGTGATGTCCCCAACCACTGTCTAATCATCAAAATATTATTAGATGTATCCTACATGAGACTAGGCACAACACGTGCTAACTTAGTACCCTTCGTCATCCAAAGAGGCCAAAGACACACCCTTCCATACAAGTCATCAAAAGGTTCTATTTGGATCAATTCATGGAATCTATATTTACATGAAAAAGATATGAGTGTTATATGTTTCTTCCGAGAACCACCAAAATCCACAACACTGGCTCATGATATATCCCCCATAACCTGAATTTTCCAGTCTAATTTACTATTAATCTTTCGGTAATAGGATATCCTTAAAAGTAATCATTATTCCTAGTAATTATAAAGACACTACTATAAACATTATTTGAATCATGGATATCTTACTAAAATAATACTCCTCAGAACATTGTGTGATCGTACCACCTTGCACATGTAATGATTTCCAAAACCAAAAACATTAAATGTTACCCTAATTGGTAAAAAGTGGGATACCATTGTATGTAAATCCACAACAACAAATACATCATTATTTTTATGGGTCATCTAATGTAGTCCTTTCATGAAATCCGTATTGAAATCATTCCATTGTCATTTAAGAATGGGTAAAAGATAAAATAACCCAACTGGCCTCTATGACCAGCTTTCACCTTCTAACAAGTGAAGAATCTAGCCATGAATCTTGCCACCACATTATTAAATTAGGAACGCTAGTACTATCTATATAGATCATGATTCAACTTTTTCAAACATGGATTCACATCACATATAGAAGCATAAAACTCCCTTTTCATCTCATCATGGAAAAATGTATTAAACCATACTCAAGCATAAAAAACAAGATGATTTCCACTACCGAAAGACCATCATAATGGTGTCTTCCCAATAAATAATTTTAATATGAGAACTAATATCTCTATATTAGAAAATGGATTAGTCTTAATCTAGTACAAAAACAAACATATAACTTATGTTGATGTCATATCTACTCGCCCATAAGATTATTAATCATCCAGATTCATTTCATCCAAGAGGTCCATTACCCACCACATCTCATAGGATTCTTGTACTGCCTCTAGCTAGGTCTTTTGGATAAATTAATTGGAAATGATGTTTCCCTTTCTTGGTGTATAGACCAATTCGGTTCAAAAAGACTACACATACAAGACCCACCACCTCTTTTTACAGATCAGGTTTCACTGAGAAAAGATTTAATTGAGGCTATTATGATTTGTTTATAACAAAAACCACTCACACATGAGATATTGGTTCCAACATAATAATTCATTTACCAATAATTATAAATATATATTGTGAGTAGGGTAATTATTTCGTAGTAGTATCAATAGAATATATATATATAAGAAACCAAAATATCCTTCTGCATCAGACATGCTTCGAGTCAAATGTTGGATTCATCAAAGCGCATGGTATATTATTTAACCGACCCAGGTATTGTGAGGATATGTATTGAGGTATTCCTTCCTTTCATCTCTTGAAATTATTTCTCGCAAGTATGAAACCAAAAATAATTTACCCCTGTAGGGAACATGACTTTCATGTTTATTCCTATCATTTCCATCACAAATGGTTCCCAATAAAAACAATAAACATGAATATTAGGTAACATGTCTTTCAACATTGGATATTTTCAAACAGAACTCCCAAAGGTGTGTCAATGGTTAATACACCATCTAATATTTCCATATCCCATCCCAATATGTTTTAAAAAATAACATACGAAAAAGAATTTGATGCCCTGGTATCAAAAAAAAGACAATCTATGGTATATTATAGAAGAATCATACTTTTGACGATAAATATTTAGGCATCCATGTTAGTCGGAGTAGTCTGTATAACTTGAATCTAACTTGTCCCCCTACCCTAACATATTTTATGACTACCCTAAGATATTTCATAGTCCTTGTACTATTTCTCATGCACTAGAGTTCCACACCGAAACATCATCTTGAATGTTCTATAGAACTCCAACAACCATCATAATAAATGGTAACTAATCCCTATCTTGATTTCAGTGCCTATACTAATCCAATTCCACTTTTATAATACGTAATGTTCACATATAAACATTGAGTATTTCCTAGTCTACCACATATACAACACACAACTACAGGGTACGGACATCACATGTTCTTATGACCAAACATTCCACATCGATTTAACTAGAATATAACATGATCTTAAGATGCTTGTATATTTACATGAATTCTATTCACAGTAATTCATTAGAGGTCTTTGATTTCTCTCATGATCCTCAAGCTGAAATTACTACATCCATGAAGCTCAACTCCCTTCTAAAACTCAAAGAAAACATACTTAAACAAATTTTCAAAACTAAATGGCTTTCAGATGGAGACATGAATACCAGGTTCTATAATTCCCTTCAAAATATCAGAAAAGTGTGTAGGCCACTTTCCTTTATTAGAGTTAATGATACCCTTCTTGAATCTGAGGATTCCATTTCTAGTCATGTTGTTGATTATTTTAATAATTTGTTTACTGTTCTAGATATTTTCAAATACCTTCTTCCTGAAATCATACCAAAT
This sequence comes from Viscum album, assembly GCA_963277665.1. Lineage (NCBI taxonomy): Eukaryota > Viridiplantae > Streptophyta > Magnoliopsida > Santalales > Viscaceae > Viscum > Viscum album. The sequence goes on from OY728162.1 coordinate 243,701,122, forward strand.
ATGGTTACGACAGATGACAATGACCATCTCTTAAGCATACCCCTGGATCATGAAATCAGGGACACTGTTATTATCCTCAACCCAGATAGCACCTCGGGTCCTGATGGATTTAATAATGATTTTTTTAACACTTCTGAGAAATCATTCATGTAGATGTTTTCAAATTTTTCAAATCATTTTTCACCACTGGTGATCTCCCACATTGGATAAATTATCAATTTCTTACTCTTATTCGAAAAGTGGAAAATTCCGCGGAGATTTACCTTTTCTGACCTATTACCCTCATCAACACCATTTATAAAATTATCTCCAAGATTATTTCCAACAAACTCTCATAATTCTGTGATAAAATTGTTTCTTAGAACCAATTTGGCTTCATTAAAGGTAGATTATCCAATAATGTGTCTTCCTTGCATCAGAATGCACTAATATGCTTAATAAAGTCTCTAGGGGAGGTAGTGTTGCTATTAAACTAGACATTAGGATGGCTTTTGACACTATGGATTGGGGTTTCATCTTAAAGGTTCTCAAAAGCTTTGGGTTCAATGATTTTTTTCCTGATAGGATATGATACTTATTTAACTCGGCCTCCATTTCTTTATTGGTCAAAGAGACTCCCAAAGGTTACTTTAAATGCACCAAAGGGGTAAGGCAATGCGATCCTCTTTCTGCTATCCTATTTTCCATTGCAGAGGAATATTTATATGGACTTCTCATGAGCCTTGTGAACCAAAATAAGATCAACCCATTCAGACCTCTCATAATTCAAATGTTCCTATATATCTTTTATATAATGATGATATTATTTTGTCCTTAAAAGGTGATATAAGGAACATTAAAAACCTCAAAAGGGCTTTGGCTCATTATGAGGATGTTTCAGGACAATCTATATGTTGATGAAAATATTTTGTGTTCTTTGGGAAGAATGTTTCCCCCAACAGAAAGAGTCGTATCATTAATTACATAGTTATCAAGGAGTGTCCTTTCCGCTTCACTTGTCTTGGTGTTCCTATTTTTTATGGAAGACCCAAATATACCTACTTTCATAGCATTTTCGAAAAAATTACAAATCAACTTTTTACCTGGAAGGGTAGATCTCTCTCTATGGCTGGTAGAATTTTTCTTGTTTAATCTACTATTGTTTCCAAAATGGTCTATTCGATGATGGTTTACAATTGGCCTGCTAGTATTCTTAAGAAAATCAACACTTACATAAAAACATTTTTTTGGAATGGTATTATGATTGAAATAAAGCTTGTGACCACTACATGGAGAACTTGTTGTAAACCTTTGGACAAGGGTGGTCTCAGTATAAAAAATCTTCAGTTTTTTAACGACACTCTCCATGATAAGATGACTTAGAAGATGATTCAAAGCAACACTGATTCCTCTTCCTTTCTCAAGAAATGATTCATTACCAAGATTAAGAATGGTAATATGAGCTACATCATGTCCTCCATTTGGACTTCCATTAGACACTCCTATATTAACATCATGAACATCTCTAGATGGATGGTTAGCACTAACTCTTTGATGAACTTATGGTTGGATAACTGGACGGGTGTCCCCTTAATTTCCATGTTGACTTCCAACGCTCCCCCTGGCACCACCAACTCCACTATTAGGGATGTCATTAACTCCCATGACATCACCCTTCTTAATAATATCAGTAATATCATTGAAAATTATCCTTTCCCCAGCACTGATGATTTTCTCATTTGGGAGCCTGCTTTTAATAAAGTCTTGATTAAAAAATATTCTATAAAAACAATTTCAGTAATTCTGATTCTTGCCTTGGCTGGTTGAAAACATTCAAAAACCCTTGGATCAAGCCCTCCAGGTTAACTCTTATTTGGAGTATTTCTCATAAGAGAGTCCCCACTGATGTGTGCCTTTAATCTTTTGGGATCCCTATTGGCTCTAGATGTCATATGTGCAACAAAAACTGTGAATATACTGACCATTTATTTTTGTCTTATGCTACAACTACAACAATTTGGAATTAAACTCTTGACATTTTTGGTTACATATGGTCTCTTCTTTATGCTATCAACTCTCAATTACAGCTCTGTGTTAATTGTGAATCCTCTTTTCCAATTAAAAACATTCTTCTGGCTGTGGTGGTGGAACTCCTACATGTGATCTGGTACAATATAAATAATTTTCTTCATAATAATTTCTCATTCAGTCTCAATGTAGGTTAAATGCGTATTTTTATTTCCATCAAGGATGCTGCCTCTCTTAAAAAATCTCATTGTGACAAATCTGTTGGCGATTTTGAGATCCTTCGCTATCTTAGGATTTCAGGATCTTACAGGCAGCCTCAGCGCACCTTTGATGTTTTCTGGAAATCTCCGCTTCAGGTATGGATCAATGTCAATGTCGATGGTGCCTCGAGAGGAAATATGGGTCCAGAAGGTTGTGGTGCCATTTTAGAGACTATCTTAGTAGGTTTCATGGCATTTTCTTCGGTGGATGTGGTACGACCTCAGCTCTAGAGGATGAAATGCTAGGAGTGATTCATGTTGTTGATTTTTCCAATTAAAAAGGGTGGAAAAATCTATGGATTGAAAGTGATTCAACCACTATTATTCAATATATATGGAAAGGGGTAGTGAACCTTTCCTGGACGCTCACCCCTAGATGGATGAATAGTCTTGCCTCTCTCAAATATATCAACTTCATTGCCATGCGTGCCTTCCGGGAAGCGAACATGGTTGCTGATAGCCTTGCTGACAAGGGGGTTAATCAGGATATTACCTGGATGGATGATCTTCCTGGTGATTTTCTCCCATTATTTTAATAAGGATTGCAATAAGATTCTGTCTTTTAGAATTTTGTAGCTCCTTTTCTTTCATGATCAATAAATTGTCCCTTGGTCTTTGACTGAGGCACCACCTTTTAAAAAAAACTAATTCATTAGAGGAATGTATCATAATGTTTGTTCTTAAAACTCAATGTTCAACTCCTATACCACCCTGCATAAATAGCATGTCCACAGTTCGTAACAACTCTCATATACCCTTCTATGAAAGGTTCCCAATTCATTACATATTCAAGTCAACCTAAATGGAAGAAATTGACCTATAAAATTATCTCAGAATGTTTATAAACCTATAAATTACTCTCCTGAGAGATATCATTAACTACCAATGATGGAAAAAATCACTTTACGTTGGTAAAATATCCAACATATTATAACAAAAAAAACCCTCATATGTCAAATACATGAAAAAACAGTATTTTTCATCCTTCAAATAATCAAGATAGAAATGGTTCTAGAATTTCATCTTGAAGCCCCTCCAAGATAGCTCATTATTTTGTCTAGATTCCTCTAGAATATCCCACCAATACATGGTAAGTACACAAAAAAATATGCAATAAGAATCACCCTCATATCTGTTGGTTTCTTTATATGCTTTATGATTATCTGGAATGACTCAACATAGAACTCACCTTTTTGGGGGCCATATTACCTAGTAAACACAAGTAGATAATGCAACTGAAACTCTCTTTTCATGTCATGCATTGAATGAATAGAAGAAATAGTCTCCCTTTCCATTGATAACATGATCCTCAGGAACCTATCACAATTGTGAACATCCATCTGCTCCTTAGAAACGATATTTAACTCCAGTTCAAATTTTTTATGGGTGTTTTGACCTCCACTATCATGACTCTAGAGTCGACGATAGCAAGGAAACATTTACTCTTGTCGAAAAACAAATTCATAGAGAATTGACTTGAAATGAATTCAACCAAAATTGTTACTGCAATAGAGAAAAACCGACTCTAGGTATATCTAGACATGGATTACATGTATTTACTCATGAAACAATAACTTATTTTATTTATTAAGTGAAATATATTTATAATATCAGCATTCTAGTTGAAATGATATATCACATGAAAAATAAATATTCCCATATCATGAACAATTTGTGTCAATATATTCCTATGTTCCTATTATGTTGCACGTATTATCATCTCTCATCATACTAGTCCATGAGTAAAAAAATTAGAATCCAATAATATCATAAAAATAACCTAAAAAGATGTGAATCACCCATGGTGAGAGGAGGTCAACTATAACAAGAACATAGCAAAATCAACAATTCCAACCTTGGGAAGTTGGATTTTTCCTCATACATGCATTAGATACTCCCAGGAACTAGATAATTAATAAGTTTTAAGCATCCAAGTCATATTAATACATGTCCCAAACTATAAGGAAAAATAAAATAAAACCCGCTCCTTTGATACCAATTCATAACATACCCCAATCTAGAAATCTCTCACAGGGATGAAAAGGGTTGGATATGAGGCCTCAAGGACCTCCCAGTATGCCATATGATTCAGACTAGAAAAGGGGTAGTTAAAATTATAGTGGGGAGACTATACCACATTGTACAAAGTGTCATAATAGTTGAAAAATTCAAAATAAAATTTATACAATCAATGTGAAGATATAGAAGAAGAAAACAAAAAAATACAACTGAATAATAAAATAATTAAATAAGGAATAATGTAATGACTTTACATATTGTAACTAAATTTCATGCTAGCATGAATCCAAATAAGTCTAGAACACTAAAATAAAATACTCAATGTCCCAGGTCCTGAACCCCACGCTGTCCCAATCTATACACTTCAACCCAACAATAAAGAAGAAATAAACAGTAAGGTCCCCTCTCCTTGTCCAACACTGCATCCATGAAATCTGTTCTGGTTCCAAATGATGGTCCAAATAGGGTGTGATTATAATCCAATAGGTCTATACCACCATTTCTTAACCAAACTATTCTGATAAAAATTCTATGTAATAAAACAATAAACATATGGATTAATTAATTAATCCAATAATAAAATGCAATTTTACCCTACTTTGTCTCTATCCTAAAATAGTTTCGAGGTTGTTCTATGACCATGCCAATGAAAACCATAATCGAGGTAAAATGAAATTCTTTTGTGCCATGTCTAAATATCTCGGAGTGTTTTTTATGACCATGAAAACGACAACCATATATCCATGGAAAATTAACATACATTGGTTCCATTCTAGAATAGTATGGATCATGTATCAATACTAGGAAAAACACAACCATATAACTATGGTATAATCACAAAAATCCAGTTCAATTCCCTATAATCCTTATAGCATGGGACCAGGTATATGTTGCTCACTATAATCATTATTTCAAGGGATTGGGATAAGCTCTCTTGATATCAGCATTATATCAGACAATTTTTTATGATCCTGGGACAATTTGGATATATACGAATTAAATCGTGGAACATATTCCTTTTCATACAACATGGATATCCTAATATCAAATCATAGTTCTCATTGATTAATTATGATAATTACTATTCTTAATTAATATACAATATTCAATTTCATTAATAATTGATTAACAATTATATAAAATAGAAATAATAGAAAATATGGTATTCTGTAACAACAAGTCACCCTAGGTCACATGTCATTATAATCATACATTAATATATTATCTAATTAAATTATATTCCATAGTTTGGCCACCCTATGTGAATCTATAGGATAGGCCGGAATACAACTTCAAACAATGTACCTCAATTGATAATGTAATTCATTTAATAAAATTATTTTGTCACAAAATACATTGGATCTCTCACAATATTTCATAATCATGACAACTCTCAAACCAAAGGGTTAATATTTAGACCCCCTACCTTTAACCGATGATCCAACAATGCTTCCAATGGTCAATTCCCTTAGGAAAGAATTGTAGGATGATTACAATTTGGTTCCAAAATAAAAAATGATCAACATCGATACCATAAACATAGTTGGTCACAGGATTTCACCGTAATAGACTTGACTATAAATAAGGTAAGGGAGAAACACAAGCAAAAAAGAATTATGAGGGTTTTATCACACAAACAAGATGTCCAAAAGGGGCTTTGGTACCCCAAAATCACCTAGAGAGTGCCTTAGGGTTTGAAAGAGAGGATTTGAAGTTTATTAGAATGAAAATCAGTCATACAAAATGTTTAAAATAATATGTCAGGCATATACACAGCATGTAATGTGGTTACACTTTTTGTAAATGTTTTTAATGAAATTATATGACAACCCCAATGACTATAATGTATTCTACAAAAATACCCACGAAAAATTAAATGATTTTTAATAACTTTAAATGACATATAAATGATAAATTGTTGATTTCTCTTCCCGATTTCCTATTAAACAATCGTAACCCACATTAATGCTTCTCAACATAGTGATAAACCATGAAAAACATAACTCAACAAATTCCCAGACTCCATAAATTAAAAAAAATAAATCACAGAACATTAGGTAATTTAAACAAGAGAATGATCCAAATAATTGATCAGGAGTCCACCAACAATGATAAAATTAAAATTATTATGAGATAAATACCTATAAAAATATAATATCATAAAATATCATTTTTCGAAAAGGGAATCCCATGATATGCCCACAATTACCACATATAGGATAACTGTCCTCCCTTATATTGGTGACATAATGAACATCATGTTTGTCAAATATCACTTGTGGGTCTCAATGTATTCTAAATAGTTTTCATCCCATTAGTAAGCGGCCCTTTTCTCAATAAAATTATAAATCTCACGAACATTCTAGAGAGTTTATTTATAAAATTCCTATTATAGGAAATTAATCTTTGAAACCCTCTTATCTCTTTGAGTTTCTAAAGATGGGGTTTTCAAAGATCACATTAATTTTTATACGGTTTAATTTAATTCCATAGTGGAATAACATCACAGGAAAGAACATCCATGATGTCATCCTAAAATTAATCTTTGGGGGTTCATCCCTATGTTTTGTTATTCTAATTTCCGAATACAATTTCGGGGATAAAAATATGATTATAAAAATGCTTGTTTTTAAAAACCAGATCCATGATATAAAATTATGTGATCTTGTCCAAAAAGGGATTGTAGATACAATTCATGGTATGTTGGTTGGTTTTACCAGAATTTATATACCTAAAGTGAAAATACCTTTTCATAAAATCACTTTGGGAGCACTAAAAGTAGTGGATTACTTAACCTTAATGTCTATATCTTGGTCAGATTATTCCATTACTACCTATCCATTAAGGAAAGAACATGGATGCCTAGAGTTGAATTAATCAAATGTTGTATGATAAGTAATGGTAGTTTATCCATAAGAAAATGTTTAATGACATCCCAAAAATTGATTTAAACCCTGATATTCCCATTCAATATCATAATAGGGAAAATTTTGGTGAGCCACTTATGGGACTAAATAACATTGATAATGTTCATATTTAGGACCATATCTACTTCATCTTTAACCTTCACATCATGGGACATATGCATCCCATGTTTTTAGGAATAAAATCCTGATGACCATACAATAGACATAGATTATGGTTGTCTGCATCAGAATCTAGCATATGTGTCTCTATAAAAATATTGTAAAAAACAAAACAATGTTCTTTAAGGAGGAATTATAAACATCATGTTCATTAGAAGGCATGGGGACACTAATAAATGTAAGAGTAGTGTCTTCCTCTATGATTATATTTACTTTTCAAAGTCCATTGATTATATTAGGGAATCCTTCTACATAATATGGAGGACAGTCACTATGGTAATTTCCCTATTCTCTCTTTAATTCATTATTAGTGACACCATATGATATAAGGAATGTTCTTAGGACTGATAGAAAATATAGGGAATTATATTCCTCAATGGATATAAATAAGGGGTATTTGAGTCATGATGATGAAGAAAATATCTATAGTAGTTTCAAACCAAAATTTATTGAATTTATGATGATTGAATTTCTATAATAATTTTCATTTTCCTTAGGAATGATCGGATAATATTGAAATAGGAACATCTTTTCTATCCTTGATCTTACTATGTATACATGGGCATATGAATTATCTAAATGGTTAAACCTTCAAGAATATAGGATTTACCTTTATAATATTAATTTGAAATAATTAGTCATCACATAGTATGTTCCAAGTGTTTGTTTGGGTGTTCATACACTATCAGAAGTGGTGATCTTAATGTCACATTCCATTAGTGACTATGTTCCTTCACTCTTATAGAAACTCACTTCAGCGTAGTGGGATTCACATGATTCATAGGGGTCATTATCGATATAAAGTACACCAAACATTCTAGGGATAAGATATTATAGGCATTGATTCTATGATTATAGTTACCCTACATGACAATGAGGACAGGTTCATACTAGAAGAGCATTAAATGTTTTGTCCTTAAGGATTACCTTTAATTTATATTTGGATACCAAATCCATAAACTGGGCATAGGATTTGATCATCTCAAGGGGATTTTTCATTCTCTTTTAAACCCCATAAAAGGTTAGATGTGTGGGAGACATATTGTATTTAACTTAACCCAAAATTTCAAAGTGTATGGATGAGGATAATATTTTTAATTGATATATTTTTAATTAGGTATTTCCAAGTATTGACATCGTTTAATTTTCCTAATATGTATAAGGGTTTGATAGATCCCTGGATGATCATCTCATGATTTTGTACAGTAAACAAGATTACTAAATAGGTTTTTTTATGAAATCTCATCACAATACACCTCATACGTGCTAACCACTATACTGAATTATTAGGGTCATTGAAGGTCCACAACAAAAAAATTTAAAAGTTATTAAGAATGATGAACGTATCAAGGATTGACTGTTTTTTTAAGATAATATCAAATTGGAACAAGATATCTTAATTTTATTCTACACCCCATCACTTCTCAATGTGGGGTGGTTCATTGGCTTAGGATATAGGGACTGAGGCTCTTGATGTAGAGGGGATTTGGACTAGGGTAGAAATGTGATGAATATTTTTTATGTCATTATTATGTATGGTATTTTTTCCATGCATCTGGGTCGGTTGAATAGTTGTTCACCTTCTAAATGGTTCTATAAGGTCATTTGATTTTGGCAGCCCCTAAAAAATTTAAGGAATCTCTATAATCATTTCAGGATCTCTAAAACACATTCCTAGTGGTTTTAGATATATATATATATGTATGTATTCATCATGGACATGGATGGAATGATAAACTCTGGGATGATTTTGTTCCCCTTATTTCATCTGTTTCTTTTCAACCTCCATCTCGGATTCCTCAGTTATGTGTAGGGAACTCAAGTTCACATAACAATTATTTATAAGATAAAGGATTTCCTAGTTCATTAAATGTAAAAGAGGTAAAAAGGGATTCTTGTCATTTTGATATTTAATTTGGTGGAATAATGGATACTCTCAACACTAAAAAAATTATAAAATAGATGCGGGCCTATACTAGTTTGGTAGTTAGTCATAGTTTCTCTTCCTCCTCTTTAGTGAACTTCCTTTCCTTACACCTATCTCAAAATGATAGATTTTAAGGCGTATCTTGGGATGATTTAGAGAAAATTAAGTTCAAAACATTATGATTTAGTTTTTTCTTATAATTTCATAATCTTGTTCATGTTTTTTTGGTTCATCTAGTTTTCCAACAATCATTCATTTTTAGATGATATATCCAACAATTTTTCATCCTTTTCATGATAGATAGTGGATATATGTACATCTGGAGTTTATGTTTTCCAAATATAACCTATGAGAAACTATGAAATTTAAATAATAAATATATTTCATGAATTTTTTATTTTCATTATTAATGATTATGGATTCATATTCATTAAACTAATTTTATGCAATAATTCAATTGAAGAAGAATCTTATTTCCTAAAATAATATTTTTTTTATATATTATGTGGGTTTATTTAAAAGTAAATTTTTATAATTTAATGAATTTATTTCGAATCGATGGAAATTAATTTTTTTATCATCATATCAAATTCATATTAGTATTAGTTTTTTAGGACTATTTTTACAAGATTTGTATTTTAATAAGTAAATAAAATTTCATTTTTTTACAAAATGGTCTTTTTTTCTTTAAAAGAAGTAAATTAATATTTAATTTATATTTTATATTTAATTTTAATGTAAAAATCTAAATATTTTCATGTTTAAATGATTTAATTTTATTTTAATTTTTCATTATATTTAACTATGGTTTATGTTAATTTTTATTCTAAAAATACAATTTTCAAAAAAAAATATTTTTCATTAAATTTTTCATTATTTTATAAAATTTAATTTCTACACATTAAAAAGATTAATAAAGAAAAATATATTTCATATTAATAATCAAGAGGATATAATTATTAAAATGATTTCAATTTCATTTTTAGTCTTAATTATTAGTAACCATGGTAAACTATTACCACAATGGTAAAGGATTAAATGAGTTAATTAAGGTTAAAAATTGTGATATTGTCACAAAATATCATCATCAATCATAATGGATGTGATCATTTCTTCCCATATCACATTATCTTCCAATATAGGTAGCTTTAGTTACACTTTTACATAAATAATAATTATATATTATTTTAAAACATTGTATAATTTCAATTGAGCCACCCCCTCAACTATAAAAGGTTACCTCCCCTCATATCTTCCTTAGAATACATGATCCATGTAAAAAGATTAATATATACCAAAATACCTTCATAAAAACATCTTTATTGGATAGTGGACCATGTGAATCCAAATAACCAATCAAATAATGATTAAGGTGTAACGTAAAGAATTTTTCAGAACGAATAGCTATAACTCTTAGTTGAATGTGTTGTTGTTTATTTATTTTTCCCCCTCTTCCAATTTTATTGTTATTTTTTTATTGAAATAAATAAAATAAATAAATGTAAATTTTAATATTTTGATGGTAAAACACTTTTTATATCCTTTCCCATCCTATGTTAAATGAAAATATCACTCATTTTTACGTGGGGACTACCACCTTCAAGAAGAGATGTGTTTCATTCATTATCATTAGATATTTTAATTATTAAAAATTATGTATAAATTTCAAATAGATGATATTTTTTACATTATAAAAATTCTTAATAAAGGATATTTTACTTACATTCATACTCACCTATCAGTTGGAAAATGAAAATGTCTCTAGTGCGTACTTGTATAATACAACCTCCTCGAAGCGATGTGAATCATTTTCATTACCATATCACATGGAATCAAATAAGGATGAAATTACAGAACAAATGTAAATTATAAGATATATATATGAATATTAAAAATTAAAAAAATATCCAAATTATTTCTTTTCCACCCAGTATAAAAATGAAAATTATATTCATGAAAATAAACAGACAACTATATTCATGAAATTGTGTGCTTCATTTTTCTTGAAGAATTTACCAAGATGGTCCTAAAATTATATTTAATGTATAAAAATAATAATCCTAAAAATTTTATTATTCAGTTTATATGTAATAATTAACCCTTTGACTATAGAAAACATGTTGATGTTATTTTGTGGTCATAAACTGAATGACCCTAAAACAATAATTTAAAATTAACCATTTTAGTAACTAAATAAACCATGATAACAAATAAAATAAAATTAATAATTATAATGGATTTTAAATGAAAAATAATCCTAATCATTTAAATAACTAATAAATTTTTTTATTTAGGAGTTAGAGAAAATATGACACCAGATAAGAATTAGGGTAAGTGATTTCTATCTAAACATTATTTTAATGTATTATGTTAAACTCTTTCTCCTCTATATCCATGTTCTTCATAATTTTGTAAAAAAAATATTATTTTTACATAAAATTTTTTAAAATAATTTTTAAAATAATTTTTAACTTTATTTAAAAGGTTTAAAACAAAATCTTTTAAATATTTATGATATAGATCACATTGATATTTTTACTAATGTTCAAAGGAATGATTTATTAATGTATACAGTTTGACCACATTTTCCCACATTCCTATTTTTTTTAATTATTTTTAGTCACCTATAATTTAAGAAATTATTTCATTTAAGATACTATTATTTATCATCAATGAATTTTTTTATGATATTTAAAAAAAGGTATATTTTTCTGAAATCTCATATAAACATGGAATGTACTTTTTCATGTGGGTTTAGATGTGTTTTTCTTGGGTTTAATGATTAAAAGTTGAATATTTTTGGCTCATGAAATGGTACATGGGAATTATATATAATGACAGGATATCCAAATATATCGGATGATGATGGGAGAGTCCAATATAGATCAATGATGAATTATGAAATTAATAGTCTTTGAAGGAGAAATGTGTGGAAGATGGACTAGTATGTTACCACTATAGTATAAAATATGAATGAGTTATTCCGGAATTATGTTAAAAAAGTGAAAATTGGTTATGAATACAATTTTCCAAGATATATATTCACTCTAGGTAATGGGTTTTATGGAAATAGTTTCATATAATGAAGGATGACATGTTAATACACTTTTAATTGTCAATGATGTTTTTTAAGGACTGTTTAATTTATTTCTCATATACCTAATGTTTCATTCATTATTTACTATGCTTGTAATAGGTTTTAAATTTTATATTTGAGAAAAATTTTATTTTATCATATTTATATGTTTAATTAATGTCCTCAATGTTATATTATACAATATATAAACATTTTCATGGGTTTACATTCTTTTCACTAAACTAATGAGACTACATTATTTTATATACCTTATCCACTTAATTATATAATTTTTTCTTGATTGACTAAAAAACATAACAAAAACCATCCTTTAACTATACTAATGTGAAAGCATTTTTATAAACCATGTATGTTTTTTTATTGTGATAAAAGTTGTTAAAGTTTGTATGAAAAATTTTCTCTCGCAAACATTATAGGTTAGAGTGATTGTAAAATAAAATTTTAAGATATTAAAATTTATGGTTATATTATCATGATATATCTTCTCAATATTTACACATTTATTAATCTAATCCATGTATGTTCATAATGGTTTTGAATTGATGAAAAATAATAGTTAATACAAGAATATATCATGTGGATAATTACCTTTTGAATCAATAACTGTAAATGGTTTGAACATAACATTTTGTGGTAGTGTTGACTCTATTAACATAGTATATTAATGGATTAACCCATCAATATGGGTGACCAAATTAATTAAAGAGGAACAATTTTATAGTGTTGATTTCATGAAACAACCCCCTCCAGCATTTAATGGTTCATTAAAATTAGAGAATTTTGTAGTAAAAGGGAATAAATTATAGATTATATTTGATGTTATTAGATATATAAAACATAAAAAGGTAACTTTTTAGATATAATTTTATTAAGCTATGTTGATCGATTGTGGTCTAATATTAAGAATACAAATGAAACAGGTGAGATTTAGGTCATAGAGTGGAATGTCATTAATGATATTTTTTATGATAAATATTTTATTAACCTTATTCAACATATAATTGAAATTAAATTTATATATTTTATTGAAATAAAAGTGGATTTAATTTATTTTATTGATGATAATTTTATCATACTGTTTAGGTATCCCCTGAATTTCATTATATTCCATCAATGTAAAATAGGTAGATATTACAGAGGTCTGAATCTAATTTTACTGGGATAATTTTTCCATAAAGAATTTTAATTTTATGAGGTGTTTATTCATTGTATTTAGAATGTTTATATAGGGTTTTTTATTCCTATATTATTCATAACAATAATATTAATATGCATTCATGGTGGAAATAAATAGTGAATCAATCACCCAAAAAACCAAGAGGTAAGCCCACAAAATGATCCAATTTTTTTAAAAATGAATTTAATGAGTGATTAATAAAATTAGGGATGTTTTACTAATGAGATAATGTTGATCATTCAAAATTTGAATATAAGGAAATGACTTCCTCTTATAAAATTCATGGTAAAATAGATAATCATGATGATGTGATATGATTTAGCTACAATGAGTTTGATCAATATTCTTATTCATGTCAAAATTTATTTAATAAATATAGGAATAATAATGATTAAAAATATAATGGTGTGGTAATGAATTTTGTATAAAATATAATAGATCATAAACCCTCAACTAAACTGGTGTAAAGTATAATACTTGTTTATTAATATTATTAAAATGTATTAATTGATTCAAGATCCGTGATTTATTTGATTTCTTGTAAATTTTCATGTTGAATTGAAAGAACATAACCGAAAATGATGTTGGAATGTATGTTAAAAAATCATAGGGGTATTATTACAGAACAAAAAATTTAAAAAAACCTATCATCATATGTGGAATGGGTTTTGTTCATCCATTGTTACTTTAACATCAGCGTTGGTTGAAATTATTCGTATTACGGACATGATTTCTATATATCATGTTAATAAATATTTTAGTTCTAAATAAGTCAAGATAAATTTAGCTTGACTTTCAGTTATATAAAACAATGACTTTAAATCTTTGATAAAACATAATGAATCAATGAAAATAATTAATGATGGGAGTTAAAGTTGTCTTGAACATATTATTGAAAAGAATGAAACAATAAATTTTTTTATGTGATCATAGTAAATGAATATATGAATGTATTAATTTATGGTTTTCCTAGTGTTATTATTCATAAGGATGTTTATTTTATTATTAACCTACTTCTTGATTCTATAAAAATTTTAAAACCACCTTATTTAATTTCAGAAGTAGATCTTTTGGAATTCAATCAATATTCACAATCATTTATTAATAAGGGTTTCATTTTTTCATGAACAACAACTTTTTGTACTAATTTATTAATTTTTAAAAATAATAATGAATCCATGCATATTTTTATTAATTATATAGATATCAATAATGTTATTATAAAAAATAAGTACATGTTTCTTCATATCAGTGACTCATTTGATAATCTCTTAGAGGCATGGTATTTTTCAAAGAATGATCTCATTTCTAGGTATCCCCAACTTATATTTAAGTAGAAAAACATTCCAATGATGGTGTTTCATACAATATATGACCATTTTGAGTTTTTATTCCTTTTAGGTTAAAAATTATACCGTCTTTATTTTATGTATCATATATATAAATATTTGATGAGTATTTGGGTAAATTTATAGTGGTTTTAATTAATGAAAATATGGTCTACTATAAAATTAATAAATAATATTGAAAACAACTATATATTATTTATATTACAATAAAAGAAAATAAGTTTTATGAAATGTTTATCAAATGTAAATTTTGGTTAAAAAGGATTTATATCATTGTGAACATTATTATTAAATATTGAATAATTGTTGATTCTGCTAAAACTAATGTGACTGAAGTGTGTCCACGACCTACCAATATCAATGATAAATAATTTTTTCATAGATTAGAAAGTTATTCCTAAGGGATTCTTGAAACATTTTATCATTTATTTAGACAAATATAAATGTTACCTTGAAATGGATTTAAATTTATCATAATAAGTAAATGTGATAAATATTTTCAGGAATTGGAAAGAAAATTAGGTATTGATCCTATGTTAGCATTGCCAAAAAAAATTGGTGAATTTTCTATTTTACGGATTCTTATTTGATGGATGTTTTTTGTTTCATTTTTCTAGATGATCAATAAATTGTATATGCTTCACATTAATTGAAACTCCATGAGATGAATTACCCAACACATGATGTAGATTATACACAGGTGGTTTTTTCTATTAAAAAATTATTGAATTTTTTATATGTGAGAAATGTGAAATATATATAGACTATAAATGTTATACGTATATATTCACTCAAAAAAAGTGTAACATGTGGAAGAAAATATGACTAGAAGTAATAAATGACTATAATTTCTTGTTAAAATATCATCTAGGAAAATTAAACATGGTAGATGATGCCTTGTGTAAAAATGAAAATGTATAGTTGAAAATGCTATAGTGAGAACATGATTATTTTTTTACTGATTTAATTAATGTTGTCCTAGAAATTTTTCGTGTAGTAACTCCTCACTTTTGGTTGGTATTTTATTGAAGTCATATCTGATATATAGAGTTATTTATGACCAAAAAACATTGTGATTTATATTAAATGGTATAATTGTACAAGATGGGTTACATTCCTAAATTTAACAATGAACCTAATGGTTTTATGATATTTTCAAAGAGGTTGTGTGTTCTAACTGATTCCCAACTAATGAAGGAATTGTTATGTAATATGATAACTCTTATTTTTATGTTCATCCTGGAAGCATTAAAATTTAATGTGAATTTCATGAGTATTATTATTGAGGTTTAATGAAGAATGAAACTTCTTGTATTACCTAAAAATATATGACATTGCAACATGTTTAAATTGAATAATAATTAATGAAGGGGATTCTCTAACCTTTTCCAATTCATGAATGATAATGGTAGAATATATCATAGTATTTCATGGTTTTATTACCCAACACATCTTGAGTAAATTATCTAATTTATTTTATTATTGATCAATTTAATAAACCATCACATTATATTCCATGTCATGAAACAAATTCCATGGATAAATTTTCCATAAATTGTTGTAAATTTATATTCATATTAATAGGAGTCCCTCTATCTCTATTTTATCTCATCATGATCATAGTTTAAAATTAAATTATTATAAATGACCAAATATTTTTTGGGTAATGAATTAAAGTCTTCTGAAATTTTTTATCTTCATTATAATGGAAGGGTATAGGGATAAATTCATAGATTGGAATATTTTTGTCATGATTTCTAAATTGATTATCAAGGTAGTTGGGGTCAACAACATTCATTATTGTAATTTTCAAATAAAAACATTTTTTATTCTAGTATAGAGATTATTACTTTTTTGTTACTATATGGGATTTTATGTACAACTACATAATATTGGGAAGAATTTAATGAACATAGATTTTTTGGACACAAACTGTTATTAGAAATAGTTGAAATGATAGTGACGATTTAATACTATATGTTGTAATATCAAATAATTTCAAAAAATTATGAATGTAACAACCTAGGATATTTTAATAATAAAATAATTTTATTTTATAGTAATATTCGTGATTTTATTTAATGGATTAATATTCATTGTACTTATTTTAGGCAATATTGTATTTGAAAATGAAATAGCATTTTCTAACAAAATTGATTCTCATGATTTATATGGTTTTATTCAATTATAAAAATTTTAAATTTTAGGAAATAAATATAATAAAATTGATATAATTTTTAAAATTATAATATCAATTTTTTTTGTAGGTTAACGTTTTGGTAAGTCATTGAAAAAAATTGTTTTTGAGTGAATAGTGAAAATACTAATTTTTTTAAAAATGTCCTTTCTTTTCATAATTTCATGTTATTTAAAATAAACATTATATTATAGTTTTCTTAGTGTAAAATAATAACCATTTTATTAAATATATTATAATTTATTCAATATGAATATTCATAATATTTTAGTTTGGCAAAATTTCATTATTATACATAAAAACACATTTCTTGGAAATAACTAATTTTTATTGTGTTTTGAGTTAATTATTAAAATTAGATAAGAAAATTTTATAATGATTATATAGTGAGTAATAAATTATAAATTTTGAAGTATGAGGTTAAAATATAGTAATTGGTTATATTTCAATTATGTTCATAATGAAATATTACAATGGTAAATTATTATCACCATGGTAAAGGGTAAAACAAGTTAATTGGGGATAATAATTTTTCATAAGTTCACAAAATAAAGTAATAAACATTTTTATATGAGGTTATGTATAACCATATCACATTATATTAAAGATTTGATATATTTAGTGCATCATTTCCATGATTAATACTAGTATATTAATATAAACATTGAAAAGTTATATGTGTGACACTACCCTCACTTATAAAATGGTCCTCATATCTTCTCTCACTCACACTATATGAGATATTTATCACCAAAAATCCCTAAAAAAGTATCACTAGAACATAACTTCCCATGTATTATAGGTACTTTTCACACCAAAGGACCAATCATTGAATTCTTGAGGTGTAATCCCTATGTGGTTTCCCAAAGAAGTGGTATAACACTAAACCAAATGTTTTCATGTTTATTTATTCTTCTAAATATTACAAATAGTATTTATCCATGGTTATATAATTACCTTAATATCTTCCATATACCTAAATGTTATTATTTTTAATGAAAAAACTTTTTTAATCTCTTTTTCTCTCATATGGTTAATGAAACCTTCATTTCCGTAGATGTGATGACATCGACCTCTACAAAGATATGTGTTTCATTTTTATCACTAAATAATATAGATCATTAAAAGGATATATCAAATGAATATATATTATATTTATCAAATAGTCATGATTCTTGAAATATGATATATTTCATACCTTCTTGCACTAACATCAATTGTAAAATGATAACATCGCTTGTTTATATGTGTGGACTA
The DNA here is from genome assembly GCA_963277665.1 of Viscum album. Taxonomy (NCBI): domain Eukaryota; kingdom Viridiplantae; phylum Streptophyta; class Magnoliopsida; order Santalales; family Viscaceae; genus Viscum; species Viscum album. The sequence continues at coordinate 243,719,498 of OY728162.1, forward strand.
GCACCTCCTTGAAGTGGTGAAATTTATTTTTCATTACCAACTCACATGGATTATTATAGTGATTGAACTAATGAATAAATTTTTAATGTATAAAATATTTTTGATTATATAGAAATGATATATTGTCTAGTTTATTAGTTTTAAACTCAGAAGAAAAAAATGTCATTCTAGCGTACACCCCAACTGTAATATCAATGACACATTATGCTTTATTTTTCATGACCAACATATATGGATAACCATGATAATTTTATTTCGAGTTTATCAACTGAATGACCCCAAAATGACCAATGCGAACTTAACCATTTTCATTTATAAAAAAATAATTATATTAAACAAAATAAAACATATAATGATAATTAGATGAACATAATACATGTATTTATGAAATAATATAATTAATATGATTTTGTTATTCAATATTTATATAACATATAATGTTCTTCGAGACGTAATGTAATCGATTTTTCTTTAAAACCGTGATTAAATGTGTTAAAATAAAAATATTATCATTCATATCCATTTTTTTTATAATTTTATAAGAATTTTATTATTTATATATAAATTACTGTTAATTGGAAATTTCAACTACATTCTTCATTCTTGAAAAATGTTTAAAAAGTAATCATATTAACATTTTAAATATCAGTTATTTTGAATTTTTTACCAAAAAAAGAATGTATTATTTAATGTATACTAATTAACAAGATTTTCTAGAAAACATAGTCATAATTAATTATCTGGATTCCATTACAAGTTAACATTATTTTTTATTCAATATCATAACCCCTCTCGTATATAATTTATTTATTTTTAAGTTTTTTTAAAAGACACATACATTTATATATAATTTTAATTGAAAATATATTGACCATTTTTTGGGGGTTAAAATGTGTTTTTTTATGGTTTTGGGTTTAAAAACTAAAATATTAAAAAAATATCTTCATGGTAACATACCTTCTCATAATTTATGATAATGGGTGAGCTTGATATATCTCTTAAATGCATTCTATAATGTCTTTTATTGTAAGGTGAAAAATATGGGAGAAAACATGATAGGTTACTCCAATATAATTAATAGGGTTTCAGTTACATGTTATATGGGTTAAACATGAGTGAACACAGGTAATGAATATGATACACCAAGACACATAATTATTCCTTCTATTATTTTTTTATATAAATTATTTCATTTTAGTATGAATAAAGGGTATATAATATTTAAATAGGGAGTTATTTTCAGGAGTGATTTCATTTGTTTTCATACACCTCATGTTTTCTTCATTATTTTTTATGATGATAATGGGATTCAATGGGTTTTCTTGGGAAAAGTTTAATTTTCCTATTTGTAAATGATTACTTTATTTACTCAACATTTTATTGTGAAAAAAGTAAATAATTTTCAATCGATCACATGTTTTTCGATGGACTAATGGGACTAATATATTTTTCTACCACATATTGAGTTTTATATTTTCCATCCCAAATTTTCAATTAATTTTTAAAGTATATAATTATGATTAGTAACTATTACTAGGTTAGTATTTACGATAAAGTGCATCTTCGAAAAAGAAAAATAAGTGTCTTGAATAAAATATGGAGAGTAGATTTAAGAACTTATTATTATGGAAAAATGTACACTATGTGGAAATTTAAACATTTTTATCTAATAGTTCTCATCATTATCTAAAAACATTAAGGAATATATATATTTTTGAGAGTGAAACTATTTTTAAAAATAATTTAATTCATTGTTAATTGTGATACATGTGGTAATATTACATATCTGAAATCAACTAATTTCGACTAGATATCTTTAAAGATGAAGTACTATTGGATAGTATGACCCAAAATATATTGATAATGATAGTAGTTAGGTTTTTCAATAATGAAACCTTTATCAAGCATCCATGCCTTGGGATACATTTTGAGATTTTTCTATCCATAATAATGTATCTAAAAACATTTACTTTTAAGAAAGAATGATTATTATTCCTTCAGTTCTGGTATCATAATACCTCATTCTATTTACATGCCTCTATTTGAGGTAGAATATTATTTATTTATATCTCTACTAGAGGTTCCATGTTATATAGATGTTGTCTAGGTTTCATAGTAAATTTTAATACATAATTAAATTTGATAGTAGTAGTTTTTTAATTATTAGTCCTATATCTCTATGTAGCTGGGAAATGTCATGATTTTTTCTTGGTTGACAGAATAATATCCTCTAAATGTTTTTTTTTCTACAAGCTCTTAAATCATTCCAAAAAATTTACCAAGTTCCTTGGTGTCTAAAACTCTTAATTATGTTTATTATCTTACATCTCTAATAGTTTATCATGTGGGAGTTGAATGGTTATTATTTTGGGAAAATAATTCCTTTAGGTTATGAAATTAGATACCCTCTCACATTCACTATGTTTTAAATTTTTTGTTTTTAATGAAATTTTTATACAAAAAAATATAGTTGAATTGGTAATAGAAATGATTATGGAGTTATTCCTAGCTCATGATGGATCCTCCCAATAAGTTACCATACCTATCAAATGTAACTCCCACCAGAGTATACACAAACACATGTGATTTTCAACTCTTTTTAATTAGGTGGTACTATCATAGGTCAACATTAAGATATGAAATCCAATAATTTATTATCTTGATCTCACATACCAATGATCGTTGCATGTTTGGAATTCCCAAATTTCTATAGGGAATGGTAAGATCCCACAAATCTAGATAGGGTTTTCTTTCAGATTTTAATAGGTCACAATACCTGTTTGTGGCCTCCTTTTGAGTAAAATTAGAGTTGATGGAGTTGAGGAGAATTGGATGAAATAATTTTTTGGGTGATACCTAAATGTGAGTTCTTGGAAAATATTTAGGTGTTGATCTATTAATAATTTTTTATTGACTCCAATAAAAAATTGTTACCGACTAGCGAAAATGAATCATTTTATGTCTGGGATGAGAAACAATCACATATAAAAAAAATTACATATATTATGAATATTTACACTAAAGAACTCATCATTGATTCATATTAGACAGTGTTTCTCATCCATATGTTGTGACAGTTTTTATTTTGAGTAATATATTTTGACATAATCATGTGGTTACTACGATATAGAAACATATTTACCTTTATTCATAGTAGATATAAAATGAGGGAGAGTAGCATAATTTGTTTTAACATTGAGGCCCTATTTCTACCTTTAATTCTTGTTATATACACAATCCACATTATGTTTAGTGAAAATCATATCTCATATGACTATTTCATCATTATGTGTTTCGGTGTTAATTTCCCCACATGCATCATTTTATATATTGAGAATGAATATTTTCCCAAACATATTCTAGATAAAGAGAATTATTTTTTCATGAATAAAACATTTAGTCCTAATTCAATGACTTTTCCACAATAGGAACATCTAGGTTCTTCCATTGGTCCTTCGTGTTATAAAATCATTTTTATTTGAAAAATAAGTGGGTTTTTTATTTTCATTTCATGATGTTACCCTAAAATTGAGTAATATACAGTTTTCAGGAGGTGGTATTCAACCATATGTACGAATCATTCCTCAAATTATAGGGTTGTATCACACAATGAAAGGGATCGTGGAGGCTTTGTCTACACAAATTAACATACTGTGATGGAAAATAATGACATCCTAGGAGGAGGTTGTAAAACATTCTTTATAATTGGGGGAGTTAGGATATCATGGTTCTTATAAAATCGCATCCTAGATCTATTAAATAATGTATAATCCTAGGTTTGGTGGTGGGGGTAAAAAATCCCTCATCCCTAGGGGATTGGGATTCTTACTGTTGGAAACCTTGTTGGATTTCAAATTGGAATTTTAAATTCAAACACCTTCTCTTATGTTCATGGTAGAAACACGTAATTATGATATGACATCCACACCATAGTGGTTTTCATATATTCCAGTGTGTTTCTTTCTTAGATGATATACTGATATAACATTTTCCTAGTATATACTTAACTATCATTGGAATGAAAACATCTATCTTGAATTTTTAATTTCATAATTGCATTAATGATTCAATTGATAGAGCATATGTCTTAAACATTACAAGAACCCATGAAATCGACCCTCAAAATTACATTGTTGGAAATATTATTTACTAGAATCAATTGTCTTCTTAGTAGGCTAAAGTGTAGTTCTCAATATTTTCCAAATCCATAAATATAATCATTATATAAAAAGGTAGTGATTATTTATTTATTTACCCAGAAATTAATTTCATAGAATCTGATAGTTTATCCATTACCTTAGATTAAGTGGTATATATAGTGTATAAATTTTGTTCTTATAGAAAATTATTTTCAATGTATGCAGATTATAGTCATACCCTAGATAATGGAGTTTTTTAACCCTTAGACAATTAATTGTCATCCATGGGTTTTGTTATAGGTAAGGTATGAGGTACTCCATATCCACTTTTGGAATGTCCTATTGAAGAGTAGAGATGGTCTGGAACACAGTTAAGAGGTATTTATCTACTATTTACTTCGATATGTTAATGTCCACTTCATCATTATTTGTGGAATATTCTTCCATCTGATTAGACCATCTTTGTTTTTTCCATTATTCTTTATATGAAATTTGAGTGTTCTATTTTATTGATGAATATGATGCTTCCCTTGTTGTGGTTTTGGTCATATAATTTACATACCTTGATCTATTGAGATATTCATAAAATGAGTTCACCTTCAGAGTAGATTCAATATTTAGAAGACATTTATATTGTGTATCTTCGGATGGAACTCCATAATTACTAATTAGAGTATCATGTAGAGGAACACCATTTATATAACGTATATATTCTTTAAGGTAGAATCAAAAGTGTCACATTCCCCACTGGACAGACATTATAGGGAATTGATTTTCCCAATTCTAATAGATGTATTAATATAGGCATGGTTATTAGTCAATGACTTCTATTGATGATATCTTCTCATAGAAAACCTTTTTGTGGGTAACTGGTGACCACCTTTAGTGGGATTCTAATTTGGAGACTCCTGTTCATCTGTCATTTCTTGATGATGATACCCATAAAACCAAATATAATTATGGGAATACCATATATTTTCCCCTGAATGTACTAGTATTCCCCCTTAGACTAAGTGAGATTATGTGCCATCTGATCAGTAGTTGATAATTTAAGTCGTCATTCATTATCAAACTAATATGGAGAAGGGATGTGTGCCTTATTCCCTACTACAAACATTAAATAAATTTAAGAATTTTGTACAAATGTGGGAATATGTGACCACTATTTTTTTTGGGATATTTTGATATGATTCTTTATCATAGATGTGATTAGGAATAAGGGGCTTCCCTGAGGTCTTCATCAGGGTTATTAAACTACCAAATTCTTCTAGATACAGAAATATTTATTGTGAAAGTAGTATTAAAAGGAAAAAATATATTCATTCCAATTTTTTTCCCAGATATATCAACAATCTTATGTTTTGGTAATAGAGGCATGTTCTTATTCTATTATCAAAGTGGAAATATATTCCCACTCATATACTTTATTTTAAGTCAAGATATGTCATCTATCTTCATATACATGGGTATGAATATTCAAATACCCCATAGATGTCTCTACAGGGATATGTGAAAATTATTGTTGAGTGTGAACAAGTATATGGGTCTACTTGTTTGTTTCCATTATAAATAGCTTATTAGATAAATTTTCTAAAGTTGTGATATATGCTGACTCCCTATGTTCAGCAGGTAACCATGCCTATAGATATTTTCTATTATGCATGGCTAACAGTTATTGAAGGATGTCTTTTTTAAGTGACAAACTCCATAGGATATTAAAGGATAGTTGTTGTACAATGCTAATGATGGTGGTGATTAATAACATACCTATCAGGAGACCTCTGATATGATAGGAGGATTCCATAACACTACTTATTCAACTAACTTAAGTAATGAAGTCACTAATTATTATAGTGTGAAAATAAATTACCAATTGTTTTGGTGGTGGAGATATACACCACCAACATCGTTGTGGAATTCTACTAGCAAGATGGGTCTACCATCATCAGTGCTTGAATTCTCTCATATATCACATCTAGGGTTATAACATTACACTCTCACTATTTCATTCCCCACAATATGTTTTAATACATGTCAAGAGTAATAATTCATCAAGAAATAATGATTGTTTCTTGATTAGAATTTGATGCTTGATAACATCTAATGGAATATAATTTAATAAATTTGGATTGAAGAGACATCAATAGTGGGTACCTATTAATCAGAAACACTACAAATAATGGAAATGATTATTTTAACATCACAAAAAAGTGATATTTTTACCATTATTTTCCATAGGTAATAGTGTCATGTCGGTCCATCATTTTTTGTTCATGTATCAAGAGAAAAAAATACCTAATTTTCGATTCACATTGAAGAATATTTTTAATTGAAGAAATACAGTTGGTTTCACTTTCTATTTTCACAAAAAATCGAGTTATCCCGACATAAGAATGTGGGAGGGTGAGTGTTGTTGCAGAATCTTATCATTAGGTCACTAATATTATTTTAGAAAATATCAAAGGGGATTTATTCATAAAGCTAAAAACACCCAATGGATCCCATCTTTGTTACATTATATGTTGCTAAAATTTATTTTATAAGGTAGGCAGTTATAAGGTTATCTCACCAGTGAAATGTATAAACTCTCATTGGTCATGATGATGAGAGGTAAGGATAATAACACTTAATTGGGGAGAATTATTACATACTATGATAATCTCATACTGATTTAATTATTGTTCACGAATCATTCCAAATTTCTCAAGATGGTACTTGATATCTCTATGTTTCATAATTGATCATTGATTAGAATTAACTAGAAAATATGTTTGTATAAGTGGATTCCCATCTGTTACTTTTTACCAGGTTATGTTCAATTATAATTTCTTAGAGTTTATTTCCTTATAACTAAACATTATAGAGTATTGTCAATATCAAGGAATTTTTTTGATCTTATGGAGGTGGGATTAAATGTCGCTGAGGTGTCCTATATATTCTGTATGGATTGGGATACAAACCCACATAGTTTTATTTATAAGGTTTTTGGTCATATTATAAAAACCAATACCTTTAGTTTATCATTATGTTGTAAGAATAATTAGGTAGAAGATTCTTAGAAATGAATTTTTAGTGGACCTCTTGGGCCATTATCAATTGGAATATAACCCATTGAAGAAGGTTTTAACTAGCTTTCAAGAATATGTCCATCTAAACAAAATCATGATCTGGTTAGAGATATGATCTAACATATGAAATATAATGATTCTAGAGAGATTATGGTCATCCTATAGTGTAATTATTTTATAAATGATATATCCTGATGTAGAAAATATCTTGGAGTTATGGCCAATGATTCTTGGGGTTACAGAAAAATGGCCAGGTGAGGGACGGATGTGGATGAACACATGAGGAATATAACGATATACTGTTTTTGAGAAATAGTTAATCATGTTAGGTGTGATCCTTTAGTTGGCATCCTATATATCCCATAGAAATAATAATTAAAACACATATAGTTCTAAAAAAATATTTTATAGTCATATGACTTATTAGTAGCTTGAAATTTAACATCATGCAGTAAAGACTTTATCATAAATTTTTAAATCATCACACAGAACATTTTATTGTAGTTTGGAATCTTGAAAATAAGTAGTCTACCCCACACATAGTGTTTTAACACTGTATTTACTAGAGCCTAAACATATTTTGGTAACATAATTAAGGTCTTTAATAAATCATTAGAATGATATTATTAACAAGATCATCATTGATTGGAAATTGCACATGGACAGGAGGTCCAAATTGGAGGCATTTTGATGATGCAAATGGAATTAATAGCTCGGACTATTAAGACGAGACGATTAATGCTCGATTATAAAAATATTATATGGAAGATCAATTATATTAAAAGATGATGTTTACAAAATTTTGATGAAACATTCAAATTGGGGAAGGCCTTTAAGGATATCCGTATCCCATTTATCGTATCTTCAATAGGAATAAAGTTGGTTACAATGAGAACAATATTTGGATATATAACCAAAATGGCACCCCATTAACCCATATTATTAATTATTGATGGTCAAGGGTGTGGAATATAGGCATGAGTTTATTCTACTATAAAAATAAATGGTTGATTACTCTTGGTGGGATGCCCTGTCTGACCCATATCAATGGGTTGAGAATAAATCCATCCCTAATTTATGTGTGAATACTCGAATTTCGTCCTCGTAGGGACCCTTATTATTAAGGGAACTAATTCTTGATATTACCATGTATATTATCACTATCAATAAACATAGCCGATATTTTACTATAATCAACGAAATCTATGATTGAATGGGTGCATTCTGGTATACATGTTCTCATTGTGTGGGTTCATTTGTTTTAATGGTGGATTATAATTTTAGTTTATAGGTGTTCAAACATGGTATAAGGAATCCATGAAGGGTTTTCACGTTCCTTGTATCCTAATATATTGTCTCTATGGGGGTGGTTATATAATATTTGTACACCAATCTATCTCATTGATAGGCATCATAACTAATGTAGGAGGTTTGACTATTGTTAATTTCACAATTTCCATGCGTAATATGTTATGTTCATGGACTATTTAACATAACCTCATGTACACAAACCATATTTGAGTCCTATTTATATTTTAATGTTTCATACATTGGAAATGGTTGTAGGTTTAATATATTATGATCATGGTTAGGGTGCTCTTAATGTCATTTATCTACCTCAATTCTCTTACCTTGGTTCTCCGACCATAGTGAACCTACTGTAGAATACCTTTTAATCACTATTGAGGGATTATGTGCCTAAAATAATTTCTTAATCTCTTATCCATAGTATAGTTTCTTTTTTATTAGTGTTGGTATTCATTTGAAATAGGTTACATTATATTGTACCCAAGGTAGTTGTTTTATCTCACATAGAAGGACCTCCTATTGAATTGTACCTTGGCATAAAAGAGGTAATGAAAACAAGTTGCCTCACCTGGTTGGCTCAATGAACATATAGTATATTATTTTTTACAGGTATTTATGTGGTATTCATAGTGATGGATCAACTAGAATTTTCCTAGGTCATTACATTAAAATATGTTCCACTATGATAGACTCAAATTATAGGATAGGAGAAATTACATAGCACCTTCGCCTAATGTATGCTGGAAGAACACGATCACTCACAAGATGGATCCCACCAATGAGTCACATAAAATAGTTATGATATGTCTCATAGTGATTTAGTGATGATATATATATTTTTGGGTTAGGCTACCTGCTTGGTTATATTATGTTTCTCTTAGCGCATCTACACACACATCAGGTAAGCGGTGTCACCTAGGATATTAGTGATGACATGGTGGATAGGTTAAGGGAATTTGTTGATGATAAACAAATTTCAAATGTAACTTAACCACCATCACGTTTAATTGAACCAAATTTCATAATACATTAGGACTGTTCGTGTGATTGTTCGGTGATCACGCTTTATAGGATGATAATTTTCATGAAATTGAATTTTTATGTGGTTCACTATTTTTTTGTATGTCTACATGTTGGTAGGGAGGTCTATATAGGTCATAGAGTGATTTTATATGGATGACTAGTTTTTTATTTTGCTATTTGATGAACAAGTAGAAGCCATGTGGTTGTAGGGTCTATTTTTTGAAATATATTTCTTTTATTGTTTTGTGGTTACTATTTATGAAGGGTAGATGTATTTTATTAATTATGGTTTTAATAGAAGATTTAGATTTTTTATAAAATTATTTTTAAAATTTATAAAATAAATGGGGATAATCTAAAACTAAAAAGGATTTATAGCTAAAATATGAATTTTTTAAGGGTTGGTTTGTTTCCCTTAGATATGGGAATTGGGTAAGGGAAAAACTGTAGTGACCCTTATATAGTTCCTCTACATAAAGGTAGTTTCACTTTTACCATTACATAGGGGTGTTTAATAATTGTAACATCATGGTTACCAATACATAGGTACCCTATATCCAGTTAATCCCCCTATTACCCTTATAAATATGATCTATGTAAGGGAAGAGTTATTATTATGCACCAAATCAATACTCCGATATCCAGTTCCATTAATACAAAATTTACATACTCTCTTTGATACATGCTATAAAAGGAAAGATATTACCATTATAAATTAAAAAAATCAACAATTACTATTTAATCTCTTATATCCTAAATATCTCATTGGACATAGACTGTTAGATAATTATGAGAAATCATAAACTAATAAATTCCATGCATTTCACAACTAATGGATAATTGTATCCATTATATAAGAAGATACATAATTCAGAAGAAGTATTTAAGATCACCCAAAACATTTCTAATAGTTTTATTCTTATAAACATGTCTTGTCTACTGAATTTAGTAATAAATAAGGGAATAGACACATGTTAAATGGGTGAGATCAAACGACGAGTAATGTAAACATATAATTGAAGCTTTAAAAAACATTACCATACTACACATAGTATGGAGTGAATATATAATTTGAATAAACCCATAATAAACTAATACTAGGAGAATTGTACAACCAAAAAAATAAATTAAAACATTGATAAAGGTAATCAATTATCACATACTGATGGTTTACATAATTTTAGGCATCAAATCATGTTTTCAAGGCCTTATTACAAGACAGTAAACTTATATAAAGAGTTGTATACACCAAAATAGAATTTGTTTTGTCTCATGATACTTATTGATGAATTTAGTGGATATATAATGTTGAATCCCACCAGTCACATGATTTTGTTCAAGGAATTCACTATATGTGTCAATAATATAAATCATACCAACCCCAAATTAACCACTAGATGAATAAAAACAAGGTTTTTTATCGGGGTACATGTTGACTTTCCTCACCAGCTATACATGATATCCTCAAAATTAAAATCATGAGTACATATAAAAATATAATTTGTGAGTAAAAATTGAAAAAATATTATATATCCCATCTGATGTATAGGAACTGTGGGTCATGGAACATAAAGTGTGGGTCTAACTTGAAGACCCTGCGTGTACATGAATACATGTTGAGTTACCTAGTAATGAGATAGACAACATGTGATGTGAATTCTCTTTATGTTTGATAGTTATATAACAATGAAACCCTAGAACTATATATTAAAGATTACATGTAATTTTTCATAGTAAATTATATTATGTATAATCCAATAATCTAAATAAAGAATCATTGTAATCCCATTTTTATGCAATTCCTATATCAACCTGTATCTTCTAACCCGAAGCCAATGCTTATTTTAGTATGATGGTAAAAATATATATATTATAATACATGACAACAAATAGTTTGGTACTCTTAGGAAACTAGATATAAAAATGAACATTTCATTACAATAAAAATATAAAAAAATATCAAATAAATATATAAAGAGTTTATTATTTCTCTTTGAAAATACACATGTCACATAATGTAATCATCGTGGATTCTTATGGGAATGGGAAACAATATAAAAAGGTGAGATTAACTTCTTATTGGGTTATATTATATATAATATGTTATATTATATATTCTTAAGATCAATAATTTTATGAGAAATTATAAATTACATAATAAATTGAGTTATGAAGAAAATATCTATGGATTACATAACTGTAAATAAATGCATGGATAAAAAAACTGATTCCAATGTGATGAAAGGAATAATGTCTAACATAGTCAATAAACATTTATAGTCTCATGCTATTATATCATACATTAATAGGTAGATATTCAAACAAATACTCAACTTGTTTTCCATATGGGACCTACAAATGGATTGAGGGGTTGTATATGTATAAGCCCCACCGATCATATAATAAGTCTAATGCAACTATAATATAAAGAAAATGGATAAAAAATATATATCATAGTGTTCCCTAATCAACATCATGCAATGTAATGATTAATAAATCCATATTTTCCATATTGAAATAACAAATATACAAATTTTTAATATTTCCCCATTTAAATGAATAATGGAGAAATTTAGAAAAAACTCATAGAAATAACATTGAAACTGTATGATATTCCTAATTTAATTGATTGTAACCTTTTTAATGTAATTATAACAAGGAAGTCGTGAATGATACATTCGCCATATATGGATATCAATAAGAAATATTTATTATTTTTAGTAGTTCTCAATTTTTCAAGACTATATTAATGATAGAAAAGTCATACCATGATCCGTACTTCTTGATCTAATAAAACACATTATTTAAGAACATAAATAATAAAATTTATTTCAAAACTATAACATCATTTATAATTTATTTGTTATGGTTCAAAAAAATAATTTGAATCCTCTAAACAATATCGCCATGAGTATCATACTTGGTGTACAGTTTGGCCTATTTGAATAGCCTAGAGTGAAGATCAGGGTAACACCAAACCATTCATTTCTGAGGTCATTACTCATAGGTGCATATGTGAGTGAGCCTATACCACCTTCTAGAAGATATTGAGTTATTTAATAACTACAATACCAAAAAAATTATACATTACAAAAAATATCAAGAGGATTCCTTATATTTAGATTTAACTCTTGGGTTTCCGATAATTTTTGAGAATTATGAATATATTGGGAAGTAGTATATGAGAAAAAATTGTGACAAATCATTCAAAATATTACATAAAATTTATAACCATGAATCATAACAAAAAAATATCATTGAAATGAAATTAAAAACAATAGGATAACATGAATATAGAATAAGAATTGACTTAGGACCCTTGCATCAACATAATATTCTAAAATGAAAATCCAATAATGGGAGGGAATATGGAATCTATCATTGATAATATATAAATATGAATATAATATCCTATAGTTTCATGAATTAAATTGCTTTAAATATACATATAATTGATCTCTTGACAAATGGATTGCAATTAAAAATGAAATTAGAAGACTGATAACCCTCACTATAAATATAAGCATCATAAAGCATGAAATGAACACCATATAACATTAAAATCTCCATAGAGAGACTCTTTAAAGAGAAAATGAGAGGATAGTAGTTCTCACTAATGGTAGAGTGATGTTTATTATAGTATTTGTGGGTGTATTTATAGTAAATGAGGGTTATCTGTTAATTAGTTTTAAAACAAAACTTTTGGACTCTAGGTTAGTAAAAAATCAAAACATTTATATTCCCATGGTTTTAAGAAATGGTATTTGAAATATAGGTCTTTTAAAAGCACATATATCATTTAAAAAATATTATTTGTGATGTGGGGAATTTATTATTCATAAATAATTGTTTATAAATTTAAAAATTATACATCTGGTCTTGGATGTTTCATTATATTTTCAAAAAAATAATATTATTTCTTTATGATATATTATTTTAATTAATAAATCCATTTTTTGAGATGGAATTTATGATACATATATAATAATTTAATTTAATTATTATATCATAGTTATTTCAATATATTCATACTATATTTAACTTTCTACAAAAAACTTAGTTGTCTCAGACAATTATGAAAAATTTACCACTGGCTAATTTCACTAAGAAAATTAAAAATTTAATATCCTTTTTAAAAAATTAACATTATATCCATGTTATATAAAAGTATAAAACAGAAAAACATTTTATTTCAAAATCACACATTTGGAACATAAATTTTAAAAACTCTTCATAGTTTTATTTTCTAATGAATGTTTGTAATTATATTATTATAATTAATCGATCTATATATAAATTAGTTAGTAGTTATATTATTACCAAATGATTTTATAATAAATATTTTAATTTTTTAAAGTTAATTTATTTATTTTTGGTTGTATTATTAGTGCTTAAATATTATGATTAAATGATTAATTACCATAATAGAATCTTAGACATTACATTTACCTCTTAAATAATTTTATCCTTAAAATTTGGCGTGTTCATAAATCTATAAAAAAATGAGAATAAGTATTCCTCATTTCTTCTTGAATATACCATCTGGATTCATCCAACTCAGGATTCCTCTAAATAACATTCACTAATTGGTTTTCATGATTCCATAAAACATAGAAGTTGGGGTCAAGAATTTGAATAGGCTCTTCATTGTATTAAAGTTTATCCTTCATATATATTTTGTTGGAGCTGAGTAAATTAATAGGGTTTGGTATGTACATCCATAAAATTGATACAGTAATGACTCCATTAATTTTAGATAGATTGATGGGAAAAAGATAAATTATATGGAACAAAACTAATTCCCTCTAAAATTTCAAATGTAATAATGTAACATAGACATGGTATCCATTTTTTATAAGACATTTAACTCCCTTACAATGTGAAATCTTCACGATGACATTATATCCTATCTTGAATTATAATTAATTCATCTTACTATCATCATTGATTTTCTATCTTCTCATAGATTACACTTCTTTTCCAGTGCCTTCCTTCAATGATTCTTGATCTCCAACACATAGATCAGTAGTAAATTCTTCCTTCTCGGCCTCCTCAGGTTCGTTCGTAGGTTCTGGTTTCTCTATCAATTGACGGAAAAATTCAAATGATAGTTATGATTTTCTCTCTAGTTGTTCTATGTCTTTTCAATGTTCATGCATCTGAACTATATCATAATCAGCCTCATCTACTTGTTCCTCTTGTGGATAATAGATCCATTAATTAAAGAAATAATCATTTAAAAACATTATGGAAAAATATTTCTTATGTGTGTTTTTAATTTTGAAAAGTGTCGGATATTTTTTATTAGTTTGTTACACTACCTCCCCGGAAAAGGCACCATTTTTTGACACATGCATATCGGAGGGTGTGGGAAAAACAATTATTTACTATGTTAAAATATAGTATAGTAGTTAACTAAAGTTGTCTCTTGAGAGGAGCGCACACAAATAATGTCTGTCGCTTTGTATTTGAATTTGTAGGATTTTGAAAACAATGAAACAAAACTAATGAAAGAAATAAATTTTAAGATATAAAATAAATAGAAAAGGAATTTTATTAAGAAATATTGATAAGTATTTGGTGATCAGGTTGGGGTTGGTTTTTCAATTGTAATGTTGTCATAGTTCCAATTTTATTCAATATTCTTCTACTAAGTTGGTTTAAGTGATATTTCACAATCACGTCCTATCACTCCCTTGGTAAATGGTGATGGTGAGAGTAAACCTTACCCATATCTCATCTCAGTCTACTCTCCTACCTTTTTTTAAACAGATTTAGTTAATACCCTCAATTGAGTTAGGTAATTCCCGATCGGGTCTTGTTTATCCCAAACAATTTAAAAAATTCAATACCCCTGCCACACGTACTGACGATCGCCGAGTACTTAACCACTAAGTCCTGATATATTCCATCATTTATAGACCAGAACCTAGTGGAGGGAGATTATTCACATTTACCAATTCAATAATAACAACAGAATATTAAATAAAATACAATCGCATAAGATATTAATCCGTTTATAAGAATTTTAAAACAACTTCGTAGAAGAGAGAGATATTTTATTCAATCAAATGTAAGAAGTCAAAACATTAAATATATAAAACCTTCCCTCCACCAATAACATTATAATTTTACCCCACCATGGTAAGGTTATTTGAGAATGATGAGTAAGATGAAGTCATTAAAAAAATAATAAGAAGAATTGAGTGAAAAGAAAGAACATAATTTTCCCCTCCAGAATCTGTCATCTAGAATGATAGATTCGATTCTGCCCTCTCCCTTCTGAATAAGGCTGTTGTCACTTCTTATATAATGTTTTTAATAGGGTTTTTCATCTACCCTCAAAATTTCAAAGCCATTGGATCGATTTCAAGGAAGTTATGGCCGCCTAAATGGAAGAGACTTTTCATGGCTACCAAACACTATTCCACCAACCCTTCATTGACCATTTCATTGGTGGCCTTAATGAACTAATTTATTCCTGATATTGTTTTCTACTCTGAACCATATAGTAAGCTTTATAACCCAGTAGGAACCACTGAATTTGGAGGCTAGAGGTCCAAGATATGATTCTTTGAATGAGTCATTGTCCATTTTTCTGTCCAGAATAACTTTTCACAATTACTGCTTTTGTTTGGCCTGTTGGAGTTCGAATTGTCACTTGGTCCTGAAGAATAATTTGTATCCAAATAACCCTTCAATCCTAAAAAAGGAATCAGGTAAATTGGATGAAAAATGTAGAAGTTATTCTCGAAATATAGAGGAAATATAAATCTTTTTAATGTCTGGAATTAACCACTTTTCACATTTAAGCTCAAAACACATCAAAAGTCATAAAATGATGCAAATAAGATCAAACTAATTAATGGGAAGGTATTGAATCATATAAAAACATATGAATAAATATGAAAATATGAGCTCTGTCAAATATATATCATTTAAAATATATTATTTTAAATATATAAAAGATAATAATTTATAAATATTTGTTATTAAAATAATAAATTATACATTATGTTTTTTATGATACTCTAATGGTTATAAATATATATATATTAATACATTAAAATGATTTATTTTAATTAATAAAACCAATTTTTAGATAATTAATTTAGTATAATTATTACATTATTTGATGTTCTTATTATGTCGTAATATTTATCACATATTCATTTTGTATTTTAATTTTTACCCGAAAACTCAAATGTCTCGGGAATTTATAGAACATTAAAATTTGGATAATTTTGATGCCATTATTCCAAATTTATAGTTATTATTATGAAAATTATTTCCTCTATATATATATATATATAATAATTTATCCTCTGATATGAAAACACTTCTTTATTTTGAAATCATGTGTTTGATGCATAGAATTAAAAGAGTTATTTTTTTTATTTAGCGACACACGTGTGTCATTATATTAATATTCATTGATATTTTAAAAAAAATGATTTTATGTTATTGGATTTAAAATATATTATAAATTTAATTTCCATATTTTATATTTTATTATAGTACATTTTTCTATTATGCTGAAATAATAATAAAATTATTGTATACCAATTTATGTGAATAAATGTTTATTTATGTTTATAGAATCTACATTATTAAAAATTCACACTACCACTACTCCAACATCTAGGTTCATCTCCTACATTTAATTCCCTCAACATGCTATAGAATCATCTCCAACCACTAATATATCTCTTTATTTTATTGGAGATATATCACAATGTTTTTCATCAGCATTCACCTCCCATGTCGATGTTTCTCAAATAACCCTCTCCAAATACCCTTTACATTCCACCACTTCATCTAAAAACCCATGGTCATTGTTCAATATTCATTGATAAAATGTTATACCATTAATGGATAATGGTATGATGAATGGGAATGAGAAATCAATGGAAGTTTTTTGGATTCATGTTATATCCATTCTAAATCATGTTTACACTCGTGTATAATATAGAAAAGAAAAATAAAGTGATGTTTTGGGTAATTTCCCTATCCTAGTTCGCAAATTTTGTGACTAGAGTAATGTGATAAAAACCATAGGTTCACTTAATTATATTCTAAATGCTATACAATAGAACTATAGGTTTGATAATATCATGGGGATACTAAATCTCATTGATCTAGTAACCATAATAATAGTATAATTTGAATCAATTTCAACCATAACAGTGAAATCAGGGTAAAAATCTATCCTAACTAAATAATATTACAAAAATACAAAAATACATGACATAATAATAGGAAATTTTGAACATTTATACTATTCACACATGAATTATCAAAATATCATGTTTCCATATCATATACATCATGACCCAAAAAACATAAAACAAAAAGTGATTGAAGAATGGTTCTTGAGTCCTAGACTAATCATGAATCATGTGTTCCATCTCAACTACCCACCTTAGTCATCATTCATAGGTCCCTTACTCTAATATATTCCAGAAAGCAATAAGTCTACATATGTAAACATGATTTACTAGGAAGAGTTTTACTAAAACATAAAAGGGCACCACCATTGGAACCCCTTAATATTTCTAGTTGAAAAAACGTCCATACCAATGTGCCTTTAAAAATAATGAAAAGTTTAACAAAATAAACCAATATTGATCCTCAGGTTCTATGGTGACACGTACAATTTTAAATACATAAATTGGTTAGTATTGGAGTGAATCTAATTATGGTACATAATAAATCCAAGTATCAGAGTGGTTCCCATCCATAATATCACCAAACGTCTGCAATACCCAATGGTCAAATAAGATCCTATCCTATATGAAAATAAATTTCATCATCCTAATCTATGGGTGGGATTGGTTCTGACTCTAGATTCCATATTAAATCATCATCATTAACCATCATTGGTCGTATAGGTGACCACATAGGTTACATCCCACATCATAAATCCCCACTTGTAAGATAGGTTCTCACCCCATGAAATGTCTCCCGTCATCATCAATCCCCATGCATCAGATAAGCACAATCCCTGACTATAATCAAGTAACATAGGTCATAAATCATGTTAGAAAAATTCCCACCCATACCATATTAATTTTTTTTGTCTTTGCAACTGAATATAATATTACAATCACATTTTAAAATTAAATCATAACCAAGTCATATTGATTTCAGAACTTACAATCACACCAAATCATATTAATTCCTAAGATTAGAATGGCAGTCTTTATGGGTAGACACCCACTAAACTAGAAAACATATAGGCTACTATTAGATTGGTTACCAAATCACACAATATATGATCCACACAAACTCTTAGATTGGGATAACATTATGGAAGTATGAACATGACACAAAGTCTTGTAAAAGGAATCATTATAGGGATTCCACATTCAGCTCACTAAGATATAGATTCTATTAACGTAGACACTCAGGTTACATCCCCCATTTCTATTCCATTTGAGTGAAGTATTCTAAATGGTATGAAAATGTTTTATGATTTTTTTTATGAAAGGACCACATATGACCCATTTAAACCCTTTTTCATTTTCTGTTTTAAAATTGTGGGAGAATTTAAATTATTTAATTTGTGGATGGGTCATTTTGAGAACATGGAATCAAATTGATAATTAAAGAGTTGAAACCTTTTAAAGGGATGTATTTAGATTTTATTTTAAGCTTGATGGGTGCTTTTGGGGTTCATATAAATCATAAGAGATTCTTGTTTAGTTTCTAATATTTTGGAGGATTCTACCTAGGGTGTGTTGTTTATTGTACCTTTTTTAGGAAACATCATAGAGGACCCTGGTCATGATGAGGTTTTCAAATAAAAAATTAAACTTCATTGTATATCTGAATTATTAATTCATGTTTTATAATAATTCATAAAAACTTCATTGGGAATTATGTTATGGTTATATGTTTGTACCTTTTCACATTTCTTGAGAATGTTTGTAGAAAAACCATGTGAAACTTTGAAAATTGATACACTACTATTTTTAATAGGTGGGGCATAATTTTGTATAACCACGTGACCCAACCATTATAATGTGGTTTTCTTTGAGTGTCCCCATTTTATGGTTGGTGAAAGGATTGGGAAACCATATGAAAAAACCATGAAAATAAATAAGTATATTTCCATGGGGTTTCCCCTTAACGATTTTAATCATGTATATATTTTTTCTTCACCTCAGTATTTTACGAAACCTATTCATCAATACACTATCTCACTTACTCAATTCACTCTATATTAATGATATTCCTGAGGATATTCTCCATTATTTATGGAGACATTAATTTTGCCTCCTCAAATATTTTTTCATTATATTTCCCCTAATTTTATTTCTATGGTTTAGGGTTCTTGTCATAATTATATTGGAGATAGGTGTAATTAGCAAATAATAATGGGAAATAAATGTGTCCTAGTGAGAGGATGAACTAAGGTGGTCTCTTCATTATTTTTCTCAGTGTTTCAATTGATGTATGTATTTATTGAGAATTTTTAATGGTTTTTTGGCCATCAAAATTAAATTAATTATTGTTCTAACATCACATGTTATATATTTGAACAATGATATTGTTGTTAATGCATCATAGACCTCCAACATGTGTTCAATTTTTTTTAGTGTAGCTGGTGCTCCAAGTGACTATTTAAAATATTATACCAAATTGAATTAAAATGTGTTAATCATTGTAATTATTCAAATGTAATTATAAATTATTAATTAAATATTTTTTATTATAATTAATTAAATTGGATGTGTTTGTTTGTTTTAGGGCATCATGAAGATGTGTGGTGTCATATAGACATTGATGATCTGTAGAAGACCTCCCTTGCAATGAATTTAAACGGAAAATGATTGAATTGAGCTATGTAATCCCCTATACATGCCTAATGGTTTTTTAATATACTATTTATTTGTGGAATTTGTTGTGTGGTAACTCTATTGAGGTAATTTTATATATTTTTTAAATAAAATGAATTATTTAATTAAAATGAAAATTATATACATAACAAATATCCAAGGGCCTTAATTGACCATGTTATACTGGTTAGAAAGCCTCATCCACCAATGGAGGAGGATGTGATTATAAATGTATTCAATGAGACACTAGGACCTTAAGGGGTGTAATGTTAAATAAAATGATCAACATGGAGTGGACTAGTGATTAGAACAATAGTTAAATCTAGGTAGTGGTGAGATGTAACACATAATATCTATCCAAGGGACATACCATTTGAGACCCTTTTAATGGATTATTGCCTTGGGCTAGATGGGATGACAATGGTTAAGGGTCAAATACCTTTGAATTGTGAGTACCATGGTGGGTATTTACTAAGTTGGATATTAAAAATAGGTTGGGTGTGAGTATAAACCTAATGGAATTTGTAAGGGAGTGGCTTTGAGTAAATCTCACTTTTATGGATTTTCATAGGAGGTCAATGAGGCCCTAATGAGGTTTGAAATTTCTATGTAATATTATTCCCTATAAGTGATGACAATAAATCCTATAGATTTATTTGAAATAAGAGGTCCCGTAAAGGATGTCCTTACTGAGATGTCACATAGTAACACGTGTGGGTTCCCATGTGATATTCAAACTCCATAGAGGGTTAGTAATGGAAAAATAAGAAGAAATGATTTCATGTGTCACATCAAAATTGAATCAATAATTTTAGTCTTCAACTAAATTTATGAAGGAATATCACAAAAAAAATGTGTCCAACCTTAGGTTTCGGGATAGGATAAGGTATGCGGATGATGTCATTAAGATATGTTGCATGAGATAAAATGGGTGGAATATACTACCCGTTGATATGTATAGACAAATTATTGGGTTGACTTGGAAATATTCCAAGGATCTATATAGTGGGATGAATATTCCCTTAATATGGTTATCATGGTAGGAATTCCTTGGCCTCTCCCCTTGGATTTGGCATGAGACTTTATCTCGTTATAATACCTTAGTTTCACTCATTGATCTATCTGATAGACTAGTCTTGTTAGAATTCCTATGAATCGCTCCGTGGATTGAGCTAACCAGAAATCCATGTTATAGTTACCTTGAAATTCTCCATTGATTTATATCATATGGTATTAGTGTTATAAATTCTTGGACATAATCCTTGGATTTAGAATCCGATCACATTTTTTTGTAATACAAAACTAAGAATCATCTATGGGCCATATATTTGTTTTAATTATTATTTTAATTTATTATAGACACATTGACATTGGTCAAATAATATTTGGTTCACTACCAAGTTAAATTGAATAATATGAGGATTAACAATGGTTTTTTATGGTTCTACACTGGGTTTTATTTTATATTCTGAATTTTTCATATGCCTACACACATTATTTGCGGTATATGTACAATTACATGTTGGTGGTTTCCTACTATGTTATACTCATACACTTTCTAGGAATCCATGGATCATATGTACTCAATTATACTCTACTTCATGTAGGTTATGGATTGGCAGAGACCCCACATAACAAGATTTAGTGATATAACTCAAATGGGGCTAGAACCAAGTTTGTGGAGAGGCATAAGGATGTAGTAGAAGCTACCAATTTTTTTTACTATTAAATTTTTAATTTGGTATTGTCATTGTGGGATATCATCCTTGATTTATAACTATGATTCTTTGTGGCTATATGATTTAAAATTTCATTATTATAGTTGGATATGTTTATTATTTATACATGATCTACTTAATGTTATATATGATGCTCTATTTTTTTTAATGTTTAATGAAATATCATTTAAGGGTATCATATCCCCATTTTAATAATCTTGAACCCCCATTATTGGTCTAAATCCTACAGTATGGGGAGTCATTCTTGAGGACACATAATTATATGTCTGGAAATTATTCATAATAAAATAGTACATGGAAGATGCCAGGTTGTATAAAATATTGTATGTGATGGATATCATGGAATATATTAGAGAATTTATTTTCTTCTTACTATCTAGGGAAATTTTAGATAGGTGAAATAGAAATATGTTAGATTTTTTGATAGATATCATACTGGTTAATTGAGAATGTCATTACAAGATATAAGTCCACGTTACAATGAATATGAATTTCTAATTTATATTTAATTTTTTTTTATGATTTTATCCCATCATGAGACACTTTTAGTTTTTATTGTAGGATTAAAGGTTGAATATGGTTTTGAGTCATGGCCCATTTGAAATAGGATATATACAATCATTGTATTTAACATTTATGATTCATAAGACATTCAAATTACTATGTGTTACTCAAATGGCTGACGATGATGTTTTTTCTATTTAAATATGTAATAACTAATTATATGGAATTTTCCCAAATAAATTTCAATGGATTTTACTCAGGTGGTCCACAATATAGTTTCCCTATATTGGAATTTCACGTGGAACTATTGCATGATTTTCCTTGATGATGACTATTCATACACTCAAGTAAGTGATGTAAAATTAAACTAGTAGTTTACTACTATCATCTGATTCTTTGATGATCAGATCCTTGAGTTTGATCATGATTGTGGATTAAGATAAGAAACATGATCAGTTAATTAATGTTTCATTAACAACATTTATTTTCATTCCTATATAGCTTCTTAGTGGTGTTCTTTATAACCAAACCATAAAAATATGGTACAATTTACAAAAATCATGAGGGGTGATATTGATGTATTATGGGATATGAGAATGTGATACTCATGGTGGAGACTCTCATATATGGGTTCTGATAAGGATCATCCTATGATTACAAATTCACAAGGGGTAGTCATGTATGTTTTTTCCCAGTGAGAATTTGTTCCCTATTGGCTAGTGAATTCGAATGTGATGTAAAATATGTGTACATGGGACCCTAGACTCAGTGTGTTTTCATGTGATTTATTTTGTGACATTTGAAACAGGGGAGTGATGTTCCATGTGATATATAATATACATCTAATAAGGATTTTGGATTATGAAGGAAATCATAGAAATTTCTAGATTGGGAAATAGATATATGTTAGTAAAGTGACCTTCCATATCTGTGGGGTACATGGGTAACCCAATAGGGGGTTATGTAGAGATTCTGAAAACATTAGAAATGGAATTCATGGGTATATGATTTGGGTTAAGTTTTACAAATTCAAGTTACTACTAGTTATATAGGTGAGAGTCATAGTGATAACATAAACATTCACGGGAGAAGAAAATGGAGTTATTTTGGTGTTGATTAATGAAATCATGGGTAGTATCAATATGATACATTGGCCATTGAATTTTAGATTCATTTTTTAGATATATGTTTAGAACATGGGTGGTGTTTTCAACTTTTTAATGATTATTGGGTCAGTTGTTGATTGTCTGATCGACCTTCAAATATTTTATATTCTTGACATTGAGGTGGAGCACTATGGGTGATCAAGATAGATAACATCACATGGAGCATGTTAAATGGTTTAATTTCATGAGACTAGACATTTTGAAATTATACTCTTCATCATGATTCAGGTTTTGTGATTGGGTGGTATGAGAGAACACACTCATGGTGATTTGAGGAGGTTGAAGTAAAAAATTATGGTTATACATGCATTGTGTTATTGATATGAAAAAAATGATTGGTCTTCTATTATAGGAGGGATTATGGATTTATTATGAATGTGTAGCCTTGGTCTCAAATTAATTTAATGAAATGAAAATCACTCCCTATGGTGTTGTATTTCAACTGATGTAGATCAGCTATGGTAGAATTTATGATATCAAATAATTCTTTTATATGTATTTTTAAAATGTAATGGTGTTAGAATATATTTTTTATGGTTGTGGCTTAGTTGGAACAACAATGTTTTGGTTGGTTCATGGATTTAGTGGGATAGGTCGTTGGAAAAAAGGGGAGGTTTTTGGACACTAGTGAATAGGTTTAGAGGTTTTTACCAAGTCACATAGTAAATTTTAGATTTGGTAATCTAATGTGTTGTTTGGTTAGGCCCATACACCGGTGGTGGGCATGATATTTTGTTTAAATTTTTTAATCATGTGTTAGATCAAGGATGACTCGATGCTCATGGGGGACGTAATGGTTAGGTAGGTGTGTTGAGTATCTATCCATGGAATTTTACATAGTGTTTGGATTACATTACACTATAGATTTTAGAATTATCATTAAATTACTTAATGATTAAAGGAAATGAAAAAAGGTTTGGGATAATGCATTAGCTAGTGTGACCATGAAATATTTGGGGATGGTAAACAATGGAGATTCAACAATAATTTTTTTAATGATATTAGATGTTGTGGGTGGGAATCAAAATTAATAGTGTCATATTGGGTATTAAAATTTATTTTTGGGAATTCTTTGAGGCTTTCTATGAAAAAGTTGACATATATGGGCCTTGAGAGTATACGAGGAGATTTATAGAGTTTTAACCAATGTTTTCATATATAATTGGGTATGTTGTACTGAAAAATGCATCAAGTGATTTGTTAGACCATTGAAACTATATTTCAGAATGAAACTATAATAGTTGGAATATTTATTGATCGAAGTTAGCATATATGAATAGGTACATAATGCAGTGAATCATGATATAGATAATAAATTAACTAATGAAATCATGATGTACCTATATATAAGAGTATAGGAAATCAATTTATTTGTGATTTAAGGATGTCTATAAGTGGTTGGTAAGTTTTAAATGATTTGAGTTCCATTTAATTATAGAGGCATAGTAGAAAAACTTTTGGCATTCAAAGAATTAACATTGTGAGATGATAAAAAATTTACATCCTGAGTAAGTAGCAACTGCCTGTTAATTAAATAGAAGTAATTTATAAGGATAAAAATTAATTAGGTGGGGTGGTTTTAAATTTCATGTTAGATTTATGTTATGAAAATTTTAGGGAATTTATATTTTTTAGTTGTTAGAAAATTTATTTTGATAAATGGTATTTAGATTCATTATATGAGAGCTAGAATGTGTCAATGTAATGTTTTACGATATAGATTGAGGCCTGAAAATTTCCTCATGTCCTCGAAAAAGTTGTTATATCTTCAAGTTTAGATTTGGAATTTTCATGAAAATTATCCATAGGGTGCTCGATTTAGTGTGCAGTGTGTAGGAAATAACTTGCATTACACTAAGTAAGATTATGGTTTAAGTTAAAATATTATAAAATACATAATATGTGTGTGGTTAGTGAATAGTATAGGGTAAATTATGTGAAAATTTGAGAAAACTGTGTAGGGTGGAAGAGAAATTGATATTATTGCACATTTTACACACAATTATAGACATCATGGCTTAAATGTTACAGAAAATGACAACGTTTGTTAGAATAGTTTGTACATGGTTTAGAAATCTGTGTAGCCTAACCAAATGAAATGAGTTTTCATGAGTAAAATCATCCACATGGTTGGGGCACGGTTTTGGAAAACTATATGGGTAAACCATGTGGATTTTTATGGAATCCCCCTTTGACATTATATACCCCATGTAACACCCTAACATTTTATGGTCCTTTTTTTGAATAAATTAATGTTCCATTTATTTCTTTTAATTAAATAATTCAAACATCCCATTCACATGGAACCTAATAGGCATACGTTACACTGCCCCCAACTTAGCGTACAATACAAGGAACATCTGCTTGGTGTACATTACACACAAAACCAATGATTCTACGAAACACCATTTTATTGTAATAATTATTTAAATGAGATAATTATAACCTATCCATCAAACATATTTATATGAATAGTAATAACTACTTTTCAAATATTGTTTATAATATTTTTATATAAATAAAACATATTGATAACGAATGATATGAACTTTAGTAAAGCCCTTTAATGTTTAAAATATCATTTTCTTGAATAAAAAAATTTTAATGATAAAATTAATTTTAGAATATTTTAGAAATTAAATTTGACAAAATCAATTACAGTTTTTATTTTAGAATGTCAAAATTAGCTTAGGGTGAATTTTTTTGATTTTTCTTATAAACATCATTTTTTATGAACAATGAAGATTACTACTTTTAGGTTAAAGATTGCTTTTTTTAAATAAATATTAATGAAAAATTATATTATACTTTTTTAATGTCACATTCTATCAATTATACATATTTAAATATAGTATAGGTAATTATAATCAATATCACTTTTAAAATGTATATAAAAACAAAATAATCAATTGAACTTATTTCCACATTAATGACATGTAATTGCATCACATCACAAAGGTTAGAATATATCATAATTTTTCCATATCTATGAATTTATTTTTTTAATCTAACCTAAAACATTGTAATATATATAATATTTATTTTCTAATTAGATCATGTTGATTTATGACCAAAATGATTCGTAAAAGTGATTAAAATTAATCATAATGATTAAGGTCAAATTAAGAATAATGAGGGACTAATCTTTATTCTTAGGAGATAAGATAACCTATATTCTGGTAAAAACCCCATCGGTTAAGAATATTTTGGCATTTATCCTTTCATTATTGATATAGTTTGGGTTTTTATGACATTTTTTAAGTAAGAACATGTGTACACCGAACATGATTTAAAATATTCTATGTGAGTAGTCTTCCTTACCAATAAAATAGAACCACCTCCCGCACTTATTCAAACAGCTAAATATTATTATGTTCATCCAAGATCTACCTAATCCAATGCCTAGATATCCTCCCATCCCCAAAGGATAGTTCCCTTATGCTGAAGCAAATCCATGGATGCCTTTTGGAATAAACCAAAATAAGTTACCTGGTTAAGAGGAAACTTATTCTCTCAAGTCCATTATTTTATTTTCCTTCTCCAGCCCTCCACTATCATTATTCCATGATTGTATAGAAAAATTATTTTCAATATACTAGGTTTTTCTGTATTAATTTTCTAATATACATTTACAAACACCTTCATATAATTTGTAACAAACATATTATTTAAGTGTATGAGGAACTATTGTCTCACTGAATGATGATTTTTCAATTATAATTAACAAAACTCATGGGGGACATTATGATGGACACTCTATTCATATATTTTATATATTATATTTATTATTTCTTTAATCTTCTTATTTTTTTAAAACATATATATTTTTACATTGAATTTGGTGTTAATTTGATAACTTTTTTGAGGAAGTGTGGGCTACCTCCCGCTCAAAGTGATGTGATTTGTTTACACACTAAATGGAATGAATTAAAGATAAGTTTAGTTAAAATATAAGATATATATGATATAATAATGATTCTATAATATTTATGAAATTTTATGATCCATTTATCAAGACCATTCATGATTTTTTTCCTCCTCTTGTTGTTCAAAATATCCTCATGTATTATTACCATTTTGTCAATTTAATTGTACTTAAGATAATGTTTTTATGTAAAACATGAGTATATATTTCTCTAGTCATAAATCTATTGAATTAAAACCATGTATTTTAAAAATCATAAATATTTTTAAAATATCCTTGAAAACCATTTTCAAGGAAAAGTGGTTTTAATTTTTTTTCATTGTTTTCAATGGTTCCTTTTCATGAATTAAAATTTATTTTCAATGAAAAATGATTTCAAAATGATTTATTTTTTAAAATTAGTTTTTCAATACAGAAAGTATATATTACCCAATATTTTTTTAATATATCATTCAAAATTATTTCCAATATAATATAACATCCATTGGTGTTACTCATGCAATTTTTGGAAAATTATACAATGTTTCCTTGTATATTATTTCTCTGAATGGATTTTAATTTTATGGAATGATTTTTATGAAACCTGATTCTCGTTCATGTGTTATATGATTTTCAAAAATTATTCTTATAATGTGTTATGTTAATTACGAAAAGATTATGAAACATGTCTCTTTCAAAGGGTTATGATATAATTACATGGTTATAATACCCATTTCATTTCATGGGTTATGATAGGGGTTTTTATGATATTGTGGAACATGTATGTATAATTTCTCAATGATATATGTGGTAACTATATATCACTCCAATTCATTTGGGAAATATTTATATCTCATAAGATAGACATGGTAGGAATACGAAATGATATCCGTTCAGTATTATAGGGATGGAACAGGAAATGAACTCAGGTAATAATTACAGGGCTAGAATGGGTAGTGAACTTAGTTCAAAATTATATAGATGGAATAGTGAATGAACTTGGATCATTAAACGACTTTTTGAAATAATATATTATTATAATAAATTCCTTGACTACTATGAAACTCATTATATATGCATATGTGGATACCACAATTCCATGTATTATTCCTATGTTTTGATTTTATGTCTTATAGATTCTTTTTCCTTATTATTAATTTCTTATGAACTGCTAATATCTGTGCCATTATTTATGTATATGATCTTTGATATATAGGGTATGATCTTATGTCTTCATGATCATGTTTTCTTACCCTTATGCTCATGATTAATCTTATGTATCTCCCTTCATTACCTTTTCTAATCATTTGATCTCACCCCATTTTATTTTCCAATACACAGGTTATGAAGATATGTATTATGTTTGATGTGACTAAGAAGGGTGATTGGGAAGAAGAACCTAGTGGGAGATAACGTAACCCAGTTATGTATAAGTTTTTATGGTTCCACCATGCCAAAGGGACTAGACTACTACAGTCTTCAAGAATATGATTTAATAATGTTTTATGTATTTTGAAAATGTTAGGTAATATTCAATTATAAAAATTGAGGGTTTCTATAGTTAATATCAAGGGAATGTTTTAGTTAAACATTGAGAACTATGATGAGAAAACCATAGTGATAACCCTAAGGAAATGACTAAGGATAATTTTAATGATAAATAAAAGAATATGAAAAATATCCTGGAATTTTGGTAAAGGATAGAGTCATTCATTTCCTAGAAATACATCCCAATATGGATACTATAAGTGGATGTGGATCAAGAATAGTTGTACCTAGGTGAAAACTCTAATATGAATTTTCTATCCTAACTAAGGGTAATCTGATACATGAAAATGGGCTTACTGCACACCTAGTGTGACACTCTAAGGGGATATTAATTGGAAAATCACAAAATTTAAATGAACCATTAGGAATTAATTAAGTAAAAGTATCCTATAAATAAACAAGGATAAAGGTATGGTTTCATAGATTAATGAAGGTATCCGGATTTAGAAATAATATTAGTGACATTTTTGGATTATTTGGTTCCTGACATTGATAATTGTATCTTACTAAATGATTTTTGGTTTTAGTCAATGGATAAAACTGGAATGAACAAAATTTAAGTGATTGTGCCAGAAAATGAAATGATTTTCCTCCTAAAATATATAATTCCATGAGGGTTGGAATAAAAAACCTTATTGATATGATCACCCAGATTTCACATGATATGAATCATGGTGTACTTACAAATGATCAAATTCAGGAACAATATTCTTTTGAGTCATTAATGAGGAAATGACAGCCTTCTTCCAGAGGGTATTCTAGTCAAATTGTCTCTTAATAATGGATCAATAATACTGAGAATATATTATTTATCCTCCAGTGTTCAGTGCATTAGAATTTAATTATGGTTGTCTATCGGTTAGAAGGAAAAGCAGACTAATGGTGGACCGTATTCAAGAATACAAGGTAAAAATATGATATTGAATCAGTGTATTTGGAAAAGTTCAAGAACATATTTTTTAATATGTAATTTCTTTTAATTATTAATTCCTAGATGGAGGAGGAGTTTTTTGAGTTAAAGCAATTGGATGATGAATCCATTAGTATATACGAGGTTCATTTCACGAGACCTGAGAGGTATGCTTTAGGAATTATCATCCAGGAAGAAAGTAATGTTGATAGGTTCTGTAGTGGATTAATGAAAAGTATTATAAGGAATATTGCCATAACATACATTAGTGGATATGAATATAATGTGACTTGTAAAATCAAGGGTGAAATGGGGGTTAAAATCATGTATCAACCTCATATTTTTTATAGGAAAAGGATGATGGAGTTAAAAGGAAACTCTTAAAAACACGGAGAAAAGAATATGTGCTTTCTTTTATGATCTAAATGTGGGATGTAGCATAGAGGAATTTATCTTAAGGGGTACAGTAACTGTCTTATGTGTGAAAAGGAAGGTTACTAGGATATTGGTTTTCGAAATGATGAGAAGAAGTTATCTCAAAATGGAAATGGAGAAAAAGCCACCCATAGTGCACCTCCCACAATTCATTGATTCAAGTGTAGGGAGAATGGGAATTATGTTATCCACTACCCAAACCCATGGTTTGGTGATGATGATCGACGTCAATAACCCCATAAGATAAGGGTCAAGGGGAATTCTCAAGCAATCTCTATTTCAAATGAGGGGGGTGATAATTATGTGATGAAAGGTTCACTTATCATCAACATTGGAGCATCTAATTTCATATTTGATTTAGGATCTACCCACTTTTACATATCTATTGAATATTATAAGGGTGTTAAGACTCCACCAAAATAATTAGATGTGGAATTAGTTGTGAAAATAACTAATGGTCAGATGATTGCATTTCAATTATATGACTCCTCTTTGATAGAAATTTGTAGGAATATAATTCATACAAATCATTTCAATTTTACTTTGGTTTAATTTTATGTCATCTTAGATGTATTGGATTCCTCTACATAATTCACACATTAATTTTCGAGGAAGGTATGTTACTTTTTATATTTAAAGCCCTCCTAGGATCACCCATCCATGTGAAGATAAGTATGAACTTCTTGTAGATATTACATACAATGTATGGGTGTTAATTTCCATTAAAAATGGTTGTTTATATAAAATGGTTAGTGATAGAAGTGGCATCGATGATATTCCTGTTATTAATTATTATTTTGATGTATTTTCATAAGAGTTATATAGTCTTACCCCAAAACACGATGTTGAGTTCTCAATTGAACATACACATAGATCCACAATAATTTCAAAGACTCGTTATATAATGTCCCTAGTTAAATTGTAGAAATTGAATAAGATTTTACAAGAAAACCTTTATAAGGGATTAATTTTTCCATGTGTGTCACTATGGGGTGGATTACATATTTTTCAAAAAAAACAATTATTGATCAATGAAACTCGGCATTGATTATTGAAAGTTGAACATGATCAGAATCAAGAAAAGGTATCATATTCCCCATATTGAGGACTTGTTTGGTCATCTTCATGGAGATCAATACATTTCACAGATTGACCTTCATTTTTTATATTATAAACTAAGGGCAAAGAAAGAGGATATACACATGATCAAATTCCATTCAGGGTATAGACACTATGAATATAAAGTGATTCCTCTAAGTCATATTAATTCCCATGTTATCTTCATGGATTTAACAAATAGATTCCTTAGAGATTACCTAGATCTGTTTGTGGTAGTATTAATATATATGATATCTTATCTATTAAAATATCAATAAAGGGCATGAAGATCAAATGATAATTGAAATAAAGTCCCTAAGTAAGGAGAATCAATATGAATAATTTTAAAGTTTGAATTTTGGTTGAAAAATGTTTCATTTTTTGGGTTACATAATCTCAAGATTTGGTATAGTGGTAGATCCATAAATTAAAAAGGATATTGAATATCGGCCTAGACCAACCATGGTGATTGAGATCCATATCATTCATGGATTAATTGGATATTATTAAATATTTCTGTAGAATTTATCATGATTATAAAAACCACTAACCATGTTAACTCAAAAAGTTTTTATGTTCCTATGAATAGATGAATGTCCATAAAATTTCATGGAACTGAGCAATGGTTTGTCAGTGCACCAGTGCTTATATTACCCTATAGTGGAGAAGGGTTTTTAATCGATATAAATGCATCGATGAAGGAATTAAGATGTGTTTTTATGCACAATCACATTGTTATTGCTTATACCTTATAGAAGTTCAAGAATAATGTGAAAAATAACACAGATCATTATTTGGAGTTAGAAATGGAAATTTTTAATTAAAGATATGGAGGAATAATCTTTATGGGAAAATGTGAGATACTAATACATATTATAGTGGTATGAAATATTTATTCACACAAAATTATTTGAACATGCGCTAAGGAATATGGTTTTAGTTGATAATTGATTATGAATGATCAATACATTACCACCCTAGGAAAGAGACCAAGGCGGATGATGATTTGAGTTGAAAGGATCTTGATAGCTTATCCATCATGAGGACTGACAAAGATCCAATTTTTATTGAGTTTCAATGTTTGAATCTAGAAATCCTGATATAAGGGGAGAAATTATATCTTTCTCAAATTTATGTTCAAACCTCTATCCAAATTATGATTATGGAGGAATATAAGGAAGATGATGAGATAAAAAAGAATATTAGAAATGTTCCTAAGAATAACCCTGATCAGAATAGAATGATAAGGTTTGGGAGCCAGGTATGTGCTCCTTATATACCATATTTGAAGGAGCTATTAGAGGAATATTTTCGTTCTTCATTCTCTATACATCCGGGGTGTATGATGTTTTATAGGGGCTTGAACGAAAACATTTTGTGGGATGGAATGAAGATAGATATCATAGAGTTTGTATCTCAGTGCTTTTTTGTGCTAAAAGTTTTTGATTAATGAAAAAAGTCGAAGGATATGTTTCATGAATTACCCATACCATAATAGAAATGGGAGAACATCATTATTTATCTTGTTGATAGACTACCCAAAACCTCTGAAGGGTTTAATAATATTTGGGATGTAATTGATCACCTTACTTTGTTAACACATATCAACTCTATTAGAGATGGATTTTATTCAGATCAACAATCTATGATATAAATTATTAATGAGCTAAGGTTTCATAGAGTACCACATTAAATTGTTTCAAATCAATATCAAAGGTTTACCTCAGTGTTTTGGAAAATTAATTATCAAGAACGTGATACATAATTGAGTTTTAACTCTATTTTTATCATCAAATAGGTGGTCAGTCTGAAATAAAAATCAAAAACCTTGAGTATATATTTATATCTTCTTCCCTAGGTTTAAATGGTGGTTGGGATCAACACCTTCCTCTAGTTGAGTTTTCATACAAAAATAAAGTTCACTCAAAAATTCATATGCCCCCTTATGAATACCTTTGTGGGAAGAAATATATTACTCCAATGTGATTGGAATAAGTTATAAAAATAAAACTATTGGGACCTAAGGTTGCTAAAGAAATGGTCTCAATGGTTA
The DNA here is from genome assembly GCA_963277665.1 of Viscum album. Lineage (NCBI taxonomy): Eukaryota > Viridiplantae > Streptophyta > Magnoliopsida > Santalales > Viscaceae > Viscum > Viscum album. The sequence goes on from OY728162.1 coordinate 243,753,234, forward strand.
GAAACATTCTGTTACATATCAAGGAATCTAAATGTTGGATGAAATGTTGCGTTGATAACTGTCGGTACATAACTAGAATTTGATATTGGTGAAAAGGTGTTTCTATGAATCTCACCATGGATGATGGCTATGAGATTTAGGAGGAAAGGGAACTATTCCCAACGATTATCAGTCCCTTTTAGATTCCTTATCATATTAGGATTGTATAATATCCTTTGGAACATCCTCCAAATCTCTCTCAACTCAATGATATGTTCCTCATATCTCTCATGAGGAAATACATACCTAACCCTTCACATATAATGAACTCATTGGTCATACCACCAGAGCAGGATATTTCTTTAAAAGAGAAACCTGTTGAAAATCTATACTGGTCAGAGAATGTTTTAAGACACAAGACCACTCACTAGGTCAAATTCTGGTAGAGAAATTAATAGTTAGAGTAAGCAACAAGGGAACTCGAGGATATGAAGAAGCAGAAGTATCTTCATTTGTTATTACCCAAGTGATTAATTTTGATGGTGAAATTCATTTAAATGGGGTAAAATGTTACACCTCACGTTTTTATAGAACCTTTTTTTAATAAATTAAATTTCCATTTATTTCTTTTAATTGAATAAGTCAAACATTCCTTTCACTCAACACCGACATGGAGGATGTTACTGGCATCAACGATGTTTCTATAAAACAATATTTTTTATTATTTAAATGAGATAATTATAACTTATCCATTGAACATAATTATATGAATAATAATAACTAATTTTCAAATATTTTTTATAATGGTTTTATATAAATAAAACATATTTATATTGAGTGATATGTTCTCTATTAAATTTCGTTTATTTTTAATTATACAATTATCTCGAAAGAATCACTTTTAAAAATGAAATTAATTTTAAAAACATATATACATTTAATTTAATAAAATGCAAATAATTTTTTGAATATATAATTTAATAATTTGCTTATGGTTATTTTTTGGGATTTTTTAGTAAATTCATTTTTTGATGAATGGTGAAAATACTGCTTTTTGGTTAAAAATGCCTTTTAATTTAAATAATTATTAAGGACAAATTATATATTATATTTTTTTAAGGTCAGATTAGATAATTTATTCAACTATTAATACAATATAGGTCATTATAATAATTTTTACTTTGATATTGAATATTAAATCTTAATAAACTTTTGAAATTCATTCTCATTTAATGACATGTAATTTTGTCTTCCTTGTAGGATTAGCATTAATAATAATTTTTCACTTATGTGAATTGAATTTTTAGAAACTGATATAAACCAATATAATTAGTATAATATTTTTAGTATAATTATATCAGGTTTAATTATGACCAAAATTATTAGCAAAAGTGATTAAAAGAAATCAATGTGATTAAGGGAAAATTAAGCTTTATTATGGGATAAACAACAATATTAAGGGCATAAATGATGTTTTCACATTTCAAAGAACAATTTTATGGATATATTTAAGCCATAAACTATCCATTCCAAATTTATACTAGTATCTATTTCTTTTTTAGGTATTAACATGTGTACACATTACTTTTTTTCAAAAATTACAAGTGATCCCTTTTCCTTCCCTATAAAAGGCCACCACATATCCCACTTAACAAAAACTCTAATAAAACTAATGTTCAACCAAGATATTACCAATACACTAAACAAAAAAAATCCCTTACTCATATAATCCTTACCTATAGAAGAAGACAATCCATGGAATCCTTTTGGTATAAACCAAAAGGAGTTACCTGATTAAGAGGTAACGTGTTCTCTAAAGTCTTTTATTTTATTTTCAATCCCCACCCCACCACTCTATTTATTATATTATTGTATAAAAACATCATTATAATTATTATAATAGGATTTTTTATGCTAATTATTTTACCTACACATAGAGACACCTCCATTCAATGTGTAACGGATATACTGTTTATGTGTACGATGAACTAGTGCCTCAATAAACAATGATTTATTAATTTTCATTACCACATCTCATGGTGGATATTATAATGGAGAATATATTTTTATATGTCATATATTATATTTATTATCTCATTATGATTATTTTTTAATTTTACAAAACATATAATTTCAAATTTTATTTGGTGTTAATACAATAACTTTGTTTGAGAAAGTGACGACAGCTGGCCCCTCAAAGAATTGTGATTCATTCACACACTAAATGGAATGTGTTTAGGATGAATTTAGTGAAATTATTCGATATATATATTATAGTAATTCTACTATAACAAATATATATATACCTATATAAAAATATATTTCATTTACATTCATTCATTCGGTACAACAATAAAAACAAAAACTGTGGTCATACATATGTACAGATTACTATCTCCATGAATGGTGTATTACATTTTATACTATTATATTAAATATATTTTTATAATACAAATATAATGTATATAAATGATATATATATATCATGGTTTAAATTCTAGAATCTTGATATATGTATAAGGACCACCAATATAACAAATTCAGACACATTTGAACAACAAAGCGAGTATTACGCAATGTGAAGCCTTAGCATAGGATGTTTAACAACGGGTAATATAAGGTCGTAATAAAAATATATATGGAATAAATATAATTATATGTTTCTATAAAATATGTATAATAACATTATTTTTATTATACCCGTGGTTTTAAAGAGTGAAATGATATTCAATGCACAAGTTTGTGGGATTTCATGTCACTTTTTATTTCTGTGAGATACATGATTTATTCACCACTTTTCCTTTTTGGTGGTATATGTATTTCACATTATCATAATATAAGTATTTTATACTTTAACTTATGGTTATTCACATATCCATTCTATGATATTTATTTTAGGGGGTTTGTGTTTCAATAGTTACAAAATTAGTAAAACAGGTTTGCTTCAATTTTCCTTCTATGAGACTCATGTTTTCTTATGCACATAAATCTTATATTAAGGTGTATATTCTACCATTTTAAATGTAATATCATGAAATTAATTTATTCAGTTATATTTTAAGCATCATTTAATTATTTTTTCCTACATCGATATTATTATCCCATATTACCAAGTTATAAGAGTTTATTGTGCCAATATCATCACTTTTTGACATTATTTATGTTTATGATTCCTTTGACAACATATTTTGATCCATATATAATGAATACCCATGAGTTTACAAATACTATATTTTTTGAAGATATCCTAATTTATTATTACCTATTTTTACTCTTTTTAATATATGATAAATTTTTATGTAATATCTAACTACCTCTCTCTCCGGATGGAAATCTACAGTATTAAAAAACCATGTTTTCAGAATTTTTTTTGCAAAATATAATTGAAGAAAATTATCATGGGAAATGGGTTTTTAATTTATTTATTGTTTTCAATAGTTAATTTATATTTATTAAAATCAATTTTTTAATGAAAATGGTTTTTATAAGGTTTTCTGTTTTAAAAATCATATTTCAATGTAGAAGAGATGTTTTCGCCAGAAATGTTTTTAAAAGTTATTTCAAAATTGTTTCAATTTAAGATTACCTATTGGTGTTAGTCCTGTATTTTTTAGAAAATTATTCTATATTTTCATTTATATTATTTCTCTAAATGGATTATATTTTGATGACATGATGTTTTGGAAACACATATCTATTTGATATGTTATATGAATTTGAAATTCAGGGGTTATATCCTTGGTGAAATGATTATGAAACCTATCTCATTCTAATATTTATGATATGATTACATCTTTACAATACCAAATTCATTTCAAGGGTTATGATATGTTTTTGATGATTTTGTGGCATATGTATTTATTATTTCACTATGATATGGGTGGGACCTGTATATCCCTCCAATGCATTGGGCAATTATTTATATCTCATGATATAGACATGGATGGAAATAAAACTGAACATGGTTCCACATTAAAGGGATTGAATGGGAAATGAACTTGGTTCAGTATTTTAGGGCTACAATGGGGAGTGAACAAGACCTAGTATTATAGGTCTAGAATGGGGAATGAACCAGGTTCAGTAAAAGACATCATCTAATAATTTGGTCTTAGCTATAATTCCTTAAATACTATGTAAATCATTAAATATGATTTTGTGTCTACGAAAATTCCATATTTTATTCACAAGCTATGGTTTCATGTATTATATTCTTTATTTCATTATGAGTCATCTCTTCTAAATTGTGAATTGTTATTCCATGATTCACGAATATGATATTTGATATTTAGTGTATGATCCTATATTTTCATGATAATGTATTAATACCCTTATTCTTATGGTAATGCTAACATATTTCACCTTTTTACCATTACTCAAAATTTATGGTCAACCATTTTTATGTTTCATTCCACATGTTATGAAGATATGTATTATTTTTGATGTGTATAAGAAGGGTTATAGTAATGAAAACCCTGGTGGGAGATAATGTAGCTCACCTATCTATCAGTGTTTATGTTTCTATGTTTCCAAAGGCACTTGACAAGTGTGATCTTTAGAAATATTTTTTTATAATTTTTTAATTATTCATCAAAATTTATTTAATGTTAATGTACGAAAAGTGAGGTTAATTATACCCCATCCCCATTTTTCTCATATTTCTTGTCAAGAAATTCCCAACTTACTATCCTCACTCTCAATACATTAATTCAAATTATATAGGCACAATTTTAGTATGATTCTTTAAAATTTAAGATGAGATTCATCTGACATTGGATAAAATTCTTATTTATCATAGATTTATTCTCAATTTATTTTCATTAGTTTATTGTTTTAGTTTTTAATCAACTGAAGCATGGTAGAATTGATGGATAACAATGGGTATTTTACTTGGACAAGTTGGAGGACAACCCATGAAGGTATTTTCACATAGTTATATAGAGTTTTGTTTGAGTTAATTCACCATTTTTATTTTTCTATGATTTTTGGGTTAAATATAGTCAAATTGGATGTTAAATTGATGTTTCATGTTAGAGTTTTCACCCGAGATGATACTAGGTGTGCGTATTAGACATCTCATTCATATTAAGTTGTATCGTAATTGTAGTAGGACTAGACAATGTGTAATGATGGTTTAGTAAATGATTAAAATTTAAAATTTAATTTTGTAGTAAATTTTAATTTTTAAAAAAGAATTATTATTCATTAATTATTTATGATCTGAATTTTTTAAAATAAATTTAAAATTTTGGCATGAGTTAGGGCCTTACAATGATGCATCATGTTCTTAGTTTCTTATATAAGCCTAGGTAGATCTTTTAGGTTATGAATTAAAATGGAGATAAAAATTAATTTATTTTGGTTTTCCCATATACATTCATGATGTTTCTTTTCACTTTTATTTATTCTTATCATTTTATTTATGGTCCCAACATAGAGGGTGATTATCTCATTTTAAAATAAAATAAATTGATTAATTAAGATAAAATTACTAGAGTGAAAAATGGTCAAAACCCTTGATATACCCATATGCACTAGCTATATTTACTTCACCACCAATAGTAAATGGTGTGATTACAAACGAATTCCTTAAGACATGTGAACCTTTAGTGGGAATGGATGGAAAAAATGAATAGAAATGAGTAGTCTATTGAGAGAATATTTATGAATCATGAGGGATAGAACATGGGTTAGTTGTGTGATAACCTTGTGATGCCTTATAACCTTCACCGTGGGGTTGATTATGTTTGAGTGTTTATCACAAAATGAGAAGTGATAACATAGGTTATTATGTCTATAGTATAACAATATATATAGGTTTGGTGAGGGGTCCATCTAGGTGTGACAGAGAAGGGAGTGGGCTTTGGTTCATCTACCTTGAATGGGTTTTCTAAAAGACCGATGAGGTTCTGATAAGACATTAGGATACCATGGAATTTTATTATATCAAACTAATTTGATTCGACCTCAAAGATGTATTTTAATTAAGAGGACCCTTGAATAGTTTTTTATCTGAAATGTGACTTTGGGGACCCTAGTGAGTTCTCTGGTGACATTCAAACCCCAATGAGGGTGCATATAGGGAAAAATTATTGATGATTGTGGGTGTTACATTGAACCTAAATCAATGATTTTACCTTTTTATACCTCAAATGAGTACAGTTTGTGCACAATTCTGACTAAGCTCCATTTTAAGGTGAGACTGGGTTGGAGGTCAAATTAGTCGACAAACATTTCCAAAATGTTAGGGGTAGGATGAACTGTCCACTAAGATATATTGACACATGGATGGGGTTACATGGAAATTCCTCATGGATCCCTATAGTGGTATTCACAGTCCAAGATTATTTTTATCCATGTTAGAATGACTTATAATTGATTATTGGTTTCATCTCATAATATATATAGGTTAAAATTCCTTGAATTCACTACTTGGATCTTGCATATATGTTTTCCACATTATAATTCATCATAATTTCACCATAGATTTTCATCATTAGTTATCTAGGTTAAAATTTCATTGACATGCACCATGGATTCACCTTGAAGTGTATTAGAGGAATAATGAATTTGACATGCTCTAGGGATTCATATCTCGATCAAATGGATTGAATAGAAAAAAATTATAAGAATCATCCATGAGCCTTATATTCGAATGAACATTTGTTTTATTAGATTTGAGACACCCCAACTCTATCTGCAGTAGGTTTGTGTTGATCCTAGTATAAATGGAATAATTTTTTGATTGAAAATGGTTATTTATTTACACTTCCACAATGTTAGTTATTTTATATTCTAATTATTTTCAAGAATATACATTGCATTTATGGATTACATAAAAAACAGTGTTGGTGGTTATCTGCCAAAATGTTCTCACACCCTTTTCAAGAATTCATGACACTTGGGTACCTGACCAGTCATCACTCCTTGCCAATTCAAGTTAGGTAGAGGCCTGATATAGCATGTTTTAGTGGGGTTTCTTAGATGAGGCTAGATATTGAGAATATGTTATGCTAAAAAATATAGTACAAACATTTATATTATTTTTTGGGATAATTTTAGAAAGATATCAACCTTTATGTATGACTACGAGTAGGTATTATTATATTCTCTCACATTTTTTTTATTAATGGATATGTTATTTATTTTTTATAATCAATTTTTTGTTATGTATTATGAAAGTATTATTTTCTTATCATGGAACACATTGATATAGGGGTATAGTCTCCCCATGTTACTACCCTATACCGACAGTACTAGTCGGTTTCACCTTGAATATGAGGAGGAATCTATGTGGTCCTGTAACTCTATAATTCAGTTACTGTTCACAGTGGAGTAGGGTGAGGATGTTTGAAAAAATCAATGTTGTTAGGCATAAAAATTAAAGGAAACCCCATTTAATTTATTTTTATTCTAGGTGGAAAATATTATGGTGAAACCGCACATCACACACATATAAAAACAAGGTTATATATTTTGGGTTTCATAAATAACAACAGCCTTATGAGTCTAAGAATATTTTCATTAAATGTCATTATTATATTTAGTCTAAAATGAACAAAATAAACAAATTGGAGAAATATCTGAAATGAAGAATTAATTTCTATAATAATGGTCTATTTATGAAACCCTGAGAGAAAAAAGATGTATACTATAAGAAGAATGTTACACTAACCAGTGACAATCAATCAAAATAAATTGTATGAGAAACCATTGAGGAAACCAGGAGATCTCACTTGTTGAGGAAATGAAGTGGAAAAAAGCTATGGATGTTCCCATAAAAAATGTGTTGTAGTATAATTTATTAATATTTAATAACATAAAAGCGTTATATTAATTAATTTAAAAATACCAAGGATATTTATTGCAGTGTGACCATGTTGGTCATAGTGTAATGACCATCCCTCATCCCCATCAGGGAATGCCCCCCTAAAGTCTTGGTGCATATGCCATCTAAAAGGATGAACCAAAAATAAAAATACCCCAGTATCTCAAAGATCAACTATCCAATTTACGACACAACACATTCCACATTCTAGTATTTACATCACTAATCCCTCACAGTGGTATGACACTCCCAAATCGAGATAGTCTTTATGAAGCAACCTAAGGGTGTTGATACATGATTGAACTCTCAAGTGGTATTGTTTATCTTACACAACCATCACCGCATCACAATATCTTATGCTAAAATATTGTTCAACCTAACATAGATCAGAATCAAATCCTATATCCCCTCAACATTTCATAGACAACCACTATGATAGTGTGTTCCTAAAACAACTACTAGAAATTTATCATAAAATAAAAACATTAATAATCACACAATACCTACCTATATACAAAGACATTAGATGACGTTTTATAAATTACTTCTCTAAACAAAATAATCTAACATAGGTCCTTAATAAGGAACAATTACCTTTGTGATGACATAGCCTCTCTTTATTCTTAGTGGATTTAATCTCAATGGATACCACACCTTAGAGAAGTTATAATTATAAAATAAACCATCAAGTTGAAATATCACATATTAGGAAATGATGGTCCACTACTCATCCGTTTTCAATACACAATCCACAGCTGTTGTTGCATAATATTCCACCTAGAGTATATTACAACCTGATCATTGTTTCACCCACTTGAAATGACTGCCTATTTAATACATTGATACAAAAGAACTCATAAATAATTACAATACATTATGTAATGGGAAAATTTTAAATAAATTTAAACATTGATAAGGTCTATTTTGTTATAGTTGTGTTCAAGTAATGAACCCAAAGGGTTTGTGTATTTTTTATTAATGATGTTCGATTGTCTTATATGTCACACCCAAACCCGAGGAACTCATAAGTCTAAAAGTTCATGATCTGGTTTGTATGGATTTATATATCATTGAAGGATGTTAAATGATGTAAAAGAGTTCTTTTGAGAATGATAGGTGAATAGTATATTCTATTTTTGGTGAATTAAAACTAAATTATGATCCACATATAATATTTTTTTAATTGAGACTCACATAGATTTTTTTTGTATATAGGCTATCCCCATGGATGTTTCTACTACATATGTAAAGAACATAACTAATTCATCCATGTAATTGAACATGTCAGATATCCAAATTATTAATATTGCTGATTTTAGATTTCACATAGACATTTTCAGCAATGTAAATTAATAAAACTCCGAACCAAATGATCTACTTACCTGATTTTGGAATTTACATAGTTTTTTTATTGATATAAATGAATTTGTGATGTAGATATATTTTTCTGAGAACAATTTAGTTGATTGGAAGTGTAACCAAATGATGACTTACTTATGTGAATATTCAATGTAGTTGATTACTATTGAGATCCATGTAGTTAACTTCTACATAGGCATTTGTAATCCATATAGCCAACTCAGAATATTTGATACACATTGATTTTTTTAAAGGATGGGGCGGAAGCCTCATTAATTATTAAATCAAAGCAAGGACCTCTTTTTAACTGGGTAGAGGGAGACTCATTACATAGCCTGAAGGCCCAGTGGGAATTTATCCCATTACAAAGGCCCAAATTTTTGTCCCAAATCCCATTATGTGAATACTAATTCTATAGTACCCACGTTCTACAGTAACTCACAATTCCCTGCCACCGCTACAGTACCATGCCGCCGCTACTATGCCCTGCCACTGCTAGAGTACCCGACGCTGCTATAGTGTCGCCACTGCTACAGCGCTGCTATAGTAACCTACGCCCAATGGGTTTTGAACCCCCGATTTTTATGTACGATTATGCGGTGCTTCCCACCAAGCCAAACCCCAACGATATACACATTTATTGATTTTATGTCTGTTTTAATAATTAAAGTCTTCATTGGTGATTTTATCATATTTTTCTGTTGATCGATTCAAATACCTTTATAATCATATGATTCATTTTATAAATCTATGATAGAGATGTAGTTATTGATTTCAGTTATGTATATCTTAGTGATTTTATTACTATGTTTTCATTTATTCATTATAGAAATTTATATTGTCATAACTTTTTTATGAGGTCAATGGTTAGAAAAATATGGAGAGGTGGTGTGTGTTAAGCTGATGATTATCCTTTAGCAATCAATATCTAATGAAAAACATGTCTTTAGATAATTATATTCAACTATGAGTATTTTTTATAGTTAATTAATATACAACTATATAGGAAACTCTTCCTTTCATATTTCTTTGTGGCTCATGAAAGTGGATCTTCCTCTTCAATTACCATGGAATCCTTGTCTATTTAGTGATCATCTTCATTTTCGTATAAATATTTTTATCTATATAATGATTTTGTGAGGTTGAGAATGACTTCAATATGTCTGGTAGGATTTTAATTAATTAATTTTTGAATATTTCACATGTTGATAGAGTGAAAATATTCCATTGTTTGGGATAACATGTTTCAAAAACAAAGAGTAGGATTCCTCGATGGATCTAAAATACATAAAATCTGTATTTTCCTTGAACATTCATTTACTGCATTGTCATGTGATGTCTTTTTTTACACAATGAGTAGATCATAATTTATTAACTCACGTAGGTGTACATAGTTTCAAAAAATTATAAAAAATCTTTACTCTTAATCAAACCACACATCTGAGTGGAATAAAATGATCCTACCAGCAACATAAATTATTATTATAGAATGGTACCCATAGTATGATCAATGAAATTATACTTTGATCTATGTATAATATCTCTTTATTCAATATGATGGTTGTGGTAATATTGAATGTTTGAAATTGTAACAATTGAAGTAATAAAATGTTTCTATATCTTTTATCTCTAGTTCTATAATTTTGTCTTCTAACAATAATGGGCATTATAGAATTGAAGAATAGTTCATAGAAAACTTTTTTTTAGTAAAATTAATATGGAATTTTATAGAGAAGTGGAAACTTTTATTCTCATGTAATTATCAATGAATTTATAAACAAATATTGATAAAAAACTACAAAAGTGATATGGGACATGTTTGAGATTAGTTATGATAGAAATGTGAATGTAAAAAAGGATAATCTAAAAATAAGTGAACATAATTTTAAGACATCAAAACTATATAGGGTGAGTGTGTTGATGATTTATTTAAATGTGTAAATGAAAATGGGAGTAATATTTTATTCATTGATGAGAAACCTGGTTATTTAAATTTTTTGAAGAACTTGATGATAAATTTTCAAAATAGATTTCATCGCAATATTTCATCACATGAATGTTGAGATTGTATTTATCATGATGATCCACATAATATTTTCATTTCTTCTAAAATTTGAAATCATTCAACATTAAGAAAGAATGTGAAAGAAAACGTGGATTTTGAATCAATAAGAAATATTTTTTTTAATATTTATGATTTTACTAAAAAAAGTTAATTTTAGAAAGAAGAATAATATCTAATATTTCTTGTATTCATTTCAATAATATTTCATAAAGTAAAAAATTTCAAAAAATGGTACATTATCATGTAGATGTCATATTAAAAGTTTTCTTGGAAGATATGAATTTTTTTCCCAAAGATGAATGGATCTGATTGAGAATATGGAAATGAAAAAATTACGAAAGGAAAAAAGTGGAAAAAATTTCAAAATAGATTCAACAGGTTTTAGAAGATACAAGATATTTAAAGGAATTAGCTAATGAAATCTGATAAGCCGTGAAGATGACTTTTCTCTTATCTTGTGTTGTGATTCTAATGAAGATACATAAGGAAAATTTTCAAACATTATAGATCATGATTAGAATATTGGTGATTCTACCAGTAGTGATAAAGATGATCGAAGATCGATAGATTATGATTATATTATCAAATATGAACTCAAGTCATTTATTTAGAAAAACTACATACTCAATAATGATAAGAATATGTTTCTAGCCGAAAACAATAAACTGGTTGATCAAAAAAGTGAGAAAGCTAAAAAGGGGAAATACCTTGAAAAAGAAAATAAAAAATCTAATTACAAACTATGGAATATGATAAAATGATCAATGATCTTGAGGAAAAATCATTTTATATTTTGTAAAATTATCACTTAAAAAATAAATATATATTGATGCTAAGAAATATATTGGAAATATCAATAAATGCAGAAATAATCTATTACATTCATGGGATATTAGTATATATATATATTATAAATAAAATTAATGTCCTAGTCTATAAAATATGTTTCTTTAACTAATCACAATAAAAATAGAGGTTTAAATTTTATTTTACGTAAAATAAAGGGTTACAAAATGGATATAATTGTCAAGGAATAATACCTCGATAGATGAAAAGATTTAAATAATAATATATTCCCAATAAAAGAATTAATCTGAAAAAATATGATCACTAATTTTAAAATTATGAAAAAATATCTAGATACAACTCTAGTTATTGTTGAAAATTCAAATTTCAAATAAATTATTGGTATTGTGGAATGTTCGGTCATATAGAATATGCATGCAGTTAGAAAATGTGTTTACATTAGAGATGGAATGAATTCTAGGGGAGCGGTTCCAATGATAAGTAACCAAAATCATGAAACATTCATATATTGATGAAAACTTACTACATGTCTAGACCCCAAAAATATGTATGATTTTTCTGAAGAGCTTAGTGGATTTTGGGATCTAAAGGGACATATATTAGTGAAATTTCTGATTATATTACTCAATTAGTTTTCTAACAATGATAAAGTGAAAAGATTTTAGGTCTACAATGATTAAAAGTCATTCTTGGAAGATTTTTTATTCAATGAAATCAATAGATAAAATCCAAGGTTACATTTGATTTGATGTTCATCCCATGTGATTAGTGGTGATAAAATTATTGATAACCTTGAGATACATGAATGAGGTGTAAGAAATTTTGGTAATGTCTCTTCTTTAAAAATCAGAGTCATTGGAAAGTAATAAAATTAAGAATGAAAATTCAATATCAAAATTTGTTCTTTATGATTAATGGATAAAACCCAACTTGTTAGGTTGTTAAAATATTTATGATAATGGGAATTATGTAAATTTTAGAAGAAACACATGAATAATTATATATACAACTGATGGAATAACTACCACCAAATGTTATTGAAAAAATAAAAATTTATTTTTTATTGGAGATCCATCAAATACCCATTACATGAGAATAAATTATTTGAAAATTTTATGGCATTAAATACTTGACTGTCTTAGCCAATTAATTATTAGAAATATTTTTAATCATTAAGTAGTAATAGGATTACATAAACTAAAAATAGATCAATATGCAATCTATGGAACATGTAAGAAGGGCATGAAAACATAAAACACATATACGAAGGTGTATTTTCCATCCACAAAACCAATGGAATTAGTCCTCATAGATCATTGTGGACTCATGAGATAGAATTATACCTGAGGAGAATTTTGTTTAATCACACTCATAGATTAATTGACTTGTATGACTAATTTACTTTTCACCAAGAATATGTTTTATGCTACTAGTATGTTCAAAATTTATAGAATGTAGGTTGAAAAGGAGATCGGTTTTAGTATAAAAAGATGTAGATATGATAATTAGAAAGAATACACCAGTGATGAATTAGAATCTTATCATAGTAAACATGTAATCAAGTATCAATATATCACACCCTATACACCATAATAGAATGGTGTTTCAGAGAGGAATAAAAAGAAAATTAGGTAATTGGGAAGAAAAATGAAAGCTGTGAATTATGATTAATACTTTTAGATAAAGGTAGTGTGTATATCAGTGGACAAATAAAATAGTTGTCTCTTTAGACCTGAAACACATACTACACACAATTTAATGTGGTAAAAATCCATCCTATACTAAAACTTTTCATGGCCTTTTTTATTAATTGTTATATTAAAATCATTTTAAATAGGATTGGATAATTTAAATAAATATATTATGATTGAATCATTATAGGATATTTATCTAGTGGGAATGGATACAAAAGATAGATTATGTTATCAAATAAAATTATTTATTGTGTTTATGTGAAAAATGATGAAAATATGGGGAAAACCCATAAGATTTAATAATATGTTTAGTATCTCACTAAAATAAATGGAAACAATCCTAATGAAATAGAGGAAAATTAAGCTGAAGCTTTACCAAAAATTAGTTAATGCTAACAAAAAAATTTCCTATGATGGTGAAGAATGTGGTATTGGTAATAAAAATTACTTTTAGAGATTAAAGAAACATGTTGACACTAATAATATAATTGATAATTATAACGCATCAGTTCATACTTAAAGGATAATATGTCCTAAATATGAAATTTTTACATTATTAGAGGTTGAACCTAAAATGCTGGATACAACTGTTCACCATGAATGTGAGCTAATGTATTCACACATGATTTCAGTTTAAATAATTATGAAAATTTTCAAAGTAATAGTGAATTACGTGTTGATATACCGGTATATGTTGGATCATGATATCCTTACATACACTAATAAATATTGGAAAGGTGAATATACATATCATAGATCCACATTAGGTGGTGTGTCCTTTGTTGGTGTTTTTTGTTTTAACTGGATTAGAATGAATAAATTCTCAGTGATATTGTGTACAACCAGGTTAGTGTATATTTTTTATACTTATTATGTTACACCTTCAATTTCAATGAATATTTCCCTAGTAGATTTGAGGGTTGATATTTAGATACTATTGAAGATTTTATGTCATAATAAGAGTTCTTCCAGTCTTTCAATAAATCCAATTTCGCACTCTCTGTCTAAATATATTTAAATTTGATATTATTTATTATAAAATAAATTTTATTCATGTTATATCAAACTCATTTATATTTTCACAAAATAATTTCTGAATATTTCATTATAAATTATCTACCATGTGAATGATTTTTAATGTTTTGATAGATATTTTAAGTTAAATTTTACACTAAAGCTGAGAATTTGTTTCTTTGAGACTTTCCCTGGTTACATGGATTATTTTTTTAAAGGGGAAAATTTGTACGTGATGAAGTGTGACTGTAAGTTATAGGAGGTTTTAAGGATTTCACAATACAAAATATATTATTTCAATGATGACAAATAATAGAATGATCTCATGATAAATGATCTGAGGAAGGTAGTAACACAAAATAGTTTATATATTTGTTTTCAAATAATTCTTTTCTTAGGTGTTGATGTATGTAACCCAAAATAGGTCATGTATTTGTATTCCAATAATTATCCTTTGTGGTAGTGGAGGCAGTAACCCACCAGAAATGATGGAGTGGTCTTAAAATAAATATCATTGGTGATATTGATGGAAACAACACACCAAGTGTTTATTTGAGGTATTATATATTTGGGTTTTTTCAAGGGATTTTAAAAAACTTCAATGGGGAGGGGGGTTGTAGAATCTCGTGTATTTGTTTCCTGGTTTGAGAAATCTTGAAGCTATCATAGTTCTTAGTGATTTTTGGGTATTGTATTTATTGAAAACATTACACGAAGAACACATAAGACACAAAGTGAATGATTTGGTTTATATATATTTATATATCATGGATGGTTGTTTCATAATTAATGAAAGTGATTTTTGAGAAGGTCTGGTGGACCATTGAATCTGTTCTGCTAGAGTTATATCAAAATTCATGATCCAAAAATCCATTTTTTTCTATATAGGTAGCTCACATAGACATTTCTTCTATATTGGTAAATCAATTATAAAATTCATCCATGTATCTGAATGATTAATGTAGATAAATGATCTATGAAGATTAATTCTGAATTCATGTAAACTTTTTCTTCCATTGAATAGAATTCTCAATGTATCCAAATGATTTATATAGCTGATTTTGGAGTAAATATAGTTGTTATCAATGTCATAGTAGGACGAGTCATGTATTGAGATTCTATTGAAAATGAAGTGGATGGTTGGTGACGTATTATAATAATAACTAACATATGTGAATATATTATGTAACTAATAAATTTTTCATTTTTTTCTCTACATACCGAATTTAGATTCATCTCTACACTCAAATTTATTTTCAAAAGGTTTTTAGAATTATAGCGTTCTTGTGAGATTTTATAATATTATTAGGTGGACGGTTTTGAATGGCTATGTAATCAAGGTATTTAGTCTCTAAAGGAATGATATAATAATATTTTTTAACATCAATTATATATTTTATAATGAAATTATGATTACATTTTATTTTCTTCATTGTCACTATTATTTTTGAGATATATTATTGAATAGGAGTAGTGCTTATAAAATATAATGACTGAAAGTGAGTCCAAATAGGAGGTTTGTTCTTCAAAAATAAATATATAATAAATATCTTATCATTACAGAATTTTATTAAATCTGGGAATATTTTTATAGTGCTTTTCAATACTTCACTTTGGGTAATTCTATCGTGCATATTTTGTGATACTCAAGGAAGTGGATATTTATTTTCTGCAACTGAAGAAACCTGATTTATTTGGTGATGTTCATTATTTTTGTAATAATATTTTTTACTATAACATGATTATATTTTATTGGGTATGAATCCTAACATGTGTGTAATAATTCTACATAAATTATTACAATTATATATCCCTAAGGGATATAGTGAAATGTAAATGTTGTCAGAAGGAATAACCAGCCATGATATATAGTAAGTTTCTTAATTGGATTTAGACCTTCTAAAAACTATGTATTGATTTCTCTATATTTATTTTATTATTGTTTAAGGTTGAGTATTTCAAATTTTAGATTATCAAACTCTAACTTTTGACATAGGATAATTATTATTAAAATAAAATTTAAAAACTCCCCTCCACAAATGCGACCCCCTCCACCTTCTTAGTAAAAGAAACCAATCCTAGAAGACAATTCATTTAAGAATAATGAATAATTT
This sequence comes from Viscum album, assembly GCA_963277665.1. Lineage (NCBI taxonomy): Eukaryota > Viridiplantae > Streptophyta > Magnoliopsida > Santalales > Viscaceae > Viscum > Viscum album. The sequence continues at coordinate 243,770,091 of OY728162.1, forward strand.
AAAATGGAAATATATTAATATAATACATTCCTAAAATGAAAATAAATATTGATAATCATCATGATTTATTTATAATTCCTTTTCAAAAATGATAAAAAAATATAATTTCTCATTACTCAATTCATGAAATTTCAAATAACAGTGTTTGTTTGTTGATATTTTATCCATTATTTATTTAGATCCAAAATTTAATTTAATATTAATTTAAATGAATAAAAAAAAGTATTAAGGAATGAATTAATTTAATTTTCCAAGCGTTTCACAAGTGACATGCCACATAAAATAATTAAATTAGAATAATCTTATTTTTAACATATTATTAATTATAAAAACAAGATATATATTCAATTTTTTATAATATATCAATATTTAAGAGGGTATATTTGAGTATGAGATTAAAATGTAGAATACAATATAAAATAATAAAATTTAATCTAAATTTCATAAATATAGACACTTCTATAAATTTTATCTTGACTACACAACATTTTATCACATTCTATATGTGATTCAATCATCTGTTCCTTCTAAAAATTTCACAATCATCTCCAAGATTATACAATGGGTTGTTAACCCTATTTAGAATAACAAAACATATCATTTATAAGAGACTTACTTGGTAGATAGATCATTTAACTAAAGACATGAAAATGCTTAGTCTAGGATCTAAAACTAACACACAATGCCCATATCTATACTGAAGAAACATTCCATTATAGACACCACTATGGTGCCCAAATTTCCTTCCAATAATTTTTTAGGATATATTAGAATTCTCACATGCATAAAATAATTTTATTTTTTATAACGATTAAATATACCTTAAAATTATATAATCTCATTGATTTTCAAAGTAACATATCATGGGGAAAAACTCCAATATGAGCATTTAGAATAATTACAATTTTTTCAGGGCATTTACTATACCTTTTTATTGGGACTATGAATTATTAATAAAAAAATGAGGTATGTCCAACCTAGTAAAATCCTATTTCATTTTAATATATGCATTACTCCCAATTTAGTTACCTATAAATATTCTTCCATCGGTTATTTCATCATAGTTACCCTTATTTAGTTATTTATTCTAGGTTTAAATCTTTCTTTCAACAACACTAATATTCATAAAAGAGGTTTCTCTACCATGCCACATGACATTAAATGTCTTATCCTATCTAGGTATTTTAAATGAGACGTTTTTAGTGGCCATGTCTACATGAAAAAATTTATTCCAATAGTGGAGAGTGATTTGTATCCTAATAAATAAATTCATGGTCATGTTATTAACCATATGATTTCAAATTAATACAAGTCCATTCTACTAAGATTATCTTTTTAATGAAACCTTGAAATTTATTCCATTTTTTTCTAAATAATTTTCTTCATCACTTAATGGGTATTCAGTTCCATTATCCACCCACATGATCATTAATGTTCTTCATATTTCATTATATAATCTCCTTTATAATCTTTTAACGTAGAAAATCAAATTTTAACAATTCCTCATTAATATAACACATAAAATGATTTTTTAGTTATTATAAAATATGTTAAAATAATTTTTCCTTAAATTATAACTTGATTAATTTGATCTCATACATTAGTGTGGAAAAAATCCAGAAAATTTTATTCTCAGATATCCTTTTAGTGAATTTGATTTAACCTCATCTATTCTATGAGACATGAATCATAAATTTTGTATCTATTCCCACACATATTATAGATATCCACTATAAACTATAATGTTGAAATATTTTCCACACATTATTTATGGATGTATCCAAGCCTCTAATGCCACCAATTATTTTCCTCTTCTATGTTAAGGAGACTTGTTTTCTCAATGTTATTCATCAGACATGGTTTTTCCTCTATACCTCCTTTTAATTATTTCCAACAATTCCTATGGTATAATGATCTATTTTAAATGTGACATAAAATTCATTTTCACCAAAATTTCCCACACACACAAAAATCTCTATAGGCCATCCACATATATATTTTTTGTTATTAACTCATCTCTAGGCTGATGAGTTTTAACCCATCTGAAAATATTTAGTTCTATTTAATGTAGATAACCATTCCATCTACATTTCTATTCACATTATTGGGAAAATTAGTATTTCCAATCATGTGGGATTAATACAAAAAAAAATAATTTCACACAAACATTTGTTCATCATATCCTTTAAAACTATACTAGAAGTTATATCATCTTCCATAATCAGTGAATTATTTTTTTTATATGAAATTAATAGATGTGTTAATACCTAAATTGTTCTCTCCTAAATAACAAATGTAGATTGAATTATTCCATTTCTTTTATCATGAAATATTAAAAAAAATCCTATTGGAATTTTGTAATATTTCTTTGCATCTATTCTATAGAACCCCCAGTTTTAAGAACATACTATTTTTTAACTATTAATATTTTTTTGGGTTTTATTGGTTGAGTTTTTTGAGCTTTTGGGGAAGAATGTATATCACATTATAGAATCAAGATATATTTTCTGATTCATTCCATGAATTTTTATTCAGGTGTAAATGGTTTCTAATAAGATGTTCTAAAATCTATTCGAGGCATGACTTATTTTTTGGTAGATTAATTATGATTTTTCCCAAGTCTATTAGTTTCATGAAAAATTATTCACAATATGAAACTATTTTTAGGATCATAATGTACATGCGACTTGACTTTTACCATTCATAGAATCATAAAGATTCAATATGTGAATCAATTCATCATGCAGTGAGTGATACCAAACCTAGAAAATATATTATTCTCGTTCCCTCTAATTATAAATAGTCTCTCACTCTTTTATGTCATCCTGAATCCATCCTTTAGTATATTTTTTATTATATATTCATTTATAATGTAAATACAATCTAACCTTGATATGAAGGGTCTATGAATGAAATTAAAGTATGTAGGGAACATGATCTATCGATATTGTTTAGCAATTATTCTAGAAAATAATATTTTTTTGGCATGTGGCTTCTATATTTATCTCCACTAATTATATTACTTGAAGGCATAGATTTCAAAATGGTATATTTTACATTTGAATGATAATATATTATAACTTCTTACTAAATAATCCTCTTTGTTTTATGAATTTATAACCTTTGATTTATTTTTCATGGTTGTTGGAAAAAATCATTTTATATAATTATTGAAAATGATACATTGAATTAATTCATGTGACATGTTTGATAAAATGGATAAAATATCTATTATCCATTAAATTTGATCATTGGGATGGGAATAAAGATTTTAAAATAATTTTGTGTGTCCATTTGGGTTAGGAATGGAATTTTTGGTTAATATATAGGACCTAGTACCACATAGTGAACATGGATGATTATCACCAATGATCAGCTTGGTAGATGATGGATTTTCCCTCATGAGTATTTTGGACTATCATAGAATATGTGTGTGTGTGTGTGGGTGGGTGAGAAATGTGGAATCGATATTCCGAGTGAATGAAATGGATTATCTATTATCTATTTTTTATTTTTTATTGATATAAATTGGTGAAATTATTTTCATTTTCCTCTAATTTTTATTTATATTTGAACAATGATTTATATATTCCTTATCATAATGTAAATATCTTGCAAGTCTCTTGTCATTCTCATAGTTGATTAATTACACAACCCTGTATAAAGATCATTTTGTGTATTTAGGCATTATTATTCATAACACATGTAAAGGAAAAGTAGTTTTATTTATCTAGTGGGGAATCATAATGATACATTCTTGGGAGGGTGGTTAGAGTGTGGATAATATCTTTTGGATTGATTAAAGTGATTCCACATTAGTGTTTACACATCAAAACATCATTAATTAAAACTTTCATGACTTATTTCACTTCTTTACTACTATCATATTATTGGGAATTAGTATTTTTTGTGGTTTTTTACATTTCAAGAATAATAGAGTTGTGGTTTTTCTCGTTTTTTATTTTTTCTTGATAGGTTAGGTATTTCTAAATGAAAAATCATAACCTAATTATTTAGTAATCCTTTATCATTTATTTCTACACTATTATTTTTAGAGTATGAGACCTAAGGTTATTTGTATCATAACTCTTCCCACCTGAGAGGCTAGTGTCAATTAGTTACGAATGGTATTAATTTAGAATTTCCATCACATAGGGTGGGTAGCATGGAAGTAAGAAATACAATAACACGATGTCTATAGAATAAAATGTAATATCTATACTTATTATGATAATGTTCATGTTTTAAGAGTGGTTGGGGTACAAAATCTTTCTAGAAAACATCTTGGTATGTTCCCATCTCATAATATTGGGTTTAGAAGATGATTGTAACATATCATGAATATGTAATGATATGTTCCACTAAGAATTCATTATTAATTTAATTTTTGATGACTCATTGAAATGTTAATACAATGATTGTTTCTTTTGATGATTTGGAATATCCAATGCCTTCAATTTTCTAGTTAAGTTGGGATTAAGTTGTGCTTTTGTTTTAACTATAGAGAAATGGCCCTGGTTTGACAAACTAGAAACCTCAAAAATAGGCCACATAGAATATGGTTGTACCTAGACAATAGGTGAACCATGTTAATATCCTTATATAATATTTTCATTATTTTTATAAAGTAAATCAAAATAATGAACGATTACATACAAATCCATCAATGAAATTTAATAAATGTATCCAAAAATATTTCAAGGTGATTTTTTACCAAAATAGATGAAATGTTGACTACCAGATTGAATTTGTTCCCGGAATTATTTGGAACCCATGTGGATATAAATGTGATGTAATCATTCTAAATTCTTGATGATCTCACATGCCAATGGTGAGATTTTACTATCAAATTAGAAATCAACTATGTTCATACATGGGAAGGATTTAGAGAATTGATCAATAATAAATTCAACCTTTACACCTTCATGATATCTAAAACAATGAATTTTTTTAGAATTATGAAAAAAATATATCATTGAATGAATATGATGTTAGGTATATAAAAATATTTCATTTCTATCTATAAGTGGATACTAATGAGTCATTAAAGGTACATATATTCAAGTTTGTGATACACCCATAAAGTATTTCTATGATAATTGTGCTATGTTTTAATGATTATATACAGATGGATAATAGAATTAGAATGGAAAACACGAATATTATAGGAAACTATAATAAAGAAACCCTACTTATCTATATATATATATATGTGTGTTTTGGGGGGGAACTATAATGTTGGGAGAAAATGGAAGTAGAGAACCTACTTCTTTGGAGGAAGAGCATCATAGAATCTATCAACCGGATCATTTATATTTCGTCTGAAATATAGTAATAGTATTTAATTTGTAAAAAGTATTTTCATTAAAAATAATAAGTGGTATTTCCTGAAACAACCCAATGTGTGTCAAAACAATATTAAGATGGGATATAATTAACATTATTTTCATTACATTTCAAAGTTAGTAGATGGGAATACATCTCATGCATCATAGACATATTATTATTTAACTAGGTGACGATGTCATAAATGTTCAATACCATATCACCGAGTAGTATAAGAAAATTCAATAAAACTCATAACATTATAGAAAATATAACCAAAATATGGATGTAGGTAAAATGGATGAATGAGTAAATAGTTATATAATTTTGAGTGGATGATAATTAAGGATAAATCTAGTCCTTCAATTGTATATATTTCCATTTTATTAACTCCACTCTAATACAAGTTCTATTTGATATGGTTCAATCATACCCATGTATTTCTATAGATGAAAATAATATAATAATATTTTATATTAACATGATTACACATTGATGAGTATCCAGATACCTATCAGGTAGTGAGAGTGTAGATGATTTATTTTTTCATCTTGTTATATAACCATTGATATAGTCTAGTATGTTTGGTACATTTCTATTCTAGATATGAATATATTTTATTTAACTATATGAATAAATTATTTTGTTTCTTTATGGATTAATATTTAATTTTATGCACGATGATTGAATTTTACTTCTCATAATGGGACAATGTATCACATTAAAGGATTTTGGTATGTGAATGTGAAAGGGAAGATTCATTAATAATGATCATTAAAAATATTTATTATCAATTGTTAGTATCCAAATTGAGTGATAATTTAATATTTGATACAATAAATTATCCTACCATTTTATAGAGAACACTGATGTATTTCTTGAAAATGTTATTCGGTTTTCATCGGAAATTGTTTTGATGTTTTTTATTGGTCACCTTTTGGGGAAAATCCTATTTAACATCCATCATATAGAATGAATCAAAATCAAGTATGGTAATTGGTTGTTCAGTAAGAATTATTTGAATGTGTGAAATACTAGACACAACTGCCATGTAACTCATGCCCCAAGTTTGGTTGGCCACATAACCAATGGCGTATCTCCCCATATTCCAAGGGTTGTCGACTAGCAGCTATGGTTTTAATGGTATAAACAGTGGGGGTAATTAACCCCATGTCAGAGTACACAATGGTGTAACAGAAACATACAATATAGTAATCATAATCTAAATATAGAATAAGCCAATAGCATAATATTGAGGAATAAATACCAAGGCCTTGTAGGCAGTGTCGAATACAAGTACGAATTCATGGCATGCTAGTACAAAAAAGGAACATAATGCAGGAAGTAGTCATTCATGTACAATATACAAAAGTAAATAAAATCCAAACGATGCTCCATATTAACTCGAGCTTATGCATAGTCCTCTTATAATAAGCTCTTTCTAAATATAAATGATAAACATCAAGAAGATTGATTCTTTGTATTATCCATAACTACAACAAAACAATATTCTCAAGTTCCAAAGGAGGCCCAAATACGGTGTGTGATAAATCTCAGTAGGCCAGCACCAATATTGTCTATCTATAATCTGAGTAGGTTTTCACAAGTAAATATAGTGAAGGTAAAATGCATAAACAATTCACAATTAATAAATAACCACATGATTAGGTTTCTAAAGGACCCCAGGTGGCCGCCATTGGGATTAGGCACCTTGGATATTTGTACGGGGAAATGCTAGCTGACCAGTAATTCAAGGTGGGGAGCTCAAGAGATCAATGATTCAAGACGCTGGGGAGGGGAATTTCAAGTGGGCTGGGCCTACGGGTCATTTAATGGGCATGGTACGCCTCTGGGCCTTCAGGTAATGTATTGCGGGTCATGTCGGGCCTTGTGCCTTGGGCCTACGGGTCATGTACGGGTTCCCCATCAACCCTTAAAAGGGGGATTATCTATAATAAAATAAAAAAGAAGGCCTTCGGGCCATTCTAGCTATATATATATATATGTGTGTGTGTATGTAGATATATATTGGGTGGATCGGGATGCAACTATCAAAAATATAATACTAGGGTTGCTCTTACGGTCTAACCCCTGGCCCAACTCCAATAGCTCTAACGGTCTCTTGGAAATACATGAGGGACCTCTCATAGTCTTACCAAGATCAAGGCTCTCATAGACATTGTGTCCATATCTAGATGCTCACATGGTCTTGTATACATCAATTCTCTCACATTAATTTTGTCCACACCCATAATTCATAACATTTAAATTATGTAATGTATGGAAAATCATCTTACATCGCATCAATTAAAACACGAAAACCAATATACAATGTATTTAAAAATAATTCAATTCAACAACAAGGACTTTCCATCCATTGAAGCAGTATCATTTCATATCAATTAATCCTTTTGGTTTAGGCCATCTCATCCTATCCAACCTATCTATGTTTCCTCACATGGAAATTTTATTTCATGGAAATGTGTGAAGGCTCATTTGTCAAGTCAAATACTCACATAGTCAATTTTTCAATTCCAAATAAAAGGGGAAAAATCATCAGTGAGACAATATTATATAATTCATATACACATTGGACATGGGTATATTTGATTTAAAACTATGCCAAGATGTATAAACCATAATTCATCAATTCAGTAAAAATTGGCCTAAAATGAAAAATTTTGGTGGAACACTACTTGGGAGACCATGTAGAGTAAGGGAGATAACGAAAACACTAATAATGAGTCAATTAACATATATCCACAAACTAGTGTAAATTAGACATGAAGTAATAAACACTACAGTAGAGCTCGAGAAAGTCTGAATCATGACACACTAAGATTAAATACAAAAACGACCAACATTAAAAAGGAAAACAGCATAACCACCTACCTTAGATTTGAAGGCAATGACTCAATTAGTATCATCCTAATATTCAGAGTAGGATGGAGTAGATATTATTTTTCATTCAATTCCATGAAAATAGGGATAATGATCCTGTATCTAAATAGTGCAACATATGGTAAGATTATGCAAGGAAGAAGGGGTACACAGGGTTAGCCTAACCTAAAGGGACCCAACTCCACTGAAAGACTAAACATTGAAAACCAGATTAAATATTGTCAAGAGATTAAAGGGAGAAAGTCTTTTAGATAACAAGGAGGAATGTGAGAGTATATTGTGTATAAAAGGGAGAAGAAATGGAAATTAAAACTTAAAATGAATTAAATGAAAAAATGGTATCTTTTCCATAAAATCTAGCTCCAATGGTTTCTGCACACTATTTGGGAAACTGTGTGCAAACAATTCTCATGGTTTTTACCCCTTATAGATAGTTCACACAGTCTCTTTTCATAGTTTCCTAGACCGTGTGCAAACCATGTGAAATTGTCTTTCCACTTCTGCAACTCTCTCCTACATGTCGCACAAGCCTATGTTTGGGCCCACAAAATTTCTCCTAACCCTGAGGCCAAACATTCTTTCACCTTTTTCAACACTCCAACTTCCGAAAGCGACCTGGAAGCTCTAGTAGCCTGCTTATCTTGATTAGAATAGTACAATAGTACCATTCAAGACATTAAAAAATAAATACTAACCATTCGTACCTTTTTCAAAGAGTCGTGTCATTAAAATCATGACTCCTTAAAGGAACGTGTCCCCAGTATACCCTTCTAAGGGTAAAGAGGTACATTCAGCAAAGGTTTCCAATCACTATGATCATATATCAACTTCCTACTCCCAGTTATCTTCATGTACCTGGCAGTGCTTCTATAACACTCGTACAAGAGGAACAAAACTTCATCGGAGTGTCTTCAGGCTCTGATCAACAATACGAACTGGATAATCGCTGGAGGATGCTTAAATTTTATCTCATAATTATTAGGGTGAAATAAATGGGATGGGTCTGTATAGTACCAGTGATGCTGAGATTCAAGAAATACATCATTCATGGATCAATATCTCTGAGTAAGTGCCAACTGGTATTCCATTGGTCTGATCCCCTTCACAAAATGAAAGGGTCCAAAAAATATTAGTGAGATATTACCCTACTTCCAAGTATGTCTATTCCATATCATGGGAGATACATTAAAGAATACCTAGTCTTCGACCTCAAAATGAAGAATTCACCGATGTCTACTAGTATAAGACTACAGTCTGGACTGAGCTATCAACATATGTTTCTAACTCAGTTGGACCTACACTGATATATCCTCCATGATATGAGGCCAAAAGATAGATATATCCCCTACCTCCAACCATCACATAGGTGAGAGAAAATGTCTACCATATAAGGCTTCATAGGGATCCATCTCAATTGTTTCTTATAAGATGTTGTTATACGAAAACTCAATAATGGAATTGTGTTTCTCCCTAGAAACTGCAAGGTAGAGAATGCACAAATGAATCATATCCTCAAACTTCTTGAATTGTATGCTCTTTTTGACATTCGTACTGAGGGTGTTTTTCCATGAATTATAGTACATGCATACCCAAGTCCTTCGTAACCCCTACATGAACTGTGACTTAAAATAATAGTCTCTATAAAAAACAATAGAACGAGGTAGATCATAAATACGTACCACATCCTTGATCTAGACTATTCGTAGATCATTGACATAAACAATCTATCGCATAGTTAAGAAATATCTGAACATTTTCAAATGATCAACAACAACCCAAACTATGTCGTTACCATGAGGAGATCTAGGTAGTCTGGCTACGAAGCCCATCAAAACATTAAACCACTTATACACGGGAATAGATAATGTCTGAATAATCCCTTCTAGGAAATTATGTTCTTCCTTTACCTACTGATAGGTGGAGCATCATGTAATGAAACTAGCTATCTCATGTTTTATTCAGAACCACCAATACTGACGTCGTAGATCATGGTACATTTTGGTGACACTATGGTGAACTTCCAATGATGAGGAGTGAAAATCCCTCATCCTCACTTATCTAATGTATTATGGACACAAGAATTTCCATAAAACTGAATAGTATCATCCCTATCAACTATCCATCCAGAATTTGTATGGTCATTTTATAAACATTCCCATAGAATAGGGCCTTCAGAATCAGGAAAATGTCTCGACCTTATTTATTCCAACAATGTGGATGTCACCACTGATGATGAGATAATAGTCTAACTATGGTCACCCCTGGAACCTCAAGATGAATCCACAAGAATAAAAACATAAGCTTCCATTCATCTCTAGACTCCTGAACTACTTGTATTTAAGTCTTTCAACTCAGAGCATCAGCTACTAAATTCCATTTATAGAGATTTTAGACAATTTTGAAATCAAATAATTGCAGGTACTCATCCCAATTATGATGCTTCAGATTCAGATCCCACTATATGAAGACGTATTTAAAGATTTTTTGGTCTGTGAACACCACAAAACACTCTCCCAAAAAATAGTTTTTTTAACTGCCTAAGGCATGAACAACCGTGTAGAGATAGAGGTCGTGTGTCAGATAATTCCACTTATGAGTCCTCAATTGATGATAACTATATGAAATGACTCACTCATCATGTATCAGAACATCTCCAAACCCGATACTATATGCATCAAAATAGAATGTGTAAGACTTTCCTGGATCTGTCATAACATGTATCGGTGCGAAAGTAAGACTTCCCTTCATGTCTTGAAAAGCTTCTTCACAAGACTCTAACCATTTGAATTTCACACCCTTTTTCATAAAACTAGTAAGATGTGATGCAAGGCATGAGAAATTTTGAATGAATCTTCTGTAGTATCTATAAATCCCCAATAAGCAACCAATATCAAAGATATTCTTGGGACACTCCAAACAATCCACAACCCTCACTTTCTATGGGTCCACGAAAACTCCCGAATATGAAATGATATAAACTAGGAAGTGAACATTATCAATCCATAAGTGGTATTTACTGAGATTATCATAGAGTTGATGGTCTCTTAGTGTATTTAACATGATCTCAAGATGGGTTGATTGGTCATGTTTTGAACGAGATACACCAAGATATCTTCTATACAGACAACAAAAAATGAATCTTGATGTGGGTGGAAAACCTAATTCATAACATCCATAAATGAAACTGGTGTATTTGAGAGTCTAAAAGGCATAATGAGGTGATTTTAGAGATCATAACTTCTCATAAAATATGTGTAAGGTATGTTCAGGTCCTGACACACATCTGATGATAGCCCGAACTCATATATATCTTTGAAAACACCTTCGTTCGTAGAAGTTTATCAAAGAGGAAATCAATTGTAGGAAAAGGATATCATTTATTGATACATAGAAGATTTTACAAATGATAATCCATGAAAAGTCTAAGGCTACCATCCACATTCTACTAAAATAGGATAGGTGAACCTGAGAGGGAAGAATTTGGTCAGATATAACCTTTGGCCTTTAGATCCTCCAATTGATTATTTATCTCCAAAAGATCCTTTGGTTGCATCCTATATGGGGAATGGTCACAGGAGCCACTCTAGGAATAAGTTAAATAGTAAACTCACCTCTCATTCCAAAGGTAGACCGAAGAAGTCATCATGAAAAAACATCTCTGATGAACTTCACTACTGGAGTAAAAACTTTGAGTTTCAACACCTGCTCATCGAGGTAAAGACTATAAGCGAGTGTCGTAACACTAGCCAGCCTCTGACGATCGGGTCCTACATGTTTCTCCCAATCATCCCATTCTCCTATATGAATTTTTGAAACACCCTGTGTTATTTTGAACATTACCCGCCAACGATAAGCATCAATATGGGCTATGTAGGGAACTAATCAGTCCGTATGGAGGATTACATCGAAACCCGTCATACCTCGAATATAAATTATCCATTCCAAAAGGTAACTTTATATCTAAATTCGATCGTTCTGAAAGTAGTGAACACCTTCTGAATGGATACATAGGGGTGTATCTAGAATCATACATTCGTTGTTAAACTTAACATCGAGACAAAGACTCTCTATGATTTCCTTAGATATTAATGAGTGATAAATGATTGTATCCAACAAATAATATACTAATTAGGAGACTACTAGAATAGTACCTCATACATTCGAAGTTCTGAAGCTCTGCGCTAGAAAAGTAGGTTGGACAACATGTAACTAGCATGAACCATGACCCCATGTCACTACTTGTGTACCCAGAGTAGGTATGCCATGTTAGAGCAAAGAATCAAAATCTAATGAACTCTACCTCAACGACAACATAATCACTATTAGATGGTGGTGTTCTAACTACCTAACTGTCATGATCCTGTCAAACGCACTCAGAGTCGAGGAGTATGTGAGGATCCTTTCTCCCTAGGTGTTATCGGAAAGGTTCTCTAGAAACACAGAATATGGCCCATCATTCCACAGTTTCTGCACTCTACTATATCATGTGGACACTGTGCATTGATGTGCCTTGTCCTTTGGCACTTGTGATAGGCATGGTAGCTATCAATGATAAATCCTGACTACTGCTCCCTCTACGAGAAAACCCAATAAACTATTTCCTCCCAGAAGATGATCTAGTAGAAGTCCAAAGTGCCAAACCAACGTATCTTGTACCCTCATTATCTATCAAATTTCTCATCATAATCAGGGAATAATTAAAGATTTCAAAAATAGTCAGCTTCTAGAAAATAATGACCTGTGACTTGATGGAATAAAATAGACCATCCTTGAATCTCTTAACATCCATAAGGTCATAAGCAGTTAGAGATGGAGAAAAATTCTGAATCATAATTAAATAATATGAGTAAAACATAACTGACATAGTCCCCTACTCCAGATCCATAAAGTCACTAGCTCCGTCAGCCCTCAAAGTCTGAAGAAAAAAAGTCATCGAATATTGTCTTAAAGTTATCCCAAACCATATCTCTATGCTTTCCCGCCTTGGTGATGACAACCTACCACCTATTACCTGAGTCACATAACATGTAAGCATATAGCTTTACCATATGATCTTGAGGTGTCTCTAGGTTCTTGAACATAGATAGGTCCACCATATTCCCTGACTCCACAGCATGTGGTCTGCAATCCCCTGAGAAAATTAGATAACGTTGTTATTGAAACTCATGAGTCAAAACTTCCATGCTCGGGGAAGGACACACTCATCCTTGCTTATTCTACATCATAAATTTTAATCCTTCTCAAAATTGGGTGTTAGCGCCCAATTAAGGTATAAGAGGTGGACACACATGTGGATTGATTGGAAGGAATACTGGTGGATCAAGGCATGCATCCTTAGGGACATAATCATAACCACTTTTAGGGAACGTGTCTCAAGGACATCATGGTGGAATAACAATATGATTCCAAACAAACTTATCAGAATGAAAAATAATCAATTTAGAGGATTACATTTAAGAAACTATTAAAGGTACTAAATCCTTCATATGAGAATGACCATGCCTTTCAACTTACTTCTAAAACCTGTACTAGATGTTAGAACATACCACAACAGTCCATAAGAATGGTGAAACACCCAATACCCAAAACAGAGGTCATGTTCTGGTCAATTTTATATGTTAAGATTCTGTAGAAAGGTTGTTCTTAAGATATAGGTCATTTCAAATAGTTGAATCCAATGATATGTAATTTTACAGGAAATACATGACCATACACCTTAGGAGTCAACAGATGACGCACACCTGGATGTCATCTCCATTTTTTATTGTGAATATCCATATTATTATACCATTCCTAAAATGGTTGAGCTAGCTGAAATGCCATATTTTGTTCTATAAGGGCCCATACACCTTCTGAATTATATAGTGGGACCCACAAACACATACCATATAATGATCAAATTAATGTTAAAATGTGTCAACCTAATTTCATATATGAAAAACAAGGAACAAAAATATACAACAAGTGATGCTCAATAAAAATTTAAATGTTTCATGAAAAATTCACGACCTATTCATATTGTGCCTACTGTGATGCATGTTCTATCATATAACCCTCATTTCATCAGATTAAACAATGAAATCACAATTCCAATATCATTAATATATAAAACATCATAAATAATTAGAAGAACCCTTGGGTGAAATGATATCAACATTAATAGTAGAATCAATAATAGTAATAATTCACGAAACATGGTCCTTACCCCATATATGGGGTCGGGACGCCCATGCATGGTTTGAAACCAAGTTAGAGGAATTATTAATCTCCAGTATATGAATGCCAAATAGTAAATCAATAATGGAACCACCTATGACACCACTTTATGATTTCTCAGATCTACCTTCCATGTAACCCATGACCCAAGCCTAGTTGGAAACATGACCCCTCGTGCATCTCCCCATAAGTGAGGGGATGCCAACTAGAAGTAGGGGTTTTAAGGGTAAAATAAGTGGGAAGTCCTTAACCCCATGTTAGATTAAACCATATTTTAATATAAACATACAATAGTGCAGTCCCACAAAAAAGATATAATATGTATACAATAGATGATTGATGAATAAATATCATGGCGTTGTATTTATTGTTTGATATAATTATGCATGCATGACAAGATTATACAAAAAGGGAACAAAATGGAGGAAATAAGCATTCATGTACAAGATACAAAACTAAAAAAATACCTAAAGCTAATCGATATAATCATGAGCATATTCCATGTCCTCTTCCCCTATGATCTATCTAAAAATAAATGATCAACATCCAGAACAGTGATGTTTTCCCTTATCCATACATGTAGGAAAACAATGTTCTCAGGTGCTGAAGAAAGCCCGAATACGATGTCAGGTAACTCTTAGTTGGCCACCAAAAATGTTGTCTTAATGTAATCTGAGTAGGTTTTTATAATTACATTGTGTACAGGTAACATAAAAAGTAAAAAATGGAGAATTAATAAAGAACATCCCACTCAGGATCCTAAAGGACACATAGAGGGTCTTCCTACTTCATCTCAATGTTGGTAAGCCTAGATAAGTCCTCATACATGTATATATAGTGTACATAGGTATATATATATATTGGTGTGGATAGTATGTAACATTCATAAATCAAATACTAGGGTAGATCCCACTGTCTAACCCCCAGCCCAACTCCAAGAGCTCTCATGGTCTCTTAGAAATACATGAGGGAGCTCGCATGGTCTTCTCTACCTCAAGGATCTCACAGTCCTTCTATCCATAGATTGAATCTCACACGATCATCCATACCTCAACACTCTAATGGTATTTGGTTCCATACCCATAAGACATAACATTTACATTATATAATGTAAGGAAACCCATATTACACCGTTTCAATTAAAAAAACCAATATACAGTGTCTTCATAAATAGTTCAAGTCTAGGGAAATGCCTTTCCTTCCATTCATGCTAGTTCATTTTATATCAATTCATACCTTAGTATAAGGACATATAATCCTAGCTAACCAATACAAATTTCCTCACCTTGAAATTTTATTCTAAATCTTGGTGTCAAGGCTAAAGTGTTAAATCAAATACTCACATTTTTTATTTTACAATTCCAATTCAAAAGAGAAAAATAATTATTCAGAAACCATTATATATGTGAAATAGACATGTGAAACATGTAAATTAAATTTAAAACCAAGCATGTAAGAATAAAACATAATTCAACAACATGGTAAAATTGGGCTAAAATGTCCAATTTGGGAGGAACAATCATATGGGGTCCATATAGAGTAAAAGAGATAATGAAAACCCTAAAAATGAGTTAATTAACATATATACACACACTAGGTTCAATTAGAAATTATGGAATCAACACAACATTGGAGCTTGAAAAGGGATGAATCACATCACAACAAGATTAAATAAGAAACGATCAAAATGAAAAAGGAAAAATACATGACCACCAACCTTAGGGACGTAGATGATGACCTAAAGAGTTTCAACATTAAATTCAAATTTTGTTGGATTAGATCTAATATTTCATCCGTAAACGTGAATATAAGGAGAATGATACTGAATCTAAATAGCACAACTGATGGAAATATTAATCAAGGATGATGTGGTACACGAAGTTAGCCATACCTCAAGGGATCCAACACCACTAAAGGACTGAAGATTGAACACCAGATGAAGAACTATGATTATATTTAAGGGAGAATATCTTTGAGAGAACAATTGGGATTGTGGGAGGCTGTTGTGAACAAAAGGTAGAAGAAAAGGAAATTAGATCTCAAAATTAATTAGGGGGTAAATGTAATTTTTCCCTCGAAGATGGATTGGATAGTTTCCTGTCACGGGATGGGAAACCATGCACAAACTTTGAAAAAGATTACGTCCCCATACCAAAGCCTTCATGGTCAATACGCACGATTTCCCAGACCATGAGAAAACTTTGAAAAATAGTTCTCCAACTTCTGCAAATCTCTATAGTAGGTCTCACGACCGTGCATCTGGGCCCACACGGTTTCTCTGAACCTTGCAAGCCAGCCTAATTTCCTCTTTCTCAGAGATTCATGCTCCGAAATTGAATTGGATGCTCCTGTAACCTCCTTATCAATAATATAAGACTTCACTAAGAGTATTCAATACATTTAAAAGAAAAGCTAATGATATGTACCTTGATAAAAGAGTTAGGGTCTTTACAAAATGTTGGGGTTTCATAATATAGATTATATCACATTGGGAAACATGAATTATATTTATAAAGATGGGATATAGTTCACCATGAATCAGTGATGATTATTGTAAATTGGATCATTTTTTATAATAAATACATATCCTCATCCCTAAATTAATAACTTGTTTGATCAATTAAAAAGATCTCAATAGATCAATGTGATTAATCAATAATCTGGTTTTCACCATATTTATTTTTAGAAAAATAATATTTCATTTACCACTTTCAAGAGCCACTATCGTCAATATGAATATCTAGTCAAGCACTCTAGTTTTGAAAACTCACTAAATGTTTTTTATGGAATCGATAAATAGAGTCTTCTAATGGTACCTAAATTCCATCATTTAGGTATTTAAGGATAACAATATGTTTTATTATCCATCTCAAATAGACCATAAATAAAATTTAGTGGTGGTGTTGAAAACCTTTTAAGAGGATATGATTTCTAAAAAATCATAAAATTTTATATCTGGATAAAAGAAGATCACTTCACTAGGAATGTAATTTCTAAGAAAGGAATAATAGTGAACACTGAAAATATAGTTTTTTTATCTCTTGGAAACCACTAAATAATTTTTTAGAAATATTTCTTTTCTGTATTAGGGGATTACTATCAATGCATCATTACTGACTTCTCTTATGTCAGATATCCTATGAAAGGGATAATAAAAAGGGGTGTCATGCTCGAATAATCTAATTATTTTTAGAAATACATTTTGGAGCTTATGTATAATATCACTTCAGCAACCGTTCTAGTCATTCTTGAATATTGTAAAGGTTACGTAGTATATTGTAACACTTTAATGTCTTTCTTTTTTATGTTTTCAATCAAATAGATATTGTAAAAACTTTTGGATATTTATATATGTGCATTTATTAAAATAATTATCCAACCCATGACATGAAATTATCTATAGTGGTTTATGAATTGAAAAAATTGCCTCATTATCTCTGTTGTGTTAAGTTCACATTGTTCATAGATCATAAATATTTAAAACACATAGTTTTATAATGTTATTTAAACCTAAGATAAGAATTATGGATAAAATATCTCTTGATTTTTGAATTTGAATTTTTTTATACATATAGTGAAGGAAATTCCATGGGTAAATCATTAATTTTTTATTCATATTATAAACTACCCAAATAATCTAATGATTAGTGTAAATTTACAATTATGATTTCTGTTTTTCAATTACTTTTTACTGAACACAATGGATGCACATTCTTCCTATAAATTACTCGTATCCATGATTTAGTTGAGAAATTAAGGGGTGGTAAACAATTAGATCTTGATTATCATAACTTTAGGTAAAAGCATATTTGGGGGGATACCATTGATGGGTATATATAAGATACAAACTCAATGTTTCCGTTTCAATACTAGATATTCATTCCATCTTCTTGTAATGAACAATTTATTTCTACTTCTCACCATTCAAAGAAGGTGATTCATCTTGCAAACTAAAATATGTACACTGCATTGAGAACACATTTTCGGAGGTCATGTATATAATAAATTAATTTATAGTCAACTAACACCATATATGTAAACATTTATAACAATTAAATATATTGAATTGTATTACCATAATTAAAATTAAAGATAATAATTATGTTCCAATCAAAAAGATATGGTTTAAATTAAAAAAATAACTTGTAAAAAATTTATTGCTTTAAGATATTAGAACCCTATCTCATATCATTTTTAAAACTGGGACATTTTGAATGTTTTTTTTAGGGTTTGATTTTATTATAAATTATTATTTATGGAGTTTCGAAAAGTTCACCTCAACTCAATTATAATAAGGCACCTCCTCCAACACCTCTTAACATCATTATAATCCTTCAATATCAGACATCATCTACACTTTCCCATTATCAAATTCCCTATTTTCATTCTAGAGGTTCTGGTCATCTTCATAGAATAACTATAGTGCTGTAAAAGTGGTTTAGAGTAAGCACGTTGAGGCAGAGGTAATCTCGTCTACCGATTCTCTAAAAATTATTTCTTCTTATACATCATCTTTATTTGTTATTTCATTAAAAATTTATCATATGAGTATAAATAATATACTAAGATGTTATTATAATCATTAAACAATCATATATCACATTCTATCCATCCTATTGAAAATGAAATCACTGCGTGTGTGTACGTACGGCTTACTGTCACCACACTGTGGTGTAATATTTTTTTCCCCACCAACATACATGGATGGGTATAATGATAGAAATAATAAATATATATAATTATTAAAAAATTATAAATTATGAAATATTTTTCAAAGTCCACTTTAAAACAATTCAATAATTATTGAAATGATATCGTCACTCATGCGTACGCACGGCTTTCCGTCTCGACGGTGTGATGTGATTCGTTCTACATAATAATTATTAAAAATTGATTATATATATTAATTGAATAAATAAATATGATTTATATTATACTAATACTATTCTATAAATAATATATCTACAGCCAAGAAAATATGAATAAGATCTTATCTTACAAAACATACATAAGAACATAAACTTGTCAATACACAAAAAGTAAGTCACAATGAAATATTATAAACCAACAGATGAAAATATAATCATAAATGTTACCACAAAAATGATTATTATTATATAATATATATGTACCATTATTTAAATCATTATATAGAAGGTTTAGATACATACAAATCATATCAGACCTATGGTAATGGATAATTTTGCAATTGCATTTTTTTCTGAGATTGATTATTTGTATGTATATACTGGGGAATATTTTTCATCCACATAATAGTTTTCTAATAATTTAATATTATCTCAATTCAAAGATAATTTTTAATGTTAATTTTACAATTTGGTGAATTTTTATAAAACCATATGAATGAACTCTATTTTAATTTTCGGTATGCGGTTCTTTTTGAATTTTTCAGAAAATGTATGAGAATAATGTTTTTTAAACAAATACGGCATGAACATACTTTTTTTCTTTTATAATGATTTATTTACTTGACTCTTCCCCTAAAATATTACAAGGTTATATTTCCATAAAATGTTTTCTTCTAAGATTTTTATGGCATTATGAGGAAGGAAAAAATTTTAGAATAAGAAAAAAAAATATTCCTCCAGAATTAATTTTATGAGTTGTCTCAAAATTATTTTCCATAAAATATTGCACTCTTTAAAAAGTATTATATTTCATTACCTATAATTTATATGATTTTGTTATGATTATTATAGAGTTTTATTTATGAAATCTATTTTTATATCAATTATGATGGAATGATGTTTAAGAATCCCATTTAATTTCATGGGTTATTCTATGGTTAATGTTGTTATGTTTTTTTGGAACAAGTAAGATTGGTTTCACTAAGAGTTTGGTGGGACTGATATATTCCTCTAATGTACTGGGATGATATTTATATCTCCTGAGATAGACATGACTTAAAAGTAATGTAAATCGTGTTCAGTAATACTGTGCTGGAACAAGGAGTGAACTCATTTCCATAATGGACATTATCCACTATGATAGTCTTCACAATGAGCCTTGAGTAATATAAACTGATTTTCTACTCCATTGTGTGTATTACATGAAATTTCATGTCTTATGTTATGACTATTGGGATTAAATTTCACTTTTATGATTTATCCCATGACATGATATTATGATCTTTTATATGCAGGATAATATTATCAAATTTTATGTTCTTATGATTATGATATGATTTATATTTCCCTTGTTTACCCTTACTAAGAATTTGAGCTCACCCTTTAATATTTTTTTCCATAGGTCATGATGAAGGGTATTACGAAATATATTTCTAAAAGGAGTCTAGTTATGAAGAAATAAGTGGGAGACAATGTAGATGTTTAATGAACCTATTTTTTATGTCTCTCGGTTTCTAAAGACACTAAACCTATATGTTACTATAATTTTTTTCATTATGTTATGTAATATATATTCATTAATATTTATGTAATATCTATATGTAAATTATGTTCTATTATAGATAGAATCAGTGCAATGTTATAGTTTATCTTTGGAATCTAGGCTTATATAACCTTAGTATGATCCCTGAGGATATGTCTTAGTATAGGTTACAATACAATCATAGTGTTCTAGATATTTTCATAAATAAACTAGGATAAATCCTATTGTTTCGTAAACTAAAATTTTATTCTTGATTTACGTGGTTTTCGCATTTTGATCAGTGTTTCTCATATTATTTTTAATATTTAATCAATGGCTTGAACTAGAAAAAACATTGTTAGTGCTGAATGAGATAGGTAATGTAAAGATTGAATACCTGACCAACCCAATATTATGGGAGATTAAATGAAAAATCATGTAGCTATGGTTACACAACTTTCTCAAGCTATGAATCATATAGATCATCAAAATGAGAAAAGGAGAGAGAAACAATCTCTCGAATCCATCATGAGACAACGACAACCTTTATTCTGTAGGTCATTTGATCTATCTGTGGATAAACTATGGATTAATACCACTGAACAAATATTTTTATTTCTACAATTTTCTGAACATGAAAAACTCGCCCGATTAGTCTATAATTTGGAAGGAAAATA
Organism: Viscum album; assembly: GCA_963277665.1. Lineage (NCBI taxonomy): Eukaryota > Viridiplantae > Streptophyta > Magnoliopsida > Santalales > Viscaceae > Viscum > Viscum album. The sequence goes on from OY728162.1 coordinate 243,791,600, forward strand.
TGATCAATGATTAAATCATATCAAGAATATGAGTAAAATAGAAGATAGTGTCCATAGAATGGGACTAGTTCGAGAATTTATTTTTCAATAAGTACATTCTCCATATTCTTTGAAAAAATATGGAAAAGGAGTTCCTTTAATATAGTAAAAAAGGATGATGAATCTTTTGGTACCTATAAAAGAAATTTTACAAAACATACATGGTATGCTTACGGAATTAATATACAACTTGAGAGTAAAATTGATCAATTCATTAGTGGCATAAAACGATGTCTCTAAAGGGTATTATCCATAAGGGATATCAATAGATATGAGGAAATTTTTCATTGTGCTCTCATGGTTGAGATGAATATTTTAGTTACCCATTATTCATATGGGTTTGATAAGAAAAGAAAAATGGAATTTAAAGGAAGATCTAAAAACCACACTCAAAAGAAGATGTGTTTTCTATTATGCTGAAAGTGAGGAAGGAAACATGGAGGAAATTGTCTTAAAGGTACTAGTAAATGTTTTTGGTGGGGAAAATATGGTCATTGGGTAGTTTAATGCCAATGTGAACTGAAAAATATGTCTAATGATGCGAACAACTAAAAGGATACATAGAATTCACCTCTTACTCTTTAATGTTACAAGTTCACAGAAATAGGGTATAATACCAATAAATTCCCAAATACAAGGGTTATTGATTATTATCAATGTCAACAAAATATTAAGTCTAAATAAAAGAGAAAAACAAATTCAATCACTATCGGAAACGTGAAGTAAAATAATAAAGTGGTGAAAGGTACACTTACCATCTAATGTAATGTTGAAAATGTTTTATTTGATTCTGGATCCACCCACTCTTTTATATCTTAATAATTTTCTAAGGTTATCACAATATTTTCTCATCAATTAGCTGTTGATTTAGTTGTGGTAAATCCTAATTATACAATAGTCAAATCATATTAATATAATTCTTGTCATGAACCAGCCTAAGGTCAACCTTGAACAGGTCACCCGAGCCGGTCCGCGACAAGTCCCGAGGGGCGTTCCCGATCCCCCCGGGATGGAAAATACTACCAGGAATCAAAATTAAACTGGTGGGAATGATTTTTCCAGAAATAAAAAAATAATAACCAGCGGAAAAATAAATAGAACAAAAGAAAATAAATAAAGAACAACCAGAAACGCTACTCACCTGACCACGACCAAAACTCCATGTGACCCCGTGGGTCACTAACCAATACCACAACCAACGTTTCTCAAGGAGAACAACTGAAGCTGGAACCTGCAACAGAACTAAAAACAAGAAAACACTATAGGCGTGAGTATTAAAACTCAATAGGTAGGCCCGACAAATTCTATTCCCAATGCACATACCATTAAACAAAGAATTTATCGATTCCAGGTTTGCACTATATTTTATAAAATATGGTTTTCACACACGCTTTAATTTTTAAAAATAGTAACAGTCCACTGCCCTTTTTAATTTAGAATATTTTTAATGTTGAAAGAAACAGATGAATTTCATTTTGAAAACATTTTGCGACCAATTTAGAAATCCAAACTTTGGTTGTTAGTCAAAAAGAAAAAAATCAGACACAACACACAACACACACTAAGGGCAATGTAAAAAGTGGCGCACTTGGCCTCTGAGAGAACTAGACCTCTCAATCGTCCACCACATACAAATAAACACTAAAAGAAACATGGGTCGAACCTAGGAGATCATGAACAATCTAGAACATACTATACATCTGACTCATCCGGAAGGCATGCCCTAACTCGATGACGTCATAATGCCCACACTACTACCTGTTATAGCCCTGCATGGCCTAACCGAGGGGCCCAATCCCCATAGCAGCAATAACTAAGTATTCCCCTGTTATGGGGCCACTAGCCAGTGCGTGGTCTAAACTAGTGCAACAATCGTTCTCAAAAGATTCACTCACTATGTCAGGTTCCCATGTCAACACATATAATAAAAGAGGGGTGAATCAACAATGCCAAAAAGTCAGTCATGATGCCCAAACATTACATACATCTCACGCAATAGACGCACACCAATGATCACCCCTGAATGGGTTTTCAAAAAAAATTATTTTTTTAATGTGTCAAGCGGGCCTTCACCAATTATTGAGAAAAACCTCATTTTTTTAGAAAACCCAAAAAACTTGTCCAAAAGAAATCAATTATCATTAAAACTAGAAGTACATTTGAAATTCCATGGATTATGTTTAAAGGACAAACATGCATTCTTTCAATACTGGGTATCCGCTCATCAAGAAAATGTCCCAAGTGTTCGGTATAAAATAAACGGGTCTTTTCACACTAAATAATCATTTGATGTTTTATTATCTAATATTATTTCTCATTCATTAAAATTAATAAAACATCAATCAATTAATAAATTCTAAATTTAATGGTGAGTGCAGTGGGGGACCTACCTTGGCTCGTTGTCCAACCACAAAGGTGCGATATGCCTTGCGGAGGCGTACAAGCAAGCGCAAGCTGATGACAGCAATATCGCAGGGCTACCTTGAAAACGTGCTGAAATAAACTCATAAAACCAAAATCACACAAAGACAGACATAAAACAAACCAAATAAACAAACAACTTGAAAGAAACACCTCGACACGTTTTTGAAACACAACTCTCGCCATCAACATTATTTATTAGGTCACTTTAAAAATCCGAAAGTGTTTACAAAAACAACAAAACACCAAAATAAATCACTAATCACTTTAAAGAGCCAACATACATTTCTAAGAAAACACTAGTGCACAACCTGACAAAAGCGCACGACACGATGATATCAATATTTAAAAACACGCGCGCCTAACACATTTTCAAAACCAGGCTCGTACCCTACACACTATTTAATAAATAACTTAAAAGTTTATAAATCTTATTATAGAAGTATAACACATCTATTCACACACAAAACCAACTAGAAAACCCTTCATTCCATAATACACACAAAACTAACATCACAACTAAATAGTCTTATCAACTCAACTTAAGGCCCAAGCATTTCACGAAATAATCAAATTTCACAAAATCACCAAATATATTTTTTTAACTCATTCAATAGAATTATACACCCAACAATGGACTAAATATGGGGTATTAGAATGCTGAAGATCAAATAAGATAAATAATTTAAAGAATGCATGTGTCAAAATAATGCATTGGAAAGGATAAACTGGGATTTGGATACCTCAATTCAAGTGCAGACACGATGGAACTTCCACGGAAGGTGGAACGATGCTCCACGAACCAAACGAACAACCACGGGTGTGATCGGAATGGTCTGGTCAGACCAGGGGAGTTTCCGGCAAGGCTGCTCGGAGGCGGGGGGCTTGCCGGAGCTCGTCCGGAGGATGCCAGAGGGGGGGGGGGATGCCGGAACGGGCAGCGGAGGCCGTTGGCTAGATCAGGGGCTCGCCAGAGGTGCTAGACGGTGGTGGGGTCTCACTGGAAAGGCTGGAAGGGGCACCAGAAGGGGGCCAGAGGTCGCTGGCCGGTGACGGGGGCTCGCTGGAAGCGCTGGCCCGTGAGGCGGGCAACGGCAAGGGATGCTAGAAACTGGAGGGGAGCGACAGAGGCCGGGGGTCGTGCGGAAGCCTAGTGTGTGGTAGCAGGTGACACCGGAGGTCGCATGGGTAGGTGGGGAGAGCTGCAGATGAGGGGAGCTACACGGTCGGGGTTAGGGCGGAGTCCTATAGTAAGGGCGGCTGGTGCGACGGGAGGCAGGGTGCGGGTCTCCGGCGAGCGCGTGGCGCGTAGCGAGGTTGGAAGGAGGCGGAGAGGCTGAGGGCTGGGCAGCGAACACGGGAGGCACTAGAGGGAAAGGGAGGATGGTAGCATAGGGGTTATGGGAAGGAAAAGTAGGGAAGGGGGGTTGTGGCGCAAGAGAGAGAGGTGGAAAACAGGGTGCTAGAGTTAGAAGATATATATCTATATATTATATAACAATGAAAATAATAATAAGGATTACAATTATATTAATAATAATAATGATAATAATGAAAACAATATGGTAGAATAAATAAATAAATCAAATCAAATCATAATAATAATAATGAACTTTACATTAATTTTTTTAAGAAACATAATAATAATAATAATAAGCTTTGTGATAATAATAATAATATCGAATTAACAATAATTTAACAATCCTAATAATAAAAATAATTATAGGAAAAACCTATCATTTATAATTATAATACTATCAAAATAAATTAAAATATTATTATCATTTAAAACATCGTGTAGACACACGATGACCCGGTCCAATCACACGGCCACCGCTAACGTTGCGGTGTCCGCGCACCGGCACGAAACCCGCCAACATAATTAAACGTTGAAAATTTCAAACCAGGACCAAGAAAGGAGTAAAATAAGGGCATATGTGATTGGGGTGTGACAATTCTCCCCACCACAAACACTTTCTTCCCCCAGAAAGTCACCCAATCAAACGATAGACAAAGGATGAATCCATGCCCAGCTGAAAAATGAAAGAGACCACAATCCAAGAGAAAAGTAGAACACGAAAGGGTTCTCCCCACCACGGAACTCAACTATTGCAGAAATTAAATCCTCAATCATACTATCCTGGGAGGGGGTGATGTGGGAACTCCAAACTGATCCAGACTAACCTCCATGCCATGAGAGAAACAACACCTCCGCCAAATTTGGAGCTCTCGACTCAGACCATAGAAAGCCCGAACACTACAAAAAAACTCTGAGCAGAACATTACCCAAGCGGTAAACCCAAGCATAACCGCAATCCTAGAATCCTCTGCAGGCACTTATATCTCCAAACAAACACCACTAAACCAAGATTAACCCACGCAAGGTCCAAATCTACCTTTAAGAAAATGCACAATTTAGAACACCATAATCAGACAAACGAGACTGTTTGGATTACAAAAGAACAAATTCATCCCAACCTTACGATGACACAATGAACCTACAACAATGCCAAAACTTCAACAGTAGAATGTCAAGAATGGAAGGACTTTAAATGTTTTGTTTCCAACACAGAACACGGCCCGAAATGAGGCATCACACCCCTGACAACTCCTGACTGTGCGCGAGCTTCACCCCAAGACCAATGGCTGGGGCTCTGATGGTTGAAGCATCTCCGGCCTCACAGTCAAGCACTGGAATCTTCTGGTCACAATGTCTTCCCCAAAAAACGATTCCTACAAAACTTCTCTAGATGACCTAAACACCTGCAACGATGGTACATCTTCGGAGGGGTGTGACATGACGACTTGTATTCCCTAAATGTTCATATTGACGTTACACCATTAGAGGGTCCGACGAACTGGAAGTTAGAGCCACTGCAGAGAACTCTTTAGAAACAAAATCACCTGACACACTCTGCTCGTCAGATGGGGGACCTCCACGAGGAACTGGATACAATGGATTGCCAACCGTTTGCGCTCTGGAGTCCAACTCATCTAAGAACACCTCATAAACAAACTCTTAAAAGTGATGCTCCCAAAAAGGGAGGAATCGCTCCTTGATATTTGGACGAAGAACCCCGATGGAGGGAGAAGTCCTCATCTAGTCCTCCGACACTACACCCAGAAATAAGGACACAAGATCCTTGAAATGGTTAAAATACTCTTTCACCATCTGTTGGCCTTTTTGAATGTGCATAAGGTCTTCCCTTTTATTTGTCTTCACCTATTTAGGGTGCAAACCATCAGACAAAGACGGATTAAAAGACATCCCATGCCATCACAACTTGCATTTATGGTGGGGAGAGAAACTCCCATACTTCCAGAGATGGACCTTCAAACAGACCCAGAAAAACACGCACTCTGACGGCTTCGAGAGTTCCCAATACCCTGAAGACGCGCTCAACCTCTTCAAGCCACTCCACTGTCTCTAACAGACTCCAATCACCATAAAGGACAGACAATGTCCGAGAAAGACAAAAAACTGGGCATGATTCAACAAAACTCTAGGGACCTTTCTGGGTATCATTTCTGAACAAAGTATAAAACACCAAGACGAAACCGATATCAATCAGAACAACTTCAATAAAACACCCTCATCCAACAATAACTGGCTCAAATCCAAACAAAACAGACACAACCCCAAAGACAATCCCATTCTTAGAATCACCTTTTTATTTTATTTTTGAAAACCACATTCTTTCAAGACCACCTTCCAAATACCAAAACCACTTTTCCAACCAAAATCACCTTTTGAAATCATTTTCCTCTTTAAAAGTCAATTTTAGAAAACAAGGTCAAGCCTTTAATTTCAAACACACCCAGGTAATCCCATGAACTGTTGCACATTTCTTCATCCACTATCATTCATATGCACCGACACGCTCTTTCCATGTATCCTCTCACATGTGAAAATGTTCATAATGAGTACCTGAGGATTCACCCCGAACCATAATTGACCAATTTCCAAGAAAACGTTGGTCTTCCAAACCAAAGGCTTTCAGTTTTAAAACCCATTTCATAAACTCAAAAGTCATTTAAAAGAAATGATTCCCATTTTCAAAAACCCATTTTCATTTCCAAAAATGCACTTACACCAACCTGAATGAAAACGACACTCATCTTACATCAAACAACTAGAGTGAGGGACTAGCGGTCACACTTAATCTTGCGACGTGGTAGTGGGCCATGCCCCATGTAAGAGTCAAAAACATGGAGGAATTACAACCGTGTACGCAGACTCCACATGGGTCACTACTCCATGTGAGATCATGATGTAACATCAGTTTACCTCCGTTGTCATCCCTCAATCTAAAACAAACCAAAACGAAACAAAGACTCAATTCCCGAACAATCCCTGGTGACTTGAGGGGCGGAACGGGCAAGGTTTCATGACGTCCTTCCCGTACCTACCTCTAGAATCATGACAATCCTAATCTCCATCTACCAAACACCCCAAATAACAAGAACCTCCCTCTGATACCATTTTTTCAGAAACCAGCCCGAGGTCAGCCCTGAATCGGTCACCCGAGCCGGTCCGCGGCAAGTCTCTAGGGGCGTTCCCGATCCCCCAGGATGACAACTAGTGTCGGGCATCAATATTAAACCTGTGGGAACTATTTGGCCAAAAATAAAATATAATAAGCAGAGGAAAATTAAATAGAACAAAAAAATAAATAAATAACAATGAGAAATGCTACTCACCTGACCATGACCAAAACTCTATGTGACCTCGTGGGTCACTCTCCAATACCACAACCAATGTTGCTCAAGGAGAACAACTGAAGCTGGAACCTGCAACAGAACTAAAAACAAGAAAACAATATTGGCTTGAGTATTAAAACTCAGTTGCTAGGCCTGACTAATTCTATTCCCAATGCACATACCATTAAACAAAGAATTTATCAATTCCAGGTTTGCACTAAATTATATAAAATATGGTTTTCACACACACTTTCATTTTTAAAACCAGTAACAGACCATTGCCATTTTTAATTTAGAATATGTTTAATGTTGAAAGAAACAGGTGCATTTCATTTTTAAAACATTTTCTGAACAATTTAGAAATCCAAACACTGGTTGTAAGTAAAAAGGCAAAAAAATCACACACAACACACAACACACACTAAGGGCAATGGAAAAAGTGGCGCACTGGGCCAGAGACCGAACTATACCTCTCAATCGTCCGCCACATACAAATAAATACTAAAAGAAACATGGGTCTAACCTAGGAGATCGTGAACAATCCAGAACATAATATACATATGACTTATTCTGAAGGCATGCCCTAACTCGATGACGTCATAATGCCCATACTACTACCCGGTATAGCCTTGCATGGCCTAACCGAGGGGCCCAATCCCAATAGAAGCAATAACCCAGAATTCCCCTGCTATGGGGCCACTAGCCAGTGCGTGGTCTACACTAGTGCAGCAATCATTCTCAGAATATTAACTCACTATTTCAGGTTCCCATGTCAACACATATAATAAAATATGGGTGAATCAACAATGCCAAACAATAAGTAACGATGCACAAACAACAAATACAGCTCAGACAATAAACGCAAACCAAATAACACCCCTGAATGGGGTTTCCAAATTTATTTTTTAAAAGTGTCAAGCGGGTCTTCACCAATTTTATTGCAAAACCACATTTCTAAAGAAAACCCAAAACAGTTGTCCAAAATAAATCAATTATCGTTAAAACTAGAAGTACATTTGAAATTTCATGGATAATTTTTAAAGGCCAAATGGGAATTCTTTAAATACTGGGTGTCTGCTCGTCAAGAAAATGTCCGAAGTGTTTGGTATAAAATAAACGACTCTTTTCACACTAAATAATCATTTAATGTTTTATTATCTAATATTATTTCTCATTAATTAAAATTAATATAACATCAAGCAATTAATAAATTCTAAATTTATAGGTCAGTGCAGTGGGGGACCTACCTCCGCTCGCTGTCCAAACAGAATGGTGCGACATGACTCGCGTAGGCATACAAGCAAGCGCAAGTTGATGACAATAATATCATGGGGATACCTTGCGAACGAGCTGAAATAAACGCATAAAACCAAAGTCACACAAAGACAGACTTAAAACAAACCAAACAAACAAAAAACAGGAAAGAACCACCTCGACACATTTTTGAAACACAACTCTCACCATCAACATTATTTATTAGGTCACTTTAAAAATCCGCAAAGTGTTTATAAAAACCACAGAACACCAAGATAAATCACTAATCACTTTAAAGAGCTAACAAAACCTTTTAAGAAAACACTAGTGCACAACCTGACAAAAGCGCACTACAGGATGATATCAATATTTAAAAACACGCGCGCCTAACACATTTTCAAAACTAGGCTCGTAGCCTACACACTATTTAATAAATAATTTAAAAGTTTATAAATCTAATTTGAGAAGTATACCACATCTTTTCACACACAAAACCAACTCGATAACCCTTCTTTCAATAATACACTCCAAACCAACATCACAACTAAACAGTCTTATCAACTCAACTTAAGGCCCAAGCATTTCACGAAATAATCAAATTTCACAAAATCACCAAATATATTTTTTTCAACTCAGTCAATAGAATTATAAACTCCACAATGGACTGAATATGGGGTATTATAAAGTTGCAGATCAAATAAGATAAATAATTTAAAGAATGAAAGTTTCAAAATAACGCATTGGAAAGGATAAACCAGGATTCAGCTTCCTCGATTCAAGTGCAGACACGACAGGGAATCCACGGAAGGTGGAACGGTGATCCGCGAACCAAACGAACAACCTCGGGTGTGATCAGAGTGGGCTGGTCGGACTGGGGGAGTTTCTGCCAAGGCTGGCCGGAGGCAGGGGCTCGTCGGAGCTCGGTCGGAGGCTGCCGGAGGGGGGGGGGGGGGCGAGTTGTTGGAACGGGCGACGAAGGCCACCGGCTGGAGCGGGGGCTTGCCGAAGGCACTGGCCGGTGGCGTGGTCTCACTAGAAGGGCTGGAAGGGGCGCCGGAAGGGGGCCGGAGGTCGCTGGACGGTGACGGGGGCTTGCCGGAAGCGCTGGCCGGTGAGGCGGGCAATGGTAAGGGAGGATGGAAGCCAGAGGGGATCGGTGGAAGCCGGGGGTCGCGCGAAAGCCTGGGGTGCAGTAACAGGTAACGTCGTAGGTTGAACGGGAAGGCGGGGAGAGCTACGAATGTGGGGAGCTGTGCGGTCGGGGTCAGGGTGGAGTCCTGCTGCAAGGGCGGCTGTTGCGATGGGAGGCATGGTGCGGGTCTCCAGGGAGCGTGCGGCGCACAACGAGGTTGGAAGGAGGAGGTGAGGTTGAGGGCTTGGTAGCGGACACGGGAGGTGCCAGAGGGCAAGGGAGGAGGTGATCTTAGGGGTTGTGGGAAGGAAAATCAGGGAAGGGGGTTGCTGCGCAAGAGAGAGAGGGGTAAAACGGGGTGCTAGGGTTAGAAAATATATATATATATATATATAATAATGATAATAATAATAAGGATAATAATAATATTAATAATAATGATAATGATAATAATAATAATAATATGATAGAATAAATCAATCAATCAAATCAAATCTTAATAGTAATAATGAAATTTACATTAAATTTTTTTTATGAAACTTTATAATAATAATAATAATCTTTGTGATAATAATAATAATATCAAATTAACAATAATTTTACTATCCTAATAATAAAAATAATGATACTCCAAACCTAACTTTTATAATTATAATATTGTCAAAATAAATTAAAATATTATTATTATTTAATACATCGTGCAGAAAAATGATGACTCGGGCCAAACACACGGCCACTGCTAACATTGCGGTGTCCGCACACCGGCGCGAAACCCACCAACACAATAAAACTTTTAAAATTTAAAACCAATACCAAGAAAGGAGTAAATTAAGGGTGTTTGTGGTCGGGGTGTGATAATTCTTCTCTAATTGATGTTTGTGGGAATTGGCTTCCTGCAAAATAATGTGATCCTTGCTATAGTGGAATTAGATGTGATCTTTGCATGGATTTGATTTCTCTATATAGAGATCATATCAATTACCAAGGAAGGGATGTCACATTTCATATTCCAGATCAATCTATGATCATCTATCGATGCAAAGGATGAATATAAACTTTTAGTAGAAATGTATTCCATCTAATGGGTCTTTATTCCTATAAATGATGGTTATTTATGTCAAATGGTTGGGGAGAAACTCATGATTAAGAATACACCCATTGTACCAGAGATTGATGATATCTTTACAAAGTAATTTTTAAGTCTTCCAAAAAATCCTAAAGATAAGTTTTAAATTTAACTCATGTCGGGGGTATGCCTATTTCAAATACACCATATAGAATTTCTTCAATTGAGTTGCAGGAATGGAATAAGCAACTCCAAGAGAATCTTGATAATGGATTCATACACCCTAGTGCATCACCATATGGAGAACCAACTCTATTAATTATGAATATAGATAGATCAATGAGACTCTCAATTTATTATTGATAATATAACATGATCAATATAAAGAAAATTTTCTTCCCTACATTGATAAATTATTTGACAAACAATGTGGAGGTCATTACTTTTCCAGGATTTATATTCGTTTAGGATATCATCAATTAAAGGTAAAAAAGAAAGATATACAGAAGATAGCTTTCTATATAAGGTACAGTCAATATGAATTTAATGTGATTCCTTTCGGTCTTACTAATTCCACCCCCCATCATCATGGATTTAATGAATTGAATATTTAATGACTACCATGATCAGTTTATGGTAGTTTTTATAAGTGATATTATTGTGTATTCAAAGAGAAATTAATAACATGAAGATCACATGATAATTTTACTAAAGACCCTGAAAAAGGATTGTCTTTATGCCCAATTTACCAAGTGTGAATTTTGGCTTCATAATGTATCATTTTTTGGTAACGTAATATAAAGAGAGGGGATAACTATGGATCTAGCAAAAATAGAGGTTATTGAAAGATTATCGAGACCAACAACAATAACTGAGATCCGATGTTTTCTTGGTTTGGCTTGATATTATTGATATTTAGTGATATATTTTTCACGATTCTCTAATATACTTCCAAAGTTTACTCTTAAAGGAGATAAGTCCATTTGGATGGAGGAATGTGAAGTTAAATTCAACGAACTAAAAAGAAGGTCATCCAGTGAACCTATTCCCACACTGCCTTGTACTTGATAAAGGTTTGTGATATACAGTGACACATCCAATATGGAAATGGGAGGAGCTCTCATGAAAAAATATATGGTGATAGCTTATGCCTCATAGAAGTAGAAAATTATTGAGAAAAATTACCCAACTCATGATTTGGATTAAGTTTCGGTAATCATTTCATTAAAGATATGGATGAATTATCTTTTTAGTGGAAGGTGGAAATTTATACTGATCAAAATAGTTTAATGTGTATTTTCACATAATAGGATCTGAATATGTGCCAAATAATATGGTTTTAGTTGATCAAGGATTATGACTTCCCAATACATTACCCCCATGGGAAAGAGAACAAGGTGGAAGATGCTTGGAGTCCAAAAGATCATACTCACTTATCCATGATGAGGATACAAAAATATTAAATGATTATGGATTTTTAAATGATGGATTTGGAAAATTTAATGGAAGGGGAGAAATCTTATCTTTCTAAAATGAATTTTTGCTCATCAATAGATTTGAAGATTATAGTGGCATAGAATAAAATGGTAAAGCTATAACATTATTTGAGAACGGTTTATGAATTCAACCTTGATTGTGATGGAATAATAATGTTTAGGAACAAGGATTGTAATCCTCCCATATCAGAAATAAATAATTATATATTAGATGAGACTTGTAGTTATTCATTATCTATTCACCCAAAAAGCACAATGATGTATATTGACATGAAGAGTAAATCTGGTGGGAAGGCATTAAAAGAGATTTTGTTGAATATGTCTCTCGATACTTGGTTTTTTACCTTGTTAAACCTTAGAGATAGATGTCTAAGGTGATGATAAAACCATTACCCGTATCAGAATGGAAATGGGAAAACATTAGAATATAATTTGTCGTCAAACTTCCCAAAATGTCCAATGGAAATAATTCTATATCGGTTATATTTTATCACTTTACGAAGTTAGCCTACTTCATTTCTATTAGAGATGATGTCTCTATTGATCAAATTTATAGGATATATGTAATGGATGTGGTATGATTTCATGAAGTACCACTTTCCATTATATCTGATTAGGATATGATGTTTTCCTCGATTTTCTAGAAAAGTCTTCAGTATTCTATGGATACAGAGTTATGTTTCCACAAATCTTATCATCCTCATCCAGACCATCAGTCAGAGAGGACAACTAAAACTCTAGAAGACATGTGGATATCATGATCTAGGGATTTTAAAGGTGATTGATATCAAAACCTACTATTGGAAGAATTCTATTACAATAATAACATTCACTTTAGTATTTAGATTGATTTTTATGAAAGACTCTATAGAAAAATGTGCAGAACACTAACATGTTGGGATGATGTTGGGGAATGAAAGATATTAGAACTTGATCTTGTCGATGAAATGGCATAAAAGTTCAGATCTATTACATAACACATAAGAGATGCCTATTGTCAACAAAAACGTTATGTTTACCACCGAAGAAAAGACCTATAGTTTGATGTAGGTGGAAAGGTGTTCTTAAAAATATCTCCATGGAAGAGATTAATGAGATTTGTAAGGAAAGTTAAGATGAGACCTAGGTATATCGGTCCTGTTAAAATTATGGATCTTGTTGGAAAGTTACATTACCGACTGGATCTTCCACCGAATCACTCTCTAGTACATAATGTGTTCCATTTATCTCTACTTAGAAATTGTATTCCTATTACTTCACGTTTACTAATCTTATAAGTCATACCGCTGGAGAAAGATCTTTCTTATAATGAAAAACTGATAGACATTCAAGATTGTAGTGAAATTGTACTACCAAATAAGACCACACTCTTAGTTATAGTTTTATAAAGGAAAACCAAATTTGAAAAAGTTACATGGGAATTTGACGATACAATGAGTGAGAGTATCCTCATCTGTTTGTTTCCATGTGACAGATTTATAGGGAAAAATTCAGCTTAAGAGGAATAGAATGTAAAAAATTTATATTTTTGTTGAAATATTTTCTTTAAATAATTTTTAATCTTTAGTAGAATTTATTTCCCGAAATCATGAGTTTAAAAAAACTATGAGACATCCATAGTATAAAATTATTATTATAGCCTTTCTTGTAGATTTTCAAAAATAATTATAATAAACATATGAAAATGCATTGAGAATTATTTGGTTATCAATTCTTTATATAAATTATAAATGAATTAGATATTTGTATTTTTGAATGAATTAAATTTTTTTAATGAAACTAAATAAATATATAAGTGTTATATACTTCATAAAATATTTTTTATATTTTTCTAATCGATATTTTAGTCATAGTTTATGGACAAAACCCTATTTGATGTATAAAAACCTATTTTTTGAAACATTAATTTAAAAAAATTGAAAGAAGTACCCCATTTAAAATAATATTTTGAATCATTAAAAACATTTATATGAGAAAATAATCATGTTATTTGGAATTGAGATATAAAATTTCTTTTGGATGATTTTTTGAAATATTTCGGATAACATTCATGTTTTGATAAATAGTAAAAATACGATAAATGTTAATTGAAAATAACTTTTTTCATTGAAATAATTTATATGGTTAAATTATATTATTAAATGGTTTCAAAGTATAAATATAATATTTTGTTACCATTTATTGTAACTTCATTCATCGGAATTTATTTTACATTAAATTTATATTAAAAAACATTTCAATCTTTTCCAATATGTTAACTTTTAAAACCTGTATTCGCATTTCCACCACAGGATTAATTTTAAATTAATTACTGAAACTTATGTGTTTTGAATTTTGAAAAACGGATTCCATATTTGGAATCAGTATTTTCAACTTCTGTTAATATGATACTTTTATTTTTGGGCATTATGAATAGTAACATTGGTAATAATTTTTTACCATGGTTAAAGGTAAAAAAAATATTATAAATTTACCTTAAAATCATAAAAAATTTAATTGGATTACTAAATTAGACCCTTATCATCTATTTATGTAAATGTAATAACATAATATCCTCATACATATGCATGTGACATGAATATAATAAAAACTAATAAATGTGACCACATGTCACAATCTCATTTTATATATGTATATTAATTTTAATATATGAGTAACTAGGAGACAATATCAACTATATATAGAGTTTTTAATGATAAAATAGTTACCCACATCATAGAAATTTATTGAAACTTTTTAGGGATTAAATAATTACCATTAATGATGACACAATAGTGATATAGAAAGTTTTATTAATATAAATATCAAAAAATTGTTTTAAAAATATTAAAATAAATACCATATGAAAAAATTAATGTTTCTACGCTTATTATAGATAACTATGACATTTTATGACTCTATTAAATATTTGGTTCGAAATTACCTTCCTTGTGGATTTTATTTAAATTCAGATAAATTAATAGTGTCCAAATTGACACTATTGATATTTTATGAAAATAACATTTTATTGAATTATTTATAAATCATAAATATATTTAAAATTTTAAAATTGATATTTATAATATATAAAATTTCCTAAAATATCCATTTATAGTCAATTGACACCATATAATTTAAAATTTATAACCATTATATATTTATAATGTTATTACCACAATTAAAATAATAAAGAATAACTAAGATCTAATTAAACTGATATGGATTAAATTGAAAAAATAACATGTATAAAATTTATTGGTTGATGATTTTACAACTCTATCATATTAACTTGTAAATTGGGACATTTTTAAAGTTTTTTGTGTACGGTTTGATTTTATTTTAAATTATTATTTATGGAGTTTCTAAAAGTGACCCTCACCACAATTATAAAAGGGTACCTCCTCCCTCACCTCTTAACTTCATTTTAAGGAATCAATCCTGGCCTTACCCTGCCTGTATTCCTTATAAACATCTCTATTTCCATTCTAGAAGTTCTTATCATCTTTCACGGATAATTCTAGAGCTCTAAAAAGATTTTTAGAGAAAAAACATCGAGGAAGAGGTAATCACTTCTACCGATTCTTTCCAACTTCTTTATTTTCCAAGTCATCTTCATTAGTTGTTTAATTTTAATGTAATAAATTCAGTATAACTAATATAAATATATGATATTATAAATATTAAAAAACCATATTTCACCTTCTATCCATCATATGAAAAACAAAATCATCGCCCGTGCGTACGTACGAATTACTCTCTCCTCGGCGTGTTGTAATCTGTTTTTCACCACCACAATACATGGATGTGTATAATTATGTAAATAAAAACTATATATTATTATTAAAACATTTTAAAAATTCGGAAATTTTATATACCATCCATTTAAATACCATTCAACAAATATGGGAATGATATTGTCACTCATGCGTAGGTAAGATAAACAATCTCCATGGTCTGATGTGATTCATTCAACATAATCATAATTAAAAAAATGATTATATAAATGAATTTAATTAATTAACATGATATATATTATGATAATAATACCACTATTTAAATGATATAACTATAACCTAGAAAGATGAATAAGATCTTATCTGGCAAAATCTGTATAAGAACATAAATTAGTAAATACTCAAAAAAACGTGTAATAATGAACCATTGTTAACAAACAGGTGATAATAGAATCATAAATGTTATAATAAATTTTTTTATTATTATGGAATAAATATGTATCTATATTTAAATCACTATACATAATTTATGGATACATATGAAACATAGCAGACCTATGGTAAGGGATAATTTCTCAATATCATTTTTCTACAATATTTTTTCTGTGTATGTATTTACTAGGGTATATTTATCATCCACATCCATGATTCCTAATTATGTAATATTTTTTATAATACTATAAAATATTTTGAAGTTAATTTTACTCTCTTTTTTTTAATTTTTATTAAATGATATGAATGTAATCATTTAATATTTTCAGTAAAAGGTGCCTTTTGAATTTTATGGAAAAAATAAGAGAAGAATGTTTTTTAACTTGTAAAAAATGAATAGACTTTGAAAATTTTATAATTAGTTATTTATATGAAACTTCTAATAAAATATTACAAGTTTACATTAATAAAAAATTAATTATACTAAAATTGTATGGAATTTTGAGGAAGGAGAATGTTTTAGATGAAGAAAGTATATTTCCCTCAGGAATTTATTTCTAGTGTTTTCTCAATATTATTTTCCTTCTATGAAGACATTCCATAAAAATTTTTATATTTCTATCCATGTAATTTATATAATTCTATTGTGTTTATTATGGAATTTTATTTATGAAATTCATTTGTTTAACATCAATTAAGATGGAATGATGTTTATGAAACCCATTTGTTTCATGAGTTATGTTATGGTGAATGTTTTTATTGTGTTTGTGGAACATGTAAGAATTGTTTCATTATGATATGGGTGAGACCTATATGTATCTATAATTCATTGGGTAAAGATTTAAATCTCATGAGATAAAATTAAATTTAATGGAAAATAAATTTGGTTCAGTAATGCAGGGCCGGAATGAGAAGAGAACTCAGTTCAGTAATGGATTTTTTCCGCTATGATGGCCTTCACAATGATCCTTGACTAATATGAAGTAATTTTATATGCTTATTTGTGAATTCCTAGAAATTTAATATCTTATGTTATGAATATTGGAATTACATTTCATTTTTATGATTCATCCCATGAAATTATTTTATGATCTTTTATAAGCATGATATGATTTTCAAATGTTATGGTATTATGATTATGATATTATTGATATTTCCCTTATTTACCCTTACGGATAATTTGATATCACCATTTTATATGTATCTTTTCCCTAGTTTATGAATATGGGTATTATGTAAGATAGATAAAAAAGGAGTCATGTTATGAAGAAATAAATGGGAGATAATGTAGACGTTTTGTGAACAAGTTGTTTATGTTTCCCAGTTTCTTAACACAGTAAACCTACACTATCCTAGAATGGTTATTATTATGTTATGTAATAAATATTCATCAATGTTGAAATATTATATATATTTATATTATGGGCTGTTATATTCCCATAGTATATTTTTTATATAAAAGTTTATTGGGGCTAGATATAAATTGATTTTTCTGTTCTATTTTTTGACAATTCATGTTGAACACCAATTTTTTGCTTATATAATGTAGAAACATCATTGTTGAGTCATATCATTATTCATGAAATGAATGTGTAGATTTAGATGACCAAAAACAGATGGTTTTTATCAATGTTATCATAAATCTTATTTCGAACGTTGTTAATTACATTTACCATTTTTAGAGAGAGATCATGTATTCTTGAAACTCCTACTAATCCTAAGAAATATTATATTGGGTAAAAAATAAATGTTTTTTCCTCATCATATTAGGCCATTTGAGATACATGAATGAATTTTTTTATTTTATTATCTACTAGAATTACCAGATCAATTCAGTTTGGTTCATAATTTCATTCATGTATCTCATCCAAGGATGTTCCTAGATGATCACACTGCTGTAATTGTATGGGATATATTTTTTCTTAAACCGAATACTACATTTTTTCATTCACCAATTAATATCATGTGTGGAAAAGATTAATAATTTTTTGGAAATGTATTCCTTTGGTTTATGTTTTATGGTAACATGGTAAAATACAAGGGTATATATGGTAATTAAAGAATGAAATTATATATGAATTGATGGAAATCTACCAAATTACCACTAATAATATTCTTTTTGAAGATGGAAATATAAACGTATTGTATAATGTTGCACAACCAGTTTGAGGTGTGTTATTGTTTTATGTAGTTTCATTTAATTTTTGTGTTCTTGGGTTGAGTTATTAATGGTGTTAAAGGTAAAAAGTAGCTAAAAATATAGAATATATCCTTAGTATTACATTCATTTAGTTAAAGGTTATTCATGAGGTGAATATTTTTTGGGAATATTCCATGAATTTCATTCTAGTCATGAATATGTTTCTAAAAATATTCATTGGGATATTGTCTGATGCCCTAAATGGCATGATATTCTATTCACATTGTGTAAATTGTTTTTGGAATTTTAATGTTGTGGATACAAAAATATCATTGTTTGTGTCATATTAACGAATCGTGACATGAATCACTCCATCACACATTGAATAATGCCATTCTTAACAAATTTATTATTCTAGTCTCCTTCAATTCTAATTACTCCACTATATTTCTCCCATTGTCATTCACTCCTTTTAATTATTTTGATTAATTCTTTTATTTAAAGTCCATATTTATATAATAATAATGTGTGGGGTATACTAATCAATCAAAAGGATGGAGGAAATAGGATATTTTAATAATTTGTTGCGATTATTTTAGAACAACAATTGTTTGAGGTTGGTTTCTTATCACTTTATATCAACTCATGTGTGAACATTATTTCTTGGATATTTATATTATTTTTTTCTTTTCAAGGAAAACACATAATAATTTATTATCAC
The DNA here is from genome assembly GCA_963277665.1 of Viscum album. Lineage (NCBI taxonomy): Eukaryota > Viridiplantae > Streptophyta > Magnoliopsida > Santalales > Viscaceae > Viscum > Viscum album. The sequence goes on from OY728162.1 coordinate 243,810,715, forward strand.
AAAACCACTTTTTTTGGTAACCTGAGGATAATATATTTATTTTAAAATTTTATTGGGAAACCCATTAATTTTATTACTGGAAATGGATTCCTTAAATATACATACCATTCATGTTTAATAAAATGACTAAATGAACTATTTTCCTATAAAAAGTAATATTTGGATGATAAAATAGCATATATATATTATTATGTGTTCATTTTTAGTATATTGAACCTTGATTTTTTTTACAAGGTACTTGGTGCCATTTGGGTCACATAGAGGATTATCAATAATGATGGTCCTAGTGGATGAATGAGTTAACACTAATGATAATTGGGGATTTCAGGGAATGGTTGACTATGTGTATTAATCATTGAATTTTAGTTACATGTGGAATAAATGAATTAAATATTTTTCATGATTAATTTTAATTTATATTTTTTATTAAACATCATTAAAATTTTATATTATTAATTTTATTTTTATTTGAATTTTTAGATAACTTGTTCTTATTATATTGGCGTGATCTAGGAAGTTCAATGTGGTTTCCTACTTTTTTGGTTAATCATCCCCTCCATATTCTCCTTGGTGAATATGTATATTTTTTTCTTTTAAAAATAAGAAAATGAAAAATATCTTATATTTCTAAGAGTGCATATTGATTCTAAATTATATCAAGGGTTGTTGGATATTAAAATATTTTATATAGAGTAGATGATTGATTCCATTTCAATGTTGATGTGTGATGATTAATTTTTATTATTATTTGGATTTATTTTTTCACATTTTATTACATCATTAATATTTTTTATTATTGGTATTTTTGAGTTCTAATGCTTAAATTTCATTCATTATGTAGTTTTGGTTTGACTATTTTTATTTTCATCCACAATGATTATGTTTCCAAGAATGGAATATCACCCCCCACTAAATTAGCAAGTCATTGCAAATTATTTCAAGGAATTTTTTTGAGGAATTTTAACGATGTTAAGAGGATCATTGTCTCTTTCTATGGAACTGAATAGGGATAATATGATATAAATCAATCTCTAGATTCTATATTAATCAGTTTTTATTTTTTATAGCTAGAAATAATTAGATTTATGAAAAAAAATTAATAGTAACAAAATACCCATATAATGGTTTATATTATAAATATATATATGAATGTGTGAATGTATGTATATATATGATATGATTTTATTCCATAATTTTTCGTACCAGGTGATCCTCCATTCAAGTGACTCACTGACTCATCATAATATAAAATCAAGCAGCCTAAGTAGTCCCAAAATTTATCTCCATCAAAGGAAACAAATTTCACTACTCCAAATCTATATATATCCATCATTTAAAAAAAATCCTTGGGGTTTTACAAGACATTAATGATTAAGAACAATTATACCCCAATATTTTATGATATATATTTATAAATAAATTTATTTTCTTTAATAGGAATGTTTACACACAATATCGAGTTAAAATGAACCATAATATACTATTAAAATATTTTTATGTAATGGGATAGTTACCAACTAGATGTCAGATTGGTGGGTATAGATATTATAAAAAATATATATCGAAAAATAATTTTCACACTTGTATAAAATGAATTCATTGGCTGAAAATTGGTCAAAAACTAAAATAATATCATTTATATGTAAAATGGATTTTTTTTCATAAAATTGATTTTTATATTCCCAATGTGTTTCAATCATAAAAAATAAAATTAATCTTAACTATTTAATTATTACATTGAAATATTTATAATACATATTCAATTAAATTTTACAATATTCATCTAATTGTTTTTACAAGGCATGGTACATCAATAAATCCGATTTTATACATAAAAATGTATTTTTAAATAATTTTCTTTTTACCTTGATTTAGATGTCAGATTTTTTTAAGGTATGGTTTTTGTTATTTTTCTGTTAAATTCCTTTCTTTTGGTCAAATATGTGTTTTTCAAAGTTCATGCGAGGGCTCGGGCGTTTTTCCAGGGTTTTGGGCACAAAAGAGGAGGAAAAAGAATTTTTCTGAGCATATTGCACAGTTTGTGCACTGTTAGTAAAAATTATGTGCAGCAACCCAGGTAACCTAGCATCATTAGACAAAGGATTGGGAATAGTTACAACATTATTAAGCTAAACATACAGAATACCCAGGAAACTATGAGAATAGGTGAATTTTGGAGGGTGCCACACATAAGGTTTGCACATTGTTTGGAAAACCGTACTGGTAAACCATGAAGATCAGTAAAGTTGAAAAAATTAAAAAATAACATCCCATGATTTTTAACCCAAACTTAACATTTTCCTCCTCTATTTATCTTCAAACCCCAGGGGAGAACATGGATTATCCATGACTATAAGAAAATATTCTCCATTGAATTTACGCTTTTTGGAGAATTGTTGGGTGTAGATTAAAGCACTGGGTTAGCCTAATCTCCTCCTTTTTTCCTCTTATCGATTAGGGTTTGCATGATTTTTCGATCTCTTTATGATGCTCTAAAACCAACTTTTTCAGGTGACATCTAGGATGAGGTTTTAAGGGTTGGTGGAGTCGGTATGTAAATATTTTATTAAGGGAGGTTTTGTCAACATATTTAAGGTAGGTTTTCTGCAAGTTATATCCCATAGTTTTGTTTGAGATTTTTTCATTATTGGGTTTATATCATTGTTACCCCTTGTTGTGATTTGAATCCCTTTATGAGATTTAGTTATTTGGGTGTATAAATGAGTATTTATACCCCTCACGGTCCCTATGGGATGATTCAAGGAAGAATATAAGGTTTTAGGGCCATCCATGGGGTGCACTGACATTATTTAAACTAGGAATTGACAAATTCGAGGGTGGAGTTGACGGATAAACATATAGAGCCTTGTATAACACCATAATATGGTTAGTTGAGTTGAATATGGAATATCTATAGTTGTACCAAGGTTGATGATGGCTTAATGGGTTACTTAGAATGTCATAGAAATGATTTAATTGAATTTATTGAGGTTATGTCAATGTGGTTATGAATTGTGTTGAGATACCCAAAATAAATAGTTTATATGAAATGATCTGCAAGCTAAATTGGAAATGTATTGTGAATTAAATATCATGTTAATGGATTGAATTAGAGAATTGATGAATGTATTTAATAGATTACTAAAGAGTTATAATTAGGTATTCCTAATGTGTTGAATAAAATAAATTGTTCGTGCTTTGTGATATAAGAATTGAACATGAAATCATAAGTGGGAAAAATTTTGAGAAGTGATAAATGGAATAAATGGTATAATGTATGGTAATTGATGAATTTTATCAAATTTATGGGAGTTGTTAAATATAAATAATTTTTTAAATAAATAGGATGTAGATTCGGCTAAATGTGTATTAATTGTTAATTGAAATTTTTAATGAGTTACGACACAATATGATTTACCATGTTCTATGTTATGGATTATGATTACTATATGTGTAGGTTATGTTTGGTTGTGATATAGTTTTTGTGTGATCAATGGATGTTTAATCATGTTCACATGGCTTGAGGTGTGGGATAATGGACTGAGGCTCCTCCCACGGTTTGAGTGGGAATAATTCTCTAACCACTACCACAATACATGGGTTAAGGAATGGGAAGAAGCTCTATTCCCCTAACGGTTTCATTAAACACTGACTCGGGATTTGAGGTGAGGATATTGTGATGTTGTGATGTGTTATCACTAGTGATATAGGTACTTACTTATTTAGTTTTTTATATTATTTTTTCACAACCTTGTGTGATTAATGATGTAGTAGTAATGAAAGAGACCTAATAAATTGGCACCTAGGTTAGTATGGCTAAGTAGAGTTTGTTAACTAGTGGCCCCTGATTTTTCATTCATTTACATGTTATTTATTTATACTTTCATTCCCGATCTGTTATAATGGAAATTATTAGACATTGTTGGTGGTGGCCTATTGAGTTGTACCCACACCCTATTTGGGCCATCGTTGGGTACCCAAGAAGATTTCATTGTTGTAGCTTCAGATATTGGAATGAGTTAGTGCTCAGGAGTTGAGTCCAGACTAGGGATGTTCTTAGATTAGGTTCACAATTAGGAGTCTTGACTATTTGGGGATTTCTTATGTTTTCTTTATTTTGGGGTTAACTCCACTTTTGGGTCTAAATTTTTGAAATGGATTGGTTATATTTGATTTGTGGTTTGTAGCCTGTTTGGGTATTCGTTAAAATGCATGTTCATTAGTTGTTTAATATTATTACTATTATTTATTTTTTGTTGTACTGTATATTACTATGGTAAAGAATCTATAGTATCCTCATGTCACTAAATAGTCCCTCTCTTCTAGTCATCAACATCTAACATATGGGGAGGCATGCATGAGGTGATGTGACGACCCGGATCGGGGCATCTGTTCAGTGTTTCACAGGTCGAGGATGATACACCTTGAGTTCTAATTTTAAAATGAATATTGAAATAATAAAAAAGATAAATATGTTAAAATTGATTCTAGCCATGGGGTAAATCTTGAAAATTTTTATAACACATTATTTTATAATATTAAATAATGTATTTTTTACCATATATATGTATAATTTATTAAATAATATTATTTGAATCATTATTTTGAAATTGAAATTACCTAATTTTCATTTAAGAAATTGTGTTATATTTTATACAAATCGAAGGCTATTTTCTTATCATTGATCTAAATGAAATATTTAGAAGTTCCCATACCTTTTTGGATTATGGAAAAAGTCTAAAAACATTTATATTTCATTATTTAACCATAACAATTAAGGAAAAAACTAATTAATTTCTTTCATGGTGATTTTTTTCCACATAATCAGGTATTCTTCTAAATAGAGATTTACATGTGTTTAGTGTTCTTATATTAAAAAGAATTTTTTACACTTGATTAAATTTAATAATGTAAAACGGAATAAAAATTTTCAATTATATTTTCAATATTTTTTTTCTAAGGCTACATTTTTTGTTTACATAATTATTTTGTCATGGTCAAAATTCAATTTTCCATGGTTAAGGTATTAATTAGATTAAAGTGGTTTAACTAAGAGATAATAATTAATATGTATCCAAAACATTTATAAATGTTATTGGATGAGTTTATCTAGACCCAATAACATATTATATTCTAATATTAGATTCATTTGTTCCACTTTATGTGATTGTGAAAGATATATATATATATATATTAATCTTTTATGTAATTTCATGTGTTCCATTTCCCTCATATATAAAAGAGAACATTCTCTCCTCCCTTACTCACAAAGTTGGAGAACTAAATATCATAAAACCCATACCCTAATACCTTACTATATTCCTTACGATTATTTAATTTATTATTTTATTCCCCAAAGACCAACCTTTTATGTATTATAGTTGATTACAAAGGAGGTCTCGCAATGAAGAGGTAATCATTTTCTATGAAATTTTCAAATATTATATATAATTATACATTCTACAAATATATTTTATCCATAATAACATTAATAATATAGTATAATAAATATATAGGGTTATTCTTATGATTATGGGACAAAAATGTTCCCCCTTCTTTCAATCAAATGTGAAATGATTGTATCTCTCATGCGTACATCGAGACTACAACCTCAACATAAAATTGTGATATAATTTATATGAGAATATTTCATGTTTGGTTGTTACAATGGAGATAATATTTATATATTAAATTTATTATATTATAATGATTCTATAAATACGAAATATTATTTACTATTCTTTTATTCCATTCATCAAAAAGTGTAATCATTATTAGTGTGTACATATGAATTACCATATCTACCAGGTGATATAATTTATATCTACTATCTGTTAATATAATGATTTCAAAAATATATATATATATAATTATTAAATATGATAATTATTAAATTATTTAAACTACATTGATGATGGAAAAATGATCAAAGTACACATTCCCAGACATTCAACCCAAATCATGCAAAAAAACGAAGCTATCATCCCTATAAATTGTTTATTAACAAAAAGAACAATAAATAAATTTCTAATATGATTTTAAAAGTATATCATATGTGGTATAATAAATATTATTATTCTGAAACATATTTTTTATAAATCAATATTATATAGATCATAATTTTGGACATTTATGAAATAAGAGAAGGCTTGAGATAAGGATTTATGTTTCAATCTCATCTTAATGAGGATTGTTTATTGTTTAATTTATATAAGTAGAATTTTATTTTCCTTATCTGATTAAAACCATTAATTTTACTGTCTTATGGTTATTTTATTTAATTTTTTTTACAATTTCCTTTTTTTGTTAATAAAAAATTATTACTAAATATTTTTCAGAAATCCTAACTTAATTTATTCTCTTTGGGTCCAGAATCTTACTCATCCATATCCATGATCTATAAATTTATTAAATAAAATGGTTACAAAAGATAAATGATTCTAAAAACAACATATTAAACAATTTTTACATTTTATTTGATTTCTTAACCTGAATATTCTTTTCATTTTTTAATGAGTAACTTTTTACCAATGGTGTGAGCTAAAAAGATATTTTTAACGATTACAACATCAAAAAAATTTCCAACCATCATAACCACTCATCAATAGGAATATTAAAATAAAATTATCCATGGTTCATTTAATGTTAATTATTTTCATAATATTTTGGAAATATCTATATTTTTAAATAATGTATTTCCATATCAAATGGGTATTTTTAACATAAAATATTATAACGTTCTTTGAAGGTATATGTCATGTATAATAATATCCTCTGATGTTACATATGCTTTACTAATGATATGTTCCATTTTACCTATCCTTATGCATTCACGGGATGGTTTAATATTATGATGATTTTTTGTTTACAGAATCAAATAATTTCCCATGGGTTATTCCATAATGATATGATAAATTATTTATGATCATGTGGAAGACATATAAATGGATTGTGATTATGTGATAGGTGGTTCCCAAATTATATATCCCTCAAATGTATTGTGTAATGATGAAGGATTTGAGGAACTCTAATGATTTTATGTCTTTAATAAAATCCTATTAGTTAGATAAGTGAACTAGATAGTTGATACTCATAAGATAATGTTGGTAATGACTATGCCTAAATTTCCTTTATGAATCATTCTCCTCAATGAACGATTCGGAGTGAATATTATTAATGTAACAGATTTTATATGCTTATTTTTATGTCACAAAATTTTTATTCCTCTTATTATATGTTATCATGGCCCATGACTGAGTATTAATGATTCCAAAAAATAAGAAAATATTTAATTTATTTTGGAAAAATAATTTTCAATGGTTTATGATTATGATGACTGAATGATTTCATATTATTGTTATTAAAAATTATGATCATGTTATCATACTCATAATATTATATTCTTCTATCTTATGATAACTAATTGATATCACTTATTTTTACCCTAAATGAGAATATATGTTCATGCTTCATATGTTTACTTTCCCCAGTTAAGGAAGAATGGTTTTTAGGAGGTCAGTTTAAGAAGTGTTATATGAGAGAAGATATTTATGGTATATATTGTTAATATTTCATGAAAATTTAATTAGGTATCAATTATCAAAATACATTGAACCATTATGGTCCTTGTGCATGTATAGTTGTGACATGTATTGAATATTTGTGTTAAATTTTGTAATATACATAATAAAAATGTTGGGATTGCCATAGTTGGTATCATTGAACAATTTAGTTTATCATTGGATGTTATGGATAGAAAAAGTTGTACAAAACCTTAGGGATAATACCATGTATAGGATAACATATCAATTATTTTGTTTTTATAGAGATTATATGGTTTTTCTTTTATTAAATCTCTATCTTGATACTACAAGTTGATTTGGTTTTGGAAAAAATTCATCAAGGGGTAATGACCCCTAAAAGAGTTGATCAGGTATATCTTATCCATTATTATGGTGCATAGTGAAGGGACCCTTACCACACACTTGGTTTGATAGTCCTGTGAGAAATGATATGATTCATTAATATATTATTTAAAAAAACTGATGAATTAAATAAATAAATAATGACTATGAATAACCTAATTTAAAGCTATAGTGTCATAGATTGCAAAGAAGTTGTCATGATTTATATATCCTATTATTGATTTTTCATGATTACCAAATTAATCAATGTGATTATTATATCTGAAACAAATTTTTTTCTTAGTAAATGTAAAAAACTATGTGTATTTTTGTTAGAATTGGACATGCTAGAAATTTGTATAATTATCCTAATGAGAATACCAATGAAACATTAGCAATAATTAGAAACCTAATAATCATTTCTAATCATCTATTTCATTATAGCATTAACAACCTCAACATGGGTGAGACTTATAAAACACTTAATGGGGGGAAATGGGTTTTTGGGGAGTTCATTTGGTGAAGACCATGTAGAAATAAAGATTAAGCATCCAATATGACTATAATTTGGAAAGAATTACATTTGGAGATGCCTCAAATGAATGAAAAGATGTATTATTATTTTAAAATAAGGGAATAATTAAATTTTTTTTACAAATAATGAATAATTCAATAGAGAGAAATGAATCTGATCTTAAGGTATAATTTTTCATTCAATGAATTATTTATGGGGAATATTTGGGTTTTCTAAGATTTTTCCCAAGTCTATGTTCTGACTACTAGAACAATGTAGGGTCTATTCTATGTTAATCGCATTAGTTGACCATGATGTTTAAGGGACACTTATATCTAGAGTTGGGGATATCAATTTAATATTAATAATACTGCTCAATATGAAATTAATATTATTAATTATTTAGGGGAAATAACATTATATATCTTAAATAAAAATATGATTGTATTTTTTATGGGTGTAACAACTCGATAGTTTAGTAAATAAAACTATGTTTGATATCATATTCAACATGAATCACCTAGATTAAACGATACACCCTAAATATATTCATTATAACCTAAATTTTAACATGGTGGGTATGAATAATATTGAATAATTTATGGAATATATATATAAATTTCCTACCCAATACAAATTATTCATAATGGTTTAGTAAATTACAAATAATTATTTAGTAAACTAATTATATTCTTAAAAAAAATATGTTTTCATCAAAAATTAGCTTTATTTATTTTAATAAATAAAATATTATTAACTATGTGTTAAAAACATATAAAATTTCTTTTAAAAATAATTAATCTTTTAAATAATAATATCAAATTTTAATTTGTTTTAAATTTCAAGATTTTTAGGAAAATCTTGATTTTTCATTGAATAGTGAAAAATACTGATTTTTTTTTAAATGGATTGTATATTCATTAAATTAATGAAATTAAAGTTACGATTAATTTTTTAAATTATTAAAACAATAAAAATAATTATTTGGCTATATTATATAAACTTACTTTCTATTCAATCAACATTAGATTTTATTATAGTGTACAGTTGACTTTGGGTTAAAAACGTGATTTTTCTCAGAGCAAGTATAGAGTAAAAAATGTTTCTCCTTTTCAACTAATTTAAATAATACCTAATGATGAATAACATAAATTAAATTTATATATTATATATAAATAAAATTTAATTTATAGTCTTATAATAATTACTATTATTCATTAATTTAATATTATATCATGTTTTCCTTGAAAAATACACTTCTTTTAAAACTGGCTTTCACATCATGTTTGTGGGATAAAGATTAAGTTAATTTTTGTAAATTATATGAATAAAAATTTTCCAATTTTATTCCATATTTGGAATAAAAATAATTTATATTATATAATATGAGTAATGTTATTTTTCACCAAAATGAATATTGAAAACAATAAAATTTATTTTTCACAGTTAGGGTAAAAATGGATCTACTTAGCCTTTAAACTAAGAATATAAGGATAAAAAGGGCCTAAAAACTTTTACAAGAACATATTTATGACCTTATATAAACCCTATAACTTCTATTTAAATATAATACTCCATTTTTTGTCATTTGTAAATGAGAATTACATGGCTATACCTTTTTATTATGAAAAATTACAAGTGCGCCACTCACCACACTTATAAAAGGCCCCCCACCCTCCTATCCTATTGAAATCATAAAAACATTTTTACATAGAATATACCTACCAAAATACCTTTACTACGTCTCTAATTTCCTCATAGAAGCCTCATTGTTTTAGGAAATCACACCTCGGATGACTATTAGTGAAAACCTAAAGAGGATTACCAAAGAAGATGCATTATTTTTCAATACGAATTTTTATTTAATTTCTTCCTAAAAATCATTAAATTATAATTTAAAACATTAAGATATAATAACCCAATAATATTCAATAATCATAGTTGTTTTTATGTTAAGTTACTAACATAATATCATATAAACGTTCATTAAATGGGTTATTGAATCATCGTTCATGTGTACGAAATGATATTACTTCACGAACCAATGCCATTTGTTTTTTCCTTACCACCCCTCATGGTATCATATTATTATTGATATAATGTATATAAATGATATTGATAACATAATTATACTTATGTATTTATTATCTTATATATTCCTCTGTTGATTTCCATTCAGTAGGGGATATGGTAATGTCATTCATCTGTACGATGTACTACAACCCAATGAGGTGATGTGTTTCAGTTTCACTAATGTTTTACCTGGAAGATAAGTAGGAAGAAGTAAATAAATATATGAGATATATATTAATAAATTATGAAATTAATGAAATATTTTTAATTATTAAAATATAATTTATCAATTTATTTATTACCTTTTAACTCACTAATAGATGATAATGTCATTCATCTACGTGTGGACTACCACCTTCACGAAGTTATGTGACTCTTCTTCCATCACCACACCACATGGATGATATGTTTATGTTTATTTAAAAAAATAATATTTTATTTATGATATTAAAATAATTATTTTAAGATAATATATTACTTACCTCCTTTCGATAATGATCGTTGAAAAACTGAAATGTATATCATGAATACTTATGACATACCATCTCAATGATCATAATGTATTTCATTTTTCCAAACCATATATCATGATTATTATTAATGGTATAATTGATTTATAAATATAATAATAATTTCATTATCATTTATATTTATTTATATAAAATGATCAATTTAAGAGGACCTAAAATAAATAATCAAAACATACACAAAAAACATTAATTTTTTTTTTTCAGAAACATGTTTCTAACAAAGAATTGTTAATAAATGGGTAATAATTTATCCAAAGTATTTAATATATAGTATGATATATATATATATATATAAATGGTTCTAATATATATATATATATAAATTATTATACATGATTTTCGAACATGTATGGAGATATATGATACTTATTGTAAGGGATTTAAGTCAGCATTTTATTTTTTGGAGATGCAAAAAAAATTATTTATTTGGTGTAGTGTCTTTACTTCCACATTGACATGTTTTATGATGAATAAAATTATCTTCATTTCATATAAAATATCATTTGATTTTTTTGTTTTATTAGCGATTACGATTCAAAATATTTCTAAAGCGGTAAGGGATATTTTTTCACAATTTTCCTTTTTTGAGACTTATGTCATGTTATTCACCTATAATACATTATAAAGAATATATAAATACCCATTTACTTATAGTATCATGAATTAATTTATTTTCATGATATTTTATGGTTCAATAATTGTTATTATTTCCATGATCTTACAATTCAATGTTAATAATATGCTATGTGTCTTTCAATACAATCAAATCATTTATCATGATTATTTATAATTATGTGTCCAATGTTGAAATATCATGATGTATCTATCAAGAATTTTCAAGAATTTTCTATTATACTAGTTATTTATTATATTTTCAAAAAAATAACAATTTTTATCACATTGGTACTTAAATTAATTTATATTATTTTTATGGAAATTCATCTTTATTTGTCCCTTCGTTTAAAACTATGTTTTCCATTGAAACTAATGTTTTATAAAAAATGTTTTTAAAAATGTTTTTTTTTCATTTTTAAAATTATTTTTAAAAAAGTATTTTACCTCTGTTTTCCTTTTCACCAAATTTTATTAAGGGAATTTTAATTTCATTTTCAAATAATATACCATTTTGAATTTTACAAAAAATGTGAAAAGTACCTATTTTAATATGTATATAATGAAAGAAAATTTCCATAGTAAATTGCTTTAAATATTACATAATATGTTTTGAAGGTTATTTTTAGAGAAAATTATTTTAAAAAATGTTTTATTTCATAAAATCATATTTTCAAAATTAAAAGGATATTTTTCTCAAGAAATTTCCCAATTGATCTTCTAAAGACAATCTCTACCTAAGATGGCATAATTTGATTTAAATTTTTATTTTTTGTGGATATCCACCAGGGATACCATTTTTTTATTTCTATGAATGGTTAGTCCGGAAAATATTTTTATGGAACCTTTTAATTTTACATTGATTAATTATGTACCATAATGTAAAAAAATTGTAATATTTTAATGTGACCAGCTAATGTTTTTATGAGTTTTATAATGAAGTTTATGATATATGTATTGTTGTTATGGTTCATGGAAATTATATATGATTGGTGCACCCAGATAACATCAGGTGAACCTGATATATCATGTAAGATGGGTGCACCCAAATAGAACTGAGTGAACCTGAAATATATTTTTTCATGGGTTATCCCAGAAATAGTTCTAGTAAAATAGATAATGACTATGTTCTCTCTATAATAATATTATAATTCTACTGTATGGATATTCCATTTTTATGAATAATGTATGTAGATGATGTCCCAAGATACCAATAGGTCTGATATATTCTATACATTGGTTTATAATGTTTCTTATGATCAATATTTATATCAAATTTCTCATGAATATTGAATATTATGAATATTTAAGTTGATAAATACTTTTTCAATTATTTTATGTTGATAATACATGCTTTTATGGGTATGAAGATCAATATGATAGGCTCATAAACATTGGTTATGTAATCTTAACCTTATTCTCATTATATACTCACTGATTACATTTAATTGATCATGATTATGTTTAACATTACCGAATATTTGATCACACACTTATTATGTTTCATTTCCATTAGTTACAAAGAATGCTCTTCAAATAGGAGTATAATATGGGAAGATCTTCATGGGATACGTTGAAGTTCATTCATGAATTAAAAAGTTTGTTTTCCATTTTTGTAAAGGAACTAAACTATTATGGTCAACAATAATGTGTTCGTGTAATTTATTGAATATTCATATATAAGTATGTAATATCCTTATATGAGAAACCTGGGTCATTATAGTTGTAATTAAAAAGAGGTTAACATAAACTTTTTGGAAACAAGTACGATAAATCTTTATTGAGACGCCTTGTTATATTTATATGGATATTTATAGGAATGTATCTAAGGATAATTATAAGGATGATTAAAAGTATAAGAATATATGATGGAATCTTTGTAAAAGAGAGATAAAGTGGTTTCTAAGAAAACAAATCCCTTTTTGAATATTACATGTGAATGTCACTCTTAAAAAGAGGCTCCCATGGGTAATAAATCTGAAAGGGTCAAAATTATATAGTCTCGATTGTCACCTAGTTTAGAACAACATAACTAGTTACAGACCTAGTTTGACACACCGATGGAATATTATTTTGGAATTTGCAAACACATTATGAAACAAAATTAATTATTTAAAAATATAATGACTATGAATAACCAAGGATAATCTAATTTTATCCCAGATTAAATAGAATATTTCATGATTTAGACATTATATAAGATATTTTTAGATTATTTGGTTTCCAATTCCAATTAGCGTTTCCCACACTATACATTTTCCTTTAGTCAATGGAGAGAACAATATTTAATGGGGTTAATATTGAATGTGATGGAAAATTTTCTAAATGAAATCCAACTGTGATAATAAATATTGTAAAGGATGTTGTGACTATGCATAATCAGTTGTCACATAAAATGTTTAACACTATACACATTAACCAATTATTATAATCACCAAAGAAGAGATAAATAGTGTTCTTTGAGTGTTTGGTTAGTGGAAACTAAAGAGGATGGATGATATAGTTTCCTATATGTATAGAATGTTAAAATTACCAGTCAAGGGAATATCTCATAGTGACAAGAAGATGATTTCTGTGTGAGAAATGACACAAATCATGTATCTACAAAGGAAAATTTAAAACCATGGTTGAACAAATAGATGGGAATATTTTTCTCCCTATGGTATTATCAATGGATGAATTCTTAAAATGTGTAGATTTTAGAAATTATGAAAATTAATTTCCTTAGGGGGAATCTCATCAAGAAAACAACCAATGTAGTACAATTAATGGTAATACTGATGATGATAAAGATTCTATGAATGACATAAGAAAGGAAAGATGTATTAATTAATGTGATGATGAAGCCTAATTAATGTCTTAGGGATGAGGTAGAATAATTGAAGTTTTTATGTACTATAATACCATAATTATCTCATATGAATATATATAAGGTTTTTTATAGATGGTTTTCTTTAAGGATTATCAATAATGAGTTGAATTCTACTGATGACCCAGGAAAATGATTTATTTGAAAGGTTGATACCTTTCCAAAAAATGCATTATTAATGAAAAATAACCATTAACATGTTACCAATTTTTGAAAACATAGTGAAGAGAAGATTAATGTGGAGAAATTAAAGTTTATAGTGTTGAATACCTAGAAACTGATTAATTATTTTCTATAAATGTAGTTTATTTATCCACTTGTGATGTTTACAACATATTTTGATTTAAGAAATATATCAAATAATATTTTTCCATGTAAGGATTAAATAATAATGTATAGATTCAATAAGATTCTTTGGTAATTAAGGTTATTACCTTATTTCAAGAGAATATGTGATGGAGGTATCCACAAATTTGGTATGTGAACATTAAGAGTTTATTAATTATATATAAGGGATTAAAGATGAGTTTTTGAAATTTAATTACATCATTATAATTTTTTTGGAAGGGTTATAAGGTTAACCATTTATGGAATGGTGTAAGTTGAATTTTGGATGAATATTTACAGACTAATGTATTACTTCACTAAATTAATATTTACCTATATTTGATAACAATTATCATCCTTTTTATCACTAGATATAGAATTATTTAATTATCATTATTTTATGGTTTTTATTTAGATCCATAGACATGAATAAAATTTATCTCTTAGAGTAAGAGATAAAGTGGAAAATGATTAAGGCCTCAAAATGATGAATTGAACCTATGAAATAAAAATATATAATGTAAGTACGTTTTTATTTTTTTCTCAGTCTACGTGGAAAAGGAATCCCCAAATATTAGGAAAAGTGTTTTGAAGTAATAAATTTTCATGTTATCATCAATTCTGATGACATCAATAACCTTTTTATTGTCTCTTTAGTTTATGTTCTTTTGGTCATTAAACATCTATAGATCACCCAATTTCTTATAATCGATGAACTCTATAAATATATATAATTATTTATATATCCTTTTCTTAAATCTCTATTTTTTTACATTCCACCTTTTGCTCCCATTTTTAATCCGTGTATATGTTATTATAAATGACTTGTGTACATAACATGATCTTTTATGGTGATGAATAATTCCTTAATCCTTTTAACAATGTGGGTTTACAAAAAAGGTATTTTTAAATTTAAAACAGTGGATTATTAAGATAATTCTAAAAGTTTGAGGAGGAAATTAATTAAATGGGTGAAGTATTTAACACATATTTATTTTATAAAAGAAAATTATGTTAGATGGAATATTCGAGACACAACATTAACATTAAACAACACACAGTATATATTTACATTATAAACTAGTCGTTAAATTATTGAGCATTAATTGTATTAAATATATATATATATATTTCATACCCAATTTAATTTTTTTAAAAAAATTTAGTTAATAATAAATCAATTTTTATTAATGTAATTTTATTCTTCAAAAATATGGTTTCATTAAAAATAATTTGTATAAGAATTGTGAAATAATTATAATATATATTTTTAACATATAAAAATTTATTTTTTAAAACTAAATTCTTATTAGACATATTAATTTTAACATTTCCTTTGGGAGAAATTTTTGAATTTTTCAGACAATATTGACTATTTATTGAATTGTCAAAATTTCTTATTTTTGTAAAAGTGTCGTATATTTTTAAAACATTAGGAAATTTAAAAGTACCATTATGTTTTTTTTGTATTATTTAAAGAAACATAATTATTTTTAACTTATAGTTTGTCCATTTAATGTTTTTGAATGAGCTTTGTATTTGATTTTAGTATAAGGTTTTGTTTGTGTTAAAACATGATTTTCCTGAAATGTTTTTTAAAGAACATAATTTTTATACATTTAATTAAATATAATTATCCTAAACATGAATTATTAAAATAAAATTTATATATTATATATAAATAAATATTATTTTATATTCATACTATAATTTTTATAAGTCATTGAGTTAATATAAAGTCATTTTTTCCTTGAAAAATACACTTCTATAAAACCCTCTTTCCCGTTTTTTCTGTGTGATTAACTTCATATGAACATTTTTTACATATGGGAATTGAATTTAAAAAATTTAATTCCCTTATTTTTAATAATAATAATTTATATTATATATTTATTTTAACATATATTTTGACCAAAATGAATATTGATAATGTAGAAATTATTTACCACAATTAATGTAAAAATGGTTTTAATATGGTTAAAATAAAAAGGTAAGGGTTAAAATTAATTAATAACATTATTAAAATCTATTTAATGGAAATATAAAACCCCTATAATGTTTTATTCTTGGTAATAATCCATTTTTATGCCATTCTTATGATAAAAATTTGAGTACACCTTTTTCTTTTTAACAATTGCATGTGTTCCTCTCACCTCACTTATAAAAGGACACCCCCTCTTCACCCATATTCACACAAAAAACTCCTTTGGATTTGAAAATATGGAAAAAATAATCCCAAAATTCCACCTCTTACCCTATATGCTTTATTTTGGGCATAAATACAACCTAGTATGGATTTTTGGTTTAAACCTAAGGTTCTTACCCAAAGAATATGTAACGATCTTCAATGAGTTTTTTAATTTTAATTATTCATAATCCACCTTAAATTATTTTTTATTAATGATGATATAACAGCCTTTGTTTCTCAAATATACTGAGATTTATTATTTTAAGTCAATTACCTACAACCATCTCCACATCCATCAAATGGGTAATGAATTATTGTTTGTGAAATATAGTGGACTACAACCTTGCAAACTCATGACATTAATTTTTCCATTACCACCTCTCATGGTCCTGTACATTGATGGAAATAAATTATATAAATGATATTTATATAATTATTATACGTTTGTATTAATTGTATCTTATATACCATTTTTTACTTCCGATTTCATAGGGGATACAATAACATTGTTTTTGTTTACGGTGGACGACCACATCATAGAGCGATGGGATTTAACTTCACTAACTCATCACATTGAAGAAAAAAAGGATAAACATAATAAATATATATGATATTCAAGAGATTATTATAATAATAATAAAATATTATTCATTTTTTAATAGAAATATTTCAATTTTTCCCACCATTACACTCACACAAATATGATAACGTCATTCATGTATGTGTGGACTACCACCTTCACGAAGTGATGTGACACTATTTTCATCACCAAACCACATGGATGATATGTATAAGTATATTTTAAGAAATAATATGTTATTACTATGTTATTATCATTTTAAATGAAAATATATTACTTACCTACTTTCTTTAATTATCTTGTATCATTGGAAACATTACTCATGGGTACGTATAACCTACACTCCCCATGACAATAACCTAATTCATTATTGGTATTAAAATTATAATATATATATATATATATATAATAATTGTGTCATTATTATTATTCTATAGAGGATGTAACCTTGATCAATGTAATAGAACTAAAAAAACATGAAAAACAAAACAATTTTTTCCAAAAACACGATTTCTACATGGAATTATTAATAAAGGAGTTATAACTAGTCAAAAGTAAATAATATATGATATGGTATGATATGATATATATATATATAATGGATTTATAATAAATTTAGGTTTATTATATAGGAGTATCAAACGTTCATGGTGGAAGTCAATACTTAAGGTAAGGGATTTATTGTCTCTATTTTTTTTCTGGGAGACATATGAAAATTCATGACTAATTTATTTTATTTGGTGTATACAATGGAACATTGAAATTTTATATCATTAATACTATTATTTTAATGGTATTAAAATTTTTATGTAATGAACTTCTTTATTGGGGATTACAAATCAAAATATTACTAAAGGGGAAACATATTTATGTCATCATTTTCCTTCTTTTAGACTTATCTCATGTTGTGCACCAATAATCATTTATGAGGTGTATATACAGACCCAAAAAAATTAATAACATTATTTTATTTATTTTTATGATATATTAATTTTCATTAAATATTATTATTTCATGTATATTATTATTTAATTTTACCAATGTAGTATGAGTTTTACTATATAATCTCATTATATATTGGGATTATTTATAATTTTGTTTCCTAGGATAAAATATTAGGATTTATTTCTCAATAATTGTCATGAATTTTATTCTCTTGAGTTTATTTGTGATATTTTTATGTAATAGTACAATTTTTCCACTTATTGTTGTTTAAAATAATTTCAAAAATGTAACTAATAAAATTCATCTCTATTTCTCTTTTCAGTTAAAATCCTATTTGTATTCCAAAACCATGTTTTCTTGTAATGTTTTAAAAAATATATTATCATTATATAAATAAATTATTAAATAAATTTTTATCAATTTTTTAGATTATACAAATACAATTAAAGGGGAACTTCATGTCATCTTCCAAACAATGTCTCTATGTATTTTAGTCAAAATTGGAAAGGATTTTTTTAAATTTTTATGAAATGAGTAATATTTTTCACTGTTATTTTCATTGAATAATATTTAATAAATTTTCTATTAAATTTTAAAAGAAATGATTTTTTTATATTTTTTAAATTTTTAGAATGTATTTTTCAAAAATAAAGGTATATTTTCCTAAATAAAGGATTCAAGTGATCTTTTAAAATCCTTCTCCATCTAAATTAACATCCATTGATGTAACATATGATTTTTTTATGATACGAACTCGAGATACCATTATTATTATTTTTCATGATTCATATCGAAAATATTTTTATGAAACCCATTTCATTTCCATGTAATAATCTTGTTATAATGGTTTTAATTATTTTTATGTGTTTTAAAATTAATTGTATGATCTGTAGATTTTTTATGGTTCCTATACATTATTTATGATGGCTGTTCCTAGATAGCAGTAGGTCAGAACAATATAGCTTATATAATGGGTGTGCCTAGATAGTGTAATGTGATCCCATTATTACTTATATGATGGGTGTTCTATGATAGCACTCCAATGGATTGGGTAATGATCATGTTCGGTAGAGAATTATATTATAAGATGACCATAGGGTTTCTCAATTTGTAAGGGTTCTATAATTTTTAAATGAAGATGATGTCCCAAGATACCTATATTATTTATCTATGATCACTATGGTTTTATTATGTTTATCAGGATCCAAATTGATATCACATGGCTCATGACTACTAATTCTGATGACTCTTGTCAATATTAAATAATAATTCCATGTGTTTATTATGGGAATGAGTATCTTTATGATATGCTCATGCACTTTTATTATGCCATCATATACTTATGATCTTCGTGTACTCAATAATTACATTTAATTTTTCATGGTGCTGATTACCCATACTAAGAATTTGTTCTAACACTTATTTTGTTTCCTTTCACCAAGAAATAAAGAAATTTTTTTATGTAGGATTAAAAAGCGGGAATATCTTTATAGAAGAAATTGATGATATTTCATGAATTAAAAAAATTATGATCTATGTATCCAAAGGAAATAAAGTAGTATGGTTTTCATGCATATGTTTGTGTAATTTATTTAATATTTATCTAAATATACATAATATCCATGCATGAGATGTCTTTATCTCTATATTAAAAATGAACATGAACATTCAAAGGAAATTTCATCCATTGTATGGGTCTTTTTTCCTATTCAAAGGGTAAATTTAGCTCATATGGATGGAAATAAACTCAATAATGAACATATTGTTATTTTTAAGATTATATTGGTTTACTTCTTGAATACTTTGCTTGTATTCCCCCAAATAATGAAGTTTATTTTCAATAAAAATATAACCTAATTATATATCTATTTCATATATATATATATAATATCCCTAATTAGTTGCTAGAATTAAAGAATTGAATTCAGGATAATCTTCATAATAGATTCATACACCCTAGTGAGCCACCATGGTGTGAACCTGTTCTTCTTTTATTCAGTTAAATACTGTTCTATGGGTATTTTGATTGATTATAGAGAAATTAATAAAATCACTATCCAGAATATATGTCATCTTCATCATATCGATGATTCATTAGATAAATCACATGTATATCAATAGTCTTAAATGATTAACCATCATTTAGGATATCATTAATTGTGGGTTAAGATGCAGGATATATCATTTATTTCCTTTTGTATGAGTTATATTCATTATGAATTTATGGTAGATCCGTTTTAACTTTCCAATGGTCTTAATATCTTCATGGATTAAACAAATAGTCTTTATATTTTACCTTGATATGTTTTATATAGTCTTTATAGTTGATAATATTATATATTAGATGAGAAATGAAGAGCATGAATAAAATTTTTGGATTAATATAATTATCCTTGAGGGAGGAGAATCTATATGCTCAATTTAACACTTTCTAATTTGAATAAAGAATTTCACTTTCACAGGTCATATTATATTAGTTAAAGGTATATCAGTGGATCCCTAGAAAAATAAGTTAATAAACAGTTTCCCAATAAAATTGTTTAATTGCAAAGGATCTATGTTCTTTGGGATAAATGAATAAGTGGGAAACTTCAAGATGAAAAAAATCTGGTTGGCCAGTATATCTATGTTGACAATACCCTATATGTGATAGGGGTTTGGGATATTATGAGATTCATTGAATAAGTTATTGTGATAAGTATTCCAGATGAATTTTGTGGTGACAACTTGGGCCTCATGCTTATTGTAAATTCATGAGGAATATAGCTGAACTCAGAATTTGGATTTGGATGTAATTCATTTTTTCTGAAAATATATAGGCATTATATTTATGTTAAAAGATGTGATAAATATTGATCATAAAACCAGGATGATTAAAAATAGATAAAATGTTTTCATTATTAAACAAATATTGTTGTTTTATTTGATAAATGAGTGTGACTTCTCAATAGATTACCACCCTATGAAAGTTAACATGTTTTATTATGCTTTTACATGGGAATAAATTTCATTTTTTTCCAGGATCTATATTGAATGAGATCTAATATTTATATATATTAATAATATTTATATTGAATTCTTGAGGAAACTGGATAAATCATATCATTATTATATGAATAATATACCATCAATCCATCTAAGGATTATAACTGTGTCTAAGGTGGTTGTGAAACTATATAATATGTTAAGAAATGTTTCTAAGTTCATCCATAACTATGAGGGAATGATATAGTTCAAAAAACAAATATATGTCTCATAAAAACTATATCTGAAGAAGTGTTTTCTAGATAAATCTAATAGTTCATCATTATTTATTCACCCTTGATGTAAATATATGTATAGATATCTAAAATCATATTTCTACATGATCAAAATTAAAATGGATATTGCAGATGATATATATTGATTCCAAGTACTTCAAAATTTTAAACTTGAGAGATATAATTATAAGGATATTTACAATAATTACCCATTCCAGAATGGATATGGGAAAACAATAACCTTGATTTCATCAACGGAATCCCAAAACATCTAAAGGGAATAATTCTATTTTTGTTTTACTCAAATATCTTAAAAATCATTACATTTCATTTCCATTAGAGTGGATTTATATCTTGATTACCTTTAAATGATAAACATTATTGAAGTTGTAGTGTTGCATTGAGTACCACATTATGTTGTATCTAATTCGGATTCTAGGTTCACCTAAATGTTTTGGAGAAGTTTTTTAATAGGCTCTGGATATAGATTTGAGTTTAACTATTTAATATTATCCTTGTAAAAATGTTTAGTCTAAGAGGACCATTAAAAATATAGATCTCATATTGAGATATTAACATATGGATTTCATTGGTTATTGAGATAAACACCATAATTTGGGGGATGTTTTTTTCTATAATAGAATTCAATTGAGTATAGAGATGGCTCCTTATTAAACCTACATTTGAATGAAGTGCCTAATATAATTTTTATGTATGAATTTGGAGAGAAAGATATAGTGAGATATAAGATAGTATAAGAAGTAACAATAAAGGTTAGATCTATTCATAAAAAAATTCATGTAAACTGAGAGTCAATTGTAATTTCATGAAAATAATTTTCTATGAGATCTAGAGTATGATGATAGAGATATGTTATACCTTTTAATATCTCCCTAGAAGACGTTTATGAGAAATGTATTGAAAGGTAAGTAGAGACCCAGACATGCCAGTGTCCTTGAAATTCATGATAATATCTTGGTGGATTCTTATCACATCACACTTCTTAAATATCTCTCTCATGTTCACTGTATATTCCATGAATCAATCATTTGGAATTACATAGACAATTGTTTATATATATAGAACATAGTGTTTTTATAATTGAAGAACGAGCTCTCTTATGATAAACAACCAATTGAGATTTTTTGATCTAAGAGAGAAGGTTCTATATAATATTATCAATCACCTAGACTATGTCTTATGGTGAACCTATAAATTCTAATAATCTATGAGGGAACACAAGGATGTGACCAGGCATAAGTATCCTCACTTTTTTTATTGGAGTAATGGAATTTTGAGTGAGAAATTATTTAATGAGGGGTAAAATGAGAAACATCATGATTTTATGATATATATATATATATAATAAATTTTATTTATTTGATTTCTTAATTTTCATAGAACCCATTGTTTAGAAGAAAATAAATATACTATTAAAATATTTTTTTAGTATGATAGTAATTAAATACATTTATAATTGGAGGGTATGAATAAGAGTTAGTACATTATGAAATATTATCATTTACACATGTATAGAATGAATTAATTCATTATAAATTACTTATAAATGAAAATAAAATAATTTGAAGGTGAAAAGAGTGATTGTTTTGAAAAAAATGTACTTTATTCATTCTAGGTGTTTTTATCATAAGAATTTAAATTTACTATGAACGATAAATTATTTTATTTAAATTTTTAGAATTTTTATTTATTAAACTATTTCAATTTTTTCTAATGAATTTTTAATCTTCCTACGTGGATCATTTACTTTCCACAAGATGTGGTCATATAAGATTTGATTGTTTCCTAGATATCACATTATACTCAAACGTAGTATATTGATAGTCCTGAGTCATTCCCATGGGGTATTTAGGTGGTTATAGGATCTTATAGCATAGAACCCTTTGAGGTAGGAGTCCTCATGAGTTTGTTTCAGTTTTGGAAAATTATTTCTAAAGAAATAAGGTCGGGAATTAGATATAGAGAAGTGATCGTGGTAAATTTTGGGGTTTTAGGTAAAATATAAACCCTTTCCTAACATGGTTTGGTCCTAAGATCTTGTATGTGAAGAAATTGGAGGTCACTAGTTGATTATATCTAAACAAACTAGTTCTACCTTGGAGATGGATATTCCTTGATCTGGAAATAATCTCATCCAAATAACCATAATCATGGTGCCTAAGGATTAATGGGTTTTATGCTATTATACATATCTAAAACTACTCCAATCAGGTAAGGTTCATTCATACTATCTTCTGGTGGTTAGGGTTTCTTGAATGAATTATATTGAAATATTTTGATTAGCATGACTACTATTATTTGGATTACTATGTTGATAATTGGATATTCATTATGTTTAGACACCCCTAAACGTGACCCGTACCCTAGGTGGTATAGCTACTCATGGTAGAATTAATTTCATATAAATAATAAAAATTACACCATTATTTATATTCTATGAAATATTTAAATTAAACAAAACATCCAATGATCTAGATTAATAAGGTAATGAGAATTTAATGAAGAATGAGTAATATAAATATTAAATCAAACACACTTTAATCAAATACATACTTTAAATATGACTAACAATGACTGAAGAAAAGGTTCATTGATGATTGGTGATAGGAACAATGCACATATAAAGAATGAGGTCAGTAGTGAAAAAAAGAGTGAGGAACATTGTCAAACTCAATAAACACGACTTCTATTAACATAATGAAATAACAAATATTAATGAAATTCATGTTTGTGATAAAGGGAGTATAAGGGTATGAGAGAATAATGAAAGAAAACAAATATTATCCTCTCTAAAGATATAAAATCTGGTTCCATTCCACTATATATATAGTGGGAACGTTACAAAAAATTTAATTGGAATTCACATCTTGTAAAGCTTATATGGGTTTTTCTCTGTGAATTTTGAAACTAAAGATACCTCACATGAATCTCGTTTAAGAATTTAAATCATGACTCCTTTCAGGATGTGTAACTACATTTCATTTTAGGAATCATCCTATTAATGGAGGGAAATATGGTTTGAATGCTTCTCTTTATGTAATGAGGATTCATTTTGTGAATTTTTTTTATTCATTTTTTAATTCTTGACGACATGTATTCCCAGCTTGAAGAATTTGGTGAAATGATATTACACATAATTTAATGTGGTCTCATGAGGTGTAATAGCTAATATTTCTCCTTTTCATCTTTTTTTACTTTGAGAATTGATAGCATATTTTTTGCAATAACAAACAAATACCAATTGCATTATCAAATAAATCATTCAAAATCTTTAATCTAATGAAAAAATGAATATATTATTTCATGTTATAATATTTCCCCAAACATGGAAAAAATTATCCTCACAAAATAAGATCTCCCAAGGATTTCAAAATTTTAAGAAAATTTTAACGTAACAAACATTCATTATATCTAGGAAAATAAAACTAAGTTCAAGTAGATTTGTTCAGCCTCTATAAACATCCCTAGATAAAAAATCAGTCTCTCCTTATAGCTCATCTCTATAAACAAATTCCTAATACTTTAATAAAAAAATATAAATTGTACCTTGAACTCTATCCCATTTTAATTTACCTCAGAATGAATTTTCTCTCATTGCTCGGGGAGAAATGAAACTGGAGTTATGCTCATAACCTATGTACATGCTCATAACCATAGGCTTATATTGGTTTTATCATCATCACATTATTAAGGGAAATATAGTAATGAATCATGATGGGTTATAAAAAAGTTTATAATGAATCCAAGGCTAGGGGAAGGTCGGTAAACAGTGAAAACAAGCTCAAAAAGGATGGTAGGCTCTAGAGGATAATTTATGAATGTTGTGAAAAGTGTAATAAAATGACTCATACATAGCTAATAAATTTCATGCTACCTGCAGTTTATGTTATATCCATATACAAATATCAAGGGAGTGTAATAAGGGTATATTATCATTTTTTATTTTCTTTTTCATTTTTAATTTTCTAATGTCATGTATAGTATAGATCTCATATCCATCCTCTAACCACATATGACCCTTAAAAGGATTTATCCTTCTAGAAATTGTTATTTTTGACCTTCCTAATACACAACCCATGTTAATTTTTTATTAGGTATTTTTCAAAAGAACGAGATAGATGTGAAATACTAAAAAGTAGACATAGTTCACAATCAAATGATCTATTGAGAGACATAATACATCTCCATAGTTGAATCATCCATTGTTGGATGAAATCCTTCCCACCCTTGTTCAATGTAATGTCATGCATTATACTCAGAGAAGGTTTGGGAGGGATAATAGGCTTGGAATAGTTGTATACTATAAGTTCATAAATGTAAACTGTGGTCTTATTAGGAGAACGATGTGTGGTGGCTATCAAGAAAAAGTAGATCAAAATGGATTCCCTCGATTCATTTTAAAATTGTATTTGTTCAGGCATAGCCTCAATAATATCTCACTACAATTTCTTATAGGTATAGATGTAAAAGGTGTCACTCAAGAAAAATTAACAGAAAAGAATATTCAATTGTAAGCTCAAAATCATCTTAGGAATGGGAGTAAATAAAGAAATCGCAAACACATTAATGTATAAAACTAAGTAATATTTCAATTAAAAGTAATTTTAAAAATTTTGAATTGGAATTATATCAATAGGATCATAAATCATTCTAATAAACATAAATAGAGGTCAAAAATGGATTTCCAACAATTACTAACATAAAATTTTATTTTATTTAAATTGGTATAATGATTTGAATGTCTATAGAATTCTCCCAAATTTAATTATATCTCATAGAAATATGTGAATATGAAAAAAAAAATCAATTGTATATAGTGTGAAATTAAGAAAACAACCCATATATACAGAAGGAGACAATGTATGGACTGTCTGTGGAAGTAAAATGTGAGGGTTTTGAAAGATAAGGTTCAGATAAATTAAATGACCATTGAAAAAATAAAGACCATGGGGTTTGAGAGCTACCTTTAAAAACTATCATTCCATGAGGGAACTTGGTCTGTCATAATTTTAAATTAGTCCCACCTTCAAAATGAGTTTGAAATACAAATATTATACTAGATAAAGTATTAGTCTATATATTTTAATCAATTTATAAGAATAATTATAGGAAGGTTCATAGTATGATGAGAAATGAAAAAAATGTATTTAAAAGAAGACATGTTGCTACAATAAAACTTAATGTGACTCATAAAAAAATAAAAAGACAATAATTACTATAATAATGAAGACAAAAAGGATAAAATAAATGATATATGGGTTTCATCACATAAAGTTCTAAAAAAATTATATTTTCATCCAGACATATGGACCGAAGTATCATGAAACTTCATCCAATGGATCATTGTCTCTTCTATTGTTTGCAACTACTTGTGAACATTTCCTGGAGCTCATGGGGTCATTTCGCATTATTGATGACTTCAATATCACAGTGTGCATGTATTTGATGTTTGATGAATGATATCTAAGCTTGTGGTGGTGGCTGTTATGCGTGAATCTCCAATGATAGCTCCTGAAGTTGATGTTTGACCTCGGCCACGTGCTGTTTCAGTTTCTAAGTTGTGATAGATGGCGGTATAGGTGCCTCAAATCCCAGAGATGAAATATAAGATCTATAAATGGAAATTTTAAAATTTAAATATATTAAAATTTTTCCAAGTAAAATAGAGGAAAATTTGTTCCCATATATAAATATATAAGTGTAGTGGTACAAAATAAGGGGATAAAATGAATAAATATAAAATCAACATGCTTGAATACATATGGCCAAAAAAATTATGGTCATGGTGTTTAACTAAGATAAGACTATGGAATTAAAAAATCTCTTCCAATTTAAACTCTTGGTCAAGTGGTGGAATTATCTATCCTTCATTTATAGTGGTAGTGATGGAAGATACTACTAGTGGTTCATCTATATAGGGTGGATTTGTGGTAGTTGAAAGATGAGATATGGTGGTTAATGAGGAGGTCCTGACCCTATGTGAAGCCATGTGTCTGGAAGCTGGATCAACAAAAGAAAATTTAGTATATGACATAGTGTTCTACCCCTTGACCCATCAGGAATCCTCTATAATGTAATCATGTTGGGAAGTAGGGTCTGATAGCTCTAATGGAAGGTTGTCCTAGGTTGTGGGAGGGGAATGTGTGGCATAAGAGGGGGAGACGGTAGGTTTCAGTGGAATTTGATATCCTGATGTAGATGAGGGAGGTGTAGGCGTGAAAAAATTGAAAATCCATGTAAGGTGAATGTGTATATGGGATGATATCATTATCATATTCTCTAAGATGACAATTAGTATGGCGCATAGATCTTTTGGGTTAGGATGGGTGGGTGGAGCCCTAGTTGATTCAGTGGTGGTAGAGGCATGGATATGGGTGTTAGGTTTTAATGGTGAATGGGGGGTGGAGTATGTGTATGTTATAATGTAGGAACTCCTAGTAACTTTTCATCCACCACATGGACTCTTCGTAGTCATTGGTAAGTGTCAGCATCCCTAACCCGTAGTTTCATCTTATATAGTATCAAAAAATCAATAGAAACCATCAGTATGAGGGATTTCAGTGGAAAGGAAGCATAAAATTCTCAATGAAGGTGGGCCAATTGAGTGATGAAATATCGTTCCATAAATGTACCTCTAGTCCTCTGAGCATGAGCTTGGTCGAAATATTTGACCTATGTAGCCATGTTGATGGTGTGTCCTCCCATTGATGCTACCAATATGGGGGCATCTACCTAACTCAGACTATTTGATATTACTCCATCGAAAACCATTGATGGGTCAAGTATCTATGAAGGATCTAGAGTTTTGGGCTATATATCTGTGTTGATTTTGAAATCCTAGAATCATGTACTATCAAAGCATCTCGAACAATCATCTCCCAAAGCTACCTCATATCAGACCTCGAAGGTTACTATTGGAGGGTTTGAAATTTATCAAACATAGAAAACAACACTTTGTAAATACAAGTCCCTATAGAAAACTAATAAAATTAAATATCATGAGACCGGCCACTATGTACGAAATGGAGGCTATACATTATGACCTTGAATATAGAGAGAAGATCTAGGAAGAACTCATAATATGTCACCTAATGTACCTAAATAATGATGAAAATATAGAGTTATTAAATGTTCTCTAGGATCTCATCACTGATAAAAAGCTGAGTTAGAATGACCATGTATATGGTTTCCTTAATCCACATGGGTTTCACCTATAGACCATTTAGGGTTACTTGATTCTTTGGGTTGGAGAAGTGCAGGATGGAGTGAAAATGTGGGTGGTCATCCCCTGATGATTCTTCGGAACTTGTCTGGGAGTCATCCTATGCAGCGAGCTCATTGCGGTATTCAACAGGAGGTGGGGGATATGATTCCCTAGGTGGTGAGGGCGTGGGAGGTTCATGGCCTCATGGGAACTTCACCTATGCTGGATCATCATGGTTCGATGTTGACTCTGCTGGTGTTGGGAAAAATATTTTATTTTGATTCATCCTAGGAGTAGGGTGAAGAGGTGTGGATGAAAATAAGGATGGGGGGTGGGATTTTGGTTGATGTAAAAGAGGGAATGTGGGTGGGTGCATGTGAGAGGTTTGGAAGGTGAAAGGGGTTCTGTTTCATGGCCAAGAGAGAGGGGGTCAATCTGGGAAGGGTGATGGGGGGTTGTAGGTCATGATGGAGGGAGTTCTAATGGTGAAAAGAGATTAGGGGTGTTTCATGTCATAAAAAAGGAAAACTTCAATGGATAAGAGGGAGGATAGCAATTTAGTTTTCATGGGAGAGAGGGATGAAATTAAAAAGGGTCAAAGGAGGAAGATGGAGGGTCGGGCCATGAACACTTGGTTCATGGATAGTTTTTTAATAACAATCAAGAGGGATTACATGACATGTAACTACATTACAATATGTTTAATTCTTATTTTTTTTATTTTTTTCCAAAAAAATTACACATCATGAAACTGCGTTACATGATGTGAAATTCAATTTTTTTTCTTATTTTTGGTCTAAAAAATAGTCTCTTTATCTCTAAGGAATCCCAATGATGATTTGAACATAATCATGCCTAAGATGATCAACCCTGGGATGCCTCCTAGTACGTGCTTCCTTTAACATCGATAGGTTAACCCTCTCTGATTTATATCGAGTTGATGTCACAAAATTTAAGGAAGGGTTCATGATAGAAATTTATCATTAGACCATTATCTTTGAAAGGTGGTCCACCTTAATTATAAATTTCAATGGTCGCACATTGAAGTACTTTAATGACTATAAAGGGTCCTCACCATCTATATTTCGATTTCCTAGAGACCAATTTTAATCATTGATTGAATAAAAGGTCCTTATTTCCTAGGTCAAATAGACATCTTGCAATGCATTGATCTTTCCATTTCATTGTTTTTACTTTATATATTTTATAATTTTCATAATAATTTTTCTTTATTTCTTTAAGTTCATATAATTACACAATCCTTGCTTCTGTATATTTTTTTGAATATATATTGAGTTTTTAAATTTCTTAATATGAGAAATTCTATAATTTCACTAAAAATGATATGGTTTTTTACAATCCAATATGAATTGTGTGGTATAACTAGGTGTTTTTTATGTAATAATGTCTTCCCATAGTGCATCATCTAATTTCAAACTCTAGTGACATCAAATTATGTTCACAGTCTTCTATATGATTTTCTTGATATCCCTATTTGGAAAATTAACTTTCCTTCTTGTTTTAACTTGGTAGGGACTTCATGTGTTATACTGAATTCCTTATATCATCAGTAATCCATTGTCACAATGATTGTTAAAATGTGTTCCTTGATCTCTAATGAGTAATCTGGTAAATCCATATATTGAGAACATATTATATTTCATAAAATTTTGGAAAACATTTTTTGTGTCATGTGAAGTGGCTTCAACATCAACCAATTTTCAAACGTAATCAATTTTGACAAGAATATAGGGATTTCCATGTGAATGGGGAAATGGTCCCATGAAATATATTCCCAATACACTAAGGATTTTGAAAACTGTGATTGGGTTTTAAGGTATTTCATTTCTTCTTCCAATGGATTAAGTTCAGTGGATTCTACTGAAATTTTGATAGAAATCCCTTTCATCTTGATGTAGTATGGTCCATAAAAGTCTACATTACATGAACTTTCCTTTGATGTTTTTGGGTCCATGATTTCTTTAGGTTGGTGATATATTACACAAGTCTATTACATGTGATATTTCATTCTTGAGAATGAAATTTTGCAAAAATCCATTAGTGAATCACTTGAAAAAAAGTGGTTTATTCCATTAGTAGTGTTCCACATCAGTTAAAAATATTCTCCTTTGCTGGTAGGAGATATCATGGTTCAAATTTACTATGGAATGATAAATATCAATATTATAAAACCACGGTTTTATATATAGGTTGAAATGGGTTTCATCAAGAAAATAAAAAATTATTTGTATATCATCATCATCTTTGAGGAGTATAATTGGAATTGAAGAACAGATGATCAGTGATCACATTTTCATTGCCTTTGGTATCATTAATTATAATATAAAATTCATAGAGCAAGAGGATTCACCTTATCATCCTTGTCATGGAGTCTTTTTTTTCATTAAATACCTGAGGGTAGCATTTTTAGTGTGCACAATAACCATGGACAAAACCATAGAGGAATGGAATTTCACAAAAACATACACAAAAGCTAAAATATCATTGTATATAGTTGTGTAGCTGAACTGAACTTCATTTAATGTGTGGATGGAAATTTAGGCCGGGCGTAAGATTCAACTAATTCATTTTTCTAAAATAGGGACAATAGAAAATTCACTGGCATCACACATTAATTCATAATCCTTGTCTCAGTCGTGTGAAATTATCTCATAGGATTATATCAAGATTTTCTTTAACATATTTCTTGCCTAAAAACATAATTTTGTGAATTCACATGGATCTTCCTTTGAAATCATCTCTATCAGAGTGCATGAATATTTTTTAAAGTATTTTACAAATCACATGTAGAATCAATCATGACCCAAAAATCATATTATACCATTTACTATGGAAGGATCAGTTAAATACGTGATGACCATAATCAAAGAAACATCGAATTATATGCCCTCTATAGAAATTTTTTGTCTAAGGACTATGGATCCTTGACCCATAAAATGGAATTTCTCCCTGTTCAAAAGATGTCATTTCTATTCACAATGTCATAGGAATAACTCAAGATTTCGTAGGTAGGCCTTGAAAGATCTTCCACTAACAAAAAATTCATCCATGAATATTTCTAACAATTACTCGTCCATATCATGGAATATATTTTTCAGGATTCATTTAAATGTAGATGGTGCATTACACATTCTAAATGACAAGCACATATAGTTGAATTAACAAATAGACATGTCAATGTTGTTCATAAGTAATCAGCTGAGTCTACTGAGATCTGATTATATCTTGAATATCCATATAGGAAATAATAAAATTCATGTCTTAGTATTCTTCACAAAATTTGATCCATAATGTTTAAAGGAAAATTATCTTTATATGTTTGCACATTAAAATTTTGGTAATCCGTACATAACCTCCATATAGAGAAAATACGTGTTGTGATCAATTAATTTTCCTCTATTTTTTTCCACAATGAGCCAACCATTCTTGGAAACTAGTCTTAATGGGATCAACCACTCGCTATAAGTGATTGAAATAATTATTCTAGCATCTATAAGTTCCCATAATTCATTTTAAACAACATCGTTCATTGGGGGTGTGATCCAGCTATGTGGTTGATATATAGGTTTTTCACATTCCTCAACTAGAATTTTGTTGGTGAAAAACATAGGACAAATTTATTTAATGTCAACCACTCCCCAAGAAATTGGATACTTCTGTCTTTTTATGACATCTAACAATTTTTATTCCTATAACTGAGATATTTCAGAGTTAATGATAACTATTAGAGAGGTTTAATCACCTATATATGAATACATAAGAGTACTAATTAGAGGATTCAACTCTAGTGTTGGTGGTTTAATGATCGCATTTATAAAAGTTGGGAAATAATATCTTGTGAGAGGAGAATAGAACATAACTTCTTAAAATCATACTCTTCTTCTACATCAAAGAGTGACTCCTCAACATCTTATTCTATGGCCATATATTCATTTCTATATTATGTATGAGAGATATTGTTGTAGTCAATTGAATCATCTAATTGTTCGGAAACATTTATGTGGTTAAAGTACAATTATTCTTCTATGAATTGAATGATTACACACCTAATATTTTACATTTATCAGAGCCTTTCAAGTGTCCATAACTGGACTTCCAAGTATAAAAAGGGAGATAACATCTTTTTCCATGGTAGAAACCTTGATTTCAGCTGGGAAAAATAACTTTTATACATTAACTAATAAATACTCAAGAATTCTAAATGGGTACCTTAATTATCAGTATGCAAGTTATAGTGAAACTCAAGTTGGTTGGATATCTTAAATTCCCAAATTACATAATAAACTCATCGACATAAGGTTAATATGTAATCTGTGATCACAAAAACCTCTTCCAAATTTACAGTCTTTAATAACATGTGGAATTGAAAAACATCCAGGGTCTCTCATCTTTGGTGGAATTTTCTAATGAACAAAATCATTGAATTCTTTATTCAGTGAGATGACACATAGATCTTCCATTTTTATTTTATTTGAATGAATATATTTTAGGAAGTTGTAATAAATTTGAATCTATGTTATAGTCTTTGAAAAGGGTATGTTGATATACAATTTCATGAACATTTCCATGAACTTATTATGTTGTTACTCATTTCTTACATGTATTTCTATTTATGGAAAAGGAGGGAGGTGGATTTTATGGTGGTAGAGAAACATAGAATGTATATTTTGGCTACATGGGTGTTTGTGTCTAGTGATACTTCTTGGGTATTACTTGAGCGGCCACATCAACTTATTCATCTTTTATTGGAGAATGATCCTTAGGTTACCCTATTTTACTTTCATCTCTTCCACAAAGTATCTAAAAACTCAATATTTTTTCACTTATCAACACTACAACATTAGCTTCATTCCTTGGATATGTCTCTTTTTTACAAGGTAGAGTATCTGGTAATTTTTCTGACATAGTTTTTGAGATCTAACCCATATGAAAATCTTGATAGTGCAGGGAAGCTCCTTGTTTCTACATATTCATCTCTAAGTATTATTTTGGTTGTCTATTTTTTGAAAAAAAAAAGTTTCAAGGAGGTTCTATAACTTACTCTAGAGTGGATTAGTTTTTAGCCGGGGTCTTCGTTGAGCTGGTTGAAACTAAAGATGTGATCTCCAAGGAAAATTTTATTTTTTCATGCTATTGTAGTATAAGCATAGTGTTTATGGTGGTTACTGAAGTGGTACTTTAGTATGAAGTGGAACATGACCATGTATTTTTCGATAATATCCCTAGGTTATTTGTGGTTGTTGTAGATCTAATCTCTACTAATAGTATTACTGCTACAAGTATAATGTTTTATTTTTCTACTTTTAATTATTGTAAATAAAATATTTAATATTTTCTTCTTCAACTCCTTTTTAGTCATGGTATATTTTTGGGCCACTTCACATTTTTCAATAATGCATCTTTATTACAAGTGTAGGTGTTGGTGGTGTAGAAGGCAGCTGGAATGACTTTAACTTCTTTTTTAGAACATTGAATTGCACTACTAGTCTGGTATTTTTTTCCACTTAGTGCAGCCCGCAGTATGGTGGTCCACATTCAGTCATCCATAGACTGTAATTGAGATATACTTCATTAATAAGTGTTCGGACTACATCAAGAATCATGAACATCATTCCTCTATCGACGGATGCATGAACAACTATGTGTGTGGATAGTTAGAGGCCTTGGTAGAATGTTTGGAGTTGGATTCACATGTCTATTATGTGGTTTGGGAACTTCATCTTAAGAAATTTCAATCTATCCCAAGCATCCAATGTAGAATCTTTTTAAATCTGCAAGAAGTTGAATTTATCATTCCATATCTCCCATGTCCGGATTGTTGTGAATAATTTTTCATGAAACTTCTTATCATTATCGTCCCATGTCGTGATTGACTTTGTATAGTGACTCTTGATGAAATCATTGCTTCAATATCATAGATAGAAGGTAAATACATAATTTTTTATTACAGCATGAGATAATAACTGCTTGCAAAAGGTATATCACACTTCCAGGAATATTGAAATGTGTTTATGGGGATCTTACCATTAAAGCTCACTATGCTAGAACATGTTCTAGATCATGAAATTGAGTCCATGTTTTATTTTGAAGGTGTGGTCATGAATAAGAGGGTACACAGTACTAGTTATTGCACCATGGATTTATGGCAGTCCATAATCCAACATGGTTCGCTCTTATCATGCTACATGATCCAAATGTTGCACGATTGGTAGGTTTCATGGATTGGGATGAATTTGACTTGTAGGATTGTTGCGGTCTTCTATGTTTAATAGGATTCATGTGGAAAGATAAAATTCCTTTTTAGGATTGAAGTTTAACTTTTTTTTTGTTCATGAAGAATCCTCAAACAATTTGAAGAGACCTATTTCATGAACTATGTCATAAGAAATCGAGACTCAGTGGTCTCCGAAATAATAGGTAAAAGGAAATAAAATATAAATAAAGAAATGGAGAGGTAATCCCATGTTTTCTGGATATAGGATACCATTTGATAAAAAGGAAAATGAGTCCCCAACAATGACACAAATATTTTCCCTTCCCACATATCTCATTAAATTCTTTCAAGATGTGATCATATTACATTTTATTGTTTCCCAAACTACAATTACTACTGAGAGGTATTATAAGGATAGTCTAAGGTCGATCCCAATGGGAATTTAGATGGTTATAGGAACTTATAGCTTAGAATCTATTGTATTATGAGCCCTCAAGATTTTGGAATATATTTGGAAAACTATGTCAATGACTTAAGGTTTGAAATCAGAAATAGGGAAGGGATCAGGGTTAATTTTGGGGTTTCAAGAATAATATATTCTCTTTCCTATGGTCCTAATATCTAGGATACGAATCAAGAAGATGTCTTTAGTGGACTGTAGTCAGTCCAACTAGTTGTACCAATGATACATGTATTATTTTATTTGTGAATAATCCCAAATTAAGTGAATTAAGCTTGGCTTCTAAAGAGGTAAGTGTCTTAGGATACTATTCATATCCTAATCTACTCTAATCAGGTGAGGGTCATTCAACTAAACTTCTCATGGTCGGCGTTTAATGAATGAATATGATAGAAATTTTTTAACCTGATTAAAATTATAAATATTACCATGTTCATAATTATAAAATCATTTAGTTTATACACCACTACTCTCAACCCTTACCCTAGGTGTTTTAGATAGTCATGATATAATTACTTCAAAATATATAAAGAATTGAAATCATGCATATGAAAATAAGAAATATTGAAATTAAACAATACATGGAACGAACCAGATTAATAAACTAACAAGAATTTAATTTAGAAACAGTAATTTTAATCTTAAATAAAACATAATTAAATGAACTACTTAATTGAAATAGGAACAAGAATGAGTGGAGGAAAGGTTTTTTCATGATCGATGCATAGAACAATTCATGTGCAAAGAACAAAGTCAATTGTGAATAAAATTAATGAGGAATGGTGTCAAAATGAATCCACATGACATGTAGTAAAGCAAATAAATATAAATATTTGATGAAAGTATAATTTGGGGGAGAGGGATTATAATGTTATTCGAGAAGATTGAAAGAAAACAAACACTGTCCACTTTGAAGATTTAAAATTTTGTTCCCTATTATTGTATATGTTGAAAGATTATTACATAACATATAATAAGAATTCACATCATGTAATGTTGATCCGAGGTCTTATTCATGAATTTTGAATATGTATGTATCTCTTATGAGTCTCGTTTGATATTAGAAATCAGGACTCCTTTAACAACTAGTAACTGGATGTCACAATCTGAATCATCCTTTAGCTGGATGGAAATATGATTTGAATGCTTCATGTCATGTAAATAGTATTCATGTCCTATATCATTCAATGTATTTTCAAATTATTCATAACATGAATTTAGGGCATGCAACATGTGATGAAATGATATTACTGCTCATGTAATTAGGTTTCATGATTTGTAATAGCCATTTTTTCCCTTTTCTTCATTTTTTTCCTTTGATCATTTAAATCCTATATTTTACAATAATCAACACATACTAGGGGAATTATCGAATATACCATTGAAAATACTTAATCAAATTATAGGAAAATGTATAAAGGATTTCACATTATCTTTTTTTCAAGTCATGGTATAAAAATAAATCTATTTTTATTCATAAAAAAATCAATTATTCAAGAAACATGTTTCATGGAATTTTCCATGCTAATTTTAAAATGAATTTCTATAGAATATAGAAATTAAATATATGAGAAATTATTACCTATTGGTAATCAACATGATTAATATTATACAACGTGTTCATCTTATTTTTTTTCCTTATGAATACTAACCATGATAATGATTTTTTACTTCGGTAAAATAGTTAAACATGGGCTAAGACTATGTGGTAAAGATTTAAAATCTCTCTAACATATTACTCTATCCTATTAAATCATTATTTCTGAACAAATATATGTTTTATGAATAAAATAATATATTTTAGTACATTATTATGAAATTAGGAACCCAATCATACTTTTTGATAAAATGTATTACTTTATCCAAATGAAACACTATTTATGTGTCTTATAATTTAATGGATAATTAGAATAAAATAATTTTTTTTTGGATGGATGAAATAGACTAAAAACAATCCTTTTTATTATTTAAGGAAAAACTAATTTAAACCCACTTATTACATTCTTTCAATGTGAAATTATTTTTACTCTTAGATCTTTTATTATCCTGAAAAATATTAATTTTTTTTGTGTTATTCTATTAAAAAAATTTAGACCTATTGATATTGAATATGATAAAATATATTCTGAATTGAGAATCATCGATAATTTTTTTTGTATTCATAGATCCTTTTAGTTTTGTTTATATAATTTTGATATCCTGGTTGAATAAAATGTTACAGTTGTTAAGGTTAAAATATGTTTAAAGTAGATTAACTATAAGATAAGTCTACTTATGTGTCCAAATATTTTATAAATGATATTGGTTAAGTATAAATAAACCCTGTCATATATTATCATTGAATTTGGTGTGACTTGGGACCACATGACCTCATTATGTTATCTATACTATTTAATCATTTTTGTAATCCCATGTGCTTCATTTACCCCACTTTTAAATGGGAACTTCCTCTCCTCCCTAATTAATGGATTTTGAAAACTCTATATCAAAAATTCTATTACATATTTATTTTCTATATTTTTTCCTTTATCCAATATCATATGGTGTTCTTGTAGAAAATTCTAATGAAGGCACAAGGGGTGCGCCAAAGGATGTGCTTCAAATAAGATTTAATCATCATACACAAATCATTCAATGTTTATTTCATATTCAAATAACTCTAAATATATTTTATCCAAGAAAAAAATTATTAATTTAGTATCCCCAATATATTAATATTTTATTATTAATAGTTTAAAACCATTTTCTACCATATTTTTTCAACTGATATTTGAAAGTATCACTTATGTATATGTGTTGAATACCAAATCTATGTAGCAATATGATTCATCTTCCATCACTATCATCAAAGGTTAGTTATTATGATGGATTTAATATTTATATTTATATTTATTATATAATTATAATTTTTAATGGTGAAATATTATTTACCAATCTTCCATTACAAACTTCAAAATTTGGAAACATCACTCTTGTGTAAATATAAATTACCATATCCATGAAGTAATGAAATTAATTATTATAATATAATTATTTGAATAGTATTAAATGTTAGTATAATGATTAAATATGAAAATTTTGAAATTCTTAACACTCAAGAGATAGTTTAATCATGAAAAGTGATTAGAGACTAGGATCGTCAACTAGACACATGCATAACAAGGAAGAATCGACCAACGAGAACTATGATTTTAATAAAGAATTTGTTTATCAATGTGTGATATTGTGTTAGAAGTACATAATAAATGGTCTGATATATATGATTACGATTCAATATTATATTTAAAACAAATATATATTTATTATATATAATTTATGAAAGTGTGTGAAACAAGAAAGACTTAAGGTAATAGATTTATATTTCCAAATAATTTTAATCAATATTATTTATGATTTAATTTATTTTTATGGGAAATTATATTATACATATCTGATAAAAAAATTAATTATCCTCTACATTGTTTATTTTTTTAATTTTGACTTTTTAGTACCATTTTCCTCTATTTAATACTAAAAATATATAAAAAATAATTTTAAGAGGATCTGGCCTTATTTTCTTTAGTTAAGAATCTTCTCCTCCATATTCATATTCTATAAAATGTAATTAGTAATATTCTTACAATACTCCATTGATCATAAAATTAATTATTTCCCATTATAGAAATTAAATTATTTGGTTTGAAAAAAAAATTAATTGAAATTCAATTTGGTGGTTTTTACCAAATGTGTTAATCAAATCTATTTTTAAAGAATACAACATGTATCGAATTTTACACCACCTAGTCCACCTAATAATTTGATGAATCGTTTAAATGATTACATGGTTCTTTTCAAAAAAAATTCTTTCTTTTTTTGTGAAATTATTATATTTTTAATAAGTGATTTCTAAATGAAATTGGTATTTTCTTTTAGAAATATTCATGTGATATATTAATTCATTTTTCATCTAATACAATATACTTTTATGTCAATTATGATTTCTTAGGGATATAATACTGTGATACAATACATATTATTTCTATATATTGTTTATTATTATGATTATATTATGTTTATGAAACTTATAAATATTCATTATGTTATGTTATGATGATGTGATGAAGGATTTATGATATTAGGACATAAATTTGAAAGGATTGATATTATATAATGGGTGGGAAGAGAATTATATAGCCTTGTAATTAATTCCGTAATTATGATGGATTTGAAAAACTAATAAGACATTTTAACATTTATAAACTCTTAATAGATGGTGTTGTGACCTAAACACACTCATATAATAAAATTGAAAATGGCCAGGTAAGATTTTCAATTATGGTACATTTTTTCGATGATTGTATTAGTAGTTAACATAAAATAATGAAGTAATTTTATATTATTATATTTATGACACAAACATATTTATTAGGATTATAAAATTTATCATAGAACATGATTCATTAGTAATGATTCTTCACACTTATGACTTATTAATTTTTTTATAAAAAAAATTTATCTAATGATATGTGATTAATGATATTTAGGTGACTAGAAATGCTTATTTTATTTAATAATCACATTCCCAAAAACTTATGCCTATGTTATTCTCACATATTATTATTGATTCGAATACCTTAGGATTACACTTACTGATCAATTGATCATAACTTTTTTATGTTTCCTTTCATGAGGTTGTGAATAATTGTTTTAAGTTGTTTATATCTAAGAATATTTCAATTTTTATAAGATATGATTAATATCTTTCATGAAATAGGTTTATTATGTATTTATCCTCTATATAATCTAAAAATTACCATTCATTGATTGTTTATTATTCTAATATGTATTGAATATTAATCTAAAAGGATGTAATATATATACAAGTAATATTGGAATCTCTTCAAGAACACTCTCTAATGTTTTGATTAAATTTTTAGTTCATACTCACCATCTTAGTTTTAAATGTCTTAACATAAATTAAATTTAAATTTTTACCCAAAAAATTGGGTCTTTAGGAATTGACTGCCAATTTTTCCTCATTGTACACTTACAATTAATTCATCAAAAATGAATTATCCAAACTAAAACCTATTATCCGAACCATATGGTATGGTTTTATATTCATGCTTCAATATCAAAGATAAAACATACTCTTTTAGTGTTTTAATAATATTTTTGTATCCATGACCCAGCTAATGAGGACTTCAATGACCATGGCCTTATTCTCAATATTTAACCAATACATCAATTTAATGTTTATATTTCACTTCATAATTTTTATTTACCACCAATTATATTTATATTTGATAAATTAATACACAAATATAATCAATATATATTAGTATTATTATAGTAAACAACTATTATTATTATTATTTATTCATAAGTAAATTGCAACATTATTTCCTTCGAACTCTACATTATGATCAACTACTCCCACAAACTTATCCATAACTACTACTTCAAATCATGATTTATCTATAGTATATATAACATCAAATTTTATATATTATATACATTTACTTTAAAAACCTTACAATAGTTATTATTCATCATATTTTCCCTCTATATTTATCGAGACATTTTCTCTAAATGTTCATTGTAGTTATATTTCATAATTTAAATTCTTTCGAGGGGGATTTTTTTGTCCTAGAATGTATTCACAATAAAAAATCCCAACAAAAATCATTGGATATTTCCTAGTAATACAAAAAAATCATAAATTAAAACATGTTTGACGTATGATAAATTTTAATGTTCCTATAACTTATTTTAACATGATCTCAATATGTTATATGAACACATTAATCATAAATTATTTATCATTTCCATCATCATTAATTTCCAAATTCAATATATATTTAAACTCCATTTCCTTTGATGGATGTATCAATATTAATGATCAATTCACATGTATTTCATATTAAATAAAATATGTCTTAATATAATCATATTGTAGTTCAGTATGATTTCCTTCTTGAAGTGTTGAAACATTTTGATTATATAATGGTCCAAATATCTATATGATCTTACTCTATATATAAAAATGTTCCCTCTCATCATAAGGATGTAAAATAAATTTAATATGTTCAATGATATTTTTGAAGAGTCCCTTAATTGATTCACTATATCTCATAATAATTCCATTAATCATGTTATGCTGAACTTTTAGTTTTTCCTCCTTCAACCTTTTATCACTATCACTAATTCTTGTGTTTTTTTCTACTTACAGTCATTGATTTATAACTCATAATAATAATGTATAATAAATTTTATTTTTCATCAATTGTTGTAATTTATTAAATTTTAAAAGAATTCAAAAAATTTATTATCCACACATATCATCAAAAATGCAATTATATCATTAACATTTATTATATGAATCATTGGGGAGAAAACCTAAATATCAAGTAACTGGTAATGTGATATCACTCTATTATTCAGTATTTAATTATTATATACATAGAAATGAAGGATAATAAGAAGAAGAAGAAAGAAATTTCCTCTTTGAAAAATTATATGTACACAACAGACATCTTGGGTTTTCATATGGGATACAAAACTTACATAAAGACAAACATCCAGGTCTGTATGCTTTAATAAAAAAGAATAAAAGGTTACAAAATATTTTTTAATCCGGCGTGGATATAATAGAGGAACCACTAGGTATATCAAATTCATCCTACCCACATTTATAAATAATTATTATATCATATATTAAATACATGGCATATGTAAGGAATTGGATATTAAAGATTACGTATATGGAAATATTTTTGAATTATGTAAACTTATGAATGTGGAGTAATGGGAGAGAATGGAAATATATAATTTACATTAGAATAAATTAAAAACAATGAATCATAAATATATTTGAAATTGAAATTTATGGTAATTTAAAATGATTATAAATAAGGAATGAATAGAAGAGATTACAAGCTGTTGCCTTACTATGTTTCTTTTTTGAACATCATGATAAACTTTTAACATAATTTCAAACGTTTTTAAAGGACTCTTTAGAGGAAAACTAAGAAGATAACTATGATAAATGATTTATACTAAAGAGGAATGGGTGGATGAATTGGTATTTGTACCTAATGAGTCATAATTGTTTGATAATTTTCTTATTTAATTTTGTTCAAATCCTGGATGTGGAAAATTCAATACAATTGCCTTTCTAAATGTTATAATTCAGGGTATTTAACATATCAGATATGTTTTTTCACATTTAAAACATAGTGAAACAAAATCTTTTTTTAATATTACTCTTCTAATAGATTAAACATTCATTCCTAATGAATTATTTAAAAATATAAAAATATATCTTACAGTTTAGAAACATAATTTTTGGTTTATAAAATTGATTATATTATTTAAAATTACATTATTTTAATTAATATACACATTTTTGGTTAAGAATGACATTATATTATGTGTTAAATAATTTTTATATCATAATGAAATTATAAAACCTACATTATATTCATAATGTATTTTCATATTTACCCAAAAAATGACTCTCAAAATATTATAAACAATTCCCACTTTTCTGTTATTGACATGAGTATTCTACATTTGAAATTTCTTTTATGAATTTATCTTCAAATATGAAAA
Organism: Viscum album; assembly: GCA_963277665.1. Lineage (NCBI taxonomy): Eukaryota > Viridiplantae > Streptophyta > Magnoliopsida > Santalales > Viscaceae > Viscum > Viscum album. The sequence goes on from OY728162.1 coordinate 243,854,030, forward strand.
TTTAAATAATTATTTAACAATTTTTTTTAAAAACAATCATTACACTACTATTATATATTTAAACACTTTTTATTAGAAAAATATATATTATTACATGATATATGTTTATAATTACATGAAAATTCATTGATCATTATAAATTTTTTATTTCTTATTTATAAAATAAAAAAATGTTATTATGTATTTTTGTCTAGATAGATTTATGAATAATGATAACATTGCTATAATAAGAACCATAATACATTGTAAGTATTCTAATGATTACCTTACCAATTTCACCATATTATTTCCCATTATAAATTAACTTTTTTTATATTATAAATGAATTATTCCATTCTATTAAATTTTCTATAATTTCCCATGAATATCATATAATTTTATTTATAATTGAAATTTATCTTTTTCTCTTTCTATCATATGATAAATATATCATTTTAGAGTTCATGATTATAGTGATACCTAATTATGATATATGTTTTATTTCACTAGTTCAATCAATTATAGTGAATGAAACTCTATATTTATTTTAATCAAATAATGAAATAAAATTTTGTATATTATTTAATTGATATTATGATGGAAATTTTAGGGAGTATAATATAATATTAGGGTCTTACACTTCCTTGGTTAAATAATATCTTCCCTTAATCTTGGGGTATACCTAACTCCATGAACAAATGTTGGTGATTATTCCCCCTATCTCCCACAGGCTCCCACATTGCTTCCAATTGATTATTATTCCACCAATGTTCCTTCACGATGTATATTTTCAGATTCTATAACACTTTATCTCTTCTATTATGAATCTGTATTTATTATTTATTAATGAAAAATTCATTATTTAACATAATTTATTCAGTGGTGATTATATGTGTTATGTCTCATATTTACTTCGTCAATAAAAAGATATGGAATATTTCATTACCATTAAAGAGGCTGGGTGGCATATCTAAACAATATGTCACAACTAATATTCAATATAAAATTAAAAAACCATTAATGTTCATAGATTTTACCTTCCCCTTTTTTATAATACATTCAAATACCTTCCATTGATATATCATTCAAAAGATATGATCACATACATGAAATTAATTTTTATTCCTCTGATTGTTATTTTTTTATTTTAGTCGGCTTTTGGATTTCTCGATACTCTTATATATTGGTCAAACATTCATAGGTACCTTCTGAATTTTTTTGGATTAACTAGCCTAATTCTTCTAACTTCTTCCCACCATGTTGTATTATGATATCTTTTCAGACTATTATTTTTGGGGTTTTATTTTTATATCATGGTTGATTTTATATTGAATTTAAATTTCACTAAATGTATATTCGAGTCCCATTTCTATGCAAGTTGAGTGTGAATGAAATCAAAATATACATTACTAATTGGATAGTCTACATAGTATACTAATTAGTTTAAGGATGATAGGAGATAGTCAAAGTGAACATTGTTTTCAAGTCCTTATAAATAAACCAAAAACAATTCATGTGACATAAAGGCAAGGAACATGTATAATTAATAAAAATGAACCATGATGTTTCATAAATTCATTAATATTGTTAACTATAAGTCACACAATGGAAAGGTTCTCTCATATATCAAGAAAAATTATAGATTTTTCATTGAGATACATGATAAACCGTATTACATAATTACTCAATAACATCTTAGGAATTGTTATATTGTTCCCCATCCACATTGGTATAGGGAGAGGTTAACTGGAATCCTTTGAAAATTTTCGATATATATTACTTGTTTGAATACTATACATATTGAAACATAGTTTAAATTTACCAAATCATTTCAGTCCATGAAAAATATTTCCTTAGATCCCTATACATCTTGGTGCTACTAAAATTAATCAGGAAATTTATTTAGTTTTCATTATCTATATATTCCCTCTTCATGTTTGGTGATGATGGAATATATTTCATCTTTCCAAAATTCATAACTCCATTTAAATAGAGTTATTATATCTGTTTTATATATTATATAACATTAATATTAGTTTATAGACCCTTTTGATATTTTTGACCTTTCATTATATTTTATAATTGTTATTGTTGGGAAATTATTTTTAAAAAGAACGATTGTTTCCCTTAATAATTTCAATTTATGACATTAATAATTCCATTAATATTGGATCCTTTTAAATCTTTGTCGAGGATATAACTCTATAGGCCTTTTACTCAATATTTCCCCAACTATTGTTTACTTCCCATACTGGTAGTGTATCACACATTTATAGTTCTTGACTTTTTCTATCCATATCATTTGTCTTATATTTATATTTTTCGATGTGAATATATAAATTTAACCTTTAAAAATAAAATATATATTGTTATAAAATAAATCACCATATAAATATTGAATCCATATCTTCATGGTAAATATTACTATAACCAAGTCTATACCGTGAGAATGGAAATATAGACCATGATTCATAAATTGTATTGATACAAAAGTAATCACACTATCATGTCACATTTATATATATTTGTGGGGTTTGAATCATGGATGTGGATACTATACATTCAAACTTCATGATCAATTGGATATGAAGGTAATTAAATAGAAAACACATTAATGAAATCCAATATAAGAGACAGATTTTCATTTAATAGGATATACCTATAATTTATAGATATTACTTTATATTTTTATTCACTTATAATTTCATTAAAACGAGGCACTAGAGGTGGTCCCAAATAAGATCCAGCTAACAATGTTTTTTCTCTAAATGTAATTGATTATTTTCCTACCATAAAAATATTAATATATATATCTAGGAAATAAATTCATATATTATACTTTTATTGATATAATATTGTATGAATTATATCATTGTTAACCACTTGCATGGCTTCTATGTATGAAAATGGAAAACCTCTCTCCATTATGATAGAAACCACATAGAATATTTTTTTCAATTAGGTTTTTAAGATGAGTTTTAGAAAAAAAATTCCTTCCATTAAAATACACTCTTAAGTAGTAAAATAAAGTTAATTAGTTCATAAATAACACTACTAATTAGGATCATATGATATAATTATAATCTGTTTAATATAAATTCATATTTAGTATTCTACACATTATAGAAACATTTATAGTATTTATTATGTTTTTTTCATATGATTTTATTCTCTAAATATGTTATTATAAATCTAGATTCTATTATTTCTAGTAAGCCTAGTTTGAAACCAACTATAAAAAACCCCACTCAAGTAGCCAAAATAAAAAAGTTATTTGACTCAATGGTGTAGTATACAAGCCAACATAAAGCACAAAATCCAAAAGCTTAGTAGTATCCATAGAATAGATACCAACATAGTCATTAATTTAATTTATGAAATATAGAAAATATATTAAAAATAAATGATTAATATTATTTTTCCTCAGCATTGGCCCCTTTTGTGGGTCAGTATTTTCAGTCTCAAAGGTTGATCTAATGAATCCATGACTCCCTTTTTCATCATATTTACAGAGCCGCCATCTCCCCAATGTTTTTCATCATTGGGTCCCCTAATTCCCTCATATTATATTACCCATAAAGATATAGTGTAGTTTCATTGATAGTCTTATTATAAAATTTTATCTTTTGGTTTCTAGTTAGTGGATTTGTTACACTCATGAAAACTTTTTTCTAGTTTCGTACATGTCGTAATTCACTGAAAAGTTTCATTTGTGTCATTGATTATGGTTGGGGTTATATTACCTGATATATGATGGTGTACTATAAAACTATCATCATTATGTAAACCTTGATTTAGAGTCCAAATTTTCACTTTAACGGTCAGCACAATTTTGGATTTTTTTACTTTATGATTGTTCTTCCTCTTTAGATGGATAGTGGATATAAAAAAATACAAGATTTTATATATTCCACAATGTTGATTCACCTACTTTGATTACATCTCTCCTTAAAAATTCTATATATATAATGATATTGTTGATTATATTATAGAATCATATGTGTTGATGATCATACATTTTTTTTATACAAGATGTGTTTACTTTATTTATTTTGATATTTATCTCTTCTAGATCATTCCTAGTTGAACACATTTAACGGTAATTGGGTAATGGGGATTCTAGAAGTGAATTATATAAATGAATTTTCGACATGATGAGATTAATTTTCCTCTATCTATCAACCCTTAGTCCCCATACATGGTTGATTCTGTTATTGTGTACACCACTCTTGGTGTCCTCATATCTATTTATCAAGCACTAGAGAACACTTTCCCTGCCTATATGGGCTAATATGATCATGATATAATTAGTAGGTTACCTATATCCTCTTTTTATGCTTCCCTATTTTCACCCATGATCTAGTTGATCAGAATGGAAAATAACATATAGAGGTGGAAGATGCACAATCCTCTAATATGACATGATGAGTTTCTCCTTATCATGTAGAAATTAAATATTATCAATAATTCCTCATATAAATCTGAGGAGACTAATGTTGGTGGAATGTTTCTAGAAGGAAAACCACTATTAACATTCTCTTTAATATCCATGAGGAATAATATTCACAACACTGGGTTTGCATGGAATGATAATTTTTTTCATAACCAATCACCTATATAAACATTAAAAAGAAGAAATGGAATTCATTAAATATAACTAACAATGGAATCAAGATTGGATTTCCAATAATGGATAAGTATATTATTTTTAGTGTAGAAATCTCAGATGGTCTATACATATCAAATTGGAAATTAAGTAACAGGATTAAGACTTTCACTATCAAGAAAATCATTCATCTTTTTATTCTACTTATAAATACAATAATTTATTGTAATATTATGTTATTGGGTCTACATTTTCCATTGTGTGACATTTTTATGGGTTCCCACTCGACGAAAAGTGTATTTTTCATATATAATCCAAAATAATATGTTATATGGGAAAAATAAAAATGAAGAGATTAGAAATATAATGAAGGGTAGTTGACAATGAAAGATAACGTTTCATAAACATTATATACATAAAATAGAAAGATAAATAAATCACAAGATTCTATATAATTGATAAAATGAGCATAACATATATATAGATAACAGAAAAATTGAAATAAAGAGTTACATGTATAATAATAATTGATCTCATAATGATGGAATTATTAATTAAAAAATCATAACCATACTTTTATGGCATGATTGTATGATATCAAATATAAATGGGATAGATAAAGCGAAATATCTAAGATATTTTTTCTAATTTGAAATATAGATTAATTTATGAAATTTATATGTATAGGCTCCTCCCATATCATTATAATTCTAATTCATCCCTGATATTAAAATAATTGATAATAATACATATTATAATGTTCCATTTGGAACCTTATATATAAACATGGTGATGTAATCAAATAATTTCCCTTGGGAAATAATGGATATAAATATTTTCATAGTTTTCCCTCTAAAGAGAAGAATTTGAATGTCTATAAAATATCCATCAATAAAATTATAAACTATATAATATTCATAGTGCAACTAATAATACATATGTCAATATAATTATAATTGAGTTATAGGTTATGGAACATTCGTCTTATCAAGATATAAATTAGATTTTATCATTGAATTATATAGTTTAAAATGTAAAGAGACTAAAGTAATGAATGAAACATCCCAAATAAAAAGTTAAGTGTATATGTTACACATATTTCATTTTAATTAGAGATAAAAAAAATTAATTTATGAGAAACTGCCAAGACATCATGTTTTTTATTATGAAGGGGAACATTTTCTAAAATAAAGTCAAATCTTCCACAAACCGAATAGAGTCTTTAGTACATATATATCCATGATCCTTTCATATAAAAATTATCCCAATTATAAATTCTATAATTATTAATGTATAAATACATGGGATAAATTGGTTTGTGGATAATGATGTTTTTTGATTTATGATTTCTTTGGATTATAATTACTTACAAAGGTGGTATAATGAGTGTTAATGATATTATAGTTTTTGTATAAAATGTGATTTATAATAATAACATTATAAAATTTTATGCAAATGTTAATGAATTTAGAATGATTGAAAATGGGAAAATGTAATAGGAGATTATGGAACTTTATCATTCTATATAGCATTCTATATATTGATAAATGACTCTATATGTCATTAAATACTTCTTTAAAGGACTTATGTGAGGTAAATTGTGTGTAAAACTATGATCAATTATATTGGAGTGAGTAAAGAATGATTTTTTTTTGGGTTTTTAGACGATAATATAGAATTGCTAAATAATTTTGGGATTTAGGATATGGAAATCATGGTATAGTATGATTAAAAACAGTTAACTTTCTGATTGTTTTCTATTATGGTATTTGAGATATTTATCATTGTTTATGATAATTTTTACTTAAAAAACTTGACTTGTCTCTTAATATTACTTTTTTATAGAAAAATATTCCATTAAAAAATAATTATTTTTTATAAATAAAAATAAATTTTATACTTTGGAAACTTCATTACAAGTTTAGAAAGTTAATTTTAATATTTTAATGTACATTTCTAAAATAATAATAAAACATTATGTTGAGAATGCATTTCTTTTATATATAAAAAAAATTTAAATAATAATTTATTCCTAATTACTACCACATATACATACTTTATTTTATAATTTTTTGTAAAAAAATTATTATCTAAGAAAATTATCAAAACATTGCCACTGTGTAATTTTTATATGATGAATATAACTTTGAATATTTTTATTTAAATATATTTCTATATATTATAAATTTATTTATTATATAATCATCTTATTAAATGTTAATATCACATATTTGTTAAACAAATACATTTTATTGAATTTTATTTTATTCAGACACATATGTATTTAATTATATTCTTATTTATTGATCAATATACATTATTTTTATTTATTTATTATATTAATACAAAATGATGTCTCTTATTCTTTTTGGATACCACTACATGGAATTGTAAAATTAACATAGCATTTGTAATATTATTATGCTAATATTTTAATTATCACATTAACACTATTATATGTGGATTATCCAGTATAATTTTATTTAATTCTATCATTAAAAATTATTCATTACGTTGTCTTAGTTTCTCGACCATGTGAATTATATTTCTTTAAATTTTCCATATAATAGTAATGTATATTTTTTTATTATTAATTATTTCAGAACATTATCCTCTTCAATTTAATATTTTTATTCTTCCATATATTCTTATATATTCTATAGTATAAGTTTTTATAATTATAGTGAGTGTGTGTATCCTGTTTTTATTTGAACAACTATAATGGAATATTTCTTTTTATTATTTAAAACATATTTCAAGGAAATGTTTATTTAATATAATACAATCATTGGTTTTACATTAGAAAATGATGATTAAAATATTATTCTAAAATGTCTACTTTAGAACACCACATGTTGAGAATATTTTTGGAATAATAAATACATTATTATAAAATCTATAAACATGTATAGAAAATCTAAATATAGTAGTGGGGAATTTCACTAAACCCATAAAATGAATTAAATTGATGGAACTCCAAGAGAAAACTAATTTTTTAAAATACACACATAATATAATACCTTTATCACACTGTTAATAAATTGATGTTGTGATGAAAAATAATCTAATCAATCGATCCTTGGATTAACTTTCTCATCACAAAAGTACATGATCTCAATGTTTCCCATTATGAAATTATATACTTTATTTTTTATAATTTTAATAATAATTGACCTACAACATTAATTTGATATATATGACCCTATCAAAAATATAATATCATCATGTTTTCATGGCATTTTTAAGAGTTATATACCTAATTTTTTATAGAAAATACTCAAATTCGACAATTCTCAATGATATGTAATCTTATATATTTATAAAGAAAAATAAAATAACAAAGATATAATTCTATATTTGAAGTTGACATTATATATTTAATTGAATTTTAATGAAATCTACCATCAATCATTTAACATAATTTAATAATTCATTAGGGTAGTAATTGATGTTGTCATAATTTTTTTCCTCCTTAAAAAATACAATTTATCACTCCATTGTGATATTTTTATGATGTATAAATGTCACATGTATCCTTGTGTGACCTAACAAATAATGAAAAATGTTATCTCTATAATCATAAAAATATAAAACCAAGTTTATAGGAATTCAGTTAGATCCCTACATTAAAAATAATTTTATGACTCTAAATATTATTTTATCTACATAAATATGATTCATCATCAATTGATCAAACTATATTCTAAAATAAATATTATGATCAAACATCTCATGGAAATCAAATTTTTTCAGAAATTATATAACTCTATTAATGTGTACGTGGTGCCTACGACATCCCATAATGTGTTACCATTAATAAAATAATTTTATTCTCATCTATATGTATTACAAATATATCTTGATGTTAAATTTTTACTTATTATTTAATAAATCCATTAAAAATAATTGAATTTTCCCCCATTCAAAATACCTTTATTTTTATTTGGATTCTTATAAAAAAATACATGAATTTTTTAACCCAAACTATATAAGAAAAATTTTCATAAAAAATCTATTACCATTATTTTTTAGTATCCCTTTCACACCAAGCAGTAATTTTTTTGATTCAATATGTCTCTCATATTTATTTTGGTTCAAAAATCACATTTGATTGTTGAAAATTCAGCTCGTTTTCCACAATGCAGACACCCTTACTTCTAATAAATATTCAAATAACATTTTTAAATCCTTAATAGAAATTTAAAATTAAGTAATTATTAAGAAAATTCCATTTTCACTTCTATATTCATTCTTTTACTATATTTTAATCATGTTAAAAATGATAAATTCTCATCTAATGTTTTAAGTAAATTTCAACTTTTGATTTTCATTATTCCATTTATCTTAAAGTGTCTTATATTCATATACATATAAAATAGATCCATTTTTATATAAAATTTTTTGAAAACTACAACCACCAATCAATTATATGGTCAGAATTTGTTAAAGATCATAGTCAATTCTTTGTTATTGATTGTCTAGTTTTCCATTAAAAGAAGAATTATATTATGGATTTCAAACCACTAAAAGATGGTTCCTTGTCAAATATTATTATGAAAGCTTTTTTATTATATTATTAAAAACCAAAAAAATTATGGGTTAATAAATCCATGATATTATTTCCATGAATTTTCCTCCCCCACCTCTAATATCAGCTTATGAAAATAAATAACTCCTATATATGATTGATCACCATTGACCATGATATCATATAATATTTATTGATAAAAAGGGTAGGTTATATTCATACATCACATGTATGAATGTGATCACTCTTAATAATACGAATATAACATGCACCTTTTTTCACTAATTCATCCTAGGATTTTAGTCTCAAGTGGCCATTTAATTTATTCCATAATTTATTTAAAGCATCATGGTAATAAATCATAATAATCATTCACCATTAATAGGTATATATACACTTTATTTTGTTTACCTTGATTCGTAATTATGGTATTCATGAATTTATTAGTATGTATATTCTTGTTAAAATTTATGTCATATCCTATGGCAGAAAATTGACAAACACATAAGATATTTTTACAAAGATCATTAACGGCCAAGAATTTCTTCTTAATTGTAATGTTAACTCAAATTTTGGATTTCCTAAATGCAACTTTTCTCAATACATACTTGTTTCTAAATATTTTGGATCCTTACATATCATATTTGATGTCCTATAAAAGATTATTAATTCCCATCATTTAGAATGTACCCCATCTATTAAAAATACACAAATTTTCTTGATTCATTGATTTTAAATAAATATCCCCCAAAAAATCCATCTTAAAAATAATCTTTGTGATTCATTCATGTTTTTTCACATATATTAATTCTTAACAACCAAGATCTTCATATAGATATAATTGATGCTCCAAATAATATAATTTTGAACCCTATTTTATGTTTTTATATCACTCAATGAAATCTTGAGCTACTGTGTTGTTCTATTTTTCATATCCCAAAACACATTCCACTTTATATGTGATGATAAGTGGATTAGTTTTTTTATATTACATTTACACAAAACATATATTCCACGATAAATATAATGAGAATATTTATTTCATCTAATCCTTCCCTCTTTCCACTAGGATATAATTTAACTATTTTCTATGGAAGAAACATTGTATGAATACCTCATATACACATAATTATAGAGACTAATTTATGTTGTATTCTGGTTCTTTTTCATTAGAGTTATGTTGTAATTTTTGATCAAACCTAAAATAATTTGAATTCATAGAGATGGATCTTGTTTCTTTACTTAAAACATCATAGAATTATTTTTCATATCTTATCTCATTCCAAACATTCGATTATGAGAAAATATTTGTTCTTAAATGGACCCCATAATCACCTTTTGTTAATTTTCATATTTATCCAGCATCTTTAAAATATATCGGTTGAGCCAACAAACCAAAACCATTCCAATATGTTGGGAATGAAGTGTTGAAATTATTATTTTCTATACTGATAATACAAATACATGATATAAAATTAATATAACAATATAACATACTAAAGAGATCAGTGAAGAGGAAAACTAAACATTTGGAACTTTTCTTTTCCCTCATCCAAGGGTACATGATTTAGGAAGTAACAATAGTCTACCCACATTAATAAGTTTACCACATATTAACCATATTTTAAAAAATAAATGATATAAAAATTCATGAAAGGTTAAAACATGAAAAAATAACATATAGAAATAAATGAACACTTGAAATTATTAATATTCTGAATTTTTTCCTATTTGAAAAAGAGGAAACAATGAGACTTATTTACAATACAATAAGTAAAAATAGTACATTCAACTTACTAACACCATCAATAATATTTTATTATATAATGACTAACTTTTTATAAAACTCTAATGCATTGTATAATCCTTGGTTACACTATGATTGTGTTAGAATCACTATTACAGACATAGATACAAGATTTAGGGTAATACGTCACTCCTTTTTGTAAGAAACTAAGTGATTTTTTATCATCACATTGACTTTATATATTCATGGGAGAGTGATAACTATATTTTATTCACTCACAGAGTGACACTAGATTTGTAAGGATGGTGAGGAGCTAGGAAACTATAGCACAATGATTAAATACCATGTGATACATTTATACATTGTGACTTAATCATATGAAGAAGCATTGACAAGACAAGAAGTGATGTCTTAAAAATACAGGAAAAGAATTTATTCATCATTTATTATCATTACATGACGTTACTTTTTCCGAGATGTGTTTTTATAAGATATGACATAATTTTTGAAGTCTTTAATTTTATTGATTACAATTCATGTAACATAATTACACATCATGTATGTTTTGACGGGCTGAAAAATAAATGTGAGCATGGACAAGGGATTGATGATTTTATCAATACTAGCATGCTTCGATTGCACATCCTATTAGAACAAGGCATGAAGTAAAAGCCCTAAAAAAGTGAGATTTTAAACTTTTTCCACCTATGATTGATGTAAAATTGTCGATGAAGGTGAAAGGTATACTGATCTTAGCCGATGAATATGCATGAAGGATTTTAAGGAAAAAAATAAATCATAAAATAAATGGTTTAATTTTGAATATGCACATGATGTCTGGTCATTGTTGGTGATCGCTTCTCGAAGAATCCGACATCTAAGTCCTCTAGATCATCCACAAGTTCTTCAAGAAATATATGGGAGCATTGTTCGTCATAATCTGGGTACAAGCACAATATTACGATTACACCTTCAACACGTCCAATGATCATCACGTCGCATCACAAGTGATGACCGAGAGAGTTCTTGATCCATGATCCTTGGCTCTAGAGACTCTCTCTTTAGATCATGGTAGAGAAGACCAGATATAGAAGCTACAATAATAGTATTTTGAAAAAGCCTCTCCTTTTTTATTTATAATGATTAACTGAAATACATTTTACAGCATCGCCGCCCCAAATACTTACAGCACTATCAACGACATTTTATTACTACTAATCTGAGTAATGAATATTATTATCACACACTTTTAATATATTAAAATTAATTATGTGATAATAATTGAGTCCAAAACGTGACTCATCATTCCCATAAAAAATAATTTATCCTTGGATAATTTAATATTCATCAATTAATTTTTTTCATGTGTTTACTTAATACTCATTAATACATTTAATAAATAATTTCAATACTCATTATTGAAAACTCGAATAATATGAATTTATTTATTTAATTGGTGATCATTTATCCTTGGTCAAATCTCGAACCCCAATGGGGGGTCCCACCATGTCCAAAACTCATAATCAACTAAATAGGGATGATTCTTGAATACACTATTGTGTGTGACCCTATGGGCCCTTGTCTCGATAATAGTGAATATTATTCACAGTCCAAGAGCGGGATATAGAAACCTATCATATACCCTAAATAGATAAGGATTGTCACAACAGTGAAAACTAACCTACAAACACACACTATGTAATATGATCTCTTTTTCTGTAATATCTCATAATTTAGGACGCACTCTCGTGTCATCACCATTCTCTTGTTTTATTGTTTGCTGAGTTAACTGGATGGATTTACAAATGACTACCATGGCCATTGTCTTATAATGATACTTCCTTCCTTATCAACATGGATAGATATATATTACATCTATAACTCAGAAGTGACAAAATAATTCTTGACCATTCAACCAATTTCATGCCACCAATGATGCACCCAACACAAACTACCTCTCCACAACTTCATTTCCTTGGTTTTCATCTTTCATCAATTTCCACATTTAAATGACATACATTGGTAAAGAACTCATGTAATGAGACCATTACACATAATCATATATAGGAACATTCAATGACACCGAAAACATATGGTGTTTTTATTGGATGTTCAGTCCTTATGATCCCACAACTTGAGATCACCATGTGAGAATACCCTGAGAAAAAGTCTCCACGCTTATGAGCCCCCCGCACCTAATAGTCAAACATATACTGTGTCAAATTTGTAAGATTTATCAATACCATAGAACATATATTTATGATTTATGTCATAGTATCTAGAGGTTTTCATTATAACCTGGTATGTACTATAACATTTCTCTACAAAAATTAATATTTTGAAATTACCATTTCAATAGTGGATGTAGAAAAGTCTACACTATAATGGTAAGAATACATCATGTATATCTAACTGTATCCAAGTTGTGGTAATCAAATGCACTAAAAAGTTGGGTATAGGGAACCAACTATTTCAACACTCCCATATTCACAAGAGAAAACCTTCTAACCAAACATGTTAGCTATGTACATGATGACCATTATCTTTCTGCTGAGAAACGACTTTAGCTACTGGGTCCACCATGGTTCCGCCACATGGAAACTCTACTATAGCAGCCTCATCTCCTTTAGTAAAACTTCTCAAGAGACGTTATGCCGAGTTTATCCCTTTTTTCCAGTATCATAGATTAACATCTTAGATAGTAATAAAATAATATACATTATGATAATACTTTTCTTACCATGTGAAATTCTAATAACTAGAACCGGTTTTTTCATATCTACTTTTTATCTACCTTAGAAGCTGTGATGTACATGGTCTTTGTAGGTATGGCTACCACTGGCTGATATGAGCTGGACTAGGTCATCCTATTTAGCCTAACAGTGATAGTAGATCACATTAATCTATAGAATACTAGTTTTTATCCCCTAAAACTAGTATCAATTCTTCTCCACTTACCAAGTACATATCTCTTATACTTGTTTAAGTACAATTGGATAGTTCTGAATACATCCCTTGTAGTTTTCCGGGTTATAACTGATATTTTTCTCTTGTAATATATATCATGGAAAAATCATCTCTTATACATATCATTGCATACATGATTGAACCATCTATTCGAATTATGGAATTAACTCATCACGTTTATCTCTTCTATGTCTTGGAAATGTCAACATAGAGAGATTATACCCTATCACATAGGGAACAATTAATCCATTGAATTGTTTCAACTGGTATTATTCAATACAATGTCACTATCTGAACAATTGACTAGGACCAGACAACATATAGATTTACCTCAGTTGGTCTTGTTCCCTAGAACTTAGGTTTCTACATTAATTCATTCACTGGATAATAAACATCATTTTATTCTTAGCTAACTATAAGACCAATGTTTTTTCCATATTATTTAAAACATATTTTATATTGAAAACTATAATTATCCCACTAACCACTGGTAGACACTTGGAAATAATTTTGTTCAAATGTATAATATTTGATCATGTTGCTTACTTTAATCCCAAACGAAATTTCAATAACTTGATCCCTTTATTAGCATTATGTAATGTGACCATCCTTTTCTAGTTACATCTTATAGACACCATCTATGATTGGTAATCATGAAATCCAATGCTAAATAATTTTATCACAAAATAATCTATGATAAGTAAAATTCAAACGGATTTAGCCATAAAAGTTTGGTCAAACCAATCTAGCCATATTGTTACTATACTTGTGCCATCCATGCATCAACTCACTTGAATACCCATCATTGTATTCATAATAAAAATCAAATTTTCACTTTGATACATGGAATCCATTCATTGAATTATTTTTTGTCTTAAAAATTTTAGAAAATTACCATATACTTCTTACTTGTAGGTAATATTTTTAACATTGAAAAATAGATCACCAATCTCAGGGAATAAAAACCATCATCATGGTTTTATCCTACTTACATAGTATGTGTCTCTAGAACATACTCTATTCCAAATGTGCATGTGGAACTAGTTTATATGCCAACTACTTGTGAAATTTCATCATTGACTAAACACAAGTCAATATAACTCCCACTTCTCTAAAAGAGATGTGCACCCTTATGTAGAAGTTTAGTCTATCAATTAACTACAATATTTCTATATTATAGATTTATGAATTATCCTAAGAAATAATTATGATAAGTACCTTAGATGAACAATGTGTTTAACATGATGCATGTTTTTTTGTATCTGAACAATCTCTTTGCATCCAAACACATGTTCTTATGACATAATGGATTTACATAATACTATGACTCATATGGTATTTTTTTAATTTATAGTTGGAATATGGTTACGGGATATCACTGTTATATTCTATGCATGTCATGAAATATATTGGATGTTTCTACAAATTGAAACATTGATACTACTTACATTAAAAATTGATGTATAACATATGCGTTTAGGAATTTCTCTATGCCACATGTTTGGTGACCAATGTTGATATATAAGATATTATCATCAGTACTTCTCACTGACATAAATTTCATGATGTTATTAAGCTAATGTGAATGTAGGAATTGCTTCACTCTACATTATCTTAATTGATGAATGCTTGGTTGACCTATTCATCGGTTTCCTAACCCAAAGAAACCATATCTCTTGTCCATGAATATACTTCATTTTATTATTCATTAATTTCTTAATTAAATCTTATGAATTTTATATATACATATATCTTATACATGGAATATTTCAGATTCACTTGTTAAACTATTCCATAAATAATTGTGACTTGCCTTTATATTAAGGGTTCTTTTATCTAAACTAAAGACGTCGATAATAACAAAAGTATTTAGATGTGCCAATCCTAAATACCATACATGGTATAATGATGATGTTCTCTTTTAGTATTACCTGAAAGATAATTATCTTGTCACAACTGGATATAAATATTAAAATTATATTCATAACTAATTTCCTATGATTCATTAATTGCAAAACTAGTGATTGAGATTACCAAAACAACATTGATTCCAAAATATGAAACAATGTCTCCATGTTTCTAAGGACACATGAGATTAATTATTGTGGTTGTACTCAATAATAGTTCAACATGAATCATTCACATAGAATTTATGAAGTCAAGTACTTCTCAACATTGGTCTAGGTGTTACCCTTTTGCTGTCACATTGAGAATAAACCTGACATCCAGCAAGGTTTCTATAATAACTTCGTTATCATATTAGAATACACATATGTCACCGGAATATTGTATTGAATACCAAAGTAGTAAAACTAAAAAATTACAATTTGTGAATATGCCTGATGTAGAAGAAGTAACATTCTCCTTTAAATTAGATTATTTCTTGTAAACATAAGTAGTATTATTTTCAAATATACAATGAAAATAAACTTTTTTAATACCTCATTAATTGAAAGACATAATGATTGTTCCATTGGAATTAAATGCCTTTGACCATTCCACATTGTCTTTCATTTTATTCACCATAAGAATTAAAACATAACTGTGTTTTATTCTTAATCACTTAGCAAACCTTACCTAGGTAGGTAATGAAGCATTTACTAAATACTTGTACATTTTATAGCATATATCAAGGCTTGAGTACAGGGGTGAAAATGAATATAAAAAATAAAATCATTTAAAGATCATGATCAATATTTCCATTTAAACATACCAGTGTAACATCACACTATTCATGTCATTGATTTTCTTTCTCCGTGAAATCATCTCGTATATGAGACTTCATGTTATATCATCTATTTCCTAGTGTAGTGACTACAACTGGCACAAGACATTGATGAAATCATAATGATATAACCATCATATGCTCTGTACATTAGTTTCTTGTAAGCAGTTTAACCCTTACTTTTTGAGGTAGTTTAATAGTGTTGGGGTCACTGGAACCTTGAGTTTCCTATATCATAGTACTATGCGCACACACCTGTATTATTTATGGATACCCATGTCAGTTAGGACATTTAATTTTTCCAATATAATATTGTAGTTTTTAAACTTGAGGAATAACTTTCCAATTTTCTAGAAAAAGATTTTTAGCAGATTAGTTCCTTTTATCAAGATTACCGGTTTGGATATTTTTTATTAATTACTTAAATCATTTATTGTCACCCACTATTTTAATGGATTCTAGGAACCCTGTGTGGTATAATCTGAATACTATATCACTTCAGTATTATTGTGTAAATAATCTCGAAACCACTTCTCATAGTCAAATATCTATGGCTACAACACTACATGGAGGGTTCTATGTGAGAATTTTGCTGGTCAACCACTATAACCTGAGGATCCTTGATCTATTGATTGATTTCCCAGTTTCTGAAAATCAGAACCTGATTTACTCAATGCTAGCCTCTAAAATTAAAAAAAATCTTGCTATGGATATTATTTGCTTCAATTTTAGTATTTTCAATCCATCATTATTATAAGGACTTTTAGGTAGTATGAGGCCCCCTCAGTAAGGCATGACCTACACCTCAAACAGTCGGTTTTGTCCAACTTTGAATGATGAAGGCTATTTAGACTTAATATATTTTTGAGGGTTTTATTATTTTTAGTGTGATGAAAGAAATCATTTTCAATTTTTATAAGCATATTCTATGTCATCGGCCTAACAACTGACTATGAAAGAAATAGAAATTTCATTAGGAGGGGAAATCCACACAGGCAGAGAGGAAGAAGAGTGGGATGAGTCCTGTTGGAAAGAAATCCTTTTCTATTTTTGAGTTTTTATTATGGAAACCTACGAAGAATGTCTCAAAACTCATTTTAAATTTTTCTAATGCCCATCATCATAAGTATGAATTCATATTAATTTTTTTCCAAAAGACTTAACTCAATGTATTTTTTTATATTGAAACAAGTCTTGCACCCCCTTTCCCCATTAAATTTTCTAAAGCCATTTACGCTTTAGAAATTAGTAATATTACTAAAATATTATTATAATAAAAATAATAGTAATCAAATTATTATTAAGATAAAAATATTATTATTATTATTATATAATTATTATTATTATTATTATTAAAATCACCAGAAAATACTATTTCGTTGAACCACACAAATTTTTTCAATCCAAATTCATAATTTAGAATGTCTGTAGACTAGAAATCCAACATCCAATTCAGATTCCATTTGTGATGTTGGGACTGTATCGACACCCTCTTCATAACTTAATGTAAATATAATTTTTCAATTGACTTAAAATTGTTACGTGCCGCTCTAATACCACTTGTTGGAACTGAGCATGCAGTGGAAGCCCCAAAAAAGTGGGTTTTTAAAAAAATTCCACCGATGATCAATGTACACTTGTCGATGTTAGTGAACAGTAGCCTGGTCTTAGTCGAGGACCACACATGAATGATGTTAATTACAAAAATTTGTTGTAAAATATGTAGTTTAATTTCGATGTCGTGCACGATGTATGCTATCATAGTTAATTGATGTCTGAAGAATCCAACATCGAACTCATCTAGATCATCCACATTCACTTCAAGAAATTTGTGGGAGAGTCGTTCGTCAGAATTTGGGTGTTAGAAGATAATTGTGAGGATGCCTTTGATGCTTCCAACAATCACTGCATCTCTTTTTAGGTGATTCCTGAGAGATTTCTTGATCCATGCTTCTTGGAAACAAATCATATCTCTCTAGATCATGGGAGAGAATAAAAGAGAGAAAATATCAATGAATAGTATTTTGAAACCCCACCCCCCTCTTATATTTATAGTGCTTTACTAAAATACCTGGTGTAGCCTCGCGGACCCCAAATACTCAATTCACTATCAACTACATTTTATGAATACTAATCTGAGTCATAAATATTATTATCACTCACCGTTAATATCTTAAAATATATTATGTGATAATAATTGAGTCCAAAACATGACTCGGAATTCCCATAAATATTAATTAAACCTTGAGTAATTTAATATTCATCAACTAACAATTTTCATATATTTACTTAATACTCATTAATACATTTAATGAATTAATTTAGTACTCATTATTCTAAACTCAAATAATATGAATTTATTTATTTAATTGGGGATCGTCTATCCTTGGATAAATCCCAAAACCCAGTGGTGGGTCCCACCATGTCCAAAACTCATATTCACCTAAACTGGGAAAATTCTTGAATACGCTATTGGGTATGACCCTGTAGGCCCCTTTCTCGACAATAGTGAATAGTATTTATAGACTAAGAGCAGGATCTAACAGCCCATCATGGCCCCTGAAAAGATAAGGATTTTCACAACAGCGATAACTAACCTACGAATAGGCATTGTGTAATATAATCTCTTTGTCTATAATATCTCATAAAGCAAGACACACTCTCATGTCATTACCTTTTCTTTCTTTATTGTTTTCAGATTTAACTAGACGAATTTACCCATGAATGTCATGGCCATGGTTTTTATTTTTACATCCATCCTTATCAACATGGATTGAGATATATTACTTCCATAACCCGATAGCGACAAATCATTTCTTAACCATTCAACCAATTCCATGCCACCAATGACGCACCCAACAAAAACTACCTCACCACGACTTCATTGTTATGGTATTTGTCTTTCATCAAGGTACGTAATCAAATGACATACATTGGTAATGATCTCTAGTCAAGAGACAATTACACATGATCTTAGATATGAACATAAAATAACACCCGAAACATGTGGTTCTTCTATTGGCGGGTAAGTCCTCATGATCTCACAACTATATATCATCATGATCGTACATCATGAAAATATGTCTCAATGCTTATGAGTCCCCAAGTCCTGATAGTCAAATATAAATTATGTCCAATTAGTAAGATATCTCTAGAAAATAGAACAAATATTTATGATTAATGTCATAGTATCAAGATGAACTCATTATATCCTAGGATCTACTATAATCTTTTGATACGGAAATTAATATTTGGACATTACCATTTCAATAGTGGACACAAGAAAATTCTACACTATAATGGTAAGATGAAATCATGTATAGCTAACTGTATACAAAATGTGGTAATCAAAATCACTAAATAGTCGGGTCTAGGGAACCCACTATTTCAATTCATCAATGGAGTTATGGGACTAGAGGAGGCAAAGAGACATCAAATGTAGGGGTTGCATGCACGGAATGACACCACATAGCCCTTCTTCACCATCCTTCTTCAAATCCTTTCTACGTCATGTAAAAATTCTTCTCATTCCCATCATTCCAAGATTGAGCTATTATTTTTATTTTTTTCTGGGTGATAATATTTTAGGGGGTCGTTTTTCTAATTTTTGTTTTTATTTATTATTCATTTTTTTGATTGCAGCAACTCATTCTATCAATTATAATATTTTTTTTGTAATTTCATTACTATTGCTTGTGATTTGATTATGTTTATTTTTTTATATCAATTAATGTGATTATTTCATGTATGTTTGTTATCTAATATGGGTAGGTTATGTTTAAACATGGTTTTAGGTCACGAAATTTTGCATTTTCACATAGCAGATGACCATTACAATGGTGAAATCAAAGGATTAGTGTAGGATTCTTAGACCAAGGATCCATGTTGACGTAGTTCCAACACAAAAAATTAATATATATTGTATCAATTGATTTATATGAACATGGACCTGAAATTCACTGATCATGGCATGTCAGATCAAGTTTTTTCAACCCCAATATTTTATTCCAGTTGTTTCTTTCCTTTAAAAAAATCTAACAACATACATTTTAGTTTTTTAATAAAATTTGAATATATGGATTATCCCTATGGGGTTGAGACTCAGACTTTCCAAGTAGTATATTTTTTGTTTCATTGTATATGTTTTATAAATTGTTGAATTTGCACATCCCAATAAGATATATTGATTCCATGCAGACCTTCATAGATCCTTCTTATGGAATGTCTTTTTTGATCACCCATAGCACTATTAACCACCAATTATTTCATCAATAATCACTTACAAATTATTATTTACTGAGAAGAATTATTGAGAGTTCACCAATATTATGGACCTCCCTTTATTCATTAGATGATTAAAACTTCAAATGAACTTATTTTTATTTAGTATATACAATATGATTTCCTTTTTTACAAAGAAAACCACTTATTGTTTATGGATAATTCAGAAAATATAAATTTGATTCTCTAAATTATGGTTCTTTGAACATCTAACGGATAGAACAATGATTCACCTCCCAACAATCTCACACATCAGAACATGCTTTTTGGAAAACCTCAGTGACCATCTTTAAAAACATATTTTATCCCTTCATTTCTTAAACTATTATCCATCCACCCATTCCATTATTTCGTTAACTCAATGGCTACCATGGAAAGATACTTCCTTACAATTTCTTAAGCTAAAGGGATAGTGAACATGTCCACCAATTTTTGGGTATCAGTGATCTTTTAAGGACAGAAAACTATCTCCACTAGTATATTTATTATTAAGTGATACATTAGGTGGATGTTCTTATCCTTACATAGAAAACCATATTTTTATCATAGTGTAATTGACATTGGATATCCAAGAAAAAAAATTCACCCTTCATGACTTCTTCCTAATTCCTTTAGAAAATATTTCGCCTAAACTATATTGTTGCAAAATTCCATTATCAAAATACATTATTCCTCTATTTCACTAAATTAAACTATCAATTATAGACGAGATATAAACTTGAATAATGTTCCACCATAAGTGAATATAAAAATAGTGTTTTAATCTTATAACTCCTTAAGTAACCATGGATGTTAGCATCAACAAATCCTTATATAGAATCCTCCTCCCCAAAATAAATATTTATAAATTTTAATCCACTTTGTGGGTTCCCAGTGCTCATTTCATGGGTTCGGCATAAATCTATTTACAAATCCCACATAAAATTCTATTTTGGGATGAGTATATATAATTTCATATATTAAAGATATGTATATATAAGAACAATAAATGTTTTATAACTTCTATTTATCTCCTTCTATTTCTTATATGTATTCCTTGGATAGTTTAAGTCTCTAGTAAGAGGAAAAGGAATTGATTTTAATTCAACTATAAAAAACCATTCCATGATTTTCAAGATATATTTCTTTTGCTATAGAACCATAGTTCTGGTCTTAGAATATAGTTTTATCCTTATCCCTAGTATCTTCTTAACATTCCCAAGATCTTCTATATTAAAACATCTAGGAAAAATACTTTTCAGTTTCTAATTCCTTTAATCATTTTGTCTTACTAGAAAATATTCATCGATATATGATAGTAAATTTATGACAATCCAATTATCCCATTTCACAATTTAGTAACAATGATAAAAATTAAATATGATAACACCTTATTCTAACATAAACATTTCAAAAAATTTATAATAATATCACAATAAATTTTTCTAAACATACACAATTTTCCTCAATCTATAAACCAAAATATGTCCCCAACACCCAGTACACCTATTGGATGATTCATGTAAATTTTTTCCCCAACTCACCTTCGATGAAAGATATTTTAACATCCATTTATTAAAAATATAGATTTTATTATTTTATCATACATAACATAATTTTTATAGTTAAATGTTTAACTATTAGTGACATTACTTCAATGAAATCAAATCCATCCTTCTATCGAAAACCCTTCACTTCCAGTTATAGAGTTTATATTTTCGTTCCATTAGAATCATCCTTAATCTGGTAAACCAACTTGTTTTCAATGTCTTTTTCACCCTCTATATAATCAACCATATCACAAGTTTAATAAAACATTAATGACTCCATGTTATCATTTATGGTTGAGTCCCACTATATAGATTAACTAAGAAAATATTCATCCTCTATATTTTCATGTTATATTACATTTTTTCCGATTAGAATGTTTAAATAATGCAAAAACCTCTTCACTAGTCTTGTGATTTGGGATTGTATCTCTAATCTAATTGGTTGTTCTAATATAAATTGCTCTTCTCCTTATGATAGTACCTAAAATATTATTTCAATTACTCAGATGGATTATAAATCAAGTTTTCATAAATGATCTTCAGTAGACCTTAATCATTATAGTATTTATGAGGGTCTTGAAACTAGAATTCTAGTTCATTTATCACCTGTAAATGAGTTGACCAGTTTTTATAAATCATCAGCATTCCAATAATCTTTGAATTTGATAGTTTATTTTTCAACAAAATCATGCTCTACCATGTTTTTATCTTCTTATAGAATTTTATCATTCATGTAAAAATCAATAATTCTAATTATTTGTTTCCAATAAATATCCCACAATCACTATCCATGTTTTTCATGTTCAAATCTATGGAAAATAATTAATTTCGTTATTCTTTGTTATCAAGGAACTTATAATTTACATGTACATATGAAATCTACTAAAATCATTATTATATTGAATATATATTCATTTTATATTCTATATATCCTCTATATGTTCATCACAAAATACAAATGATGGACATATATTGATGAGATATACCACCATGTTGAGTACCTCTGCCAGGTTCCCCTTAGGAATTCTCATTTGAAAAGTTGTATTTATAGATCCCTCAATAAAATTTATATTTATACATTTATCTATTTAATTAAATGAGGATCTCTAGGAACCATCTTCTTATTTTTTATAGCTTCCTTATTGTAGAAAAATTGGATGTTATAATAGGTGTAATCACTACCATTTTCCATTAAGATTGACATTATCATCTGATAACATTCCATTTCTACCAACTCCTTTCAGTCATTAAACAACTAAAATACCTTATACATATTCTACTAGAATAAAATCCAAACATTTTAAGTAGAATCATCAATAAAATTGAGAAAGTATAGGCGAACACTATTTGACTAGACAAGGGTAGGTCCCCACACATATTAGTGTATAAGATCCAACATCTTATTCATAATTTTTGATTATCTACGTTAAAAGATATACTTTTATATATTTCTTTTTAAATTAATTTCCCAATTTCCAATTTTAGTGTCATCAAGATTCAGTATTATACTAGGCTTCAAAACAATCAATTCCTTTTCACTGAGGTGACCAAACCAATATGGATATACATCTGGATCATTGGATGTTTTACCTAAAAAACACCATTCTAGATGAGTTTCTAGGAATCTAATTTTATCCTAATTTTTAAAAAATAATTTCTAATATATATATTTTATATGATAAATTAAAAAAAATTAAAATAGAAAAAAATTGTGTTCTTCTAGCAATATGAACCTCATGGTTAATGCATTCTATATTTGTTTCTTGATCTTGAGAACAAATGATTCCTGAAATTAAAATATTTATTGGTGCACCAAAACTAAAAACTAAAAATAAAATAGAATATCATGGGATAATATAAATAATTAACAAGCTAAAAATTTCATTCCACCTCAACCATAAAATTTCCTGACACAAAGATTTAGTATTAGGGGATTCCATGTGTTGATAGTTTTTATAAACCCTTAACAAATTAGAAAAAATCATAGTAAAAAATATATTATCAAATAATATAAATTTGTTATTATGAAAAAAATTCATTGGAAATCGCAAGGAATATTTTTTGACATAAATTTTTACATCAATTGTGTGGTGTAGTGTATTTTACTAAGGGTGTTTAGTGAGGAGGAAAACAAACATATGGTATTCAAATCACATTTGAGGGGAAATGGTATGAGTTGGATCCAATATTTGGATAAATAAATCTTCCTTACATGGGACTAACTATACAAATTTTTTATCAAATTTATTATAGAAGAATGATCACTAAAATAAGGTAGAAAATATTCAGATTTAATTTAGATGAAGTTGGACAATGTTATATGGAATGAGATATATTTAAGTGATTAAATAATTCATTACCAATTCAACAATTCTCACCACAAATTATTATGAACATTTTTTTCAATAGTCTCACCCCATATGACCATAATTCAGTGGACAAGTATTTTGGAGGGATCTTTAGTGATAAAACTACTGATGAAATCAAAAGGATTTTTAACACCATAGCACAAAATTCAAAGCATAACTATTCAATGTGAAGAACCCTATTTTGGAAGGATATCATATCTATTCTCTAATAATATTTCCAAGATACTCATTACTATAATGTTAATAAATAAAATTTCTTTAAAGATAAATTTTACCATTGTGCCATTTTAGGTCATTCACAACTTCCATTCATTAATAGTGATATACCATCACAGTCACCTAGAAGTGATAATATTTCATTAAATAGACATAATAAAAAATCATAGGATTATACCTTTTCAAATAACTATAATCTGATCTTACAAAACCATCACTACCATTGTTAGAGATAAAAAAGAGTTCATTGAACTACTACACCCTTAGATTTCAACAACAACCCATTCTCTAATATCAGATCCAATATAATGTATTCACATCTAGTTTAAAAGATATATTCAGGTAAATGATTCAATAATTTAATGTTTAGTTTAATTCATTACAATTCCAACATAAAAGTGATAAATAAAAAAAATATTTCATATTGAAAACATGGAGTTAGAAATGAGAAATTAGTTTGATATATCATAAGAAGAGACAAGGGTAAACTTCCAAGGATATTAAACATAAACCTACTTAGAATGACATTGGTGCTAATACTAGAATAGGATTTAAAACTCATTAGGATTTTTAAAATCATACCAACCTTCCCAAAAATGAAAATATAGAAAAAAATAAAACCCCAAATTTTATAACCTTTAAATCTAGAAATCTGGTATAGATTACTAAAAATAATGTTAAACTAGTTATTAAAGTTGATAAACCATAGAAACCTGATTTTAATACCAATGATAATTAATTAATTAAATATATTTTTGAATATATTAATGAAATTTTGAAAACATGTGAATAAATTTCTCTTTTCCTTTTCATTCCAAGAAGGAATCAAAAAGAAGATTCATGCAATAAAACATTTCAAATTTCAGGAACTTTTTAACGAACCCTACAATACTGTATATTTCATTGATTAATTAATTAAATTTCCATGATCTCATAAATCATGAAAAATTAATGTATTTATACCTTTGATTATTTTTCTATTTAAAATACCAAAAATGTGTGTATCACTATCTTGTGTAATATGATACCTTCTAAAAATAAAGATCCTAGAGGCATTGAGATCTCATGTATACTAAGAATATTTGGTCTAATAAACTATCTATGGGAAGATGGAACACATATAAATTTGATTAACTTGTAATTATTTCAGCACCTATAGTTAGGATAACCACATCTAACAACCATTATACTTTATTTAGATTATCAATCTATTACTCACCCAATTGTGGGAGATAATGAATATATTATGAGAGTAGGTATGATGTATTTGACCACTAATTTTATTATTATAGATATAGAGTGTGACATGAATGCGACCATTATTCTATGTAGTATCTTCCTTGCCAATTCTGGGCCCATAACTAGTGATTTTAAGTGAAAGCTCATTTTTGTTTGTAGAGAAAAGGGAGGTGTTTAATGTATTAAAACATGATATGTAACCTATTTTAAAAGAGATATGTTTAAGAGTCTATTTTCATGAATTATAGGACTCATTTGTTCATTTTTATGAATTATCTAAGAAATATATATTTTTAATAAATCCAATTGTAAGGTAAAAACAAGTCTCCCAAACATGTTGAGAATGATAACAATGAGTTTTTTCACAATTTTCTAGTCAAATATTGTAGGTCTATCCCTATTATGTTGTTTTTTTAGAATATTAATATTCTATCTCAATGTTACATAATTTTTTTATGAGTTTCAGGATAACTTCCATTATTAAAATGAGGTGGGACACTTTTATTTTTATTTTTAAAATTTTGAAGACCATGTTGAATATTTTCCCATGTAAAAGAATAAAATCTCAATCAAATTTTTTGAGTATGTGAAGAAAATATCTTCAAATAGTAAAGAGGAATTTTATAGTTCCTTTATAAAGAGGCATCTTGAATATTATTGATCTCCTATTCCCAAATGTCTTCTTTAGAGTCAAAAAACCGCATGAGTTGGAGATCAAACCACTTAATTCTCATTTGGAATAATTTTTTGTGTGGAATACTCTCCATTACCTATAATCATCTCATCCAGTTTAGAAAAGACCATCAATTTTTTTAATAATTTTTTTAAGGAATAATAAATATATTATGTGGTGTTATATTATAGATATTAAAGGAATTAGTCATTTTTAATATATTGATAAAATCTTTATAGAAACATATCACAAACTAAGAGTTTTGGTCCAAAGGGGAATAAATAAAAATGTGAATTAGGTTTTGGAGAGTATATTATCAAATTGTTTTTTACAGGAAAATTTTATAATATTTTACTTAGTGCTTTGCTTACTTTACTCCAAGTTGTTTATAACAAGGGGGTATCATTTGTTGTGTCCAATATGAAAAATGATTTAATTTAGGATAGGAATTCATCAATGTGGATATTTTCATGTATCATTGGAAACACAATGATTTTAATAGAAGATACCATTTTTAAATTCTATTTGTATATCATATATTATATAGGATTATTAAAAATTAATTATTTAGACATCTTGATTGTTATTTTGGTCTCATTGTGATTTCCATGTTCCAAACTGATCAATATAATACTATATTTAGCTATCTTTTAATTTAATTTTCCTTCTAATGAATTCCCATTGAGTTTGGTGGTACTCCTAAAATATTTCCTAGATGTATGATGGAAATTTTCCCTGATTTGGTAAAAATAAATCATTGAGGTATACATGGATGACATATCTATTGTGAGAAGATACCATAAAACCTATTTTGATAACTGGGAAACTTTTTAAAAGATATAACAACAGGAAAAAACTAATTTTAAACAAGGATAATTGGTAATTAATAGTCACTAAAGGATTTATCTTGGGTTAAAAGGTTTCCTAGAGGGTAATTCTATTTTAAAAATATAAAATTGTTGTTATTAAAAAATTAACCATATAAAAAATGTCAATGGAATTACGAATGATCTAACCCATGTTGGTTTTTATCAAAAAAATCTTATATAAAAAAATTATCACATAAAAAATTTCTCATATAAAAAATTTCAATGTAATATTGCAAAGCAATGTGACTCGCGAAGCATTGTGACCCTACTTAAGAATGCATGTCACATGTGCATGAAGGGTACTTCACGAAGCATATGTGCCCCGCGAAGACCCGAGTCCCCTTAGAGATCCCCTTCCTTCACGGAGGCCTGTGGGATCCACAAAGGCCATCCCTCCTTCGAGAGGGGATGAATTCAAACCAAGGGAGTGGCACTTATCAAGGATAATGTACCTTGAAGAGCTCATGTTTCACAGAGTAGAGTTTTCTTCGTGATTTGGGAGCTAAAAAGGAAAAAGCTCATAGGATCTGTCCTTTGGGCTCAAGGGAAGCCTAGTATTTATATACAAGAAGCTCTGTGAAGTAGATCCTGCTTGAGACAAAGACCGATCATGCTCCACGATGGGTTTTTGAATGTCAAAGTGGTTTACGGAGCATCCCACCTCCTTGCTCCGCAACGGGTTCGCAAACGTCAAATGGGTTCTTGGAGAACCCCTCCCCCCACATTGATCCATGGTGGGTTCGCAAATATCAAAGGGGTTTACAGAGCATCACGCCTCCTTGATCTATGATGGGTTTGAGAAGGGGGAGCTCTGCGCTGGTCATGGGGCCACGAGGGCTCTACGGACGGTCTTTGTCATGCAGTCCCTAAGGCAGTTTGTTTGTTCTTCTTCATCCGAAATTTGTGTTGCCAACAAATTCCCCATCAAACATGGAGCTGAAGAGAAAACAAGGGTCAAAGTCTAAGGGTCAATCACCAAAATCCCTCAGCCACCCACGATCCTGCCTTGTGAAGGAGGCTCGCAAAGTGGAGAGGTGACCGGCAGGATGAGCTTCCAACAAATTTCATCGTGGTTTGGACGCGCTGAGAAGCACCAAGGGTCCTTTTCTAAAAATAGGGGAGTTGACCTCCCTTTTTTCGTTTTTCTTATCTATATTTTTGGCTTTCTTCACTCTCAATTTGTGATGCTCTACGTACTCAATGATTATTCTCTATGAATCGTTCCTTCTACTTCATGGAGGACATTGAGTCTTTGACTTGGAATCGGAGTGGTTTGCAATTTAGAGTTTGAAGGACATGGTAGGTATCCATGAAAATCCTTCACGAACAAGCTTCGTGGACTTTCTCCACGAAGGAGATTCATGAACCAAAGCCCAAGAACTCCAAAATTCAAAAACTAAAATGCTCAAGAGGAGGCTGCCAGGGGTTCCATGCAGATGCTTCCAGGAGGGAGGAGATGTTTAATAGCTTGGGTCTAGGGGAGTTGGTACAAAGACACTCAGACCATGATTCTTTGGTAAAACTACTATTGGAAAGACAAAGGAATTATTTGTTTTGTAAGAGATTGCCTCTGTATGTCTTTTAGCTGAGTGATGACGTCTTCATCCCTGAAGCAAGTAGGGACAAGCCAGCTTACTAGTTTAGGAGCATGTCATGCCAGTGCCAGTGGTTCAAGGTAGCTGACGACCATGCTCGAAAATACATCACACCTATTTTTTCCGATTTTTTATACAATCATCTGAACAATATTTATGGGAAGGAATTTCAGCCGAAGACATCCCCCCCCCCCCCATGTACCAGACGATCTTGAAAGCATCCTTGAGGAAACCGAGGAAGGGATGGTCCGATGAGTGGGATCCACGCCAGGGTGTAAACATCACAGATGATTGGGCCTGGGCCTACTGGGTAGGTGCCCTGTGAGAAGAGTTCGGGAATATATGAGGAGAATAGGCATGTATGTTGTAGCTTGGGCCTCCCAATTCCATATCTATCAACTGAAGCAGCTGATGTTGGAGTTGTTTAGAAGGTGGTCATTAGGGACCAATACCTTCCACTTACACCAGGGGGAGGTTATCATCTGTTTATGGGATGTGTGTTTTCAAATTCTCTCCCCAGGTCACACACATCCATCTATGGGGGGCATGTAGCTACTACCCTGCATTCCCTCTTAACAAAAATCGGGTGGCATCCGTCGCTTATTCAGGGATGTCAACTCCTTAATTGAAATGGGATGATGAGATGTTGGTTCTTCCTTCCGTTTATTCTTCCTCGGAACTCTTCACCTAGTCTGAGTCTCCCTTATAGACTAATATGTGGTTCGTGAAACTCTTCACAATGACATGTCTTCAGGGAATTTGGTTAATTGCACTGATTCTATCAGGACATTCCAAGGGGTCCAGGCAGGGAAGCAACCTTCTGTCTGTGGAGTTGTCATGTGGGACATCACTGGGATGTCTGGACATGGGAACACTAGCACATCTGGGTTTCTTCCCCATATTGTAGGTCTTATTGAGGGTGTGGAAGCTCGTGGAATCCCACGTTGAATGTGGGGAATTATATGCCATAGGGATGTATCTGAGGTTTTCCTCAGCTTCCCATTCTTAACAGAGGGTATGCTGCGAGTTTAACATGTCATGACCCAACCCGTACTAGGGCTTGAGCCGCAACTACCCCAATCCCTCCTCCATTGGCCAGGGGGTAGCGACTAGCATCGAAGGCACAACAAACTAGGGGAGTCCTTTGACTATGAAACTATACACACACACGCAGCTAACTCAATGAAATTGTGCATGGAAAAGAAAGAAAGATATAACACTTCTATAAAAGGGAAACCAACATACTTGCATCGACCTCTAACCAGTACAAGTAAAGTGAACAGTAAAAGGGGGAAAAGCACACAACCAAAAAGGTTCCACAACCCAACAACAGGTAAACAAAATTAAACAACTAGTGAGTCTCACATCCGAAAATACTCCTACGACCACTTAACGCAGCCCAATCTCCTTTGTCCACTACGCTCCTTCGTAGTCTCAATCGACCTGTCCATCATCTGCAAGTGCACACCAAGTGCGGGAAAATCCCAAGCAGGGGTGAGTATAAAGATACTCAGTAGGATGCCACAAAAGCTCAGGGGAGAAACAAAGGAGACACTAAAATGATAAGCAGTAGACAGAACAAGAGCAGTGTAAGAGTGCAATCGAGAGAGTACAGCTCAACCAGACAAGAGAAAGGAAGCAGTCTCATCCATCCAAGAGAAGCTGGACATGGAAAGCACATGGCATACCACGCGTGTCTTTTCCCCTCCTAGAAGGAGAGTAACTGAACCCAAGGACTGGTAAAAAAAAGTAGTATATATATATATATATGCTCAACAAGAAACCTGAACAAGTGTGTAGGGGGATCTCGATCTCCAAGCTCAGCCCATGAAAAGTCGCCAACAGTTCTAAGGATATCCATCACTGATGCCCAACAGTCCCGCACGCCAAACCTACCACATCGTTGAACCATGAAACCTAGGTTCCCGCTCCAGTAATCAAGGATAAAAGTCCCTGACTAGCCTCATAGAAAGGACCGAGTCTGAATGAATTCATCGGTTAACCCACTGCCCAACCCCGCTTGAGGGTAAATCACAAGAGGGAGTCAGGTAACCCAGTGTCCAACCCCGCTAGAGGGCAAACCACAAGAGGTCGTTAGGTAACCCACTGACCATCCCCGTTGGAGGGTAAACCACAAGAGTTCGTCGGGTAACCCACTGCCCAGCCCCGCTGGAGGGTAAACCCTAATGTCAATGGGTAACCCACTACCCAGCCCCGCTGGAAGGTAAACCCTAAGGTCAATGGGTCACCAACTACCCTGCCCCACTCGAGGGAAAACCCGAAACTGGTCCAATAACTTCGCACTTCTCGTGCCATCACTGGGAATCACTTACACTACTACCGTGCATAGGTTCGGAGTGTGTCAAATGAACCTCTGAACAATACCCTTTCATGTTTACACATTTAATAAGATATCTAAAAATGCATTGCATGCCCAAAATTATTACACCATTACAATCATCGTGGAAAAACTTCTGAGATAGACTATTTGCTCGCTGGAAACGGGATCCCGATGAAAAAGTTATTCAACACTGCTTTTTTCCCATACGGCATCTCGTGGGGCCCGCACTTCGGCCCCGAAAAAGTTCGGGCAAACAGCGTAATCATGATGCTCTTGAAAACACACGCCAAAACGACTACTCATGCGCCCAAATAGACGTTTGATGAAAAAGGCGCAGTACGCTGAACACAACATAAAAGACAGCATGTGGGGAAAACGTCTCAACTCAGACATCAATGCTTGAAACCACCCTGATAAACTTTGTCTCGCTGTCTTCGTCACAACGATGCTGACGATGCCTAAAACAGACTCCGGATGTAGAAGCTGCAACTCCCTGTGTTATATGAAAACGGGGCCCTATGGGGCCCACACATCGACCTCGAAACAAATCATGTAGACTGTGCTGTTGCGTTCTTTGCAGATAATCATGTGGCGTAGGCTATTTATTTTCCCTGAACGGGCTTATGAAGCATAATTCGGGAAAATACAGCATACATCCAAAAGCCGCCTCGTGGGGCCCAGGCCTCAGACCCGAATTTAGGCGAGCAGATTTCACAATCCCCTCAGAATAAAACTTAGAAATGAGTACTCAAAAACCCCAAATGGATGTCAAGTGAAAAAGTGGCGTTTCACCGTAAAACTTACGATCTAGGCCTTGTGGGGCCAGCACCTTGTCTCCAACCTAAACGCTTCGGAAAGCATCTCAAAAGGTCCTCAGGAGGACTGGGGTCATGCTTCCACTGACAGTGCATCAATCGGACATCCCAAGTAGGAGTTAGTTCTGACGCAAGAATCACTAATTAATTTAAATAATTAATTAATTATTTAAATTAAGTGTTTCATGCCACCAGCAATGAAACCAACCCACAAGGGTTTCATACTATCTTTTGAAGAATCGGCTCAACTCCAGGGCCACAGCGCCTCTGACGGCGCATCAAACGGACATCCGGCACGCGAGTACGTCCATTGTAAACTTTAATAATAATTTAATATTATTAAAATAAAGCATTTTGGGTCACTCTTCTTAGGGTGTAGAACCCAAAATCCCTAAAACCGACTTCAAATAGTCTGCCTCACCGAAACGAACCTATAGCCGTAGACGGCGCATCAAACAAACGCTCCGTTTAGAAGATACGGCCCTTGGTCGCAAGGGGCCCAACCGGGCCGGTTCACCCCTGCCGGCCCGATCCGAACCACCACCCCGCGACACAGCCGCAGGTCCGACCCTACTCACCGTGGCCCGCTGGGTGTGCCCCGCTCCAGCCACACTGGATCTGCCTCGAGTCCAGTTCTCCAAAGCAGACCGGCCGAAGGCCGGTCTCCGCGTCGCGCCAACAGGACTCGCCGAACGCCGGTCCTGGTCTCCTCCGCACACTCGAGGTGATCAGCTCCTTGGGTTCCCCTTCAACCATGATAGGCCCAGGGCCGGCGCCTCTTGCAGCACACCTCTGTGCCTCACCGCGACCCGCACCGCCCGATGCCACTGCCGCCCGGGCTCCCCCGCTCCGCTGCCGGCTCCTCATTGTCACCCCCTCGATGCTCCACTGCGGCCGCCGCCTACGCGCCGCCTCTCTGCCATCCTACAGGGCGCACCTCCATGGTAGCTCCACCCGATGCCGCCACTTCCTCGGCTCGGCTCCTCTTAGATCTACCCAGTCTACACCAGCCCCACCCGATGTCACAACCTTGTTCGAACCCCCCGGTCGCACCTGCTGCCTGATGCCCGTCCTCCGCCCACCGCCCTTGCCGGAGCTGGGGCTTCCGACAGCCGCCACCACCACTCCAGTGGCCTGATTCCAAATCTGAAAGAGGATTTATAATCCTCGGGGAGTGGCCTTCATAGCGCCTACCCCTGATCGTCGATCTGACGAGATTTTTCGCGTCTGAAAATTTTGACGAAGAACGCCCAAGAACGACAATCAAAATGGGGCTCAGGCATTGGTCGTGTTCATTCGGACAACGCCCCAATTCTAAAATTATAAAATTAAAACAACTAAATTTGATGAATATTTTTTAACAAATCAATGAAGGTGAGAATTTTAACAATAATCCTACCATGAATCGGTCGTGCATCGTTGGCGACGCGTCCACGACGCCCCCATTATGATCCGCCAATGTTCCGGTGGAGATCTCTCCTCAATACGATGAATAACTCTAAAGAATGCTGAAGAACATGAGAGAGAGAGAGATATAGAGAGAAGGAGGGAGAGAGGAGAGATAAGGGATAACCCTAACTCCAAACTCCTATTCTTATATTTATTGAATAATCCTCTCAGCAGGGAATTTTAAACTGTCGCGCCCTCTCATTTCATACCACGCCTATTAAAAACATCCCATTTTGAACTCAACGGATTTCTCAGATTTCCATTCTGAGACTTCATTCAAAAGTTATTTTAAAATAATTTCAGCGATAAAAATCACTAAGTCATTCTTTCAAAATGACGATTTTTCTCATGGGTGACTTCTCTCCCAGCAGGCCCGCGCCCGGAACTTTTACACCCCGCCAAGGGTAAACGGCATGCTCCTGACGCAACCGTGCCCTCAGATTTCTGATCAGAGCTACTGTTTAAGAGAAAGCACAATCGCACCATGTGCATTGTATAAAAACACTTAACATTTTTATAAAATTTATTTCGGGCACACCGGGCCTCAGAATTGCACTTCGTCTTTTCTCATAGATCTGGAATCATTTATATAAATATTCCAAAGTCTTACAGGGTAAAAATCGGATCTCTACATCATAACCTCCTTTAATATTTTCATCTCTGAAAATCAAAACTAGGAAAAAAAACTCGGGATACATTGCTCACACCTAGCTCTCCCACTCCCAAGGAAACATGCACAACACCATACCGGCACAACACGTGAACCAAAGGGATGGTTCATACATATAAGGTCTGCTACTCTTGAGGGAAAAAGAAAGAATACGCATGCACATCGTCATTTGTGACACGTGGAAGAAATCGTGCACTCACTTCTACTGTTGTTATAGTAGGGAAATACGGAAGGCACCCTCTCAATCGCTTTCATGATTCTCGAACAGCCCAAAGAAACTCCGGGGAATTCCCCAGCCGAAACTCTACTTTCCACATCACGGCCTAAATCATAGATTGTTCCTGGAATAAGATCATGTTATTCCCTCCTTCAGAATACCCATCGGGTGCGTCTCCCGTGGATATCTGATCATGCAGTACCTCGCTGTCGACATCCCCCAGCTGCGACTCACTCACACACTCAATGAGCGAAGGAGTCAACACCGTCGAGTGCAGGAGAGTTGTTCCCTCCTACTCCACCAAGGTCAGTCGTTGGGAAGCTAACAACTATGAAACTTCCAGTGCCTGATGAGTTTGGGACTTTCTGCTAAGGGAACCTGCTACAACACTGCCATTTTCCAGAACATAGACTGCCTCAAAGTCATAGTCCTGCAGAAATTTCAACCAACACCATCGTCTTAGGTTCAAGTCTCTCTGTGTGAGGGTGCACCTGAGACACTGGTGGCCTCAGCAAACCACCAAGTGCTCTACCAGAAGATAGCATCTCTACATTCTTAGCGCAAGGACCACCACCACTAGTACCACATAGTGAAGCGTGTGTCTCTGTTTATGAGGTTTCCATCGCCTCGACCTGTACTTGATAACGGTATCAAGATTAATGTTGAGAATGCAAGGTACCAATGAATAGGGTACACAAACAAACTCATCCAACCGACAGAGGATAGACACAGAAATCATGTGGAATACCCCACGTGGATTTGCCCCTCTTGAAAGGAGAGTAATCCCCAAAACAGGCACTCTGCCAAACCCACTAGTGGAACCTCAAGCAAAAGGAGGCCAAGAAGAAAATCCCCACTAGAAAATCCAGAACTTGCTCTAACACTCCACCACATATCCCCACCATGAATTCACATGTCAAAGGGACTCGTCCACTGCACCTCAATACTATCCTCTTTGGGTGGTATTGAATCTCCCTCATGGTTTTGATCGCATCACAAAAACATGTCTCAGTGGGGGAAGTACCCCTCTTTCCCATGCATTCAAATCTATGTCGGACAACACCAACACATGGTTACACCGATGCCCTGCGTCACCCTCAGTAACCCCTCAAATAAAGAGTTACACGAAAAGAGTACCCCACGCGTTGTCTAACAAGTTCTTCTAAGAAATGTAGAAAAAGAAATAGAGCGTACCTCTTATCATCTCATGACTTGCAGGATTGTAGACATCCATAGCACACAGCTGCCCATGACCCTGTCCGTTAGCTCCTTGAGCCTGACATGGGCCACCTAGTAGTGGTGGAAGGACCTTGAAACGTCGTCCGCCAACCACGGTTCTTCCTGCTTTTCTGCCAACAACACCTCCATGGGGACCACCTTGTCCTCACCTGGGGGTCCACTGATCACGACATTGCCTATATCGTGGCGGTGCATCTACCAACTATCTGGAAAACTCAGTATATTTGGTCGAGTAGTCTCACTCCATGTGACCCTACACATAACAACCATATCACTAGTCCTCCCTGGGCTGTCTCGATGTTTATGCTACCCCCTAACGATGTGCCTGAGTCTCATCAAGGGGAGACCTCCGACGTCGAGGCCCTCCTACTTGACGTCCCTCATACAAAATTTTCTCTATCACCAGTGCCTGCTCCAGCACCTTGAGATAGGTGATGATGCACAAGGGCTCTACGCTGGCACAAATATCCTCTACAGAAACCTCACTCAAACTTCTGTGCTCGGAAGTTTCCGTCATTGCCCGCATCCAAAGAGTACTGAGTAAGGTTTGCGAACCTAGTCGCGTACTCATACACTGCCATCACTCCCCGCTGAATCTCCAGCAGCTCCCGAAACCGTAAAAAGTGTAAGTAGGAGGGGTAGTGCTTCTCACAAAACAGCTGCCAGAAGTCATCCCATGATAGTACCGACTCATCATGTATCTGAGTAACCCTGGCTCTACTAATGGCAAACTGCATGGTGGAAAAAGACTGGCTATTAAAGCCACCATCTAACATGTCAGTGTTCAAACAAGCCTGAAGAGGCAGACCACTGACTCTAGCCAACCCTTCACTGTTTGTGGGTATGGATCACCATGGAACCTCAGTGGTCTCTGACGTTGGAACTCACGTAGCGTGCCCAGCCTGTGCACATCATCGTCTTTCGTTTCTGGTGCTATCTGCTACTCCACAGGTGGAGGTGCTACTGCTTGTCCGCCTGGAGAGAGGGTAATCGTATGATGGATCTTGAACTAAGGCCATGTCACTCACAGTGTCGTCATCACGAACCGGAGCTAGTATACTGGTTGGCTATCATCGCGGAGACATCCTGAATCCGATCAAGGAGTACCGCAGTCAAATGAGTATATATATATCAACAACGATGGGGAGATAAATCAAGAAGGACATTCAAAAACTCAATCCTATATGATGCAATAACAAAATTCCCTGCAATAAGGGTCTTAATGTGCCGAGTCGACAAGTGGGCTATCAGGGCCTTAGTGAATGGATACGTTGGTCGCCAAACCACCGTTGGACATCGTTCCTGAGAGCCACTCTCGAGACACAATGACACTATTTCCCCAAAACTCATCCAATTCCATTTTAAGTACGTCCAAACAATGCCCCAAGAAACGAAACACCTCTGATACCACTTTTTCATGACCCGAGTTATCTCGGGGCTCGATCGATAACTACCCCAAGCCCGCCTCCATAGATGAGGGGCTAGTGACTAGTGCCAAAGGCACAACATACTAGTAGAGGCCTTTGCCTAAGAAATTGTACACACACACGCAGCTAACTCAATGCAACTGTGCAGAGAAAAAAAAAACGATACAACATTGATACAAAATGGAAACCAACATACATGCATAGACCTCAAACCAGTACAAGTAAATTGAATAGTAAAAGTGGAAAAACACGCGCCCAACTAGAAAGGTGCCACAACCTAGAAACAGGTAAATGAAAGTAAACAGATGGTGTGTCTCACACCCAGAAATCCTCCTACGACCACTGAACGTAGCCCAAGATCCTATGTCCTCTACGCTCCTCCATAGTCTCGATCGACCTATCCATCGTCTGCAAGGGCACACCAAGTGCGGGCAAAGCCCAAGCAGGGGTGAGTATAAAGATAATCAGTAGGATGCCCAGAAATCTCGAGGGAGAAACAAAGGAGATACTAAAACGGTGAGTAGTAGACATAACAAGAGAAGTGTAAGAGTATAATAGTGAGGGTGCAGCTCAAATCGATAAGAGAAAGGAAGCAGGATCATCCAACCAAGAAAATCTAGACACGGAAAGCACGTGGCATACCCCGCACGACTTTTTCCCTCCATGAAGGAGAGTAATTAAACCCAAGGAGTGGGAACAAAAGTAGGATATATATATATATATATATGTGCTCAACAAGAACCCCGAAGGAGTGTGTAGGAGGATCTCTATCTCCATGCTCAGCCTAGAAAAAGTCACCAATAGTTCTAAGGATATCCATAACTGATTCCCAATAGTCCCACATGCCAAAGATGCCTCATCTCTAAATCATGAACCTAAAGGTCCCTCTCTGGTAATCATAGAGAAAAGTCACCTACTATCCTCATTGAAAGGGCCGAGTCTGAAAGAAGTCATCGGGTAACCCACTCCCCAGCCCCGCTAGATGGTAAATCAGAAGAGGTCATTAGGTAGCTCACTGCCTAGCCCCGCTAGAGGGTAAACCACAATATTTTTCTAGGTAACATACTGCCCAGCCCTGCTAGAGGGTAAACCACAAGAGGTTGTCAGATAACCCACTGCCCAGCCCCACTAGAGGGTAGACCACAGGAGGTCGTCGTGTAACCCACTGCCTTGCCCCGCTAGAGGGAAAATCATAAAGTCAATAGGTAACCCACTATCCAACCCCACTGGATGGTAAACCCTAAGGTCAATGGGTAACCCACTACCCAGCCCCACTAGAGGGAAAACCCGAAACTGGTCCGATAACTCCACACTACCCATGTCATCACTGGGTATCACTAACACTTCTACCGTGCATAGGTTCGGAATGCATCAAAATAACCACCTACCAACACCCTATCATGTTTCCACATTTAATAAGATCTCAAAAAGGCTATGCATTCCCAAACTAATTACACTGTTGCAATCCTCTTTAAAAAACACGTGAGATAGACTATTTTCTCGCTGGAAACAGGCTCCCGATGAAAAAGTTATTCAACACCGCTTTACACCCATTCGGCATCTCTTGGAGACTGCACTTCATTCCTGAAAGGGGTCGGGCGAACTATGCCATCACGATGCTGACAAAAAAACACCCCAAAACGACTATTCATGCACCCCAAATGGACGTCTGATGAAAAAGGCACAGTATGCTGCACACAGCTTAAAAGACGGCCTATAGGGCCCACACCTACACTCTGGATTCCATGTGTGAAACTACCCTGGTCAACATGGTCTCTCTATTAGGGTCACAATGCTGCAGACGGTGCCTAAACAGACTCTAGATGCCGAAGTTCCAACTCCCCGTATTATATGCAAATGAGGCCCTATGGGGCCCACACCTCAACCCCAAAACACATCACGCAGATTGTACCATTTGTTTCCTTGTAGATAACCACACGGCGTAGGCAATTCATTTACCATGAATGGACTTATGAAGCACAAGTCATGAAAACATAGCATACGTCCAAAAGAAAACTCGTAGGGCCATGCCTCGGGCCCAAATTTAGGTGGGCAAATTGCACCATCACAATCCCCTCAGAAAAACACTCAGAAACGAGTACTCAAATACCCCAAACAGATGTCGAGTGAAAAGTGGCATTTCACCATAAAACGTGTGAACTATGCCTTGTGGGGAACACACCTTGTATCCAACCTGAACGCTTTGGAAATCATTTCAAAAATTCTATATGAGGACTGGGGTCACACTGCCGCTGACGGAGCATCAATCAGACATACCAAGTATGAGTTACGTCCGACACAAGAAAAACTAATTAATTTAAATAATTAATTAAATATTCACATTAAGCGTTTTGTTTCACTGGCAATGAAACCAACTCACATGGGTTCCATACCAATTTTGGAAGAACTGGCTGAACATCAGGGCCATAGCGCCTTCGATGGCGCGTCAAACGGACATCTGGCTCGCGAGTACGTTCGTTGTAAACTTTAATAATATTTTAATATTATTAAATTAAAGCATTCTGGGTCACCCGCCTTTGGGTGCAAAACCCAAAATCCCCAAAACCCACCTCAAATAGTCCGCTTCGTCGACACGAACACGCAGCCGCAGACAGCGTGTCAAACGGACGCCCCATTTAGATGATACGGCCCCTAGGTCGCCAGGGGACCAACCAGGCCGGTTCACCCCGGCCAGCCCATGACCCAGCCGCGGATTCGGCCTGACTCGCTGTGGCCCGTTGGCTGCAGCCCGCTCTAGCCACACCAGACATGCCTTGGGTCCAGTTCTCCAAAGCAGACCGGTCGAATTCCGATCTCGGCATCTTGCAAGCACGACCCACTGAACGCGGGTCCTATTCTCCTACGCACACCCGAGGCGGTCAACACCTTGGGTTCCCCTTCGAACGTGATGGGCCCAGGGACGACGCCTCCTACAGAGCACCACCGCACATTTCCGCGACCCGTGCCGCCCTACGCCGTTGCCGTTCTGGCTCCCCCGCTCTGCTGGCGGCTCCGCCTGGTCACCCCCTCCGCGCTCCGCTGCGACCGTCTCATGCATGTCGCCTCTCCGCCATTCGGTGGGGCGCACCGCCACGGTGGCTCCACCTGACACCGTATTCTCCTCAGCTCAGCTTCTCCTGGAGCTACCTCGTCTGCGCTAGCCACACCCAACATTGCCACCTCATCCAAACCCCCTGGTTGCACCCGCTGCCTAATGCCCGACCTCCGGCCACCACCCTTGATGGACTCAGGGCTTCCTAAGGCCGACGCCACCGCTCTGGTGGCCTGATTCCAAATCCAAAAAAGGATTCATAATCCTCGAGGAAAGGCCTTCACCGCGCCTACCCCCGATTTTCGATCCTACAGGATTTTGCGCGTCTGAAAATTTGGATGAAGAAAGCCCAAGAAAGAAAATCAAAACAGGACTCAGGCATTGGCCGTGTTCATTCAGCCAATGCCCTAATTCGTAAATTAAAAAATTAAAATGAAAAAATTTGATGACAAAAATTTAAGAAATCAATGAAGGTGCGAAATTTAACAAGAATCCTACCACTAATCGGTTGTGCGTCATTGGCGACGTGTCCAAATGCCCTCGCTTTGATCTGCCAATGTTCTGGCAGATATCACTCCTCAATCTGACGAAGAACTCCGAATAACACCGAAGAAAATGATAGAGAGAGAGATATTGAGAGAGAGATAGAGAGAGAGGATATGGAAGGGAGAACCCTAACTCCAAACTCATATTCTTCTCTTTATAGAATAATCCTCTTAGCACGAAATCCGAAACTGCCGCACCCTCTCATTTTATATTGTGCCTAAGAAAAATGACCCATTTAGAACTCAACAGAAGTCTCATATTTCCATTCCAAGACATCGTTCGAATGTTATTTCAAAATATCCTCAGTGATAAAAATCACTAAGTGATTCTTTCAAAATGAATATTTTTCCCCTGGTTGACATCTCTCACAGTAGGCCCGCGCCCGCAACTTTTACCCCCGCCTAGGGTAAACGACACGCTCTGGACGCAACATGACCTCATATTTCCAATATGAGCTACCGTTTAGGAGAAAACACAACCCTTCCATGTTCATAGTATAGAAACCCTTAAATTTTTCTAAAATTTATTCTGGGCACACCGGGCCTCAGAATTGCACATCTTCTTCATGCATATCTTTGGAATCATATATATAAATATTCCAACATCATACAAGGTAAAAACTAGGTCTTTACATAATATCTAGTAGAGATGGATTGAATTGATTAGAACACTGACTAGAGTGGATCAGATGGGTTCAACCCTGAGAGGGAACACTGATGCTATGAGATGAACTTGAATGATCTCACAAGGATTTGGCAGCCAATGTAAGAATCAAGATGGATGATGGATAGTTGAATGATGTGGGGAGAGAATGAGATATAACCTGTGTGAGTGTGACAGTGATGTTGGGATTGAGACTTGAAGAGACATCCTACGTATCCACATGGTAGGGAATTAAAGTATGTGTAGTATGGTGAGACGATGGGACACCTTAGGAAGTGACCCATGAAAATGGACAAATGGAAGGGACCGGGAGGAAGTGGAACTTCCAGGATACAGCATGACCTTCCTAAAACACATTTCCTTGAGGGAGAGATTAGGATGAGACATGAGTGATGGGATTGAACCTAGGGAAGGATTAACACATATCGTCATGGACGGGAATAAATGTCCACGTAGTTCATATAAAGATGGATTACAGTCACTTGGGGACTTCAATGGCTAACCATCGTTTGGGGGACTTTAACGGATTTCTGTCGAATGTGTTTGACAATGTCTTACAACTGACTGGGGTTGACAACGACTTACCGATTCATAGAGGCACAATGGCTTACCACTGGATGGAGGCACAATGGCTTACTGTGGGATGGGGGCACAACGACATATTGCTTGATGGAAGCACAACAACTTACCATTGGATGGGGTTGAACCTCATAGAGGCTTCCTACATACCCTGTCTAAGAGACAAGGATCAAATCCCCTGTAGATCGGGATGGTGGATTCATTTTATCGTCGTACATGATGAAAAGAAGCGTGTAGTTTTACGTCATGTGGGACGAAATTGGTTTTCCATGAAGGGGGTCAGAACCAATGGTTTTTGGGCTTGGACTTCAGAGAGGATTTATACGTACCTTGACTTTTCAAGGATAAAAAACCATGGAGTTTAGGATGGAGTGGTAACCGACGTGAAGGTGGTCAGAACCAATGGATGGTGGGATTGAAACTCAATGAGCCTTCCTACATACCTTTCCATGGAAAGGATCAAAGTACCCATAGTTCTGGATGGTGGTTGGGGTTTACACTCGAGGCTACCCAGAGAGTATGTCATAGATGATGATTACTCTTATCCCATGTGCGTCATGCTTGGTGTGAGAGAAAAAAGACTGCAAAGACCTGACGATCACGTCATGGAAGATGCATTCGTGGGAAGTATAATGGGGTCTTACACGTGGTTAGTGGCCCAAAGAGGAAATAAGGGCTTATGCATGGTCCGCAGCCCAGGGTGATAGAGATTGGGAGTTTCTCCAGGGTAGAGGCCATGTGGTGACAAAGCCTAGTAGGAAAGGGTCAGGGTAACGTAGTCCCATGTGCCCCTATTACCTATTAGTCTTTTTCAAGGAAGAATATAAGATGTGAAGATATGTTACTTCCCACAAGAAAGGCTAGGGGTCTTACACCAAGATGGTTTCTCTTTCCCCATGGATAGACGCCGCTCCTATAAAGATGATATCATTGCATGTGTGGAATTATTTCACTCCCGTGGAGACCAGTTGGCATATAGAATGTCCATAGTGGGGAAACTCATGTATGAATCACAAGGCGAGGTCATAGTTTAACATCATGTGATGAGAATGATGTCACTTGGTAGTTTAACATCCTGCAACTCATGTGAGGTTGGTTCACTCTGCACCCCTTTGGACATACATAACTAATACCCTCCCTCCCATGAGGATGGGAATGAATCAGCAATGCCGTGGTGAGGGGTTGTTATGGAGTGAGCCATTGGTGGGTCCATGTTAGTGTGGCGATGCGAAGATGAAATAGCTGTTAGAATGCCTATGAGAAAAAACATGAGGTGAAGAAACGCAATGGGAAGCACCAGCCAAAGGACCTTGAATTGCTTTGTGCAAACCTGGAGGGCTGCATGGGAAAAGGGGTTCCAGAGCAATGGGGTATATAGGTAGAACCCTTGTGATGCTCTGGTGCTCAATGTAGTGGAAGGGCTTCGTGAAGGGGTGTGTTTTGCGAAGTGAGGTGGTCAAGCCTTAGAATAGGGTGTAT
Organism: Viscum album; assembly: GCA_963277665.1. Lineage (NCBI taxonomy): Eukaryota > Viridiplantae > Streptophyta > Magnoliopsida > Santalales > Viscaceae > Viscum > Viscum album. Next base: position 243,897,830 of record OY728162.1, read on the forward strand.
GTGCATATGGAAGGTGCTTCGTGAAGTGGAAAGGCATTCGCGGAGAAATGCCTTCTGAAGCAAGGGTGCCCCGTGAAGTGTAATATTGTAACGTTATGAGCTTGGAGAAGCATAGTGGCCATGCCTTTGCATGCGGGTCACATGTGCGTGAAGGGTACTTCGTGAAAAAAAAGAGCCCTGTGAAGACCCGAGTCCCCTTGGGGATCCCCTTCTTTCGTGGAGGCCCATGGGATCTATGAAGGGAATCCCTCTTTCAAGATCATCTAAATTCAATCTCTGGGAGAGGCACTTCATGATGCTAATGTACCTTGAAGAGATCATGGTTCACAGAGCTCAGATTGCTTCACGATATGGGATCTAAAAAGAAAAATTTTCATAGGATCCATCCTTTGGGCTTGAGGAGATCTTGGTATTTATATGAAAGAGGTGCCAAATATATATCTCACTCAGTGAAATGACAGAGTTTGCTTCATTTCGGGTTTGAGAACATCAAAGGGGTTCATGGAGCATCCCACCTCCTTGCTCCGTGGTGTGTTCACGAACGTCAAAGGGCTTTGTGGAGTATCCCGCATCCTTTCTCGATGGTGGGTTTGCGTACGTCAAAAGAGTTCACAGAGCATCCCACCTCCCTGCTCCGCGGAGGGATCACTAACGTCAAAGGTGTTCACAGAGAACCCCACCTCTTTTCGCTGCGGTAGGTTCATGGAGGGGAATCTTGGTGTCGGTTGCGATGTTGTAGGGCTCCGCGAATGAGCTTCACGAGGCAGTACCAAAGGGTTTCTTTTTGTTCTTCTCTGTCCCAAATTTTAGTGCCAAATATCCCCCCCCCCTCATACTTGGATTCAAGGAGAAATCAAGGGTCAAATTTGGAGGGTCAATCGCCAAAATCCCGCGCCCAATCATGAAGCTAACTCGCAAAGTGGAGAGGTAAAGGGCAAGCTGAGCGCGCTGCAAAACTTGCCTTTTTTTGACGTGCAATGAAGCACCTAGGGTTCACACCTACAAATAGGGAACATGACCTCTATTTTTTCCTTTCTATACTCCATGTTTTTTTATTTAGTGCTCTTGATTCACAAAGCTCCGCGTACTCTGTGATTTCTCACCACGAATCGGGTCCTCTGCTTTGCGGTGCATAGTGAGTCCTTGAATCCATGATGGCGTGCTCTGTGGCTTGAATCTGAAGGTCGGTGAAAGGCTTTTCAATTATGTTGCTGGGATCGAGCTTCACGAATGGTCTTCATGAACGAGCTTCGAAAACCATAACAAAAAGTGACCAAATCTTAAAAATGGAATGGCTCACCAAGAGGCTACCAGGGGATCCATGTAGATGTTGCCCAATGGGAGGAGATGGAAAATATCTTGGGTCTTGGGGAGTTGGTACGGATCCACTCTAACCATGATTCATTGGTAAATCTACTAATGTAAATCCAATGGACTTATACACTATTTAAGAGGCTTCCTCTATATGGATTTGAGCTGAGGGATGATGTTATCATCCCTGAAGCTAGTATGGATGAGACAGATTAATGGTCCAAGAGCACGATGTGCTAGCGCCAGTGGTTCAAGGCGGCTGACGGCCATGCCTGGGAGGACTTCACGCCCGTTATTGCGGATTGTCTATACAATCATCTGAACAATGTTGATAGGAAGGAATTGAAGCCAGAGAGATATCCCCTTTGTACTAGATGAAATTTAATGCAACCCTGAGGAAGCCGAGGAAGGGATGGTTTGATGAGTGGGATCTACACTAGGATAGAAACTTCACAGATGAATGGGCCTGGGCCTACTGGGTTGGTTCCTCGTGGGAATATTTCGGGGCAGAGCTAAGGAGAGTGGGCATGTATGAGGTGGCTTGGGCCTCCAAATTCTGTATCTATCAACCAAATCAACTGATATTGGAGTTGTTGAGAAATTGGTCACTGATTCCCAATACCTTCCACTTATCGCACGGGGTGGTTGGCATCAGTTCATGGGATGTGCATCAGATCTCAGGGGGTCCTGATACTGGGGTTGAGGAATGATGAATTTCTACATGTAGTTGGTGCATGGAAGGATCCAGATCAAATTCCACCGCTGGTGATGTTATTGATGGAGATGGTGCCGCGAGAGGACAAGGAATAAGTGAGACACGTCCACATCAGACGGTGGTTCAAGCTATTTGGGAACTTCCTGACAGACATGCAGTTTCCATTGAGTCCTTGGACTTTCCCAAAGGGGGCTCGATGGGGTAAGGGGTACTTATACTGGAATCTATTGGAGAAAAACCAATGTAAAATCAGAGGACTTAGTATATGTACTGAGGATCAACCTGTATTCAGGCTAGAAGTATTCATCACAGCTCTCATATGTGGCTGGATCTTTCAGGTGAGGGACACAAACATGGGCATGCGACCGAGCACGTTTATCATGATGTTCATGCTAGCGACAGGAGGGTGGGTCAACATCGAGATCCCGATGCTTTCCATGTTGTAATAGATGTTTTGTCATATCAGTGGTGGGAAGAAGCCATAGAAGACATGCGCTCCATTCCACCTCTTCTATAGGTGGATAGTGTCACACGTCAGGGTGTCTATGAATATCTGAACCACATCTCCCCTCCATAATCAAACTTCTGCCCATCCATCTTGAACACTGCAGAGAGCTTTCCAACCAATGTTACCATGTAGGAGGTACTTAATTGTTTCTGGAAGGTTAGGAATTCAACATTCATGCATTTCTGCTGCCTACGAGTTCTTTCACTGACGATGAACAAGGAATGGAAGAGAAGATGTCTTGTGTCCAAGCCTTTCGAGGTGGAGTCTTAATGTAAAGTATGGACCATGATCCCCTCTGTGAGCCATACACCCCACACCAATTTTCAAGGAAATATCAGTGTATGCAGAGACTGACCCCACAAGTCTATTTACAAGTGCATAACAATGAACATTCATGTGTGATGAGGCAGATGTGGCTCATATTCACATAGGAAGATGAGAAGATGCAGAATGAGATACTTCCGCCAACTGCCATCTTCAGGTTGGTGAAAGAGTATGCCAAAATCTGGGAGGCGGCCTACCCCCAGGATATACTGAAGCTGCCAACCGTTCAGGATTGTGCTGGTGTGTCTCTCTAGCCTCAATTCTAGGGACGGAAGGCGACAAAGACATCTCGTGGTGGTAGGGTTTTTGTGGCGATGAGGCCTGAACCGGTTGAGGGGGAGGCAATGGCCATGGATACAACAATGACAGTAGAGCTAGTGGTCTCAGAAGAATAGTTTTTTCCAGAGGGGAGGCCACATAGAGGACTCTTTATAATATCCACTTAGGGTCTAGGGAAGCGGATGCGCCACATAGACATGCCAGAGAATGTTGTCTTCTCAGAGGCCTAGGACATTGAAGAAGTCAACAAAAAATTCCTTGACCCGTCTAAGATGTGGAAACATTTGAACCATCTCAGGTTGGATATTCCAAGGATAGGCCCTATCAGGGCTGGCTTTGCGGTGTCCCAGGCAGAGGCTAAGAAATACCAGGTAGATCTGGAGGACTTTTTCCACTCCTGGGGTGCCCCGCATCGAATGAATGATTGATTAAAGGTGTTGTTAAATCTAACTACCCCTCTGCATTTGTCGTTCGAAGGACTGAGAGAGTGCTTCCCTTTTTCGGAATAATTTGATGCGTACTCCTAGGGTGAGGAGGCTAGTAGAGGGATCCCATTTGAGGTGGGAAGTTGTTGATCATGACCCAGATCATGAAGTCTTTGCAGAGGCCCTTGAGGTAAAATCCCAATCCCCTTCCTTGGGGTTTGCATCCATGTCATTTTGGACTCCTTAAAAACATTTGAAATGTGTAGGCGGACCTCATACACAGAACTCATTCTCATACCTCATTGGATGTAGATTATGGGGCTTTGGGATCCACACCTGCTTCTATATAGATTAGTGTGTATGGAAGGGCCATCACATTCGTGAAAGCTCTCCCTAAGTTTTCAGACATCCTGATAATATACGAAGGGCCACATCTTAGGGTCCCCATAGCAACAAACTAGGAACAAGACCAAGATATTGAAATTTTTATATCTCTTTCGCACAATTCATGACTGACACTCATTGACTTGGTTAATGACATATATGCCCTTTTGGTATGAGCAGTCCTTCAATTGGCGTGGGATGCCTTAGCGAGGTTGATTGGTAATACTAGAGGTCCCTTCCCCATGGGGATGACGGTAGTCTTGGAGGAAGATATACATACTGACCAAGCGGCGGTTCCCCCGATCACTGGTGGGATGGTTAATAGGGCTGCCACTGTAGTTATTGAAGTGGGATCCGATGATGAATATTGATCGAACAACGTGGGTAAAACCATACCCGATCATACACAAGATGTGGACCCTATTAATGAGTTCTTGGGTGCGTTCCCTATGTATGAACCTGTCAACCTCGCATATTGGGACGAAACAACCCTTGATGAAGAGGATAGAAAGATATTCTATAATCAGTCATGGAAGCTGATCAAATGCTTCAACAATGACACCACTCAAGAACAATGGATAAACCAGATTAAGAGACTTTGTTCACGACTGCGTGAACTGTGTGTTTTGGGGGGGAGTGAATGCCCAACGTCCCCACATGCTCGTCCGAGATCTCAAGGTGGAGAAGATTCGGTAGAATGATTGTGGCCTTGGCGTGGTTTGGAAGCGGAGAAAAGCATTAAACATCAAGAGGATCTAGGAGGCTCAAAATGAGATTCAGCAGATGCATATATCGGCAGATGAACATCCTGCATCCCTCAATGAGTAGTCGGAGATTATATCGCGGCTGAGGGCCCATTTGGTGGATCCCGAAGAGCACATGAGGAAAACCTTCAAGGGGATGATCATTATCCAACACAACAAGGAGTGGGCCCAGATCGCTACTGACGAACTGTGCCCCCTCTCTGCCAAAGAGGATCGGAAACTGAATAGGTGGTGGTGAGTCATGGACGCCACATGCCAGGGGGTGGCGGATCTACAATGTTCTTTTAATGGGGTCAACCCATCCATGGGAGGGGTCGATCCTCAGGTACTGTGATGCATACATCTTTTGAACACAATTTCATGCTTTTACTATTTATGCTAGATGAATGTATGAGTTCTGTTATTCATTTGGTTTCTTGAATTATTTTATATTCATGGAACATCTAGCGATCAGTCCCTAAGCTCACGTGGGTCGGGCATGATGCGGGAAACAAGGGATGTCCACCATATCATTCCACACGAATATAGGAGTACAAACCAAGATCCGGCCATCCAGGGTTTGAACAACCAATTCATATTTTTGATAATAAAGGAAGAGGACCGAATAGAGGATGAATCTCCCAACACAGTCGAGTCATCGCTTTCCCAGTGTGTGCTAGTGCATGAGCGGGGTTTCACCAGGGGAATTGGAATTAATCTGAACATAGGGGAGTGGAAGGTGTGAATCATGATACCCAAAATTTATAACACTGTAGGGATGGAATGAAAATGAAGAATAATTGTTGATCGTGTTCGAAGCACAATATCCTTATAGTGTTAGCCTGAAATGGGGATAACAAATGAGGACTGACCACTGACCATGTTCAAAACATGGGGCTTGACTAGAAATGTCATCCATTAGAATTTCATAATGTGGGCCCAGGATAGTAGGCAATCCATATGCCGATCATCCATACTATTAGGTGAGTCTTTTAGATGTCAAAGAGGACAAGGGTCTGAATAAAGGGCACACAAATCATGGAGTGTGGCGTGATGGGTTGTTCGATTGGATTCCAACACTCTTGAAATTACACCACTATGGTGAAGGAAAATTAGGTAGGAACATCGATCTGATCAGGGATCATACCTTCTTCCGAACAGGACATCTCTAGTATGGAACTGGAATGACACATAGTTTTATATCATACAGTGAGGACGGTGCACATAGTTTAAAGGTCATACTTCCTAGACCAAAATCAGGGCTGAGGGCTAGAAGGTATGATGACCCTAGGGCTGGGCCCATGGAGAAATACCTGTGAGTCTCAATATATCCCATAAATATGATAATCAATCCATACGTAGTTCTTGAAGCATGGTGTGGTCATAGACCGGCCCAGATAGGGAGAATCTTCTCTAGAGAGGAAATTGACGCATCACATGATTAACATAGAGCCTCCTAAACTTGTTCAGGGTAGAACTGTAGTTTAATATCATGCATTGAGGACATGGCTACAAAAGAATGAAATGTTTGGTGTGGTACTGACCCTGACGTGAATGAGGACTATAAGAGTCCACGCCACAACAAACGCTCTTGGGAGAATCCCTAGGTCATGAGACTGAATGTGAAAACTGGTATGGGCCCATGACTGGTTTTTTGGGTGTTCCTAAATATCCCATTAGGATGGGAATCAAGACACACATAGTTATTAAGAATGGAGTGGCTGAAGGACAACACTGATAGGGGAAATCCTATCAATTTCGGGATATGGTGCATCCCATGATTAACATGGGGTATCCTGAAATTATTCAGAGTAGAACCGTAGTTTATTGTCATGCATTGAGGACATATCGACTCATTCAGATTAACGTCATGCGATAGGATGATGAATGAAAGGGAAGAACCCAAGAAGGTAGTATGTGGTGCAGTAGTTATAAACCCAACGTGAATGAGGACATAAGGAGTCCACACCACACCACATATCCACAGAAGAAGTTCTTTACGTCAAGAACCAAATGTGAAAGTTAGGGTGGGCCCAAGGCAATGTACCCAGGTGTTCCTACGTATCCCATGTGGATGGGAATCAAGACATACGTAGTTCTAAGAGAGCATTTTTACATCATGCGGGATGAAGAAAGGATTGTGTGGAATGGTTGTGACAGTACATGTCATACTAGAACTATTAAGACCACTTGAGTCATGCTTTATGAGGGAAACAAAGAGTAGTGATGGGACTTTCTTAGCACAGGAAGGCACATCTCAAGGGTGATGGGTGACACCCCAATGAAGCTGAATCGCCTATATAACACCCCTAGATGCATGAAGGGGTAAAGTCATGTATGTTGGAGTTCCACATGGACATAAGGAAGAAAGAAATATGTGAATCATGATGCTCAAGTTCTGGACCACAATGATGGTCACATGATGATAGGGAATAACTGTTGTCCTTGTTCGAAATACAGTATCCATTACACGTTAGCCTGGAATGGGAATAGACAAATAAGGGTTGACCACTGACCATGTTCAAAACATGGGAGCTATCGCAAATGTCATCTGAGGTCCTCAGGGACATTGGCCCAAGACGATAGGTATGCTAGTGTGGCATGAGACCTGGCCATAATGGGGGTCCCTTCAGACATGGAAGTGGATGAGAAACCAAATAACGGGCTCACAAGGCTTGGACATGGAATGAGGTAATGTACCTATGAAAATTACACACTTCGGGTGATGCCACAACGCATCTGAGTACAACAAAAAGACATATCTGAGAGAGGGAGTGGAGTCCCCCTCTAAGGACAAGGGTCTTGAGGTTGCATGCTTCCCAAATTAATGGTTGTAGGATGATCCATTAAAGGGATATTGTTTTAATGGACTAGGATCAGGGCAGAAAATTATCCAAATCAAATGTGTAGTTCCCATATGAAGATCTTAGAATAGGGTCATAAAACTCAGACCCGGTTGGGAAAAGGCATGTTGGGAACATGCTACGTCTATTGAACAACATAATGTGAATGAGAACTCATGAGGTACTCACCACACTACATGTTCCCATAATGGGGTTGGGTCTAGGGGCTGAATGAGAGAGGACAAGATTTTATATTCAGGGGGTTGGACCCAAGGACAATATGTATAGGCATTCCTATGTATCCCATGAGGATGGGAATGAAGCCGTACGTAGTTTTGGAAGATGTCGTGCAATTTATCATCTTACGGAAATGACACAGAGTGATCTTAATTCATGGTCATAGAACATGGACTAGAGACGGTAGGGAATGTGGGAGACACATAGTGAGGTAATTATGAAACCCGACGTGAATGAGGACAGGGAGTCCAGATAACCATATGTTCCTTAGGGATGTTTTATTTTGAGGGACCAAAAATGAATGTTAGGCTGGGCCTGAGGCAAAGTGATTGGGTGTTCCTATATATCCCATGAGAATGTGAATCAATCCGCATGTAGTTATAAAGGTGACATGGTAAGATACCAATGCTAGAAAAACGAAGGTCATGCGGGTCTGGCCCTTACACCAAAAGAAGTAGCATTCGATTGATCTTGTTTGTCCTTTAGGATGAATGTGTGTGTTTTTCTGATGTGATGGATCTAGGATAAAAATTCTTGGAATATCCCCAAGAATCAAGCCATATGTAGGTGTTAAAAAATGGTATGGTGGGTGACCGATACGAAGCATCATGTCCCCTCGTGTGAGGGCACCACGATGCATTGTCGTTTTTCGTCGTGCGTCCAGGACTATAATGTCACAATTTTGGGTGATGTGATGGGAAGAACCATGAATTTAAACATCGTATAGTATAGACACAATAGTTTAAAGTCATGTGGGACTAGGAAGCATAGTTTAATGTCATATGGCTCATACATATACACGAATGATGAGGTTTAAAATGGAATGTTCATGGCATGATATATCATACCTAACGTGAATGGGAACATAATCCCATGTCACACTGCGCACAATTCCAAGAAAGAAACCTCGGGACGAGGGTTCTGGAAAATGTTAGAGAATTTGGGGCAGGAGTGACTAGCTCTCAATTGAGCTGCAAGAGAGATTAGCTATAAATTGATTTGGTCCCAAAGACGATAAGTCTGAGCATTCCTACATATCCCATGAAGATGGTAATCAAGCCATACATAGTTATAGAAAGTGCATTTTACTGTCATGTAGGAAAACAGATAGGGGGTAGGATGAACTAGCTCTTTGAAGGGGATCACATGATGCATAAATTGTAAGCCCGACATGAATGAAGGCATAAGACCACCCACGTCACATCACATGGTCCTATAAGAGTTGGGGGCCTAAAATTTAGAATAAGTTAGATAAATTTGTGGAACTCAAGCTAGGACTAAAGATGAGATGTCTTGGTGTTCTTATGTATGCCATGATAATGAGAATCAATATAGACGTAGTTCTAGGGATGAGGTATAAGGGGATCTTAGTTATAGGTATTAGATTTCGGACCGTTGGAGAAGCAAAACAATTCCTAGTGAGCACAGACCACGATCCGGTACCTAAGACCACGTGAGTCAAACTCAGTGTGGGAAACAAGGGGGAAGTGGTTTTTGAAATACCTGGAATTCACACCAAAGGGAAGATGGTGCAGAGCCTTGAATGATGCCTTACTGTAGCTTTGTCCTCCTAAAATGAAAATGTGCACTGAGGGATAGTACCCCGAGGGTTGAAATTCCACATGGACACAATGGGGTGTAATATGATGTGAATCGTGTAACTGACATTTAAGTCTTGAAGGGGTTGGCGTGACGATGGAGGATAACTACTGACTTTGTTTGAAACAAAATATCAATATCGTGTGACCTGAAATGGGAATAATAAATGAGCGTCAACTACTGACCATATTCGCAATGCGAGACTTGTATCCATTTTTTGTTTGATACCCTTGAGGATGTTGGCCTGTAATTGTTGGAGAGCCCTTAGTCCTAGCATCCATTCCATTTGGGGTCCCTTTTGATGTGAAAGATAATAGAATCCCAAATGAAGGGGAACAAGAATCCTGAAAAATGGGCGAAACCATGTCTAGGTGGAACCCGACACCCCAGGCTCTAAACCAAGGTACTCCTAGGCACATTGTTGAATCACCTAAGAGGTTCGAGGGACCCGACATAAGGGCATCTGACTCAAGTAGATGAGAGTAGGGAAAGGGAGAAAATGCCACTTAGGATAAAGAGGCATGTGTCATTGTTGTTATAAACCCGACATGAAGGAGGAACCTTCCCATACCACATTGTATACCCCTCTCATGGAAGAACATAGGCCAAGGGGCCAAGATGATAGGGAGGTTTCTAAGAGATGGGGCTAGACCCAAAGACTAGATTTTCAGGCAGTCATATGTATCCCATGAGGATGGGAATCAAGACACACATAGTTTTAGAGAAAAGGATGATGAAAATAAGGGCAAGATACCCCCACAAGGGATGTGTACGGCACGACGAGTAATACGACGTGAATGAGGAAATAATCAAACACCACACCATACAATCCTAAATGAGAACATGGGGACAGGCCCCTAGAAAGCAAAGGGACCTGAGGCTGGTCCACGGATAAAATGGCATAGCCAGCCTGCAGTTTACATCTTGGAGTGAGGATGATGTAGATCTCAGTTTAAGGTCATAGATCTCAGACCAAAGATGCCTAGTTTAATGTCATATTCACGGGATAGAAAAGGGATGATCATCGTGCCAATGGAAGCCCACAAAGCTGAAATGATGATAGAAGAAAACTGTTGACCAGGTTCGCAACATAGTATCCACCCTTGTGTGACCAGCGTTCAAGGAAAACAATTGAGCATCAAACATTGACCATATTCGCAACATGAGACTTGTATCAATTTTCCACCTAAATTCCTCAAGGACGTTAGCCCGTAATGGTAGGAGATCCCTTGGGCCAAGCATCCAATCCATCTGGGGGTCCATTTGGATATAGAAAGCGATGGAAACCAAAATGAAGGGGATCGCGAAGCATGGAAATTATAGTGCTCGCGGGACGGATGATAACTGATGGGATGGAGTTCATGAGGGGATATGTGTTTCATGGCGATATAACCCGACGTGAATAAGGATGTGAGTCTATACCACACCATACAATCCCAAATGAGATCTTTGTCTTGGGGGCCGAAGGGGTCGAAGGACCTGAGGCTGGGTGCCCCATCCAACTGTTTCCATATGACCTCTAGTGTGATAATTGCCTCATTATAGCTCCTAATCCCACACAAGCAATGCTCGGTGTGGAAAACAAGGAGTAGGAATAGGCTCTCCCCATCACATATGGGTACGACAGATGGAATTACACTCCTACTAAAGGCAGACTAAGGTTTAGAGAGACAGAGAGGGAGAATGAACCACTACACTCCAGGTTTAGGACAAATGTGGGTGGTGACAACAACAAAGGATAGTTGTTGACCAGGTTAGAAACATAGCATCAACATCGTGTAACATAGTATGGTCATGATGAACTTGACATAAATGAGGGAAAAATAATATGCCACACCATGTGGTTCATCCCAATGGGAGGTCCCGAAGTTTGTGTATGGGCCTACGGGCAAAATGTTTGTATGGTCCTACGTATCCTATGAGGATGGGAATCAAGCCATATGTAGTGCTGAAAGGGTCATGCAGTTTTTCTTTATGCGGTAAGGACGTGGGAGGATTAGAAGAACAAGGAGGGGCACATGTCCTAAACTTTGGAATATTTCCAAGAGGGGGACAAAAATGCTATGTTTATGTCATATGAGATCCTCCAAGGGATCTACACCTAGGAGGGGTAGACAAATGAGATGAGAATGGAATTGGATTTAGGACGAGGTGTCTGAGCATTTCTACGTATCCCATAAGTATGTGAATCAATCCACAAGTAGTTCTTAATATGGAGTTTAATGTCTTCCAGGATGACACATAGTTTAATTTCATGCAGGTCATTTCATGGATTAAGGTCATATATGACTAGATAGTTTAATGTCATGTAGGACGCTAATGTAGTTTAGGGTAATGCAAGACCATTATATAATTTTGGGTCATGCAGGACTATACATTGTATAGTCATGTAGGACTGTAATGCTATTTAGGGTTGTGTGGGACCATTACACAGTTTTGGGTCATGTAGGACCGTTCATTTTAAGGTCGTGTATGACCGTAATGCATTTTAGTGTCGTGCAGGACTATTACAGAGTTTAGGGTCGTGCATGACCATATAGTTTAAGGTCATATAGGATGGTAATGCATTTTAGGGTCGTTCGGGACCATTACACAGTTTGGGGTCATACAGGACCGTATAGTTTAAGGTAATTTATGACCGTAATGTAGTTTTGGGTCATGCAAAACCGTTACGCAGTATGGGGTAATGCATGATCATACAGATTAAGGTTATAGAGGACCATAATGCTATTTAGGGTCATGCGGGACTATTATGCAGTTTAGGGTCGTGCAGGACCGTTCAGTTTATGGTCTTGTAGGACCATGGGACTCAAGGAACATATTTCTTGAGGAACATGGAATTAGAGGGAGTAGTTGTATGCTCACCATCCATGGTAACTCGTGACTATGCACCATTATATTAAACCTTTTGAATGATATAATTTCCTTCCCATTTGGGCTCCAACATGGGTCATTTCCTACTAGGAATCATTGGTACCCTATGGACCAACACCAAGTCACCTTTCAAAAAGCAGCATAAGTGAACTTTCTTGTTGAAATCTCTAGGTATCTTGTTCTGATGCCTTTCCAGATTGGGCAGGGCATGAAGTATGTTCTCTTCAAGCTCTTCCAACTCAGCCAGATGGATTTTAGCTACTTTATCAAGCGCTTACTGATCATAGAAAGATGTGCGTAGTGAGGGAAATTGAATCTCAATGGGCTTGATGGTCTTCTTTCCATACATCAGGGAATATGAGGTCACCTGGGTGGAATTACAAGTCATTGTCTGATAAGTACAGAGGGAATTGTGGAGCTTGTCTGGACAACTCTTCTTATTTTGACCAACCATTTTTTTTAGAATGATAGGGAGGGTTTTGTTGAATGACTCGATCTGTCCATTTTCTTGGGCATGATAGAGGGATGTATGGTTAGAACAGATGTTGTACATAGCGTACCATTTCTTCATCTCTAATGCTCAGATGTTCGTGCAGTTATCAATGAGGATGGCATGAGGGACTCTAAATCAGTAGATGATATTGGAGATCACAAAGTCAATGATGGAAAGACCTTTGACCTCTTTGAGTGGAACTACCTCTAGCCACATGGAGAAGAAATTTGTTTCATTCCGGATGAATCTGAACTGGCGAGTTGTCCCCAGTGGATATGGTCCCATGTCATCAAATCCTCATACTGCAAATAGACAATAGTACTTGGTGGAGTGGAGAGGCTCTGGCGGCCAATGCATGATGTTAGCATAAATTTCGAATGCAAGGCACCTTTTGGAAAACTCGATGTAGTCAAGGATCGTGGAGGGCCAAAAATACCCCAGTCTCAGGATCAGGTGAGATAACATCTGCCTAGTCTGATGAGCCCCGTTAAAACTAGTTTGAACATGCTGCATTACCTGGGAAATATCATCTCCTTGAATGAAACAGATGAGGACCCCATAAATCCCAGGATTGTAGAGGATCTACTCATGACCAGGGCCATCCTGGAGGGTGAACTGCAACATGCGGTGTCAGATTCACCTACGCTCGGCCCGATCTGCTGGGAGATTACCATTTTGCAGGTACTTGACGAATGAGGTTCTCCAGTCAAGAGTCACTTCAATTACTACATCCAAGGGACCTAGGGGTCCTAACTTGGAGGCACTTGTGGTAAGGTACATTACCTACATATTCTCATCGTCACATGGTGTAACATGAGAAATGAATATTTAGTCTTCCACGTGGATAATCAGGTCATTCTTTTGAGGCTCTCCAAGTGATGCAGCTTGGCCAACCAGGGAATCAGCTCGACCATTCTGAGATCGAGGGACACATGTAACTTATTCCTGAGATGGGAATTGGTCCATTAGCTAGAGAGTTAATTCCAATAATGTAATGATCTCTAGATTTCTAATGATATAGTAACTATTGATCTTCTTAATGACCAGTTTGGAGTCCCCTTTCACATGAAAATGGGGAACGTCTATCTCAAGGGCCAGCTTGAGGCCAGTGATGAGAGTCTGATGCTCGGCCTCATTATGGCTGTATACTTCTAAAAACAGGAATGAGTACATTATAATAGCTTGTGCTGGGATAATGAAGGTGATACTTAGACCTGCTATGTTAAGCCTGAGGTCATTGAGCCTTTTTCTAGTGGGGCTCTGAGAAGCACCCTCGAAGTGCATTTTCCATCATGGGATAGCTTGGTCTACCACGAGGATTTATTTTTCGAGAAAATCAAGGTCTAGGGACTCATCTGCAGGAACTGGATGGGAAACAAAAAAGTCTACCAAAGCTTTCCCCTTAATAGCCTTTTGGGGGACAAAGCCAATGTCTAACTGCTGGAGAATAACTTTCCCACAAGCTAGACGGCCTGTCAACATGGGGCGGTTCAGGATGTACTTTATCGGATCTACATGGGACACCAGTTGTACCTCATGGTGTTGCAAGTAATTTTGTAATTCCTATTCTGCAAATACCAATGCAAGGAAACTATTCTCGATAGGGGATTATCTAGTTTCCGTGTCGAGGAGCATGAAGATGAGGTATTAGAGGCTATTCTCTGTTCCCTTGTTATTCTTTTGGGAAATAAGGGTTCCAAGAGATCCCTCTAGGGTGGTCACATAAAGTACCGGTGGCTTTTCGGAGATGGGTGGCATTAAGGCCAGAGGCAGGAGAATATACTGCTTGATTTACCCGAAATCAGACTAACACTCTTCGTCCCACTCATACATAGTGAATTTATTCATGATCCATGAAAAGTGATTACACATGCCTGCCAAATTCGCGATGAATTGGCGTATATAGTCTAAGTTTCCTTGGAAGCCTCAAAGATCCCAAATTTTGCTCATAGGAGACATCTGGCTGATGACCTTGATCTTCTTTTGGTCGATCTCAATGCTCCTGTATATGGAAATGAAGCCGAGAAACTTTCCAGAGGTGACCTTGAAGGCACGCTTTAATGGGTTCATCTTTAGGTGACAGGAATGGAGGAATCCAAACACATTCTCAAGGACTTTTATATGGTCCTGATGCTAGAAAGATTTGACCACTGGGTTATCCACATAACACTTCACCAATGTTTTGAGGATCAGCTTAAATATGAGATGCATAGCCCGCTGATATGTGGCACTCGCATTCTTTAAACCGAAGGGCATGACTTTGTAACCGAATGTACCTTGTGGTGCCCTTGTGGATGTAGACACCTCATCCTCGGGGGACAATTGTATCTGGTTTTACCTAGAGTACTCATCCATGAAAAAGAGGGCATGGAAACCAGCTGTAGTGTGGGTCAACAATTCCGTCATAGGAAGGGGAAAATCATCATTCGGAGAGTGATGATTGAGATATCGGAAGTCGATGCAGACCCTGATCTGCCTGTTCACCTTCCATAATAGCACAATGTTGTCCAGCCACTTGGGGTACTGGACCTCCTTAACAAAATTGGATCTGGTGAGCTTATCAACTTCTGCCTCAACCATGGCACCGTGAGAAAGGTGCATCTTCCTGGGAGGTTTCCTGAACCAACGATCATTTTTCGAGAGACCGAGGAAGTTTACTGCTACGTGAGGATGTAGTAATAGAATATAGTCATAACTCTAGGAGAATACATCATGGTGTTGTTTAAGGATGTTTGTGTGCAGTTGTTGCTCCTCAAGGGGAATGTCGACAGTGATCAATGTGGGTTTTGGGTCTACCTCACTACTGAGGTTCACCTGTACCAATTCATTAACCGTGGTGGAGACACCCTCTTAAAATGTAGGGGGATAATCCTATAAATCCTATTCTTCACTTATGGAGGGGGTATCGTCAGTGGAAGGAGCTTCCTCTGAGTTAACAGCTCCTAATTGGTGGCTGGTACCAGCCTGAGTGGCAGTGGACACTGCATTCGGGAACTCTTATGTTGTCGAAACCATAGCGATGAAGGTTGTTGATCTAATTCCATGTGGTCTTAAGCCCACGGTTCCATTCTTGGTGAAATAAAATAAATAGTGATGCATTAGCTTTAGCAGATTAATTCCATCCTAATGAAACAAGCATGTGTGACATATTTTTGTTTTCATGGAGCAGACATCCCGATACCTTATATGAGTAGGAGGTTATAGGATCACTTGAGACTGGTTTGTGTAGTAGTATGAGGTAATCTTCTAGCACCGCATAAACATAGGAATTTACTCCCCCCTTATTCGAGAAAAAAATTTTCCTATGTCTGAAGTTTTATCCTCCAATTGATGGACTGGAAAGATGTACGCATCATCTAGAATTGCCCACCGATCGGTCTCACCCATATCATACTCGACCTCGTTAGTATGAATCTACTTGCCCTTTCCCTTGTAGTAGTCAACATCCAGATAGTGGATTTCACAAGAGGCAAAGGGTGATGATTCCCCTTGAAGCACATCAAGAGGACCATTAATAGATTACTTAAGGAACATGTGATATGATGAAGGAACCTCCAAATATAGGTGGACCCACGAACTTCCCATCAATGGATTGTAGGCTGTATCCTGGGAGACAACCATAAAATCAGTGCTCACAATTAGACCACCGAACCGAGTCTTCAAATGTATCTTGTAGATAGGTGTCTAATCTATCATTCCATAAGCTTTGATTATTAGGTCAAAGGGACTCATATCATCCTAGAACAATACCATGTTTCGTAGTGTCTGATTCGGGATTTGTTTGATTTTAGTGCCCCTGTCGAAAAGACAGTGATGAACCTCCACACCATTGAACTGGCCAGTGATGTACAATGGGTGTATGTTCCCCATTATTGGAGAGCCTTCATATTCTCCAAAGAATGAGTTGATGGCCTGACATTCAGCTTTCTCGACCGCCTCAGTATGAATGGCTTCTACGGCTGCTACCTCATTCTCAAACTGGGGGGGGGGCTTCTTAAACCCTCTATAAGGGCCTTACACATATTTTATGACAGAATAAGGGCCTCCAGGATGGATATATTTGATTGAATGCTAAAAATATGTTTGTGAACATAATAATTCCATTCCATTCATGAAATTCTACTTACAGGAGGGCGCTCTGACAGGAGGTATGGTGGGCCCAATCGGCTGGGCCGGAAGCTGGCTAGTGCTAGGAATATCTTGATGTTCATTAGTGGAAGCATATGGTGTTACTATCGGATAAGGGACAGACGATGGAAACATGCATGTAGCAAAGCATGGCTGTTCAAGGCATGATCGAGGTGGATCTATCTAATCCGACAACACAAATGGCAACGAAGGCAGACCTGATTTCACCAGATGATAAGGCTATGTATGCTGATATCTATGATGGGCTTGTTTCTTGCTTTCAGTCATGTGCCCTACCTGGCTAGAAGTAGTAATAGAGGCACTCTGAATTCTCATATTGTAGCAGCTACATCGATGCTGACGATGGCTGGGGACGTTGGGAGGATCGGCCTAGAAGTAGTTACTGAATTAGAATTAATAGTAAATAAAATTTTTATTTTATTTTGTTAAGGCTTTACAATAATAGCATCTAGGTTAATTTTTCATTTTGATATAGATGTAGTTACTGAATTAGAATTGTTAATTTTTGAAATAAGTATGCTTTTATTTAGAAAATAAATTAATAATATTTAAAAAATTATTTTCAAAAAATTGAATTCATTTTTGAAATCTATACGTCGATAAATGGTAAGGGTGAATTTTGGGAATTTTTCGGCAACAGTTGATTTTTCAGTGAATAGTAAAAAATACAGTTTTTAGTTTTTGTGTGTTAATGACATCATTAATGATATAATAATGATTTCATAAATCTGGTAGACTTTTTTATAGTTAAATAACATGTGAGGTGTCCCACGTGGCTTATTCCAAGGGAAAATAACATGGGAAAGCCCATGTTATTTTAAATACCACTCATGAGGTGTCCCTTGAAAATTATTAAAATAATCCCCCACTTTTCCTATAAATACCAACTCTTCCCTTCATTTAATTCATTCCCAATTCTCCATGAATGATTTTCTGCCCTCCTGGCCTTAATATTAGTCCTCCCAATGTTTCCTCAAGCCCCCAAGGTCCCAACCATCATGTTCTATGGGTTACTCTACAAGGTAAGAAAATTCTCAATTTCTTTCTTTTTTCCTTTCAAATTCTCTTTTATGTGGTATAATTTTCAAGTTTCTAAACCATGTTCTTATTTCCTAATTATTCTTGATATTTTATATATTATTATTCATTTATTTATGGGTGAACCTTGTCCTCTCTCTTTTTAATATTTTTCTTAAACCTTGTTGTGTAGCCGTTAGGCTGCCGATTTTTTTGTAAGAGATTTCTCACTTTTTATTTTATTTTGAGTTACTTCCCTATTCTTTCTTAATATCTCTTTACCAAAGAGGCATTAGATCTCCATAAATCATGTATAATCTTGATTTTATCATGTTTATGAACAATTAATCATCTTTATTTTTCTCCTCTCCCACTTATTTAAAGAATTAAAACATTGTTTGTTTGTGTCGAATTATCGACATCATGGACGATGTGATTTCAATTTCAATTAATTATTTCAAGTCTGGTCATGAAACAATTTAAATTGTTGAAACAGGTTATAATATATGTTTTATGACTCACCCATGGTTCTAGAATTATTTTTTACTAATTGTTCTAATTTATAAGACAAAACAAGGTTGTTATTATCAAAGAACCACTAAAAGGATCAAAAGGAACATCATTAATGTTCTAACATAGGAATCATCCTCATGGAAGAATTCAAAATTTTAAATAGAATAATTTATGAAACTGGTTATATGAAAATACAACACCATTACAATTCTGGATTTTCACTTCCAATCGACAAGAATGTACACCATGAACCAATCATAGAAATCATGTAAAGAATTCAACCAAAAATAGTGCAAGGGAAAAAAAACTAAGAATTAAGGGTGAAAAGATGTTATTAAATGATAATATAAGATGTTATAAACATGAAAATATTTCTTTAAAATATTAATAACACCCTTTTTACCATTATACAGGAGGTTTAAACATGTTGAAAGTAAGACAAACCCGAGGTAAGGGAATTCTTAACCCGATTTCCATTCATTGGGTTAACCTTCTACTTTATTTTTCATGTGCTATTTAAATTGTTTTTGTGATGGGTTATTTTTATATTATGTTTCATTATGTGTATTTATAGTATATATACATACTCCATCCACTCTATTAAGTCTCTCTTCAATTGTATGAAATTTATAAGGGGATTTTCATTAAAAATCGTCTTTTTAAATTGGGTTTTATGAAATTTTAAAGCAATGTTTTTATGGAATTATTCATGATTTATGAATATGTTTTGGTTCTTGGGAATTATTTATAATGATGGGTGGGACCTATATTTCCCTCCAATGCATTGGGTATGAGTAAGTTGTAAGTCGGTCGTATGGTTACACCAAGTGTAACTGCGATGGTTACACAAAGAAAGGTAGCCGTAAGGGTTACAGATTATAAGGTATCCAATAATGGTTACAAGATTATGTAAGTAATTCCCCAAGATACATCTATGATAATATTTATGTTATCATGTTTTTGTGGATCTTGTGTGAATCTCATGTTACACAAAGTAAGTATATATGAGTGACAAGCATGTCTTCTAAAAATGTTTTCATACGTTACGAGTATTCATGGACTAATGTGATTTTTCCTTCCGTTTTCATCCCTTACTAAGCTTTGTGCTCATTCCATGTTTTAAATGGTTTTTCAGGGGTTAATGGATGTGTAATTCAAGGAAGGAAGACATGTTAAATGTTAAATAATGGTCAAGGAGTCCTTTTTTATGTTTTAATGTATTATATTCTGAGAAAAATGTAAACTGTTTTTATGGTATCCACTCTGTAACAATGTGTAATGTTATGAATGTTTTTTCCAAATTCTCTAAAGATCTAATCTTGGAAATATCCTCAATGTAAATGGATGTTTTTTCTTAACTAAACTCAAGATTATGTATGTAATAAGTCAGGGTCCTTATAGTTGTTATCAAAGGATGGTTTATATTAATTTTGGGGTTAGGTTGATGTTAGTAGGATACCTTAAATGATTTTCACTACATGTTTAATTTGTTATAGCATATAAAGATTACCATGTTGCTTCATCAAAGATATTTTTGTTTAGAATGGTTTTACGCAGAAGGAACAGGGATGCTGAAGAGGAGAGGCACTAACGGAATGAAATCCTTTCGGAAGTACAACTCGGAATGGTAGGGATTGGAACTTGGCAGTTTGTGACATTAATGGCTCAGCTAAGGCAGGAAATAAATGGTGGTGGCATCCATGGAAGAGAACCAATATAGGTACCACAATGGAACATGACAGTAGTGGAACATTTTATGAGATAACGTCCTTCTGCATTAAATGGATCTTCTAACCCAGTAGCAGCTGAAGGATGGATCAAAGCCATTGAAAAGCTTTTTGATGATATGGGATGTTCATATAATCAAAAGGTAAGTATTTCCATTTATCGTTTTGAAGGGGAAGCTAATCAGTAGTGATCAATGTTAAGGAATATCAGGGGTAGAGAGGATTTTGATGCCTTAGAGTGGGATGAATTTAAAAGTCTTTTACTTGAAAAATATTTTCCTAAGGTGGTGCGACTAAAAATGGAGAAGAATTTCCTTAAATTGAAACATAGGGAGGAAGATTCAATGGTAGTGTATGAAGCTAAATTCAGCCGACTAGTGAGGTATGCTCCAAATATTATTCTGGATCTTGATAGAAAAATCATCTTCTTTTACTCAGGATTGATGCCAATGTATCGAAGGGCGTTGGCCTCTCGTGAATTCAAAAGTTATGAGAAACTTTTCCGATGTGATGAGAGGGTAGAGATGGAATTTGCTGATGATCACGTGAATTTTGGAAACAAAGAGAAGTAGAGGTCCAGTGGGAAAACAATGGGTAAGAATCAACCAAAGAAATCTGATGGTAAGAAAATCCAATTTCCAGTTTGTGAAAACTGTGGTAAGAAATACCCTGAGGAATGTCTTAGCAAAACTGGGAAGTGTTTTAAATACAGTTAGTTTGGACATATGGGATGAGATTTTAATGAAAATTATCCAAAGACAAATCCTGATAAGCAAATTTTAAAGTGTTTTAAATTTGGTGAGATGGTTCATTATGAAAATGCATTCCCAAAGAGTGATCTGAATGATGCAAAGAAGCAAGACTATAAACAGAAAGGTGTAGTGAGATCCTTTGAAACTATTTCAGCAGATGTTGGGCCATCCAATGAAGTTGTATCATGTACTTTGTTTGTTCACATAGATTTTGATAAATTTTTGTCTGATACGAGGTCTACACATTCCTTCATCATTGAGATATTTTCTGGAAAAATGAAAATATCCCCTCAACAAATGAGACCCGAACTTGTTGTTAAAACACCACGGGGAAATGTTATAGTAAAGAGGAATTATAAGAATCTTTCTATTGTGGTCTGTGGAAATAATTTACCTAAAAAACTCATTGTTTTACCCTTAGTCGAGTTTGATGTTATTTTGGGGATGGACTGGCTCTCTGATTATCATGCTATGATTGACTGTAGATATAAAGAAGTTTTTTTAGAAATAATTTTAGTTTGTATACAAGAATAAACCCATACAATTTATAACATATCAGGAAGCTGAGAAACTATGGAAAGATGGAAATTAATGTTATCTTTCTCATATTATTGAAAAAAGGGAACAATTCAAATTAATGATTTTCTAGTGGTAAATAAATACCTTAATGTTTTTCCGGATGAGTTACCTAGTGTCATACCTGATCGAGAGGTCGAATTCACAATTGACTTAGTTCCTGATGCTCAGCTAATTTCAAAACCACCATATCGTATGGATCCGATAGAAATTATTGAATTGGAAAATTAGTTTCAGGATTTGCCTGACAAAGTTTTCATTCGTCCTAGCACTTCACCATGGGGAGCCCCTGTTTTGTTTTTTAAAAAGAAATATGGTTCCATGAGACTTTTCATTGATTACAGAGCTTTGAATAACATCACTATTATAAACATTTATCCTTTACCTCATATTTATGACTTGTTTGATCAGCTCTAGGGAGCTCAGTACTTTTCCAAGATTGACTAGAGATCCGGATACCATCAGCTAAAGGTGAAGGAGGTTGACATCCTGAAAACAGCGTTTCTTACTAGATATGGGCATTATGAATTTGTGGTTATGCCGTTTGGATTAACTAATGCACCTGCTGTATTCATCAATCATATGAATAGAGTATTTCATGAGTTCTTGGATACGTTTTCAGTTGTATTTATTGATGACATTATGGTTTTTTCTAAAAATAAATAGGAGCATGAAAAACATCTAAGGGTTGTTTTACAATCTTTAAAAGAAAATAAAATATATGGAAAATTCAGCAAGTGTGATTTTTTGTTGCAATAGATTTCTTTTCTTTGGAACATTATAAATAAGGAGGCAATAATAGTTTGTCCCGCCAAAAAAAATTAGTTGATGAATGGCCAAGACCCACAAATGTTACAGAAATTCATAGTTTTCTGGGCTTAGCAAGTTATTACCGATGGTTTGTTAAGAACTTTTCACAGTTATCTATCCTAATAACCAAGTTAACACGAAAATGGGTTAAATTTGTTTGGACAGAGTAATGTGAGGTTTGTTTTCAGGAACTAAAGAAGAGATTGGTGAATGCTCTAGTTTTTCCCTTAACTTCACGGAATAGTGAGTTTTTCATCTACAGTGATGCTTCTTTGAAGGGACTTGGTTGTGTTTTGATGTAAAATGATCAGGTAATTGACTATGCTTCAAGAAAACTTAAACCTCATGAGCTAAATTATCCCACACATGATTTGGAATTGGCAGATGTGGTTTTTTCTTTGAAAATATGAAGTCATCATCTATATGGAAAAAATACCAAATATATACTGACCATAAAAGACTAAAGTATATATTCACTCAAAAGGAATTAAACATGAGGCAGAGAATATGGATAGAACTGATAAAGGATTAGGACTGCACGATCAATTACCATATTGGAAAATCAAAAAAAGTAGTGGATTCCTTATATCAGAAACATCATGCATCATTAACTATGCTACGTTTGGAACATGATCTCTTGATTAATGATTTGATGAATTTTGGTTTAGAAGTTGTTGGTGTAGGGAATACATCTGTTTTGTTTCAGGTTTCAGTGCAGTCTTCATTGTCAAATAGAATTAATCAAGCGCATAAGGAAGACAGTGAGCTACCGAAAAAGGTAGAATTGATTAAAATGGGTATGTTTCCATAATTCAATCTTGATAAAGGTTGTGTTTTATGATTTGGAAAAAGGTTGTGTGTGCCTTTTGATTCCCAGTTGAAGAAGGAATTGTTGTGTGAAGCTCATAGTTCTCCATTTTCTGTTAATCCTGGTAGTACTAAGATGTAGAGAGACCTTCGGGGGTATTATTGGTGGTATGGAATGAAAAGATATATTGCTGATTTTACCATGAAATGTTTTACGTGTCAACAGGTTAAAGCAGAGTGACAGTTACCGAAGTGGATGCTTCAGCCTTTTCCAGTTCCAGAGTGGAAATGAGAGAATGTATCCATGGACATTGTGGTGGTACTACTGAAGACTTCTCTATGTAACAATGCTATTTTGGTTGTTGTTGATCGGCTAACAAAGTCTGCACATTTTCTATCAATTCGAGATAGAATGTCTTTGGATCAAATTTCTCGATTGTACCTCAAAGAGATTGTAAGGTTACATGGAGTTTATCATTGCATTGTATCTAACCAAGATACCAGGTTCACTTTTATCTTTTAGAAGGGACTTCATAAGTCGTTGGGCACATAGTTAAATTTCAGTACAACTTTTTATCCTCAATCAGATGGGCAGTCAGAATGAACGAATCAAACATTAGAGGATATGATTCGAGCTTGTTCAATGGACTATCAGGGATGTTGGGGTCAACCTCTTTCATTAGTTGAGTTTTCTTATAATAACAGTTTTCATTCCAGTATTCAGATGGAACCTTTTGAGTCCTTGTATAGAAAGTGGTGTCAGACTCCAGCGTTTTGGAATGAAGTCGGTGAAAGAAAGTTTATGGGGCCAGAATTGGTTGTAGAAGTGGCTGAGAAAGCGATGATGATCCAACTGCACATGAGGAAAACTCCGAGCAGGCAGAAAAGTTATAAAGATAATAGAAGGAAAGACTTCTCATTCGTGGTAGGTGATCAAGTTTTCCTTAAAGTCTCTCCTTGGGAAAGTGTGATGCATTTCTGTAAGAAATGAAAGCTAAGTCCATGGTTCATCGGTCCTTTTGAAATCTTAGATATTTTTGGAACAGTTGCATACCACGTAGCTTTGCCTCCGAGTGTGTTTTAGGTACACAATGTTTTTCATGTTTCGGTGTTGAGAATGTATGTGCTAGATTCATCACATCTCTTGAGCCCCGAAGCAGTTTAAGTGGGCGAGAACATTTCTTATGAAGAGAAACAAGTTCAAATTATTTATCGAAGGGAATAAGTATTGATGAATAAGGTAATCCACCAGGTAAAGGTTTGGTGGAGAAACCACATGGTTGAAAAAGAGACATGGGAGTCTGAAAATGCTATGAGGGAAAAATACCCTCAGTTTATTAATATGTAAATAAAATTGTGGGGAAGAAATTTAAGATGGTGGGGATAATGTAACACCCCATGTTTTTCTAAAAAAAATAGAAATTCTTGGAATTTTTTTAAGTAGATATTTTTAATTATCTTTTAAAACATAACTTTTCTACTTCTATGTTCTGAATTTCAAGAAACTGTCATCTACAATTATGTTCAATATGTTATTTGGAGTCTATTGGAACCACCTTGTTTTTTGGTGAATAGTAACATACCATTATGAATAGTAATATAAATATTAATATGAACCTAATTAATAGTAAATTTTATTAATAATTTATTTTATTAAGGATTTAAGATAATAGCATCTAGGTTAATTTTTCATTGTGATACAGAAGTAGTTACAAAATTAGAATTGTTAGTTTTTGAAATAAGTGCGATATTATTTAAAAAATAAATTAATAATATTTATAAAACTATTTTCAAAAAATGGACTTCATTTTTGAAATATAATTGTCGATAATTGGTTAGGGTGAATTTTGGGAATTTTGCTGCAACATTTGATTTTTCGGTGAATAGTAAAAAATACAGTTTTTAGTTTCGGTGTTTTATTGATATCATTAATGATATAATAATGATGTCATAAAATTGGTCGACCTGTGTATAGTTAAATAATATGTGAGGTGTCCCATGTGGTTTATACCATGGGAAATACCATGGGTAAGCCCATGGTTTTGTAAATACCACTCATGAGGTCTCCCTTGAAAATTATTAAAATAATCCATCACTTTTCCTATAAATACCAACTCTTCCCTTCATTTAAATCATTCCCAATTCTACCTCAACTAATATATGGCTTCCTTACCTTCATATTAGTCTTCACAAGGTTTCCTCAAGCCCCCAAGGTCCCAAACATCATGTTCTAAGGGTTACTATACAAGGTAAGAAAATTCTCAATTTCATTCTTTTTTCCATTCAAATTCTCTTTTATGTGGTATAATTTTCATGTTTCCATAACATGTTATTATTTCCTTATTATTATTGATATTTTCTATATTATGATTCATTTATGGATGGGTGACCCTTGTCCCCACTCTTTTTAATATTTTTCTAAAACTATGTTATGTAGCCATTAGGCTGCCGAATTTTATGTATGAGATTTCTCACTTTTTCTTCTATTCTGAGTTCCTTCCCTATTCTTTCTTCATATCTCCTTACCCAATAGGAATTAAATATCAATAAATCATGTATACTCTGTATTTTATCATTTTTAATAAAAAATACTCATCTTTATTCTTCTCCTCATCCACTTATTTAAATAATTTAAACATTGTCCGTTTGAGTCGAATTATCGACATCGTGGACGATGTGATTTCAATTTACATTAATTCTTTAAATTCTTGTCCTAAATCCATTTATATGGTTGAACCGGGTTATAATATATGTTTTATGACTCACCCATGGTTCTAGAAATCTATTTTACTCATGATTCTAATTTATATGACAAAACGAGGTTCTTATTATCAATGAACCACTAAAAGGATCTAAACGAACATCATCAATGCTCTAACTTATGAATCATCCTCATTTAAGAATTAAAAATGTTAAATGGAATAATTCATTTGACTGGTTATATGAATATACTACTCCATTCCAATTCAGGAGTTTCACTTCCAATCAACAAGAATGTCCACCATGAACCAATCATAGAAATCATGTAAAGAATTCAACCAAAAACAGTACAAGGGGTAAAATACTAACAATTAAGGGTGAAAAGATGTTATTAAATGATCATATAAGATGTTATAAACATGAAAATGTCTCTTTAAAATATCAATAAAACCATTTTTACCATTATACAAGAGGTTTAAACAAGTTGGAAGTAAGACAAACCCGAGGTAAGGGAATTCTTAACCCGATTTCCATTCTTTGGGTTAAACATCTACTTCATTATTCATGTTCTATTTAAATTGTTTGTGTGATGGGTTTTTTTAATTTTATGTTTCATTAAGTTTATTTGTAGTATATATACATTCTCCATCCACTCTATTAAGCATCTCTTCAATTGTATGATATTTATAAGGGGATTTTCTTTAAAAATCCTCTTTTTAAATTCGGTTTTATGAAATTCCAAAGAAATGTTTTTATGGAATTATTCATGTTTTATGATTATGTTTTGGTTCTTGGGAATTATTTATGATGAAGGGTGGGACCTATATTTCCCTCCAATTCATTGGTTATGAGTAAGTTGGAGGTTGGTTGTATGGCTACTCCAAGTGTAACTGTGATGGTTACATAAAGTAAGGTAGCCGTATGGGTTACAAATTATAATGTAGCCAAGAATGGTTACAAGATTATGTAAGTAATTCCCCAAGATACCTCTATTATTATATTAATGTTATCTATTTGTGTGGATCTTCTGTGAATCTCATGTTACACAAAGTAAGTATATATGAGTGGCAAGCATGTCATCTGAAAATGTTTTCATACGTTACGAGTCTTCATGGACTAATGTGATATTTCCTTCCTTTTTCATCCCTTACTGAGCTTTGTGCTCGTCCCAAGTTTTTAAATGGGTTTTCACAGGTTAATGGATTTGTAATACAAGGAGGGAATACACGTTAAATGATGACGAATTGTGAAGGTGTATTGTTTTAAGTTTTAATGTTTTATATTTTGATAAAAATGGAAACTGTTTTTTGGTATCCACTCTGTACCAATGTGTAATGTTATGAATGTTTTTTCCTAATTCTATAAATCTCTAAACTTGAAAAGATCCTCAATGTAAAGGAAAGTGTTTTCATAACTAAACTCGAGATTATATAGGTAATAAGTTCTGGTCAATATATAGACACATCGTCAATAATTTCTCCTAATTCAGCTGCATGTCAAGAGAGTATGTGAGTCCTTTACATCAGGCGACAGAGTCGAAAATGTTCTCATCAGGCCTCTTCTTGCACTTGAAGAGGTCTGCGATACTCATCTTTCAAGTGGAGGAACTGAAATGGTAGAAGAATTTCCTATGGAGTTCCTCCCAGCTGTCAAGTGACCCAATGGGGAGCTTGTTGTACTAGACGAATGTTGTCCCTTCTAGAGTCTACAAAAAACACCAGATTTTGGTAGCTTCCTCGTATGTTGGAGTTCCCAGCATGGGGATACACCTTGAGATAAAGAGGGCCAGGTGCTGTGGCGGGTCTCCTTTCCCTTTTAAGGGGGAAAATTTATGATTCCAAAAACCGAGGGGTGTTGGAATACCATCCACCCATGTCGGGAATGGATTTCCATCAGGCGGGAATGCCAACTATCGAGTCTCTAATGTTTCGAGGCAGGTGATGAGTGCCTCCATTGGATCATCTAGGCGAGGATTCATATCTTGACGGGGATCCTTATCAACTAGTGCATTATCAAGTCTTCTACTTGATAAACAAGCCCAAAATCTTGTGGAGGGGCTGGTGAAATGACATGCGGAGTAGTTGGGGGAATCTAAGCTGGGTCCTGAGGGTCTCACGCTGTTCAGGGGGGGTTTGGTGACACATATCGTTCCCTATTTCTAAATGTTCCAGCATCAAACTTGTCTATGTGGGAAGGATGGTCAAGGTCGCCCTGGGGTAATTCGCCAAGGGGATGTTGTGCCTGCCCCTAATGCCTTGGATGAGGATCACTGTAGTCTAGAAATCGCTCTATAATTCATTCAGAAAGGAAGTCGTTGATCACCTTTTTTTAGTGATTTGTTGATGCAATACAACCTTTTCAAGGTCATCTTATTCCTTCTGCACTAAGCCAGATGGGTTGGAGGGTTTGACTGCTCCGAGGAGTTACATGCCCTTGTTGTGATTCCAGCTAAGGAGTAGTGCATTGGTGGGCAGGAGAAGACCCAGTATGTTTCTCTACTTGAGAGTGACCCTTCCCGACAGATCTAATTGTTGTTTGACTCCCTCAGGGGTTAAATCCCCATCAAGGAGCTCTAGATAGTTCTTTTCCTCCAATAGGTCATCAATGTTAACCGCGACCCTACCTAGAGGTGTATCCTCTATGTCACATGGAAAAACGAGATGACACCAGATTGAACTGAAATGGATGGCCACGTACTGCCCCCAACCATAAATTCGAACATCAGTAGAAGCCTCCATGATTATGATGCAGAGAACTTTAATATTCTGGACACATCGTTATTGGAGGGACTTATCGAATCCTAGTGACTTAGGGCCCTGGGCCACTGAGAGTGTGTCCAAATCGACCAAACGATATTGTTGGCCAATTTTTTGAAGTGTTCTTGACTCTTGGGGAAGGTCACTCATCGATGTCAAAGGAGGAAATGAGTCACCAAGAGGGTCTGGTGAAATCCTCCAACATCCTCTTGTGTGAGAACGCCAAGTGCCCTAAAATTTAGCGTTGCAACTGGCAAGAAAATATCCGGGAAATGGTCCACTGCAAGGATATCCCACAAACTCCTTGGTCCAGATTCAGGGTCTGGCCCTTCGTTTCCCCAATCATCAACTTGAGGTTTCTTAGCAACCGATACTGGTACTAATAGAGACCTCTTAAATGGTAGGATGGACATTGGATAATATGATGAGCAAGCTGACAAGCTACCACATCTCAGGAGATCCTCCTAAGAGTGTTGTGACTTAGCCACCACATCGCGGTAAGATGGGTTGTCGACCGCAGTTTCTGGCACTAGAATGACATATACTAGGGATGGGATACACTGCTTTTCATCCACCATTGATCCCTAGAATAGCTCTCTATGATCACTAGTAGTGGTAGATAGTGCTTCTGGCGATGATGGAGACGATTACACGATCGTGACCTGTGGAGTTAACAAATTTTCTTCCTCTTGGATATACCTAGGGAGGGAGGTGGGAATCTGATGGACCTCAGATTCTGGATGTATGATTCTAATGTTCCATGTTATTTCCCAGACCTCGACACGGAGGATATAGGTGAGGGTTCCATTGCTGAGTCTTATTCTACCTTTGAATATGATAAGAAAATTGGTTGAACTCCGTTTGAATCTTCTTAGTGATCTTTTTATGGAAGCAACGACCCATGCTCCTGCCCCGGGATGGTTCTTCAGGACATCATATATTTCTAGCATGAGGTGGTCCTTTAGTTGTAATCGTGATGGGGAAGGTGGACTTCTTCCTGAGTGGGATTGGGTGTTAGGAGGACCTAGATAGATATAAAAAAGAACACGATATGGACCTCCATTTCCACCAGTTGATCTACAGACAAGACCTCCGCAAGAAATAATGAAGCAGGTTGGACCTCTTCTAGAGCTGATAGAAGCACAGGTAGGACCTATATGCTCTCATCTTTTGGCAGTGTCAGCACGAGGAGGGTCATTGTACTGGTCAACCTGAACATGGGTCGGACTTTTGTGTTGGGTGCTGGTGAAATGAATATGATATTCACTCCTCTGATTGCTGAGGTGAGGAGGACCTTCACCAGCTACTGCAAGGACATGGGGAAGCCCCCCATACTGGAGATTGAGCAGATGCGTAACATCCCCATATTGGTGGTCTGTGGTTGGAGGAATGACCCCATACACAATGTAATGAGCGCAGGAGAGAATTTCATACTGAGTTTCACTGTCATGGGGAGAACTCTTATTCGGATTTAAGGTAGCACGGTGAGAACCACCATGCCAATCTTGGAAGCAGGGAGGTCCCACATTCTCCATGGTGGCGGTATGGGGAAGACCTCTGTACTGGGTTCCACTACCATGGGCCGGTCCAAGACGGGTGCTCCCGGTGCTTGCGGCCGAGAGAGTAGACCAAGCCTATTCATGGGGAAGTTTGTGCCTCGATTCGTGCTAGCTATATATAATTTTCCTTGCTCAGTGTGCACAGAAGGATGATGAAACATTTCGGCGGTTCCCTGGGCCACAGTAGTTGCTGACATCAACGCCCCGGGGTGAGCATCCTCCTCAGTCAGCGCCTGACGCTGGGGTCGAGTCAGCCTGACCAGGGCATGTGGTGTAGGGACATAGCTTACCTGTTATTCAGCCTACGGGACCAGGTGGTGGCGCTGGAGTGACCAAGTGGGGGTCATCCTTAGGGGCACCTGGGATGGTATCCCAGTCGATCTAACCCAGAAATCCCCTACCTCATTGTCATAGGGGAGGGAGTTGTCGAAACGTTCTTTGGAGAGGCTCCCCAAACGATTGTACGTTGGGGTACGGAGTAGTGGCTCTCTGCGTGGCCCTTGCGGGCATCAGTGGCGATGAGGTGCAGACACCTCTAAATCCTGGTGTGCCATATCTTGATTCAGGATAATCTCCTCCTTGTCGTATCGGCGTATGAGGTTTCTTATCACCCTTCGTTGTAAGAATTCATAAGGTGAGATGGGGAGTGGATTCCCAATAGCTGTGGTTGTGGAAGCTGTCGTAGAATTGGTTGAGCCACACGGGATTGTCATGTTGGCGTTGTCCCTTCCCCTTCGTCGGTGGTCTTGTGGCAATATGGTTCCTCGAGAAGCATCTTGGTTCCTGGAAAGCAGGCAGATTAAACCATTATTGTTGTAACAAATTAATTGATGTCCAGTTCCCCAACGCCATTTTCATCTACCATGGTTTTTTAGAAGGATCCACATAGACAACATTGTAGACTGGGATTCCCAATGTTTTGACTGCCCCAACTTCGGGAGTGTTTCACACAAGGTCCGCTATTTTCTTGGCAGGACCCAGCGCTGAATAACTAGATCAGTTGGCACACTAATCCAATGATGTCTCGAACAGTACTAATCTTTACATTGAGGAGAATAAATTCACGCCGGGTTCACCATTTCTGTTTCCAATGCTTTTTCTGGGGTGTGCACATCCATTTTTGGAGGGTGCACAACTGTTGCCATGTATTTCAGCATTCCAAAGGCAGACGACATCTGTCACTTATTCAGGGACATATTCTCCTTGATTGAAATGGGATGATGGGATGTCGGTTATTCCTTAGGTGGATTTCTCCTCAGAACTCATCACCTAGTCATTGTCTCCCTTTTAGACTAAGGCATTCTTCATGAAACTCTTATGTATTCATGGATGCCGGTTAATGACAATGCTTATGTCAGGAAATTTAAAGGGGCACGGTCAGGGCAGCAACCTTATGTCAGGGGAGTAGTCACGTTGAAAATCACTGGCATGTCTAGATGCTAGAACACTAGTGAGTTTGGGTTTCTTATGCTTATTATAGAGCATCTCAATGGCGTGTTTTCCCAAGGCATCCCACCTCGAATTTGGGGAAGTATATGTCATAGGAATGTATCTATGTTTTTCCTTAGCTTCCCATTCTTAACACATGGTATTCCACGAGTTTAACGTCTAGTAGAGACAGATCAGACTTATCAGAACACTGACTATAGTGGATCAGTTGGGTTTAACCCCTAGGAGGAACACAGATTCTAGGAGATGAACTAGCATGATCTCACTGGGATGTGATGGCACGAGTATGATTCAGGATGGATGATGGAATGATGAATGAAGTTGTGATATAGTGATATGTAATCGATGTTAGAACGACGGTGATGTTGGGCATGAGCCTTGAAGAGACTTCCTACGTATCCTCGTGGCAAGGAATCAAAATCCGCGTAGTTCGGTGAGACGATGGGACACCTTATGAGGTGACCCATGAGAATGGATGCATGAATGAGACCTAGAGGAAGTGGAACTTCCAGGTTGGGGAATGACCTTCTCGAAACACATAGGCTTGAGGGAGATATCAGGATGAGACATGAGTGATGGGATTGAATTTCATGGAGGCTTCCTACATATCCCCGTGGCTAGAAATCAATGTTCGTGTAGTTCATCTGAAGATGGAATACTGTCTCATGGGGACTTCAACAGCTTATCGTCTATTAGGGGACATAAACAACATACCTTCTACTATGGTTGACTATGTCTTACCACTAATTGGGGTTGAAAATGGCTTACCGTTGGATAGAGGCACAATGTCATACAACGGTATGGAGGCACAATGGCTTACTGCTGGATGGGGGCATAACGACTTACCGTTATATGGAGGCACAACACATTATTGCTGGATGGGGTTGAACCTCATAGAGGCTTCCTACGTACCCTATCTATGAGACAAGGATCAAATACCGCATAGTTTGGGATGGAGGATGCAGATTAACATCATACTATATTAAATGGGTTGTGTAGTTAAAGTCATGTGGGACGAAGGTGGTTCGACGTGAAGGGGGTCGGAACTAATGGTTGTTGGGATTGAACCTCAGGGAGGCTTCCCACGTACCATGCCTTGGCAAGGATCAAAGACCATGTTGTTCAGGATGGAGTTGGAACTGACATGAAGGGGGTCGGAAGTAATGGATGGTGGGCGTGAACCTCATGGAGGCTTCCTACGTACCTTGCCTTGGAAAGGATCAATGTCCCCGTAGTTCGGGATGGTGGTTGGGGCTTACACTCTATGATCCCTAGAGAGGATATCATAATCGATGCTTACTCTAAGACCACGTGATCCAGGATTTGTGTGAGAAACAAGAGGGAGAAAATACCTGATGATCACGTCACAGAAGGTGCATCCGTGGGAAGTAGAATGAAGAGATTACACATGATTAGCGGCCCGAAGAGAAAACAGGGGGTTACTCGTTGTCTGCAGCACAAGAAGAAGGATATTTGGACTTACTCCAAGGTAAAGGCCCAGTGGTGGCAAAGCCTAGTGGGAGAGGGTCGGGGTAAGGTAGTCCCCTATGCCCAACTCATCTCTTAGTCTTTATCAAAGAATAATATAGGCGGGTCAGATATGCTACCTCCCACACAAAAGGCGAGGGGGATTACCCCAAGATGGTTTCCCTTTACCCACAGACAGATGTAGCTCTAATAAAGAGTATATTATTCCCTATGAGGAATCATATCACTCTCGTCGAGACCAGTGGGTGTGGAGAATGTCAAAGGTGGGGCACCCTGCG